>JAUNZO010004256.1:0-600000 GCA_031894775.1 Chloris gayana | reverse complement strand
TCATCTCAATCAATAATCCTTCAATGCCCATTGGCAGGGCCATATGATGGGTATCTGCCAGCCCCATTCGACAAATTTGGGTAGTCGCGTGACTGGTAGGAATAACCACTCGAGTCTGACCCAAAGTTTGGCTGAGAGAGGTCCGTGCGGCTGTATGGCCATTGGCCCATCATTATCATATCTTCGTACTGGCCACTGTTGGAGAAGGAAGGGAGATCAAAGTGCGAATAACTCCGGTCCCTTAGCCCACGAGGCACATTGCCCAACGGGCTATAAAACCTTGGAGGCTCCTCATCATAGTATTGCTCGGACTGATCAAACAAGTATGGATCGCCAAACATATCATAATCAGGTGTGCTTGCATCATTGGGCATAGAGTACTGTCGAGCAAATCCATGTTGCAAGACCTTTCTCCGTTCACTCTGCTCCTCGTCCAGCAAGTCATTGATTATATCTAGGTGTGGGAACTCATCACCAACAAGGCCTTGTGGTTGGTAGGGAGTAAATCTGGTAGAAATTTCTGACAACAATTGTTTGCTTCTTGATCTTCCATGCAAATTGAGCTTCTCAATCCCACTTCCAATGTTCAAACTTGCAGGTGCAGTATCATTGTTGTTGCTGCTACTGCTTGCTTGGTGTGAACTCTCTTCTCTACTCTCATACTGGTTCAGTGACTCAGGTTTAACAGTTCCAAATGTAAATCCAGGTCTTAATGATGTTTCCTCTTTCCTGGGCAAGCTCTCTGATGACAGAACAGATGGTTGTGACGTAAAAATCGATTGCCAGTGTGCTTGCTCTGGTAAACCTGGCTGATGTGTGGAACCACTTCCAACAACAGAACTCTTCTCCATCATAGCATTGCGATATGTCCGCGACCGAGGAATGTAGCTAGGGGCACTAGCAGAGGGCTCATTTCCCAACCGTCCAACTGCACTCATCGAACGGGAAATGGGTGGTGCATTCTGAACCGTTGTAGGAACAGGTGGGCTTTGTTTTGCTCCGGGGACTTGTGGAGCACTCAAAGGCCTTGATACCGAAATGACCTGAGCTGTAGTAGCAATGCCAGCCGGAGCTTGTTTCTGAGCTTCAGATTTGGTTGATGCAGGCAACTTCAAGGTTCTACTTGCCGCTGGAACTGGCTTCTCCACTTGTGAAGCAGGACTGGATAAAGACCCTTTATTTGAAACTGGCTGAACTGTTTGTGTTGAGGTGACACCTGCTACTGAAGTGGCAGTCACAGCACCTGAAACTTCTGTTGCACGATGACTCAAGCTATTGGTGCTTTCTAGCAAAAATTTTGGTTGCTGGGACACGTTAGGTTGCTTTTTTACAGGACTCGCAGAAGAAAAGGAAGACTCTACCATTCTTAACTTGGAGGGACTCATTACATCAACATGACGTTGCGCATGTTGCTTCTTCTGCAACACAACTTTATCATCCTGAAATGAATTAAACTTTACACGTATTAAACCAGAGAACAATTAAAAAAACACTGTTCTATTGCTATCATATGAAAACGGGATGTTTTATGGTGTATTTCTCAGTGAAAACATGTATACCTCAGATTCATGTCTAATGTCCTTTAAGATGCCAGAACCATTGCTGCTGGATCCCATAATTCCATTATGTACCAAATTAGATCCTTGTGAATGTCCTGCTCGTGCATCACTATCCTTATACCGCCGGTTGTTTCCCCTGAAGCACAATACGGCAAGATAAATACCAAATGATAGTAAAACCAAGGGAAATAATCACTAAAATATACCTATTGGATGAGGATCTGACATTTGTCCAGGCACCTCCGGTGTGTGATCCGTTCAAGATAACTGAAGGAACCGAGTCTGACGAACAAGTAGATGAGCTATCATCCACAAAAGAGGTTCTCTTTCCCGCTTGGTCATTTTGCATCTCACTACCTCCAGGTACAGCAGCTTGGGTTTCCGAAGCATCTGTCTCCCAATTAACAGGACTAGATTCACGGTCCTCAAGATCAACATTTAATGCATCTGAATTATCATCTCTGCTGTCAGATATATCAGACACTTCTTCAGGGTTGTCAGCATTTGAGGAAATTTCTTCTGCTTGCCTCGAGTAATTGTCCAGGATCCTATCATCTGATGCCATGCTGTCCATAAGTATTTCCTTACTGATCAAGTCAGACTTGCCATTTTTTCCTTTACTACTTTTCCGATTGTTTTTCTTCTGTTTGGCCTGGCCAAGACACAAACATTTCAGAAACTTCTCAGTGCATACAAAGAGGATACAACAGCAAAACGGCCACATATTTTCATAGAAGCAGTAAAAAACAGCTAAACATGGCAAACAACACAATCTCCAAGTTTACATACAAAGAACATCAAGAAGATGGCAAGGTTTGAATAACCTGTTTTTTCTTGGCGCGCTTTTCTTTTTCAGCAGCACTACGTTTTGCCTTCAGTTCAATTTCTGCTAGTCCCGCAGCTTCCTCTTCACGAATGAGCTCCTCTTGGCGCTTCAAAGCCACAGCCTCTTGGTACGCCACTTCTATTCGGCTGTTTCAAATATTTATAGTAAGACAAATATTCATAACCATGTTTTATATTTACAGATTTCATCAGAGGAATTTAAGTTTTCCCATACATAGAAAGTGAAAGAAATATTAGTACTCAAAACACAGTTTATTTATTCCGAAATCAAGAATTAAATTATTAAACACTGCTACACTATGAAATAAGGAAGATGAAAAGGTAACTAACAATTGGAGCTTTTAGGTTTGGGAATCAATAATTTATCGACAGTATATTGCCATATTGATCTGGAAGAAGTTTCTACCTGAATATATGAGCCAAGGCAAAAAGCTCCAGTGTCTTCCAACCTAGCTCTATAAGGCGTCTATCATCACGCTCAATTGAATCTTTGTTGAATTCCTCACCTGAACTGCCATCCTAGTGGTACAATAAATAAAATTCATGAGGGAATGAAACATTGATGTGAGATACAGATGATGTATATAGAATCTCTTCTACCTTCAGTTTTGAAAGTATAAGAATTAATCATGATCCTAGTTCACAGCAGTACTGTGTAGAAAGGTTTCATTCATTTTGTAAAAATATTTCGAATTTTAATATGAATAAATGTCAAAAAGGGCAGGCAGGGCCAAAAACACATGCTATGAAGAAAGTTGTTTTTTTAATTTAAAGGTTAAACATGGAAAACAATGTGCAAACAGTCATACCAAGTGAACTACCATAATATCAAATTTTCAATGGAGGTTACCCTAATAGTAACTTTGCTACTTGAGATGCATACCTTTGTGCGGTTCTGTGAACTTTTATCATCCTTTGTAGGCAAAGGTTGATGTGGCAGTGTGTCCAATGCAGCTCTTTCAAGCAAAACTATAACATCATCAGCCAAAACAAACATGTCCTGCTCTATAAGCACCATCGGTATGCCTCTAGCATCAGCCTCTGTTAGTTTGGATGACGATGACCTCTTTTTGTTCTTGCTCTGGTATTCAAGGGCTTTCAGTCCACTATATAGAGAGTCAATTACCAAAGTAGATGTAACTTCTTTCTCTATGAAAAAGTGTTTCACTAGAACTTTCAAAATAGTGTCAGTCTTTTCCCTTGTCATGTGCCGCCGCACACTTGGATCCATTCCAAGCCAGAATGCACTAAAACTGCAACACAGCAAAGGAAAATATGTTCATCTAAACCAAAATTATGCATAACAAAAATGCTTGTTATTAAAAGCAAAAAAGATATGCCATTCAGAAGTGTATCTAACCTGGACCACCTCAGTTTATCCTCAATTAATCTGCTAAGCTTGCTTCTTCTCTCGTCAATAAAGCGACGGCAAATTTGTTCCACATTTGATAGGTACACCCTAATTAGTTCCCTTCGGTACTGACCGTCAAGGCAACGAAACGGACGGTCTGCCTTCTCCCTCAAATATTAGGATGCAAAAAGCACAAACAGTTATGCACAGTAAAATACTCCCGACTCAGAGAAGCATTTAGTATCATAAAAGTTGTAAGGAATAGACCTACAGAAACAGATACCTGATGACTTGAACTTGAGCTTTGATGGTAAGAACATCCTCAACAACAAAGCCATCATGCAATTTTGACAGCTCCATAAACTTTTTCCAACCCCAATCATGTTCTTTCTTCCAAAATCGGTGCAGCGTATCTGAAATACTACATTCTTTAAACTCCAAACGAAGAGGCAAATCAAAAGCTTCATATTTAGGCCCTCTTTGGCATAGCTCCAGCTCCAAGGAATTATTGGCGCTAGACGCCTACAGTTCCAGAAATTCATGGAGCTGGAGCTGGAGCTGGGATTACACCAGAGTTGTTTGAGTGAACCACCTTGTTCTTATTTTAGATTAAACTAGAGGCGTAAGCAACTTTATATCAACACATAAATTCCATATCTGATGTTCAACTTGGGACCTAGAGCCCTGTTGAATTAGGACCAAATAGTTCATCACTCACCAGAATACTTAGATTTCTTCGGATCTCTATTAATTACAGCTATTGTAAATTGTGCAAAGTGGCTCCACCCTGAAATAATATAAAATCATATTGATGATCATGATCAAGAAATCTTGAAATGTATCAAATATAATGAATAGACATTTCTTTAACCTGGGAGTAGCTTATCATGATTGGCAACACAAAGAAACAGTGACAAGTGGTTGCAGACATCACATCCTTGTGGATAAATAAGGATGTACCTGAGAGTCAACAGATATCTCAAAACATTATGCAGAAGTAGCATATCGGTTGATTGGTAAAATAAATAACCATCAGTGCATGAGAGTAAGCAGCTGGGAAAAATAAGAAATTAGCTAGACATTATCAAGTTCAATAAAAAAAATTGTCAAGACTGTAAAGGACATAGCAGATAAAAATGGCAAGTGCTAAAGCGCCAAATCAATTCTAGGTGTACATAAATGCACGTGAGTAATACTTTCTTTCTTCAATATGTGTGAAGATGAAAAATATTTGTAAACAGCAACAGACAGGGTGTTGACTATAGTATGATAAATTCTCAATAATCGGTCTATTTGCATGGTTATCTGAGGTCATGATTCTAGTTTGTCTGCATAAGCAGTTCACTCACTATTGAATATGATCAGCCTTCAGAATATGCACTTGAAAGATCAAGACGTAAATAGTGGATCTACACTGCTGCCATAATAATTCAGAACTATTTGCCAACTTTGCTATCTATGGATATCCTCGCACCACTGAAAACAAATAACCTAATTGCACTCACAAGCCTAATCGCATTCACAAGGCAAGTAAGAAGCTCGACAGCACGGTACAAACAAGTTTGCAGTGGAAGGAACTAAAAAAAACTGATGGTGATAGATTTAATGCTCATGAGGATCATACCACTTAAATCCACCAACATCAAAGGAATTACTCCTTAGCTCTCTCTTGTTGATTTGGGAGAAATTATCGATTCTCCACGTAAACTTCCCATAAAGCTCAGAGGGCCTTGGCCCTGTACAGAAGAATAGAATTAATAGGTAAAAGCAACACATGCAGTAATCAAAGCAACTTTCTTGACACATATACAATAATATATAGGGAACTGAAATAAAGTAGTAATTACATGCTGCAATTTTTAGAAATAGCATGTTATACCCAGATTTTTGCAAGAGAACGGAAGCATTTCAGAATTTAAGATGTGGTATACATGTCTCCACGGAAGCCTGAGCTTAGTTCCAAGGTTTGGGTTCAGTAGACAACTGCCCCATATACAAACAGTTATAATGACCTAAACACTCCAGGAAGGCAATCCAAATACTGAATTTTCTTCCATGTTGCGCATAGAACAAGACTAACATCGGCTGAAACTATAGCTATACTAGTTGAGATTATTCATGAAATAAGTTATAAAAGAATGAAGAGGCTTCGTTGGTATAGCAAACATGGAAAAAACTGAACAAGACAAAATAGAAAATATCACACTAAAAGCATTTAGAAAACGGCGACAGGAAATACAAATATATGAAGACAAGCTTCACAACATACCGCAATCATCGTCATCTGTGTCTGAGTAGGCTGGTGAAGTGGATGGTGTTCCATTCTCAACTTGCTCACTGGACCTCCACTCTGCTAAAGAATCACCAGAATGGCTCTGCTGATCACTTGGCAACTCCTCAGTTGATGAGGACCTACCATCCCCTGTACTGTCCTCGATCAACGTACCAGCCATTATTGACGCAAAAAAAGGTGCAGCTACAATATCACCTCACTCTTTTCCTCCCTGCAAAACAGCAACCAAAAGTGAGCCTAATATGTGGGTTCTGATTCTGAAGGGAGCAAGTTCTGTAGAAAGTCGGCAATTGTTAACAAATCCAAACATGTGGCACATCTCATGACAGGCATTGCAGAGGAAAAACAACAGCAACAGCAATTAAAACGCTGCAGTCACGTGTACATATATCCTACTACAATATCAGAGCAGAGCTGCTCCAATTACATGACATCAAGAAATATTCCAGATCCCAGAAACATCGCACCTAACCAGCAGAACCTCTAATTTCCAGCAAAGCAAACAGCAGCCGCCCGTCACCACCAATCCTAGTGCCGCATGAACTGCATGCGTCCGCAACATTAAGTCAAACGCAACGACGCTGGATTACTTTCGCCTGCGCAGAAACCTAGGACTACCTCTCTCACGATTACCATAAACCACTGGGTAGGCGGCACCATCCCGACCCGAACCAATCTAATCCCGGCGCGCGAGAACCATTCCCGCGTATGAACCACAGCACCCCGGGCCCGATGGGAGATCGATGCCCACCCACCGCGAGATAGGATCGCGGTGCCGCAAGGCGAGGCGTGCGTGATAATGCTCACCTCGTCGGTAAATCCCACGATTCAGCTCGGCCGCGGTACGGGCCCTCCGGATCTGACCTCCCGGGACGCCCCGCACCGTGTGTTCCCCGAGTCGTCAGCTGGTCCGCGGGGAGATCGAGCGCTCCCTCGCCCGTCCTCAAGGCGGTCGGCAGCGGCAGTGCAGGCGGCGGCGGCGTGCGCGGGCGCCCTAGTCGAGTCGGGGAAGAGGGAGGGAGGGGAGGTGTGGTGGAATGGACTCGGGGAGGGTGGCTGTTGAATAATCGGATCGGGTTTAGGTTTACGCCCCTCTTTCCAAGGCTGGCTTAGCTCGCCGCCTCCGTTTTGGGGTAGTATTTCGAAAGGTATTTATAAGCGTATATTTTGGCAGTTTTTTACAGCTGCAGATAATTATTTAGCTCTCGTTTTTGGCAGATATTTATAATGATGAGTTGAGACAAAATTGAGTTTTTCTTGCATTAGAACGGTTTGATACATTTACATGATAGTAACAACAATATAATCAGGGATAACGTGAAATAAGTTTAAATACAAATAGCTATTAGATGTTGTTGTTCTTTGTTGTTAGTTACATTGTGCGACAAACGGTTAGAAAATACTTCGAGATTTTGTCGTTACTAGTAAGATCAACTGTGTACCGTTATATAACTAACTAAAAGAGACATCTCATGGATTTCTAGATTCAGTGGTAACGTATTCGTTTTGTAACGCCGTAAGGATGGATAGGTTAGTAACGTAACGTCTGATCCAATAAATTTATTGTCGATAGTGGCGAAACTAGAGTTTTGGATAGGTCAATAATGTAACGTATGATCCAATAAATTTATTGTCGGTAGTGTGGAAACTAGAGTTGAGACAAAGATAGTTCACGCTTTATCGTCGGTAAACATAAGTTCAGATTTATATGGCAAAGTAAAAGTAAATTAGAGCATACTTTTTTGTTTTATCCTTGTGCACTAGCACCAAGGAACACCAACATAGCTTCACCGGACTATACAGGTCACACTACAAGAATTTCGTTGGTGGAGTTTACATTATATAAATTTAGCACTAGATTATCCTAATAACTTCTTTTTTTCATATTCTAACTTGTTTGTATAATTTCAAATTTTAGTTGGCAAAATAACTTATATTGATTTTTAAGGAATAATTCTAGTTGTCAAATGACTCAAGTTAGGCATAATAAGTGAATAACTAGTATCTATAGTTTATCTATCACATTACGAATTAGATAACAAATTGTTGATGTTTATAGATATAACCCATTCTAATTTTCAAGTCTTTTATAGGGATTATACCATAATCTAAAGCAAGTGCTGCTACATAATACCTACCAAATAAACTCTAAATATATCTAGAGAAAATATACCTGCCAAAAATATGATGAAGTCAGGACATATGGATTCTTTCTGTCCAAAAACATCTCCCTTTTTAATAAAACGAATTTTGAACAAATATTGTTTAAATCATAATCGTAACAAAAATGTGCCCATTTCATATTATTTAATGGGATATAGGATGGTAGGAGAGAAACCATACGTATCCATTTGCAATTTTGAAGCGTCTTAGGTAACACTACGGATAACTTGTCTTTGTATAGGGGGATTGAAAATGTGTTAATCTCTCAAAAACTTTTATTAGTTTATTGATATAGATCTATTTTTTCTACGAATTGAACATGATACAAACACAGGCACTCACATACATGCACAAGTACTCACCCTTATGAACAAACGCCGACATCCTACCCCTATAAGTGCATTCAAAAGACTGAAATGGCTTGATCTTGATATTCCCGATGTCGTAAATGCAAGACCCATGTTAAATATGGAATTTGAACTCATATGTGTTGGTTACAACACAAGAAACCTAACCATTAGGCTTAGTTCACGAATACAAATTAAACTATTCAAAAATTTCATTCACTTGTGCCAAAAGAAAATGTTATATGTGAAACAAATATTTCACCTAAAAATTAATTGTTCCAAATTTAAAATTTTATTATCTTAGTAAGGGAAAGGTTTATTTTATCTCTCAAAAGATTCACTTTGTCCATTTTACACCCTAAACAAACTACTAGCTCAATTCTCCCTCGAACAACTTCAATTGATATGAATACTCGCTAATGGATTTTCTCCTTTTTATTTCTTCATGTACAAGTTGAATTTAATTATGTCAAAAAATTTATTACAATTGTTTTGGTACTCTTTAAATAGTATAATAGTAATTAACAATATAAACATATAAATAATAACAAAATAATTTACCATTATTACTTAACATAGGTTGTTGTGTTATCTATCATTATGCAAAATTTGGACTTCAAATTTAACTTGTATATTAAGAAGGGAAAAATCCATTTTACTCCCCGAACAATCACACTAGGGGGTACATTGCACCAATTGGATTGTTCGGGGGAGTGAGCCAAGACTTTGCTTAGGGTGTAAAACGGATAAAGTGAAATGTTTGAGGAGTAAAACAGATATTTTCCTGTTAGTAATACACATTTTAGCAATATATTTTTATGTTAAGTTATGGCAATGCATACTTGGAATATTCTAGAATATTTTAAAAAACACAAGAGAGAAGATTTTTGCCACGGAAGATTCTAGAATTATTTATTCATGACAAAGTGAAGAAGAGTGTAGAATCTAGATATTTATATATGGTAAGAAATACCTAGATATTAGGATAAGAAAGAGAATATTCTAGAGCTAGATATTTTGGTTAGAAGAGTGTGGAATGTTGCCATGTGGCAACATCCTAGAGACTATGTACAAGTATAAATAGGGGCCCTCTACCCTCCAAGGTACCATGTCATGGAGCCATAGAAGCTACCACATGTGAAGGCATGGCAAAGGTTGCCATGATGTGTCCTAGAGTCTAGGAGTGTTATGGTGAGTCCTAGATTGATAGTAGTGGTGTGTAGCCATGAAGAATGTTGTGTCTTGTGTCAAGTGTATGTTATGAATAAAGACTAAGCTTTTTTGTAGAGAGTTGGTCTTCCAAGTTAGTAGAGTAAGATGAAGGTCTCCTCGATATAGTTAGAAGTGTTGGGTTTGGGTCCACATAAGAAGTGGTATCACACCGGTTTGGTACCATTTCTACGAGGTCGGTGTTAGCATAGGGACCTCGATTTCCCAACATTTTATTGTTCTTAAAATGTGATTTAATTAGTTGAAAACTAGCAGATCTCGGTATACAAAGATCAAATATACAAAAGCATATTGGTGGAGAGATGCTAATTTATAGTTGCAAAATTGTGCTAGTATGCAGATCAATTCCTAGAAAAAAAATCTCGGAACCGGTTTGAATGGCTTTGGCTTGGTGTTGATCTTGTGCGTATGATGTTTCCGCTATCTATAATTGCGTTGTAATGCAATGTTACGATGAAAACCGAGAGATAAAGTGAGTTTGTGCCTTAGGTGAGGCAACAATAGAGGGCACACTTATCCGATGGTTGAGGTTATTGGATCGTAGACATAACTCCGGATCAAATTTTCTAGGGAAGTAATACCTGTTTTCAAGCATCAAAGATACGAACTGGCACATTTGAACTCCTAGATTTTGCACTATAACAATAGTGATTTGGACACGGGACAATCCATTTTGGAAAGTAGATTTAGTACAGCTTCAACCTTGAAGAAAATTTCTATCGGTTACTAACCCCTCGGGTTTGTAGTTGATGACTTTAGGAAAGCTTTCATAATTCAAAATTCGAGCTAAGGAAGCTGTTCTAACATTATCAATTAAAAATCGAAGAGACTGCATATCAAGCACCACCATTGATGAAAGGGGATTCATGCACAGTTTAAATCCTTAAAATGCTGTTTCTATTCTGTACAAAAGACAGAAGCTTCTCGGAGCTGGATCTGGTTGCGGACCAGCCAAAAGAACAAAATATTAAACTTTGGACAGATGTACATCTTGTCCAAAAGCATCCAGCCATACTAGCAAATGGAAGGAACAATGTTACTGATGAAAGATTTGAGTTCTCGAATCAACAGGCAACATCCCGCGCGCTACAATATCTGTCAATCCAATGATCCAATGTCGAAAACCTCAAACCGCCATGAGCATATCTTCTGATGTATGAACTCCAAAGATCTCAGTTATCGTCAACTTGAGAGTGAAAGACGAAGCTTGGAAACGTAGTTGTGATGTCCCTGTCCAAATATGGCAATACACAATTGTAAAATATCTCAAGAAGCGAAGACAACAACAATATGTTCTGAAACGACTGTATATCATACATTGACCATGGTAGCCCAAAAGAGAAACCCAAAACTTATTGTACACCATTCTTAAAATATGATGTTTACGACAACAAATCTAGTTTAGTTTGAACTGAATAAGCTGCCTTAACATCATATATAAAAGAATAGATGCAGTACACATTATATCAATAATATCATAGAAGCATGAGACATTTCTAGATTTAATAACCATCAGCATGATGCCTTGAACAAGTTCTATATTGAAGTGGCTTGCCTACCATTGAGCCAATAATTCATTCAGCCTGTTTTATAAGATAAACAAAAGCAATTTGGACTCAAATTGACACATGAACCTTTAGTGGGTTACAGAGAACCCCAATTGTCAGACATCATACTGTTCTATGTAAATTTGAATGGTGTAATTTTGATGTGACACATTTCAAGCAGTGTCAATGCTAAGTTCTTTTTCTTTGCAAGATATTGACAGATCAAATTTTATCCGCAAATCATATCACTCCTTTAATGAAACAAAATATAGTTTTTTTTTAAGAAACAAAACAAAATATAGTTACATCTTCAAGAGAAGAAGTAAGCATTTGATTGTCTCAGCTACGAAATTGAAAGTGTTAAACTTGAAAATAAAATAAGAGAACCGTGCCCAGACTTTTAAGATAAACATAAAGGATAAAAATTTTTGAAAAATAAAACCAAGAAGCATGACAGTTTGATAAATACGCAGAAGCAAGAAGGTCACTTACTTGAGGTACTGAAGAGTCATATTCTTCAGCAAAGAGGGATGCCTAAGAACTAGATTGCGCCACTCTTCTTTGTCAATTCTTCCATCATGCTTTGTGTCTGCCTCCTCAAATGTCTTATAGCCAGAAAATAATAGGGAAGCCATAATCAGCAAGGAACAAGGTGAAAAATCTGATTTTCTTATGCCAAAGCCACCACAATTGCAATGAGTAAGTCAGCAAGAAAGGGTAAGACCATTATCAAACTCATACTACTAAGCAAGTAAATTCAACTAAGATATGCTAGAAATAGTACATCTTGAACTCAAACAAAGAAATACAGCTAATGCAATGTTTTTCACTGTGCACACTTCAACAAATGTTTGCCAGAACACAGAAGAAAGAAGGCCATAATAAGTTCCACTTTCGCTAACAATCAAGTTATTAAATTAGCTGAAATAGATTGGTGTAGACTACTATAGAGTTCTGAGACATGAAAAATCTAGTTACTACTCCCTCCGGTCTTCTTTTGTTGGCACGGAGAGAGCTAAAATCGCTCTACTGACATTAACAAAATAAAGCCGTAGGTCACACATACCAGATATTATAGCCAAATTGGATAAATTGAATATGATATGTACCTCCATGTTAACAAAATAAATCATGAGGTCATACACACTAGCTATAGTAAAATTGGATATATGACAATGTACATCTTTAGCAAACCTTGTCAATTATGCTCTCTACGATTTCATCAGAAAGATTCATTCCTGATTCAGCAAGTGTAGCAACAACCATCTGCTTGACCTGATAGCCAAACGACATAAATTATTGAGGCAAAGACCAGAAAAACGAAAATAATTCAGACCAAAGATAGAGAGATCTCTACAAAAATACAATAAAAAAACCTAGCTAGCATCAAGCCACTCAACACCGCAACATAGAATTTAAGGGTGCAATCAAGGTGACAATAGCCTAAAAGTTGGATAGTGCAAATATGTTGTAGCTATGGCTAAAGCACATCCATGCCAAATTTCAAGTCAAGATATTAATTATTTTACCAAGATTAAACTATGTTCATAAAAGCAATTTCTGTAGTTACATACCTCTTGTCTCTCAATGAAGCCTTGTTGTTTGAGATCATATAGCCGGAATGAAACTGCAACAATGATGAGCTTTCAAAAATTTTAAAACATAAAAGGGGAAAGGAGTGCTGCATAAAAAATAAATTGTTAAATTATACTTTGCCATAGTGAGGTATATATTACTAAGAATATCAAATAAGCCTCGAATAGCTGTGGTGAATCATACAATATAGAGCTCTTTCTAGCATTTATAGTATAGTTACTAGCTGAAACTCACAGTCAATCTTTTCATCAACGGAGGCATTGGGATGAAACACTGAGAGAGCACGGGCGAATTCTTCAAATCCTAATATTCCGCTGTGCTTTGTGTCAAATAAATCAAATACCTGCAAGGACCAAGAAATATCGAGGCCTCATGAACTATGTTTCCAAAGAAACATTACAGATAATCAATTTGCAGGCAGCTATTTTTCCTCCCTACACAGAACATGGTTCTAAATCTCTATAGCTCCATTGAAGTACTCCACAGTGAATGTAAGACATTAACATGATTGATATATAGGTATCAAATGATATGCACAGATCATTATTTTGCAACTTATAAAGGAACTACAAATGCGAAACTCAATATTGGATATACAACTCAAAAGAAGAAGAAGAATGTCAATTGCATGAAAAAAATGAATATTCTTACTGGTAGAAAAATAAATTGGTCATAAGAATGGTTATTCTGTTAAGGTATGAATGAATACGGCTTCCATTTAGTAAGTCATAACTCATAACACAGTTCTTCGGTTAAGCAATATGTAAGTACAGCTTCCATTCATACGAGCAGCAGTAATCTAAAACATGATTGTGCAGCATTAAAGAAACTAGTGAATATGCTGCATGTCATGTCACAACATCAGCAGGTAATACTGATAACAAATGAGAACATTATGCACAAAAAGAAAGCATAATCTCAAAGTTACTTCTACAATTTGTAGAACTGAGAAATCTATGATTTAGAGAAATTATTGATTCAATTTAAGCGTGGGACATTGTCCCTTTGGCTCGTTACAGATGGGGCCAGGATTGGGAATGCACTGAATGACCCATGACCCACAAAAGGCGAAACCGGAAACGGATTGAAGGTCCACAAAAGGCGAAACTGGAAACGGATTGAAGGCTCACAAAAGGCGAAACCGGAAACGGATTAAAGGTGAGGGGCATATATCATGCTCCAGATAACAAACCAACGGCAGGGATCAGGTAGCGGTATGATTGGCGGGAGAGCATAGGTAACGGTAAATTTTATTCAGAAAAGGCTGAATTAAAGATGTCCAGAGCACAAGTCAATAGAATTTTGAATAAGCAAAAGGCAAACTACATGCAATAAGAAGGGGTCAACTATCTGCCTATACAAATTCTCGCAAGGTCAATCATCCACGATTCTCAAGATCCTGGGAAACACGAGGGGCATAACATAACAACTATAAAACAATAACACACAACAGTGTGACAATCAACAACACACACAATTAATGAAGACTTACACGATCGGCGAACAGGCTCTCCTTCTTGCTAGTCTTGAACAGGGCCAGCTGAAACTCCTCCTGCGCAAAATGGTGGCGAGCAAGAAACATCTCAGAATCAACTACCACACAGGTATATTCACACTCGGATCGTACATATTATGATCAGATATACGGCCAAATAGCGAGCTGAAATCCCATCACTTACCTTGTTGATCAGCCCGTCATCGATCACGGCACTGCTTATCTTCTTGAACAGCTCGTACAGCGCCTCGACCTCGCTAACGCTGACTGCAGGAGAAGCGAAGAGAACCCGACCCGACCCACCGAGGTACAGGCGTCAAAATCCCAACAATGGCAAGACAAGGGACAGAAAGAGGAAGCGGAGAGGATGGGGGCGGCGGCGGGCTTACAGACGGTCTCCCGCGCGAGGACCTGGGGGTCGTCGAGCCCACGCGGCTGCTTGAGCTCGACGTCGCAGCACTTGAGTACGACCGCGAGCAGCTGCCTCACCCCGTCCAGGCACTGCACCATGATATTGCCCGCGCCGCAGACTACCCAGCCACGCCCACGCTACTCGTCGGCGCCGCCCATCTCGCGGCCGCGGGTCCGATCCTGCGGGGGAAATCGATCAGGCGAAAACCCAACGGGCTCCTCCGCAACCGGATCGCCCCCGGCGCGGAATCGCGGGAGGGATCGGCGAGCGGGGCGCGTACCTCGAGGACGGTTGGAAGCGAGCAGGACCGATCTCGCCGGCGGCGCGGCGTCAGGACTGGCGGCGGAGCTAGGGCACGGCGGGATCGGAGTGGAAGGAGGAGGGGGAGAGCAATGCAATCGCGCTGCTCTGCGACGGACGGGGATGTGTGTTGGGCTTCTTCTCTCCCTCGTCAGGCGTCGGGGGTGCGGTAAAATGCGGTGCGCGCTCGTGCCGCGCGTGCTCGCCTCTCGGCTCTCTCGGGCTCCGCGCTTCCCACCCTTTTCGGGCTCATCATTGGGTGGGGACGCGTCACCGGAGCGGTGGGCCCCACGGGATGCCTCACGGCGAGCGGCCGCGGCGGACCGGGAGATGAGTTTCCCGTTTTTTTTCTTTTGATAGGAATGAGGTTCCCGTTGGTACACCGTACAACGTTTCCCCTTACAACTGTACTGTTCCTGGAGATTGATTTAAAAGTACGGCTATAGGTCAAACTCGATTGTCGTACTCTATGTATAACTCAAGCTTTTATAGACACTACATATTATCATTTAAAAATTTAAAACACTTAATTATCATATATTCATCTAGTTGGAACAGAGTTGGACATTCATGTTGGCACTCAAGCAAATTTTCTGATTTAATACCATCAATCATTAAGAAATTTAATGCCGGAATATAATGTAACAAAAAAATATTGTACACCGAGATCTTCCCATATAGGCAGGTCAAGCTGCGACATCTTTCGATATTAAAGGCAAAATGGAAGTACAGCAAAGTGATCCAAGTTTGACAACCTTTTTGTAGTCCTAACCGTCATAGCCTTCATGTAGACTCAAAGTAATATGTCAACTAGTTCAGTCTACCGTAGATTCTCACCGATGCGATGATGCCACTCCGGAAGGATTTCGGTTGCAACAAAAAAGGTCGTGGGTATACACGCAACAAAAAGGGCCGGTACAGCTTTCGTACCGGAAACATACAGGATATACAGCCTTCTATGCTCACGCTCACAACAACATTCCAACTTTGATACACGTCAATCTTTTCATCGCCTTTCGTTATCAGACGGTGCCACTCAGGCAGGGCGACCCTTGACATCGGCCTAGAAGAAAAAGGGAAAAAAAAGATGCCACTCGATTCGGACCACACAACAAGGATAGTCATGGCAGCCCGGGTCGCCATCATCCATGTGGAGAATAACAACGACGGCGTTCATTAGGCAGTAAATGGAAGAACCTGACGTGGAGATTAGTGTGACCCGAGACCTTTATCAAGACAATGCGAGTACAAAGACCACCCATTTGATTCGTGGCTCTGAGAGATTGATCGCGAGCCAGCTCTAACTTCTTTTACTTCTTAGAAAAACAGCTGTTATAAACAAATATATATCTATGACACAAGCATAGTGGCGCAAGAGCCACTAGGAATTTGTTGAAAATCTCACCAAAACAAAAATAATTAGTAGTCCAACTCAATTAATTTATTACAAGAAGCAAATGTGGCAGAATAAATAAAATAATACTGCTCACTATAGTTATCAACCTGGTGGTCTGCAATCATGTTATCAGCACAACCTAACCATGTTTAACACTTGCAGAAACAGGCTGTCAGGCAGTGTGCCGCACAGAACTGCTCACCTGACATGCTGCCTTGACTGAAATACAACAAAGCCGCCATAACACTAGCAGATACATCAGCGTATCTCAATGAGCACTCTGCCAGCCAGTGAAGCGTGCCAAGACAAAAGGCAAGTGGAATTTTTTACACGAAGCTTGATTTGATGCATCACCTACTTGGCTTCTTGATATATAGAATTGCAACTTCAGATTCAGATTGCCTCGCCAACATGAACTAAACCTGACTTGAAGGAAAAGTTCTGTTTTGAAACCCTTTTTATGTCGCAAAAAGAGACACCCTGGTCTTTACCAGATTGCAAGCAGATAAGTTCACTTCGAGCAGACCCACAAAGATTACTCCTCAAGTGGGTAAAATTAACAATAATGTCATTTGTAGTGTACATGCATAGATGAAAGATGTAATCAACATCACCTTGCATTTTGGTGTCTACTTCAAAAAATGAGAGAAGCTAGGACGATGGACATAGAACAGACAAGGGCTGAAAGAAATGTGATGCTAGATACAAGCCCAATGTGTGCTTCATCTCCACAGGGTACGCGCCATGCAGCTTTCTCCACAGGTGCAGCGTCAAGATTTTTATGTGCCCACATACAGGAATCAGAATGGGTGTTCTTCTTTCTGTAACGTACGAGCAGATCTGGGTTGCCAAATTCCACTGTTGCACAGCCACTAGCATCTAGAGGCTATGCAAAGACACATCGAAATTATTATTATTCTGATAAGTTAGGAAATATAGTGACCAAAAATAGCAAATTAATGGCCGCATGTTGTTTAGGCAAGTTTGGCAATTCCATACACTAAATATGCACATGAGAAGTTGACTTTAATAAGTTCTACAAAAGGACTAGATCAGAATCTAAGACAAGTACAAGTACAGACTACATAGTACATGCATGTTCCCAAAACCAAAACAATTACTGTTGCAAGGAAGATAAGAAGGAAGATCACATATTTTATTTCATAATACCATGTGCATGTCAGGTAGAACATGAAACTGGCGTGTGAAGAGTGGCAGGAAATGTTGGATCCACCATTTCCTTTTTGTCATTAACTGGAACATTCATCAGTAGCTCCTATACATGCTAAGTCAAATAATCTTATATGCAAGTATTCTGCCGTATATTGTTCCCTAGAAAATGCAAATAAAGTGCACAATATTTCCTTTCGTGATATTTGATTGACTGATCGCATATTGCAGTGTATATTCCTTGAGAATCAAACCTCTAAGAGTTTCCAGAATTTACCCAAAGTTTATAAACTTCAGACAGCATAGGAAGATAGTCAAACATGAACTCAATTTGATGCGGTGATCTCAGAAAAAAAAAAACACAATGGACAGTTAATATCACCACTTTTTTTGTGAATTATTAATATCACCACTTGGTTAATAGTAATACGTATATTTCCTATTCCGAGTTCCACTCTTAACTGCCCTGTCTCTTTGTTAACTAATGTTGCAGGGTTGCATACTCTTTTTATTACGTTCATGTTCCACCAAAGCATGTAAATGAGAGTGCCAAGACTCTTTTTTTTTTTTTTTGCCATTGCCAGTCTGGTGAGTCACTCTTTTATTCTTTTCTTTGGGATTTTCCACTAATGTGCATGAATCAGAAACACTGCCTAACATAGAGTTTTCTATGTTGTCAGGATGCACTGTTTAATGTACATCTGCATCATGGAAGTAATAACACGCATGTTACCATCAAAAGGTTTTTGACTAACTCAAAACATTATGTAACCAATTTTCTACAATTGCGAGGACAAATTCCATATAAAAGCATGCAAAGCAAGCAGCTCTCAAAACAGAAAAAAAAACAAGATATAATGGCAAATACAGACAGCACGAAATGAAAAGTATATGTTGAAATTTTGTTACCATAGAAAGCTTATAGAGCCTTACAGGGTATCTAGCATGGAGAGGCAGGTCAATTGTAAAGTTACGGTTTGCTGATGTGCTTGTCCCGAGATCAACATGAACCTCAACAGCTGACTTGTTGGATAGAGCTGAAGGTAATTCAAGGTTGGAGTCTCCAAAAACAGCAACATCAAGGAAAACTGCAAGGTAACACGAACATTAGCATAATGCAAACTGCAATGTGGACACACAGTCAATCTTGGCATTCGATTTTCACCTTTTCGCTCAACAAAGTGCTGTAGCTCAAACGGATCGGCAAACACACCATTTGGGAGCTTCTCAATTATCACCAGACGGGCTTCATAGCTATCAAGGAAACTAACCATGGCATCTTGACATGTACCAAATTTCAATGAATAGACTAAACGACGGTGGGAACCTTCACCAACCAGTTCTCGGTGCAGTTCTAAAAGCGTAGGCACATTGATGTTATCAGCAAGCCCATTGCACATGTCATCAGAGTAAGGCATCTCTGCTAAGTGACGACGCCGATCAAGCTGGCCACTCAAGATGTCAAGGTACGCATCACCGACGTATGCCACAGAGCATGGCATGCAATCCATGGATTTCTGGCTGGTACCTGCCTGTACATCACTAGAATCAAAACTTGGCCATACAAGAATAAAACAACTGGGATCATAGTCTCACTTGCACATTTACATGTAGTGTTACAACTATGTTTCCAAACAAGGAAAACTTAATCACCTCAGACAACAAAACTAACAGCATGAAAATCTAAATCTAACAATGAGGTGTTGCATCCTTCTGAGTTCAATAACTAAAATATATTATCAATTGCAACCAGCAAGAAATATAACGAGATCATGCTTCAACGGAATAAATTCCAGCATTTGGAATGATTCCCATCCAACGATATTCTAGATTCATTACTTATACAACATCAGTAAATCTGACAGCTAAACAGTACCACCAATTTCTCGATCTCAATCCAATCACAGCGCATAGTAAAATGAGCACAAAATTGCGCATAAACTCACACTCCAAAATCAGCTGTGCTCAAGTACCTGCTCGGACGATGACAAAGCGTCGGCGGCCGCGATGGATATCCAAGCAACAGCGAGCGCCACGCCAAGCAAGGTCAGCCCGCTCGCCCCCGCCATTGCTGAGGAGGCGGAGAAGGAATCGCGACGAAGAGGCAGAGATCGGAGCGCCGGAAGGGGCCGCGGGGGAGGAGCAGGTACCTGGGACCGGCGTGGATCTCCTGCCGGGCCGACGGCGAGTCGGCGAGCTTGCTGTGCGGGCCCGCCTGGAGCCTGTCAGGCTCAACCGTTTCAGCTGTGCTACTGACCCAACTGAACCCACAAGTCCAGGGGTGCGTTCGTAAATTCATGGGTTTTCCTTTTCCTCACTTCAGATTCTCTTCAATTTGTTCAGAAAATTGGTCTAAAAATTGTACACCGGGCCTCATTAGCATGCGCCCCGGAAAAAAATCGTACAATAATCGAGAACATTGGTACATTTTCGGCATACGTTTTTAGACCAGTTTCTGCATACTGCAAAAAAAGTGGTAGACGAAACAACCTTTTTTTTTAATACTTTTCGCAAGTACTGCCGGCCTAGTTAGCATGTGCTCCGAACATGCAGGGCTGCTCGTAGTACAATTTCCTATGATACGATGGTAGTTGTGCCATGCCCTGTATCTGTTCGTGACGGAAGCATCACCCATCCAGGAAAGCGAAAGTTGCAGAAGAGATTCCCTACAGAACCTTTGCATCTATCTGTATGAAAATTTTGATAACGAGAAATTATTAAGCGATCATAAGGATATATGCATACCCTGAGAAATTTATGAAACCTGTTGAGTTATGGCAATGCATACTTGGAATATTCTAGAACATTTGGGAAAGCATAAGAGAAAAGATATTTGTCATGGAAGATTCTAGAATTATTTATTCATGGCAAAGTAGAGAAGAGTGTAGAATCTAGATATTTATGTGTGGTAAGAAATATCTAGATATTAGGATAAGGATGAGAATGTTCTAGAGCTAGATATTTTAGTTAGAAGAGTGTGGAATGTTGCCATGTGGCAACATCCTAGAGACTATGTACAAGTATAAATAGGGGTGCCCTCTACCCTCCAAGATACCATGCCATGGAGCCATAGAAGCCACCACATGTGAAGGCATGGCAAAGGTTGCCATGATGTGTCTTAGAGTCTAGGAGTGTTATGGTGAGAGTCCTAGATTGATAGTAGTGGTGTGTAGCCACGAAAAATGTTGTGTCTCGTGTCAAGTGTATGTTATGAATAAAGACTAAGCTCTTTCGTAGAGAGTTGGTCTCCCAAGTTAGTAGAGTAAGATGAAGGTCTCCTCGGTATAGATAGACGGTTGGGTTTGGGTCCACGGAAGAAGTGGTATCACACCGGTTTGGTACCATTTCTAGGAAGTCGGTGTCAGCCTAGGGACACCGATTTTCCCAACAATTGGTATCGGAGCGAGGGCGGTCCGGGATCGCCAAAAGAGGGACGAGTCTCCTGCAAGTGCGGGACACTTATGTTGGAGACTCTAGTCGAAGATCACGATCCGGGACCGTGAAGTGAAGAACACCGATGCTGGGACCAAGTGTAATGCATGGGCGGTTTGAGGTCTGCTCGTAGAGGGAGGAGTCCGTTGTAAGTGCGGGGCACTTACCTTGGTCGGTGCAACCGGTAAGCACGAGGTGCTTACATTGCTCGGTGTGGAACCGAGTGGCACTAGAGGGAATCTGCCGAAGAGCACGATCCGGGATCGTGGAGAATGCTGGTGCTGGGACCAAGCATAGTTGACGCCGGGCGTCGATCGAGGTGGCAGATTTCCAGAGTGCATGAGAAGTTGTGATAGGCACCGAAACGGATCCTCCACCGAGGAGCGAAGGAGAATGCGAAGCTTTGCAAAAGTGTGTGGAAGGACGCAAGGCTATATTGGTGTTGGAAAAGACAATCGAGGAGAAAGAGATGGAGAAAGCTGAAGGTGACTTGGGAGACATTGGCAAAGTAGAGAATCGAAAGATGGCAACCGGTGGGAAAGCAAGTATGCATTGAGAGGGAGTGTTGAGTTATGGCAATGCATACTTGGAATATTCTAGAACATTTGGGAAAGCATAAGAGAAAAGATATTTGTCATGGAAGATTCTAGAATTATTTATTCATGGCAAAGTAGAGAAGAGTGTAGAATCTAGATATTTATGTGTGGTAAGAAATATCTAGATATTAGGATAAGGATGAGAATGTTCTAGAGCTAGATATTTTAGTTAGAAGAGTGTGGAATGTTGCCATGTGGCAACATCCTAGAGACTATGTACAAGTATAAATAGGGGTGCCCTCTACCCTCCAAGGTACCATGCCATGGAGCCATAGAAGCCACCACATTTGAAGGCATGGCAAAGGTTGCCATGATGTGTCTTAGAGTCTAGGAGTGTTATGGTGAGAGTCCTAGATTGATAGTAGTGGTGTGTAGCCACGAAAAATGTTGTGTCTCGTGTCAAGTGTATGTTATGAATAAAGACTAAGCTCTTTCGTAGAGAGTTGGTCTCCCAAGTTAGTAGAGTAAGATGAAGGTCTCCTCGGTATAGATAGACGGTTGGGTTTGGGTCCACGAAGAAGTGGTATCACACCAGTTTGGTACCATTTCTAGGAAGTCGGTGTCAGCCTAGGGACACCGATTTTCCCAACAAAACCTTTCTTTATGTAGTCTTTTTACATGTATCATTCCCCAAACAAGAAACATTTTTGCTGATTTTTACACCAATGTATCGTATTTTCTTGTTCTATTTTTCTCCTATGGTACGTATTGAAACTAAAATCCTCCAATATGCAGCTTCCTCACAAGCTAAGAATGTCCCCTCCTATACTCCAGTTCCTTCAATAGGGAAACGACCCTGTCATCTTCATATGATCAAGAGTTCTTCTTAAGCCATAGCGCTCAACAGCCTGATTGCCAGCTCTGAAACCATCTCCATACGCCTCTGAAGGGTCCGTCTCAATTTGGTGCTTGATGAATGCACAAAGCTTCTTCTCGAAATCGGTCCTTGCGCCCTTCTTGGAAGATGTAGGAGTTGAATATGATGATGACGATGATGATGAAGACGCTGTTGAACTGGATGCGGCATTGTCACTGGAGCCAGTGATGATTTCTGATTCTAGCCACATATGCGATAGTACTTGGCAGATTCCTTCTTCAACCTCAGGAGGAAGATTTCGGTATCCTAAAAATGGTGGCATAGTGAAATAATGTTTTATTTTACAAAATGTAGCATTTGAAGCCAAAAAGAATCAATCATCAATAAATCTACCTTTAAGACGAAGATATGCATGCATCATCTCATGGGCAAGAATGGAACCGGTTTGCAATCTGCATAACCATCATTTTAGTAAGAAGGCTCATCTAGGTGAGTATAAGAACAGCGTGACTTCATGATGCACTACAGGTTGATAATGTAACTAGCACTATAGCAGTAGTCTTGAAGGATAACCTTAATAAAGCAATCAAGGAGGGAAATAATGCTAAAGTAATGTACCTTGGCAGACCATACAATATAAGGATCGCAGTCACTTCACACCGCCGAGTCAGCTTGTATTGTCCTGTGATCATATCTATGATTCTGTTTCCTGGCCCAATTGATGGTCTTCTTAAGATCTGCACAAATTGCATCACTAAGTAATTTGAAATCTTTAATTTTACATGATGCAAGTCAAATTAGTGGAGTAAGGCTCCGATGTTGTGAGAACTCACCGTTCTGACAATTTGCTCTTCAGACAGACATAGACCTCTTGTTTCAGGAAGGTGATGTCCCTTAAATGAAGCAAAAAGAACCCATAAGCTGAAATCATGGAAAGCATTGCGCATACCAAATAACCATTTCATGTCACTTACATTTTTCTCAGCTACCATTGCTTCATTCAGAGCCTGCCTCTCAACCAACAGTAATGGAACTTGCTGTTCTACTTTCATGTTCAAACCTTCAAAATATTCCTGAATATCCATGTAGAGTTGTTGACACTCTGGAGTATCCATTATTGCAGAATTGAGACATTCCAAGCAAAGCTTCCTGCCATCGTCTAATGTAATGTACTTGACCTCCTTTGGCTGAATTTCATGATGGAAAACATGGATACACAGTGGAGTTAATAAATGTCACAGAAGTATATCACTCGGACGATATAAAAACACAGAGCTATTGTTCCAAGACACTGGCATTAATGTGCACGTCACCACTAAGAACTGAGAGAACAATAACAAGAGCGTATGTACTAATTGATAGTGCTACATTCTATGCTATGCTGACTTATAGTTATTTGTTGAACTGTTTCCAAGTAAATAACCACTATTTTCAGATCTTACTTAAAACCGACTGGTTCCCACTCAAGAACCCAGCCAGCCAGCCAGGGGAGCTGTTCTGATTGATGATATAAAACCATGTACTGACCTCCATTCGTTCACAGCTGCAGCACCTAGGAGTGCCATCATCTTCATGTGAGGGGCAGTACTTTTGCATCCAGAAAGGATGTGCTCGGTACTCGATAAGGCCATTTCTATTTGTTGGAATCTGGTGAAGAAAAACATATAAACACATTCAACAATCAACATACAGATTAAAACAATAAAAACCTTCATGTGCATCCATGCACTTGAATTGTGGACACTTACAAAGTTATTGCATACATCGCATTTCGGATGAAAAAACTCTTTGTAACATGATCTGTGATATGGCTGATCGTCATGCATAGCGAACTGCAGAGAAGAAGTACTTGCATAAAACATTTCATCTAACTGAAGCACACTAGTAAATGAAAAAGAAAAACTGTAGTATACCTCATACTCAGATATGGGCTTATTGCAAGCAAAACACCTGAAGCACTGAGGATGCCAAACTGCATTCATACAACTAAGAAAACGTCCATGGCCAATTGGGTATTTGCATCCAGCACAAGTCCTAACAAACAAGCAATCACTATAAGTAAATATAATGAAATAAATGTGGAAAAAGAAAAAAAATAACTGCTGATGATGCTAAACAAATCAGTAATAGGCATAACTATAGAATCACCAGGAGTATGCACTTGTGAAAACAATGCTGGAGAAAAAAACTGCTGACGACGCTAAACAAATCAGTAATAGGTATAAGTAATAGAATCACAGGATAACATGGCCTGGTCGTAAATAAATGTTGAAAAAAACTGCCGGTGACGCAATGAGACAAAATGAACAAACCACAAATATTGCAGCAGACATGCAACTATGCATTCAATGGCTCCATGACAGATATCACTGTTAGCATGTTTAGAACTAATCTTTCCATGAGTTCACAATATCAGCAAAGATGATAATAACTGCTGATCCTCTATGGGTACTTACATTTGGTACTATAAGTGCATAGTCTTTCAATAATTGCTTGACCTTTTTTTTCTCCTAGTCTATCACTATCTTTTATTTTTGATCGGTGACCAATAACTTTATGTGATTATCCAGCTGCCTATATATTTGCAATGTTTTAGTTTCTTAAAACCAAATAATTAAATATCAACTGAAAAAGAGAAACAATCAGGCACCTCGATCCACTTGATGGGAAGACATGTTGAGGTGCCTCCATGGCGGGAAACCTATCCGCTGGAACATTCTCATCAGGAACATCATGACCGGGACTATGAGGCGGAGACTCAACATTCAGGCTCTCCTGCAGAGCTCGTGCAAGTTGTTCATCTTCCTCCAGATCATAATAAGATGTATCTACATTAAGATCAACAATAAAAAATAGACTTTTAACCAGCATTAGTATGTTCTAGATCAAATTCATTTCCAAGCCAGAGCAATAAATTAAAGAAGTAATATGATAGCCAGAGCAGCACTAACCAATGGCCTTTCCCTTATTTTGATCTTCCTCTGCCTCTGCTAGAGATAACGCAATAGCACGATCTATATCTTCATTATCACTCTCATTATATGCACCCTATGGTGGCAAGGACAAAAAACATTGAATGTCATTTTCGTTTCAATCTCAGGAACATACATTCTAAAGATCTGAATAATGCAATTAATGAATACGAAACAACTAGCTACAGTAAAACAGGTATGGATAAATGACTGTGCATAACAACTTTTATTGAAGAAAAGGCACATCAACAGAAGGCAGAAGCTTACTCTGTAATGATCAGATGAATGATCGTCGTGCCAGCTTCCATCATAGTGACCCCTTGAAACTCTCCTATTTTCTGAACCATTAAAAATTCTATTTAACCAACTCATGATCTTGAGCTGATAATCAAATCCACTTCACCCTGCAGTAACGAATAGAAAATGATTCAGAAAAAGAAATTAGAGAAACTTTTATTGTCTCGAGCAAGAAACTTTTATTGTTACATACTAATCAAATATTCCCTAATGCAAACAAATGTTTATGCCCAAAAAACAAAGCCAATGCACACAACAGTATCTCATCCATCAGTTGCACTTTAACATGCTGCAAAAGTATGCTGCAGTTCTCTTCATACACTGAGCATTTTTATTCAGCAAAAGTATCCTGCAGTTCTCTTCATATTCAGGCTGGCTGGCAATCAATGGAGGTAAATCACATATAGCATCCATCAGAGAGCAAAGGTGGATTGAGATATCCAATGAGACTGTATGTTCCAATGAACATCTCCCCTCAACTCGAAAGGCTTTTAAATAGCAATCAAGGTTGACGAATTCAGAGAAAAACAATAATCAAAGAATGGGTATTTGGAACACAGGATGATCACTGCTAGCCAAACGATTTCACAAGACTCATTCATCAGTGAGAACTTAATCTATACTGTTAGTAGCAAAAGGAACAACGTGACTAGAAAAGGCAGAACTTTTCAACTACTTACCTTTTGAGTAGCCGAGAATCCACCAAAAATTCGCGAATATGTGTCTTCCACAGTTCGACCCTACACCAGAAAAAAGATGCAAATTAACAGAGGAAACAAATGGTTCCAAACCGAAAGAGCAATTCGAGTTGACAGCAAACCAAGTGAATCGAGAAGCATGGACATCCAACCTTGATTGAGCCCGTGACGAAACGAACTACGAGTTCCGTCAGCGAAGGGACATGCGACTCGATCAGAACCAAGCTGAAATCACCAGCGGCAACCAACCTTCCCTTCGGTACCCCTGTGATTGAAGAGCGGGAGCAGGCCAGTAAGCCCCAATTCCAAGACACAATCAAAACGAGACTTCACGATTCAGCAAAGCTTTTACCTCAACGTGGCCGGCGATCCCAAGAAGCGCCTACCCGAATTCCGTAGTTCCCGATCGCGCACACAAGCCACGAAGGGAACACGGGCGAAACCGCCGGCAGCAGAAGAAAGCTCGCTTTTTTTCTTGCTCTCTATAACAAAGAACGCCCACCCACCAGCCCCCAGCCCCAGCCCCGCCCGCAGGATAAAGAAAGCGGAGGCGTGAAAGCGAGTCGAGCGGGCGGGCGACAGGTAGGCGCGGAGTCGGGATTCCTGGGGATGGGGCAAGCGGACAAGGGGCAGGACGCGGGGAGGAGGTGGCGGCGGAAACGAATGGAATCGAGGCGTGACATGGACGGCAAGAGGGGAGGCGGAGTGGTGGTGGTGGAGGAGGCGGGTCAAGAAAGCAAGGGGCGTGGTGCGGACGCTGACGTGCGCGGCCTCGCATGGCACAGCGACGTCTCTCCTGAGCGCGCCCCCGCGGGAGAGAGGTGGGCGTGGCGTGCCCACATGGGCGCGCCGCGGCGAGGCCTCGCATTTCGTCGAACGGCTTGCGGGCACCGACGAAGCCGCGGCGAGTGAAGCGGCGTGTTGTGAATTCGTGATTGGTTGGAAGACCGGAAGAAGCGTCAAGTGAGGACTGAGGAATGAGAATCCGCCGTGGACTCGTGGTGATCTCCGGAGAGTTGACTTGTCAAGGCTTCTTGGACTGCTAGTGACATCATGCTCAAGGGAAGAAACGGTTTTCCCCACGCCACGGCGAGAAAAGAAAAAAAAACGAGTAATCTTATTTATATAATTTTTTAGATTAAAGGAGTAATTTTATTTAAGCATGCCGTTTAAGAGTACAATTGCACATGATCTACCGAATGAGCAGAATTACTCATAAACCTTTCTGGGGTCATAATACGGGGGTGTTCGTTTCTATAGGCTAAAGGGCTAAAACTAAATTTTAGCTCAAGAAAACGAACGGAAGAGCTAAAGTTTGGACTAATCTTTAGCTCTAAAGAGAAAAAAAGGCTAAAAAGAGACAAAACTTTAGCACGTTTAACCTAAATTTTAGGAGCTAAACTTTAGCCCCTAGAGAAAACAAAAGCCTCCTGGCTCCTGCACGACAATGAGGATAATGTCATCACGCACAATTGTACCTCATATAGTTCATTTTGATTAAAGAAAATGCCACTATTGCACTTTCATTACAGAGGAGCAGGGCTACCATGTAGTAGATGCAACATAAAAGCACAAAAAGAATGTTCCACCAGCGTACATTGCTTATAAAATAGTTACATGTACTGTTGCTTGTGACATGTCAAGTTGCTTTTTTTCTGTGACATGAGTACTTTGCCTCTGCTGAATGATTGCGCAGAGCTTCCACTGTCATACCATCGGTAACATGGCTATCAACTCAAGGATGATTATGTTATGTATGTGCATAATCAATGGGACTTGGACGACGACTTGCAGGAGTAGACGGAAACCATGTGGCCAGTTGGGAGTCCCCATGTTAGGTAGACGAACTTGTAAGAAATACAACCTCAAAACTCACTGCCACGCATGTTCCATAACCATAACCAACGATTTGGTAGAGTCGTGAACAGTTGCAGCAGCCCATGAAAGAACTAGTGCGATGATACTGCTGAACGAGAGGAATCGAGTCTAGCTCTGTTTTGGTGAAGGGCGTTGATATTCAGGTGATCGATGCAAGTTCTCAAAGGTGCGAATTTCTCAAGTGCATGTTTCTTCTTTGTTAACCAACCTAGCTCCTCTCTTCGTCAGTTTTTTTTTTAATGCTTGAAGGCCAAAAAAAAAAGATATGAAATTTGACGTAATCCAATGTGTGATAAGAGCTAGGAGTAGGTTACTACTCAAACTAAGACTGACTCCAACAAGAGGAGGCACTTTTGTGAAGTATTTTGACGTTTGCCTGGCATGAATAGTGTTTTGCAATTGCTTCGAACAACACCATCTTCAACAACAAAGATGCAAATACATCCATGGCTGCTCCATCCTTGCTCCATGTGAAGGGACAAATGCATTGGAGGAGAGAGGAGATGTATTTTTAGATCCTCTCTCTCCTCCATTACAAAGATGTCTCACCTGATACCTCCTCTGTTGGAGCTTGTTTTGAAGATACACAGTATTAATTAGAGACATAAATGGATTTGCATTCCCTGTGTTGGAGTCAGTCTAACCTCTTCCTTTTACACGCCCTTGTGAAGCTTCTTGAAGAAGCTCGGTATTGACTGTTAGTTTGCATGTGTACCGTATGTTTGCTGGATATAAGCAACACTATGAATGTTCCAGATATTATTCTCATTCACCGATTAGCCTAAATATCCAATCAACCATGAGTCACTTTCGCTACAAAGTTTGATAAAACACGGCAGACGACACGCCAACGCCAACACGGCATCACTAAATGCTACTCCCTCTCTTACTAAATTGTTATCGTCATTGACTCTTTTTGAAACGTTTGACCATTTGTCTTATTCAAAAAATTTCTTTAAATACAAAAAGTTATATGCTATATTTCAAATTTCTTTAGTGATAAAACATATTACAAGAAAATATATAATATTTCTTAAACTCTTTTGAATAAGACAAATGGTCAAACGTAATAAAAAAGTCGACGGCGACAATAATTTAGTAAGAAAGTAGTATTAGCTTCTGTAGCTTTCAGTGTTTGGCATGCGGCAAATACACAATTCGGATTCCGCTTTCTTTCTCATGATCATAACCTCGGCATATGCAGCCATCAAAAAAATTGGAGTAAACGTTATCCGAAGAATCGGGCTTTTGAGTTTTGACACATGAACAACTGTCAGAAGCCGAGAACAAGCAAATTACGAAGAGAAGCTATTAGTTTGTAACAAAAGAGTCTATTTATAAAGAGACGGCGTGTTGTGTCCCTCCGGACCGGCGGCGGTGGCGGCGCGGGCGGCGTCGTGGGCCTTCATCCTCCGGTAGACGCCAGGCTCCGGCCGCCCACGCGCATGTACCCCACCACCCGCGCGGGGCGCGAACTTCTTCCCCAACCACGGCGCGGCGCGAGGCCGCTAAGGCCTCCACACGGGTCCTGGAGCAGCGCGCGGGCGGGGAGGCCTCCACGCAGGTCCCGGAGCAGCGCGCGGGCGGGGCGGTCCCCACGCGGGCCCTGGAGCGGCGCGCGGGCGGGGAGGCCTCCACGCGGGCCCTGGAGCGGCGAGCGGGAGCGCTCGCGGATGGCACGGCGCCGGTGGGGATCCTGCATCTCCTCGACACCGGGCTCGCGCGGCGCGTGGCGAGGGCCCTCGTCCTCTACCGCGTCTTCTTCACCACGGTGCTCTTGGGCACCTCGGTCCGCGCGCACCTCCCTGCGCGCTCGCGCTCCCGGAGCCACGCCGCTCCGACGAGGGAGGAATCCAGCGCGGCGAGTCACCGGCATCTCCACCGCGCAACGGGTACGGGCTTCCGCGTGGCGTATACACTCCTCGAATCAACGCCGCTCGTGCCGAGGTAACACCAGGTTTTTGTCCGCCCTTCGTGGATGCCGAAGGCGCGTTCCACGGTTTCGTCCCGTCTTGTGCGATTATTGGGCGCTACTCCGGCTGCTGTCAAGCCCCAGCCTATTGAGGAGATCATCACCGACTCTATCCGCCGGCGCCTGTTCCGCAAGCAGTTCAAAAAGGAGGATTTTTCGTGAACACTAGTACTCCAGTATGGTGTGTTCTGCTAGTCCTCAGGTGTTAACTGGTTGGTGTCTTCTGGTATGTGAATCTGTTCTAGTCATCAGGTGTTAACTGGCTGGTGTGTTCTGGTACTCGTATGGTGAATCTGTGCTAGTCCTAAGGTGTCAACTGGTTGGTGTGTAGTATGCGACAATTTGGAACCAACTCGTTTTTAAGCCTTTCCTTGCGTGTCATACTACTACTACTAGTGCTGTGAATTGAAAATTCGTTACCGTTACCGGATGGAACTGACCATGAGTCCATGACTGGAAAGCAGTGCACGGATGGGGGCACGACCCTGACGAACTGACCGCCACATGCAGGTGAGCTTACAGTAGAAGATAATTGGCGTTTTAGGCGCTTGAATACATAATTCATCCGTGTGATAATTTACATGTTTCTGGTTGATAACTTTTCTGTCGCTGGCTACGGATATGGCACGTCCAGCGTTATGAGACTAGCGAGAAACCATTATTATTATATTATACTAGAGAGAAGCTATTAGTTTGTAACAAAAGAGTCTATTTATAAAGAGACGACGTGCTGTGTCCCTCCAGACCGGCGGCGGCAACGGCGCGGGCGGCGTCGTGGGCCTTCATCCTCCGGTAGACGTCAGGCTCCGGCTGCCCACGCGCATGGACCCCACCACCCGCGCGGGGGCGCGAACTTCTTCCCCAACCACGGCGCGGCGCGAGGCCGCGGAGGCCTCCACGCGTGTCCTGGAGCGGCGCACTGGCGGGGCGGTCCCCACGTGGGCCCTGGAGCGGCGAGCGGGCGCGCTCGCGGATGGCGCGACGCCGGTGGGGATCCTGCATCTCCTCGACACCGGGCTCGCGCGGCGCGTGGCGAGGGCCCTCGTCCTCTACCGCGTCTTCTTCACCACGACGCTCTTGGGCACCTCGGTCCACGCGCACCTCCCTGCGCACTCGCGCTCCTGGAGCCACGCCGCTCCGACGAGGGAGGAATCCAGCGCAGCGAGTCACCGGCATCTCCACCGCGCAACGGGTACGGGCTTCCGCATGGCGTATACGCTCCTCGAATCAACGCCGCTCGTGTCGAGGTGACACAAGGTTTTTGTCTGCCCTTCGTGGACGCCGAAGGCGCGTTCCACGGTTTCGTCCCGTCTTGTGTGATTATTGGGCTGCTGGAAGTTCTGCGCCGTGGGCGCGGCGCGGTCCACATCGACGCGGCCGCGGCTCCGGGTTGGCTGAGCCGCCTCGACGAGGGCGGGTCTCTTCTGCTGATTACGGTGCATTTGCGGGGCGACGAAGAACTGCTCGTGGTTCCCACCATGCGCCTTCAGCATGTTGCTTGTGAGGTATGAGCAGCGTGGGTCTGGTATTGTTATTCGTGCTGCGTGATTGATTGAACAGGTCGGTGCTTGTGGTACAGCATGGAGCAGCAGATGTAGTCGCGCGCGGAGCAGCTGTTGCCAATGCTGGTGGAGAAAGGGCGGCGCGGCTAGGAGCACCGAACGTGCGCGAGGTTGGGCCTGGCAGGCATGACGCTGCCCGCGCACGCGCATAAGGACGGAATCAGGTCGTTGAGCGTTCTTTTTCCAAAAATTGAGTCTGCTTCTCTGTTGAGCCTTCTTGTTGCAAACTGAGAGGAATGTCTCTCTTGTTGCCTTACAAAATCGGTGATCTGTTGATTGTGCAGGGCCCGGGTCGTCAGCTGCAGAGGCGCCTGAGAAATGCATTGCTGGCGTACAATCCGGGACCCCCTCCTGCTCTGGTGCCTGCTGCGGCAGATGCTGAGCGTGAGGATCTTCCGCCCGCTGTCCGAGACATGATGGCGCGATTGGACAACCTGCATGACAGTATGGCGACGAGGCGGCAGCAAGTTGAAGAGCACGTGCGGCAGATACATGACTTGGAGCGGTCGGCAGCTACCGGAGATTACCATTCAGACATTGCACTGAGTAAAGCCATCAGAAAAATTGAAGATGGTGTTCTCTCAAAAGTCGAAAGCTTCAATGTCATGCGATGCTATGCAGAGGAGGTGAGGGAAGACATTATCCAGGAGGGCGCTACTCCGGCTGCTGTCAAGCCCCAGCCTATCGAGGAGATCATCACCGACTCTATGCGCCGGCGCCTGTTCCGCAAGCAGTTCAAAAAGGAGGATTTTCCGTGAACTCTAGTACTCCAGTATGGTGTGTTCTGCTAGTCCTCAGGTGTTAACTGGTTGGTGTCTTCTCGTATGTGAATCTGTTCTAGTCATCAGGTGTTAACTGGCTGGTGTGTTCTGGTACTCGTATGGTGAATCTGTGCTAGTCCTAAGGTGTCAACTGGTTGGTGTGTAGTAGGCGACAATTTGGAACCAACTCGTTTTTGAGCCTTTCCTTGCGTGTCATACTACTACTAGTAGTGCTGTGAATTGAAAAGTCGTTACTGTTACTGGATGGAACTGACCATGAGTCCATGACTGGGAAGCAGTGCACGGATGGGGGCACGACCCTGACGGACTGACCGCCACATGCAGGTGAGCTTACAGTAGAAGATAATTGGCGTTTTAGGCGCTTGTGAATACATAATTCATCCATGGGATAATTTACATGTTTCTGGTTGATAACTTTTCTGTCGCTGGCTACCGGATATGGCACGTCCAGCGTTATGAGACTAGCGAGGAACCATTATTATATTATAGTAGAGAAGCTATTAGTTATGTAACAAAAGAGTCTATTTATAAAGAGACGGCGTGCTGTGTCCCTCCAGACCGGCGGCGGCGGCGGCGCGGGCGGCGTCGTGGGCCTTCATCTTCCGGTAGACGTCGGCGAGGAACGCGTCGAGTCGGATGTCTATGGCGGTGTCTTTGGCGTCCAGCCTTCGGATGATGGCCGCAATCCGATCGTGTTCAACGTCCTTGTTGGCCATGTAGCTACGGCTCATGTAACGCTTGGGCATATCGACTAGGTCGTAGGCGCCGTCGTCCTCGTCGCTCGCCACGAACGCCGGCGCCACCACCTCGCCCTGCTCCCGCTTCCTGTCCCGAATTGCCATCAGGTGATTCGTCTGCAATCCTAGGGCGACCAAGAGAGATCTCTTCGACCTTGTTGCCTTTTGTTGGCCTGTCGAGGCTTCCATCGATATATATAGAGGGCCATGGTTATCACACCGATCCGGACAGACCCGCAAGGCCAACCGCTGTGACGTGTCAAACTCGTACGAGTCCGATTCCTTTACTTGCCTTGTTTCTTTACGTGGCAGACTCGATCACAGGCACGCCACGACCTCGGGCCGTGTGCTTCAAGCGGGGCCGTGCTGGACTGCCGAGTTATTTTTCTTTTATTTTTTACTCCCATCGGTTGCCATTTGCTTGCAATTTTTTTCCTTTAGACCTGCGGAGGGGAAGAAAGCACCGCACCATCGTGTTTGAGTTTTTGTACAAAAAAAAACTTGTATAACTAACTTTAAGGTGATTTGCAACTTCTATTTGGTGCGAATTCTCATGTGCATGTTTCTTCTTGGTTAACCAACCTAGTTCCTCTTATTAGTCAAGTTTTTCTAAAAAAAAATGCTTGAAAGTAGAAAAATTGATATGGAACTTGAAGTATTCCAGTGTGTGATAAGAGAGCTAGGTTACTCAAGCTAGCCTTTGCCTTTTACATGCCCTTGTCAAGCTTCTTCAAGAAGCTCAATATTCATTGAAGTTGGTACCCTGTTATGCTCAAAAGGATTAATGCCTTGGAATTGCTCTCATGTGCTGACAGTTTATGCCAGAGCCATTCCAGTTGCCCAAAACAAGGGAATGAATAATTAATTACATAATGATTGGTCACAAGAACCAGGAGGTACAATGGAGAGCATACACAGGAGACGTTTTTCTTGCAGTAAATAATGGCTCTCACACAAGTTAAATAAGTACAACTAGTTTACAAATTTCTGAAGCTACCAAGCTTATACACAATAATAACTAAACAAACAAGCAACCCAAAATATTATCAAACTTCATGTCAGACGACCAGGACATTTGCCACAAGCAAAAAATACTTCTCCCAAAGATCTATGGTGAGCTAAATTAGTCTCCCACTAATATTTCAAGATGAACTTCCATCTGATGATAGATTGTTACCTGCCTCTGCCAGATTGACATAAGGTCTGACAAAAGTCCTCCTCCACCATACTTCAAAAGCTCGGTGCAAGTTTGGGCAGTTATCACCTAACTTCAAAAAATTTCCAAGCCATGACAATAATATAGACCGCTGATCTTCCAAAGGAAGTGTAAGGATTGTCTGTCCAATCCCATCCTCAACAATCTTCCTGTCAAATGAACGGCAACTGGACTGTAACCAACAATAGTCATCGATGAGCGCTTGCAGCCAGACTTGAAGGAGAAGAAGACGGGTATTCTTGGATGGAAGCATCTCTCCTCTTCCAATGCCAACAAAAAGCCTCGCTGTAATACAGCTCACAGAGTAACGGGAGGCAACATGCAATTTTGCATGTAATTCAGCAAGGTCAGTTCTGCTTGTCCATACTGCCACAAAATCATCAGAAATTCGCTGGTTAACCAATATCTCAACCAACCATAGGAGATTGTCAGTCTCCAGAGTTATTTTCCGTGTAACTTGAACAGAAAAGTCTTCTTCAGATGCTCCTGAAAACAATACTTGAAGTCTGTCTAAGCAACTTCGGCATGAACTGTATAACATATCAGAACAAATTTCTGCTCGTCCATCAATGCAATGACTGCTGTCTTTGAGAAGATTCAGAACTAAGGCTTTCATTTCCCGACGCCCCCTATCATCAGTACTCATCAGTACCATCTCCACTATATGTGCTAATGTATCACTGGCTGAGTTTAGGTTGTCTGATGTCACCCTTTTTAGCAAAGTAGTAACCCCATAAGCTGTATTTTGAAGATGCTGGATAGATGACACGACGTTATCTTCTTCCTCAACCCAAGGGACGGCTTCCAAATAATCCAAGCACGATTTGACACACGCATGGAAACCAAGCAATTCAGCAACCTGAAATTTTGCACCTCTCAAATTACCAACGTGACAAAAGGAATTTAAACTGTATCTGAGCTGCTTGTAATTACAGAGTAGTCTTATCAGTACTAAAATTCAGAATATGTGGGAAGCATCAGATGACAGGTGCATTTCCCCTATTTCTTTCAGTTTGCAACATGAGCAACAAAACATAAACACAAGAAATTGCAGTGTCCTATTCTGAACATTTTGTATACCTTCATGATGCGCAGAACCCGGGGCACACTCTGCTTGAGCAGCTTGTGCTTCGCCTCGTCGCAGTACATGAGCCCGACGGTCTCCACGTAGATCTCAGCGTCATCGCAGTCATGGATCTCCACACAGGAAGGTGGCGGTCCATAGCCACCGGCGAGCTTCTCACCAAAGAAGACGCTGCTTTGGCAGAGAACATCCCTGTGCACGGTCATCCTGACAGCGATGCCTTCCTTCCCGTACAGCATCACTGTCAGGTCGCTGGTCTCGGGCTGCCCGAACCCAACGCAGATCTTGTGGTGCTGCTCTTGCTGCGTGCCCACACCCGCCGGCGCCGACGCCGGTGCTGCCTCGGCCGTCGGCTGGTCCCGCTGTTCGTCAGCTGGCGCCGGTTCGTCGGTCACAGACGGCGCCGTCTGCACCGAGGGAGCTTTGGACGGCGGTGCCGATGGGGCCTTGTGCTGCTTCGGCGGCGGCTGCTTGTTGCCCCCGCCACCGCCGGCGTGGTTGTGGTGCGGGTTCTTGAGGCTCTTGTGCAGCGCCGCGGGCGAGGGGCAGCACCAGAACCCCTCCGGCGTGACGGCGATCGGCACGGTGCGGATCCTCGCCGGCGCCGGCGAGCCCCTCCTCGGCCGGGACTCCTCCATGCTCCGAGCTCGAGGCCGACTTCACATCCGGTTCCCTGAAATTCGCGCAGGATCACACGCAAGTAAGAAGAAATCGCACAACGCGAGGATGGACACGAACAAAATCGCCGTGGTTCAATCAAATTGACCCCAAAAAATCACGGTTTTTCCGCATCGTGCATCTATCTACAGTCTACCGATGGGGAATGACTGAACCAGAAGAACTGCAAATGCCAAGTTGGCCACTCCTCGACAGCGGCATGTTGGCTCAAACGGTAAATAGATTACTCGCAAGAAAACAAAAGCGCTGAAACCAGATTTCACCTCAAGATTTCAACCCAAGAACAAGAGGATCAAGCCTCTGCTCCTGCAGGCGAGACCCCCGCGAGGGAAACGGACCCTTCTGCTCGACTGCTCCTTCACCGAGCGGATTGTGTCCTGTGCCCGGGCTTCCCTCGGCTGCTCTGTTTTGGCTACCAATTTGGGTACATTCTGGTACTACAAAGGTAGCAGTAGCAGTGGAGTAAAAGTAGTGTAGAAGCAAGCAGCAGCGTAGGATATTGTTGCTGCGAATCCAATGCCTTGTCCTTATTACTGTTTGGTTAACCGAGGGCACGCAGGCGTGGGTCTCTGTGCCGTCCTTCCTGGCCTTGCTGCTGCTTCAAGGACCCCTCATCACTGCACTAAGGCCATGTTCGTTTTCTACCCTCTAAAAATTATACCCATCACATCAAAGAGAATCTTATTATTTAGTAGTCCCTTTATTAATTTAATGACAAAACCTATGTCACGACCCTCCCTCTAATTTGCGAGACGAATCTAATGATCCTAATTAATCTATGTTTTGCTACAGTGATGCTACAGTAAACATCTTCTAATAACACCATAATTACCCTCGTTGGATTCGTCTCGTGAATTAGATAGGGGTCTATAATTAGTTTCGAGATTAGACTTTATTTAAGTACTCCAAAATAATAAAATTCTCTTTGATTTGACCCTTTAAAAATTATATACCTGGAAACGAACACACCCTCAATGTCCAAAACTAGGAGCTTCTTCAGATCACCTCTGTAGCATGTTTTGCTTCGCTATGGAACGGTACTTGGAAGAGAGATGAAATTTGTTTTGTTTGGAACCTGGAAGCCGGACCAGTGCCATGGAAGGACCATGTTTCTCGAGACCTGTATAAGGCCCTGTTCGTTTCCTGCCCACTAAAATTTAAGCATCTGTCATATCAAAGAGAATCTTATTATTTATAAATATTTCGATTAATTTAATGACAAAACCTTATTGACAGATTGATGTTAATTTTTGAGATGAATCTAATGAGCTTAATTAATTTAGATTTTGTTAAAGTGATGCTACGAGTAACCGTCTTCTAATCACGACTTAATTAACCTCATTAGATTCGTCTCGTAAATTAGTCTTGGGGCCTGTAATTTATTTTATAATTAAACTTTATTTACTACTTCTAAATAGTAAGATTTTTTTTGATGTGACAGTTCTAAAATTTAGACTCCAGGAAACGAACCCAACCTAAACAAGAGAGCTCTATAAACAATGGCTCCCCAATCTTTTGTCAGTGACCAGTTCCCGAAGAACAATCCCGCGTCTAGAAAGAGATGCCAGGAGCAGGAGCAGCAAAAGATGTGTGCGCGATGTTTTCTCTAAAATCAAAGAGAATTTTATTATTTTGAAGTACTAAATAAAGTCTAATCTCGAAACTAATTGCAGACCCCTATCTAATTTACAAGACGAATCCAACGAGGGTAATTATGGTGTTATTAGAAGATGTTTACTGTAGCATCACCGTAGCAAAACATAGATTAATTAGGATCATTAGATTCATCTCGCAAATTAGAGGGGTCGTGACATAGGTTTTGTTATTAAATTAATAAAAGTACTTACTAAATAGTAAGATTCTCTTTGATGTGACAGTGCTTAAATTTTAGAGGGTAGGAAACGAACAGGGCCTAAGCCGATGGATTAGGAAAAAGGCAATAGAGTGCTTAACAGTTTCGGCTTCATTTCTCTCTCGTCTCGTGACATGAGGTTGGATTGGAGGTCGACAGCGGAAGTGCGAAGTGTACCAGCTGGTCCTGGATCAGCTGACACATTTTGTTTCTTCTATATTTAGTATATGGGGCCTTTCAGAATGATTTTTGCCCTTTGTAGCGCATCAGCCCAAGATTGAACAAGAAACATTTGGTTGTAACCAGATGACCAAATACAACGATGGACGCCACAAGCTTTAAGGAACGAAAAGTACGAGTGATATGAGTGGTCTAGTACTACTTTTCCGTGGGTTGGGTTTAGATAATAAGCTAGAAAAGCATATCTAGAAGTGTGCAACGCAGCGTTTTCTTCTTTTCACAGACTGGCTCTTCTTTTCCCCCTGTCATGTTCTTTGATAGAAAAAATACTGCCTGAACTCAGAAGAAATTTGCATTAGGTGATAACCGCCCACAGAATGTTCAGATTTTTGCAATTCATCCTATTTAATAAAGGGAAAAATACAAAGACATAAAGTTTTAGGAGGGAAAAGTTTTCATTAACATATCAACTACAAAAGGTTTCTCATCAACAATCCATTGTCGTCTAGTCCGGTTAGGATACCTGGCTTTCACCCAGGCGACCCGGGTTCAAATCCCGGCAATGGAAACATCTTTTGTTATTTTTTTTTCTGTCGGTCCAATTTATGTACAGAGTTCCCCGTTGTTCAGATTATTTCCATGTACAGTTGACTCGCAAAAAAAAACTTGCAGGTACAATTACTGCAAATCACTGACTTGCACTATTCCAACGCAACAACACGAGTATTTACAGCTTCTGAGACAAGGGCGACCGATATATACAGAACCTAAATAACACCCAGACAGAGAACCATGTACAAGAATTCGCCAGACAATACAGTGAGATGTAGTACGCCGACAAAGGTATTCATCTCGTACTACTGCATGTTAAGTGATTGTATTGAGTTTGCAATGCTATCTTCACTCTAGAAGTTGTGTTATCTCATCAAAGTCGTCGTCATGATGGGGTACTCCTGATTCATCATTTTCCATCACTGCAAGCTCATTGCCACGTGATAGCCCTGTTTTCTCAAAGAACTCTTCCTTCTGGGCATCCCATTCTTTGACAACCTCATCTACCCCGTCACCCAACAATTTGTCATTCTCAAGGATGTGCCTAGCATCTTCAACATCAATGGTTTGGCTTGCCTCTGTCAAGACAAAAAGGGAGGGCAAAAGAATAGTACATGTCAGTACAGTTCTAAGATCATGCACACATAACTAGTAAATGTAATGCACAAGTGCATAACCAAAGGCAGACAAGCACCTGCAAGGGCCAATTCTTTGGCTTCAGCATACACCTTTGATAATTTCTTGATGCTATCAAGTTCAAACTCCGCACCCTAGGCGCAGCTGAATATGTCAGTAACAGAATTGTGTAATAAAAAATGTTTTAGTAAAATAAAAGAAAGGACTTGCAGGTTGCTTTTACTCATATATAGGCAGCTCATCACAGCATAACAGTCCTTTCTATCTAAAGATCTAAAGGAATATAAGAGAGCTCAAAGATCCATCTTCATGACATTGTACTCGAACATAAAACTGGAAGGCCACAAGAATATACGGTATAGAAGTGATATCTGTAAAGATGGTACACAGTAGAACTTACCAAATCCATATGCATATAACTCTCTACTTGGGTATTTGCAAACAACCTACAACACAAATTATCAAGGGAATGTTAGCAAAAGTAGCTATAATGTTGCATAACAGAAAAAGGAGAAAAAACATATTGCAGTACAAGAAGAAGATACAGTAGAAATGAAGTGCAACATTGAACAAGTCGCACAATGGGTGGAGCTGACAAATTATGAGTTGTATCAATGGTGGAATTTTGCTCAAAACACAAATACTAATGGTAAAGTTCACACGGAGAAGAACACAAAATCATGCTACTTGTGCCATCGACATTATTTGGTCATTCTTTGGTGCAATTTACTCAAAACAGAAATACTAATGATAAAGATCAACCCGCAAAAAAAGTGACAAAGATCACACTAACGAAATTCATGCTTATATTGCTTCAATAATCTTGTTTATGAGAGACATCAGTGCAATTTACTGAAAACCCATACTAATAATAAAGATCACCCTAGTAAGAGACAGTAATGATACATACTTGTCAGAGGCGAATTTTACTCTTTTATTCAGGGATGCTGTTAATTCCTCAACCTGCTTTTCCCCATTGTCACCAAGCAAATTGATGAAACCAAACAAAAACATGCCTTTGTCCAGCATCCTTTTGACAAGAACTGGCACGAGAAGCAATTCATTTTGCTTAGCCATGACCACAAAATTCTTTAACTGCTTGCATTCCTCTGTTGGAAACAGACTTGAGGTGGTAAGCTTCACTTTCCAGGAGATATAGAATTACTATTTGCTAAGATATATGACTTACCAAGAGATAGATAAATCTTGAACCTTGGCTTGTATGGCTGGCACTCATAAAGACAATAAAGGCAATAAAGCCCAGCTAATCTTTGGGGCAGCGAACTCTGAGAAGTCATATGACCTGGGTAAACAATTAAGTGAAAACTTGTTCAGCAGTAACTACACGAGGAACTATCAGCAAGAGTTGGTACAATTCAAAAACTTCTCATCTAGGAAGTCAGAGCTTACCTATACAGTGCAAAAATAGGGACTGCATGAAGACACCCGAGTTTGTAGTAGGTCTTCCTTCAAATATGTAAGAAAATTTCTTAGCCATCCACACTCGTTTGAAATCAGCAAGCGATGTGGAGTTTTCCTAGCAACCAGAAACACAAGAATGATATTCATCAAAGATGACATGCACCTATGGCATACAGAAAATTAAGGAAGAAGTACCTTGGCATAGTCAGCTAGTAGCTCATCAATATCCAGCTTGAAAGGAGCAAGATCCATATTCACAGCCAAGTCCAAGCCTGAATTTCAAACAGAACTCAATTGCTCACTTCAATAGTAGCAAACAAAAATTCTATTTCAGCTAGAAGTTTTGCCTGATTTTCCTAATAGTGATTGATGTTGTTCCTCAATCCCATGCTACGGTTTTCAATTTCTATTTACCACATACAATATAGCATCCAGTGGTGGAGCTAGCATTCAAACCAAGGGTGGGCCAGAGATTTTTTTATTATTTTTTGTTCATACACGACAATTTAAATGTGCCAATTTACAATAGAAGTTTCATAGATGTTTTCGTAATAACATAGCAAAATCAATAATAATGGTTCAATACAAACTTTCACCGATACAAACTAAGACAATAATAGTTTCTAATGACAGTAAAGTATCCTCATCCTCTCCTTCCTCCGAATATATTGAAATCACGTTCGGTTCAAGACAACATCCCGCTCAATGAAACCGAGTAAACAATCACTCATCCTATTTCTCAAATTACTCTCGACAGAGTTCATCACTAAAAAGGGATGTAATATCACTATTTCTCTTCATATTTCACCACTAATCTACGGCATGACATTTCAATTAAACAGAAAATGTTACAAATTTTCTTTGCCTAAAAAAAAACTAGAATCGTAGGGAGGCAACTGAATAAGAGAATATCAGAGCAATGAAGCATGACTGAATTGCAGTATTGCACTGCGCGAGTACCTTAAGGCTATCTCCAGCGGTGAAGACCTATTTCGGAGACCCAAAGGCGCGAATCGATGCTGGTGCGTATGAAGGGGCACCACCCAAAATTGGCTGGTCCGAAAACTGGTTCAGGCAGGCGGAGCCGGCTCTCGCGCGGCGGCCCTGGAGCGGGGAAGAGCCGCGGGAGAGAGCAACCTGGACGGCCGCGGCGCGTTGGGGGCGACCTCAACGGCCCGCGCCCGCGTCCGGTGCTGTGAGCGCGCGACCGGGGTTGGGGGCGACCTCGACAGCACGCGTCCGGCGCCGCGAGTGCGCGACTGGGGGTTGGGGCTGCCACGGGGAGGAAGAAGGTAGCAGCGCGAGGGGGCGAGTTTGTGGCGCGTTCGTGGCCAAGGCAGGGCGCCCCAGTGGGGGTTGCTGGGCTAGAACTCCACGACCTTCCGACGAGCGAACGGCCGGCGGCGGTTCCTCTGGTTCGGCGGGGAGGAAACAACAACGCCGGAGGCGGAGGGGGCATAAGAAAAAGAAAAGAGAAATAGTAGGATTTTCAGTTGCGGGCTTCCAAAGATATGGTGGACCATGTGGTGGTCAGGCCCATGATGTGGCCTATTACCCAGAAAGAAAACCTTTTAAATACTTAGAAAAAAACTTACATAATAAACGAGAAAAAAAACCACGGAACGGAAGGGTTGATGAACCAGGAGTAAAATATTCGCCCTATTTTTTTCCCAGAAATGGTTATACTGCTACTGCTACTTGTACAAAATGGTTACACTGCTTGTGTACAAGTATCTCTCTGCTGTGGCGGACCGTGGAGCAACGCAAAGCAGAGTATGTACAAGTTCTCGCGCCCTTCATTCAGCTCTGCCGTTGACGACGCCCTACATCGCGATTAGCGATCCGATGACGCCAGCGATGAGCGCGGAGGGGTCGCCAAGCACCGCGGAGATGACGACCTGCGACGCGAACCCGGCGATCTCGCAGCACCGCTTCACCTTCCCCTTCTTCCGCCTCCCCCAGTAGGACGACGAGGAGCCCCCTCCCCTGCCCGCCGTGTGGCTGCTCCTCGCCGCGCCACGTATCACCGGCACACTGTACCCGCCGCTCCCCGGCACCAGCCCGCCACGGTCGTAGAATCCGCCGCCGCCCTTGCCGCGCCCGACGGCGTGCCAGCTGTCGACGAGCATGTCCACGACGCAGGCCACGTGGAGGCTGTAGCTCCCGCACTGGCTGCGGTAGCTCCAGCTACGGCCGCGGTGGCCGCACCGGTGGCACGCCGCGCCGGCCTTGGAGTCCGGGCAGAGGTACAGCCTGACCCCGCCGCCGGCGTCAAGCGCACGGGGCAGCGCGGCGCAGCAGGGGTGGAGGTCGAACCCGCAGGCCCGGCAGTGGTAGACGCACCCCGCCACGTCGCGGCCGCAGGCGTTGCAGTAGCGGGGCCCCGGCCCCGGCGCATGCGGGAGGAAGGCGAACGCGCAGCGCGGGTAGAAGGGTGGCGCAGCAGCGGCGGGGCGAGCGGGAGCGCGCACTGGCGGTGCAGGTCGTGGTCGCAGCCGCGGGACGGGCAGCGGAAGCGCGCGCCAATGCCCACCTCGCCGCACCCGTCGCACCGGAACGGCATGTCCAGGTGGGCCAGCCGCAGCCGGTGCTGCGGGTGGCTGAAGTGGGCCAGCTCGTCGTTGTACCTCATCGGACTTTGGTGGTGCGGAGGAGGGAGGCGAGGTGACACGGAGGTGTCGAGGAGGGAAAGGTTTATATGGAGCCGGCCGGGCGAATTGGTGTGACGGATTGTTGAGGCTTGAGGAAGAAGGGTGTTTCAAGAATAGAACATGTGCAGGTTCTGATCTGGATTGGGGAGCTTGGATGTTTGCGATTCTTCTATAGTTGCTGGATTGCAAGTCTCAAACGCACCTTGATCCTGCACTGTCAGTCAGTCGTCAACATGATTGCTTCAAGGCAGTAAAACCATCGAGAGACTGTGGCCCAGGTTTCCAACTGCAGCGACTGTTGTGTTGGTGCAAGCATCTGTTTTGATGCGCCAACTTCAGGTCGATCCGGTTCTTTCCTCAACACAGCTGCTAGTACCAATTACCAGTTCCGAAAATATCCGACCCTCTATTTCAGTTCTCTCTTGCTGGGTTAGTGATGGAGCCGTGGCACAGGATAAGAGCGCACAGGTTCCTAATTACGAGACAGAATGACTAGAAGAATGTCCCAACCCAACAGATTGGGAATCGCTTGCGCGGGCAGACAGGAATTTGCCGGTAATGTAGGGTTACGGTGCGTCAGTGGAGAAAAATATCTGGAGTTATCCTGACATTATCAGGATGCTGAAAGCATGGCGACATTCTTCGTAAGTCTCGAGTGATGATGGTTTATCTGTGTCGGTGTCACTTATTCCACAAAACAGGGCAGGGAAGGCGCCGTTGCTAGCTAGTTTAGGATACCCTTTGCAGCATCATTTTACTGTACATGGACCAAGCGTGTGATAGTTCATCACAATTCAACTGATCATGCCGTATGTAACGAAATTTTATTTACCCTGACCTTTAATAGTGCTACTGTCGCAACTTATTGCTGATGCATTTTGCAACATTCGTTTTTTTTCAACATTCAGTGCTCATTGCGTGAACTGAATAAATAATCCGAACTTTTCGTCTTTGTTTCAGTCATTTTTTACGAGACGTTGGAGCATCATCCAGTCCTCCTTCCCCTAGGATTGTTTGTCGACTGTTCATGATGCTCTTCTGTGAAGATTAAAGAATCTGTTCCTCGATTGGAATATCGGCCTCATCCGTCTGTATGACAAAAAGTAGGATATGTATGTAATAATGCATGGAGACTGAAAATTATAGAGCATAAAAAGCGTTGGAAAGCAGAGTTATGGCCACCTAGGGAGCACTGATGTCTACTTTATCCTGATTCTTGGTTCTATCCGGAAAACAAGAGGCTGATGGCCAATCTGTGAGAACTTTTTTGAGAAACCAAGATCAAGGAGAATAGTGTTCCATTCTGCAGGTCTCCAAACTCTGATGAGTGAAGCGCAGCACATAAGGTTCGATGCTTTGTCATATCAGAATGCATCGAGTCCTGCAGTCACTTCGCATTGGACAGGTGGCTGTCTTCGTTCTTCAGCCAGCGCGACGGTTTTTCCTAGTTTATTTCCCATAACTCACGCACATTACCCAACTACAAGCTTCAGAATCCATAATGTGATATTGCGAAGCGAAGTCATTTTCCGCGGTGAATAATCAGGAAACTTCCAGGAAAAGAAAATCAGTAAGATGGAGTAGAGAAGCAAGACTATTCACAATACATTCATTCCGACAAATTTGCCCATGATGCAAAGGAAAACTGTAGCGCTACATATGAACTTGAGAGAAAGAAAATGGCATTCCAGTCCTAGATCATGATCCTCAGCCATCAAGATTGTGGGACACTGAGGGTGTGTTCGTTTCCTGGGTCTAAATTTTAGAAGCTGTCACATCAAAAAGAATCTTATTATTTAAGAGTATTAAATAAAATTTAATTATAAAACAAATTACAGACCCCTAGACTAATTTACGAGACGAATCTAATGATGTTAATTAAGTCATGATTAGAAGACGGTTACTGTAGCATCACTTTAGCAAAATATAGATTAATTAAGCTTATTAGATTCATCTCGAAAATTAGCAACAATCTGTCAATAGGATTTTGTCATTAAATTGATCGAAATATTCATAAATAATAAGATTCTCTTTGATGTTACAGTGCTAAATTTTAGAGGGAGGAAACGAACACACCCTGAATAGGCTTGGCTGAACTTCATCATATCTAGCAGCTGCTAAATGGACATGCTAGTAGTAAAGAGGATATATCACTGTAGAGGTGTCAGTGGAAGAGGCTCAGGAGCAGGCTTCCTGACAAAAGCAATTTATTTTTTGAGGTGTTTTTTTCCAAAATAATGGCTACAGAGAGACGAGCACGGTGGCCCATGTAAAAGGACATGTGAATTTTGCTCTTCAAGGCAGAGTTAGAAATCAAAATTTGACAAATTTCAAACCGTAAAATTGGAAGTTTTCGACACTATATATTGACAGATGTTTTTCGAGAACTTGACTCTAAATTGTCACATTTGGGCCTTTTGGCTGGCCCGAAAACTGTAATTATAAATAAATGAAAGTTAATTAATTATTAATGATCCCATAAAATTAATTATTAGTGTAAATACTAAAAATATCTTATAACTAATGATCATTAGTTGAGAAAAAATAATGATCGTTATTTTGGACCAGAAAACTCCTCTGTTTTTTCGAGCCATAGCAGTCCTGGTATAGTGGTATTTGCTGTCAAGATATAGGTTCAGAAGAAAGAACAAAAACTCCACGAAAGGCACAAACCAACGTTCAGATTTTTTTGTAAAAAAAAACAAACCAATACTCCCTGCATTCCACAATGTAAGCATTTGAAGCATTCATTCGTTTATCCACAATATAAGCATTTCTAGGGATAGGACAAAATCCGGTGGATTGATGGGTGGCTGAGGAATTGATGAGGTAGTGTAAAATGAGGATATATATGACTTTTCTCACTTTAACTATTTTTATCTCGAAATTCTAGGAATGCTTACATTGTGGAATAGAGAAAGTATTTCAGATTTTAGACTTGTTGAGAGTTTTGGGCTTTGGCCCAAGTGAAGGAGAGCCCTTTCAGGGACGCAAAAAATAAAGCCCAGAAAGCGTTTATCATTTTACCTTTGCTCTGAATTCACGTACACACACACTTCTTTTCAGCTAAAGAAACACTTTTGTCAAGACAAACTTTCACCCCTACTAGGTTGTTTAATAATCGTATGATGTTCGAGAAGGAAAAGGTACTCTCAATTGTTTCAGTCGCAGTGAGATGAATTGTTTCGATCGCAGTGAGATCCATTCGCCCCGGGCAATGATCCCGTATTTTGCAGGTTCGCGTGCATCGGATTTGACCGCTCAAGATGAACGAATGAAACATGTGAAATTCTTTACTGGAGGACTGTCTGGTCTGGAGTTTGATATATGGTAGTACTGAACTGATCGGTTAAGATGAATGAAACTACACGCACATGTCTCTCTCGAGTCAAGTCGTCGTGCCATCGGTATTTGCCCACGGCTCACATGGTGCATTTTGACCAACCCTTGATTTCATAGGTTGCACAAGATTTGGAAACTATGGCATCCAGCGTGCGTGAAAGCTACGTGTCCGGAGTTCCACCCATTTTCTACGCCGTAGCTTGCCGGCCGGTATTTTCCTATCCATTCGGCTGTTCGTCGTCTTCCTGGGTCTCCTTCCATTGGGTGGGACTCCGTCTTCCTTGCTCGTTTTTCATAGTACCTCTTGGACTTTTGAAGGTGTCTTGCTCTGCGTATTTTTTTATTTTTATTTAGTAGTCTTGGGATGGAAGGAGCAGAGCCTTCAAGGAGTCAAGGAAGGTGAGTTCCATTCGATTTTATGCCCAATCGATCTGTGGTGCCGTGAGGGTGTGCCTGATATGTTTTCCGCTTTGCTTTACTTGATCATTAACCATGCTTGTTAGGTGGTGGAACCGTTTCTTCAAGAACCAACTGATATCCCCCGTTGAAGATTAAAGATTATCAGAAGAGATTTAGCCACCGGAATTGGTTTTACGTTCGGCTAATTGGTAAGAACCTTGTGTTGATAATAGCTACTTCATTAGTTGTTCGTTCAAAAAAGTGCATGTCTCATACTACTTCTCTGCCTTTGCCCTCCAATTCGAATATTCGATCCATATACGTGCGTTTTCCTCCGTGCTGATATGTCTTCCTTGTTACATGGTACTACTAGTTCTTCCCTTCTCCTGATATTTTTGCATCTTCGTGCAACATGCAGAATAAATTCCGCTTCTTCCCGCTGGTCTTGTTCCTCTGTCACAAAGACAAGACCTAGCCATGACCAGAGAACTGCGTCGTCGTCGAAGAATTCCACCTTTCAAGTTCCTGATACCGTTTCTTTTGGTTCTGTCAGTGATAGCTATCGCTGTAACCCATCACTTCCAAAGTATCTCCTACTTCCTCCGGCCGCTGTGGGACAAACCACCTCCCCCGTTCACCCGCCTCCCGCACTACTACGCCCCCAACATCACCATGCCCGAGCTGTGCCGGCTCCACGGCTGGGCCGCCCGCTCCTCCCCTCGCCGCGTCTTCGACGCCATCCTCTTCAACAACGAGCTGGACATTCTGGAAGTCCGGTACGGCGAGCTCCTCCCGCACGTCGACAGGTTCGTCATCCTCGAGGCCAACGCCACATTCACCGGCATCCCCAAGCCGCTCTCCTTCTACCAGAACACGGGCCGCTTCGCGTTTGCAAGGTCCAAGATCGTCTACGGCAACCTCTCTATCGGGCACCTGGACGAGCACGCGAGACGGCACCCCTTCGACGTGGAGGCCCATCACCGCCGCTCGCTCAACGCGCTGATACGGAGGTCGGGTATCGCCGTGGGGGATGTCCTGATCATGGCCGACGCCGACGAGATCCCCAGCCCGCACACTCTGCAGCTGCTCAGGTGGTGCGACGGGGTGCCACCGGTGATGCACCTGGAGCTGGAGAACTACATGTACTCCTTCGAGTTCCCCGTGGACCGCGGCAGCTGGAGGTCCACGGCGCACCTGTTCACGCCGCGCACGGGGTACCGCCACTCCCGTCAGAGCGACCTCCTCCTGGCCGATTCGGGATGGCACTGCAGCTTCTGCTTCAGGCACGTCAGGGATTTCGTCCTCAAGATGACGGCGTACAGCCACGCGGACCGGGTGAGAAAGCGGAGCTTCCTGGATCCGAAGAGAATCCAGAAGATCATATGCGACGGGGAGGACCTGTTTGATATGCTGCCTGAGGAGTACACGTTCAGGGACCTGTTCAAGAAGATGGGGCCGATACCCAAGTCGGCATCTGCAATGCACTTGCCGTCCTATTTGATCAAGAACGCCGATAAGTTCAAGTTCTTACTTCCTGGTGGGTGCTTGCGTTCAGACTAGAAAGATTACTGAAATGCTGCGCAGGATTGGTGTAACAAGTTCTTGCAGTTAGCCAACGTTGCAAAAGCAGACCGTTCGCTAGCTGCAAGGATTTATTTCACCAAGAGAATCAGTTCTTTCATCAAAGCAAGAGTCTGACTGCCAACCTGAGGGGCCTTTTTGTTGCCAACAATATACTCCATATGACTGTAGAGTAGTATTCTGCAGGTCTTCAAACTCTGACGAGTCAGCGCAGCACATATATGAACAGTGCTCATTCCATGCCGAGTCAGTTGAGAATGAACTGTACTGCAGCCTGTAGTGGCCGATGCAGGTGAACAGTGAGGTAATGGCCTCAAGGTAGTTCAGTCTTCGCCAATGTATATATATATCGCCTTCCTATAATTCTTCCTAAAGCACTTTTGCATCAACCAGGTGCCTGTCCTGATTTTGCTCACAGTGCAACAAATTCTCCACGTTTGTGTTTTCACAATCGTTGCTCATTAGCGGGACAGCATCCAACAGTCTGTATTGGATTTTGCTTCAGAATCAAGTGCCGAGTCGTTTTCCATGGCGCGTAATCAGTAAAAACTGAAGCACTGAAGAAAGACTCGACACTCGTTCGGATGAAATTGGCTATGACGCAAGTAGTGCCACCGGTAAAGATCAACTAAGAGGAAAATCATTCCTCCGAAATCATGACCCTGAACCATCCAACTTGTGGAGCACTGATCATGCTTGCCAAATCTGCAAACGCCAAAGAGACATATCAGTAGCAAAGAAGATGACAACACCATCATTTTGTAGCTGCAGATACCACCAAGATGGAGCTATCGAAATCATGACCGGGAAAGAGGCCCTGGTGTAAGCTTCGTGGCAAGTAATAATAGGTTCGGAAGAAAGAACAACAGTGTCCACAAAAGAACAACAGTCACTGGTGAAGCTCTAGGAAACCTACATTTAGTCGTTGTGGGCTCTGGCCCAAGTGACGGATGACCCTTTTTCTACGCACGCAACATTAAGAGCCCAGAGAGCACAACTACTAACACGGCAAAAATTATTCTCGACATCTCTTTCACAGTTGTCCTGAAAACACACTTCTTTTCGGTTCATAAAAAAAGATACTCTCCCCGTCTACTTGTCATTCTGGGCCTCTTGGGGAACCTGATGGAAAGTCAAGATAACAAGTAATTTAAGATAAAATTAGTGATTTTTCTGTTATCGATCCCTAACAAAGTGCACTTTTACTTCTGCTATAGTACTTTTGTTTTTATCAATGATAGAGATTTTCGGTTGTTTCAAGCGCAGTGAAATCAATTTATTCCGGCAATCATCTGGAATTTCGCATTTTTTTCGCGCGCATCGGAATTAATCGATCGCTCAAGATGAATCAGTAGGAGTGGCCATAGTAAATGCAATTGTTCCTTCGATAATAAATCAGTCCACCAACCATGGACAGGTGAGTGAGTGAGTGAGGTGCTCGCCACTCTCGCTAGCCTATGTGCGGTGCACCGCTTCGCACAACCATGCTGCAACACGCCCGAGCCACACAGCTCATCACTATCAGTAGCTGCAGCAGCCTGCGCTACTGGCACCGCGCCATGTGCTCTTCTCCAGCTCCTGCGCACTGAGCGCGGACAGCAGATCGAGGAGGCGGCGCCAACCACACCATGCCGCGCGCGCTCCGCCGACGTGCCGCGCGCTCCCCATCTCCATCGCCGGCGCCTTCCCCGGCGCCGATGTGTTCGTCCCCGCTGTCATCAGCTCGCCGCCCGCTCCCTACGCGGCGGGCTCACCGAGTCCCGGCCCAAGTCCAGCGCCGGAGCCGTCCCCGGTGGCGGCAGCGGCGGGCGTGCGTCGCGGCGGCGGCGGCGCGGCCCTGAGCCCGCCGCTCATCGCGATGCTGGCCGTGGTGGGCGCGGCGCTGCTGGTGGTCCTGTACGCGCGCCTCGTGAGCCGCGTGTTCCGCGCCGCCCGCAGGCGGTGGCGGCGCCGCCGGCTGCGGCTGCTGGTCCCGGGCTCGCCCTCCTCCATCAACGGCGACTCCTTCACCACCTACGACAACTTCTACCACACCTTCTCGCCGTTCCACCACCACCACGGCCTCGACGACGCCGCCATCAAGTCCCTCCCCTCCGCGCACTTCTTCTCCTCCTCGTCGGCGCGGGGCTCCGGCGCGGGGAGCGCGAGTGCGCGGTGTGCCTGCTCGAGTTCGCCGACGGCGACGAGCTCCGCGCGCTGCCGTTGTGCGCGCACGCATTCCACGCGGACTGCGTCGACGTGTGGCTGCGGGCGCACGCGTCCTGCCCGCTCTGCCGCGCCGCCGTCGCGCTGCCCTCGCCGGTCCGCGCCGGGCCCGCCGGGCTCTGGCCGCACCACCGGCCCAGCCTCGACGACCTGCTCTTCTTCAACCCGCCGCCGCCGCCGGCCCACGACTTCGCGGGCCTGCCCGAGATCGCGCCCGCCAGCCCGGACCGCCCGCTCGACCCGCGGGACTTCCTGCTCAAGCGCTCCTACTCCTTCGGCTTCGAGCGCAGCCTCGCGTCCGTCGACGCCGCGCCGTCCACGGCCTCGCCGCCCTGGCGCTTCCGCTTCGCCGCCGCCGGCGACGGCGGGCCGCCTCGCGCGGCCGAAGCTTCTGGAGCAAGCGCTGGCCGTCCCCGTTCGGCGGCGGCGGGGAGGCGGGTCCGCCGCGGCGCGCGTGTTCTCGTTCCGGTCCTACCGCTCCGCCGCGGCCAAGTCGTCGCCTTTCTCCCGCCGCCGCGGCGTCGGCGTTGGTGGCGGCGCGGTGGGCGGAGGAAGCGGCGCCGGGAGCGGGTTCTTCATGTCGCTGGCGTCCGAGCCGCCGTCGATCCTGGCCGCGGCGCGGCGGAGCCGCGCGGCCTCGACGAGCCGGCTCCGGTGCGGGGACCCCGAGGCGCTGCTGTCGCCGGACCGGCTCAGCAACCGCTGACCGGCGGCGCGGTGACCGGATCTGGTGCGGTGGTCGTCGTGGTGGGCCTGCTAGCTGCGCGGGTGCGTGGAGAAGGGGGCGGGCAGTAATGGCGCGAGTTAATGCGAGGCCCTGCCGCGGTTTTAATGGCGGGAGGACGTGTGCCCAGAGCGAGTGCTGTCGCTTCCTGCACTGCAGCGATCCCCACTGGCTGCGTTCACACACACTCGCCGCTCTCACTGTCTTGGCCGGGTCTGGATTTCAAACCTCCGCCGCACGCAGCGTCCAGATTTTTTGGGTTTTGCCAAAGGGTCCTTTTGTTTGACCGAACACGGCCGACCACGTCCACGTGTCTTGTCCGAGCCGTCCGATCAGAAAACGGTGCACGCCTCCGGCGACACGACTGCTCGGAGCCACCGTTTTCTCGTCGGACGGCAGGTGGAGGGAGGGGGCGATGGAATCTTGTTGTACATCGCCTTTTTATTTTGGATTCAATATTGTACCTAGTACTGCTACTACTTCTATGTGTCAGTAAAAAGAGGTTGCTACGAACATTATAAAGTATTGAACGGAGCATTATATATGCGTACTATTTCTACTGCGGTAATCAGCAAAAGTTTTGAACAAACCAGCAAAATCAGTAGTACGATATGGTGCGGTGGGAGTGAAAGCTCCCAGTGATCATGGGACACGTGGCGGAAGACGCTTGACGCGGTGGCATTAGTGGCAGTGAGGATTGGATCTGGGAGGAACCTAGGAGTGGGGGAGCGCGATGCGCGGGGCGGCGTTACTCTGGTGTCGCGTAAAGTGCTCAGCTCCTGCTCTCTCTGGGTCTCTGCGCAACCCCAGCCTGGGTGGAGATTTTTGGTATTTTGGCCACCAAACCGGTGGGCTTCGGTAAAATGACCACCTAACATTGGGCTTCTGTAAAATGACCATAAATCCAATGCTAGCTCCGTTAAAATAACCATACCTGCTATATTAGATTATTTTGAACTAACTGAATCTATTTAGCCACTGGAAAAGACAATCCTACCCTTATGCCTTTAACACAACCTCCCAACATGCTTTTTTTGCTCCCAGACCACAGGAAGGCGCCTGTTCATCCGCAGGACCTCCTGTTCGTGTTCAGGCGTGCCTTTTTGCACTCTAATCAGCCGTGAAGCTCAAATGAGCTACATAGCACACAAAAAAAATATTACATGCACTAGTTTAATTATTTGAAAATTTACATGCACAGCAAGGGAGAAAAATAAACAAGATCTGTCAACAATAACCAACAACCATTCATATGGCATCAAACTAACATGCATTCACTTGGTTCCAACATCCATACAAATTAATACACTTGGTTCAAAAACAACAGTTGAAACAAAAGTGTCTCCAACATACATGAAATAGGTTCAAAGAACACATTTCAGACAACATTTCAGCATTTCGAGACAGCATTAAGGTTTTTCTTTGGACTCAATTTTCGTGTAGGCCTCCTTTTCGGGCGTCGAGATGAGGTACCTTCGCCCGTCTCCACAGCAAGTGCACTACATATATATGAGATAGTTAGCATATTTTTTAGTTACTACAGCTTATTTAAAACAGTTGTAGGTTGATACCTAGATGTTGAAATTTCTGGAGGGAACCAGTTTTTAGTGCTATTCTTCCTTGGTTGTCTCTTTACGCAAGATAACAAGTCAACAATAGCTCCAAGTAAAGAACTAAGTAGGTCAAGAATAAATTAAAATTAGGTAGAAATATGTACAATCACCTTTTCTTTGTTCCATTTAGCTCACATTTGTAGCTACTTGGCCTATGTCCCAACATACCACATTTTGTGCACAATGTTGGTCCTTTAATCCGTTTCTTTTCTTTCTCGGTTTTCATCCCCTCATCATTAGATTTCTTCTTACCACTACCACCACCTTCAAGAACACCTTTGATTCTATTTTTCCTTTGCCGACCAACACTTCTTTTACCAAGTGGCGCACCAATTTCAGCTGATAGGTTAACTTTTGGCCATTGTGATCTATCGGAAGTGGTTCTATTAGTCTCTTATATGCATTCTTGAACCTTTCCACCGAGTAGTACTCATTGACAAAGTTCTCCATCTTCACATCCCTAACGAGGTTGTTGTGTTATAAGAGCTAGAGCATGCTTGACATGGTTTACCGAGTGTGCTGCCACTCTTCACATGTGCACTCATGTAAGTAAGCTTTGACAACATGTCTTACATTAGCACCGGTCATGTCAACTACTTGTGCAGCATAATGATCACCTTGTACAACATTTAAATGAGCAAGACCCCTAGTTTGTGCCTTCAAGATATGTATGACAGCTGGTAGGATTTTACCTTGTAACCTTTGGCCAATCTTTCTTCTCTTATGCCATAGAACCATTATCATCTCCCTCAAGTCGGTCAGCAAGCTCAACTACAGGCAAATCTTTGATGTCCTTGATCCACTTGTTAAAAACCTCAACTATGTTATTGGTGACATAATCACATTTGATGGCTGGATTGAATCCACTCCTCATCCACTTAAGGTTGTGGTACTTATCCGGATAATTCTTCGCATCCGGATGAGATTTCACAATGGAAATGTGATAGTCATGCACTTCTTTCCTATATGCCCTTCCTGCAGGATACAAGTGTTCTTTGTTTGGATAAGGTCTTTTGCTAAAATTTTTCTGTAAGGTGTCCGAAACATTCTCTCTGTTCAGCCATAGGGAATACAAACTTAATAGCATTTTCTAATCCTTTGCAAGCATCATCGCATATAGCAAGTAGTGGAAGATCTCCAATAGCCTTGCGCAGCTGGGTCATGAACCACATCCAATTATCTTCTGTTTCAGAATCAATAAATCCATATGCAACAGGATACATCCAATTATGACCATCCACACTACATGCTGCAGCTAAGTGACCATTCCATCTACCGGTTAATGCAGTAGAGTCTATGCTAAGATAAGGCCTACATCCCTCTAGAAAACCCTCAATGCAAGGACCAAGTGCACGGAAGAATCTACGAAAATAAGGTAGACCATCTTTTACCTCCACATCAATTTCAATGACACTAGCTGGCATCCTTTTCATTACCTCTGCTTTCCAAGCTGTAAAGTAGGCCAAAACTCTGCTCCCAGCTGCCATATAACTCCTTAAAGGCCTTCTCCAAACCCGACCAAACTGTGTCGTAACCAATGACACACTTATGATCATCTTGTAACTTGATCTGCATGTCCCTCGGTCCCATATTAGGGGTCTTCTTAAGGATAGAAATTGCCTTTGAAGCAACCCACTTCGCACTAGGGGTAGTTGTCTTCCTCCTCATGCTAGATGTACATGTGTGACCCTCACGCCATGAAGTCACCTACACAAAGAAAATCACCAACAATCATGAAAGGGAGCATGATATTTGAAAATCTAATATACCATAAGAAAAGCTAAAGGTTAAAAAGCATACAATGATAGTTTTTCCACCCAATGTTTCTGGTCGACCATGCACATGCCAAGTACAATCCTCGGCGCCCATACAATACCCATCATATCCGGTTTTAGTTGTTTTTGCTATATGCAACTCAAATTCCTCGTTCATTGCATATTGCCTTACGGCAAGCCTAAACTTTTCCATCGAGGGAAACAATGACCCTAGCTTGAATTCTGGATTATCCGAATCGTAGTCAATATTCCTCTCATTTGGTATTTTATCATCCACGGGAATAGCTGCACCATCATCATCAATATCTATATGTGGAACTATAGGAGCAGCCACCCTACTAGTCTTTACCCTCTCATCATCAGCTTTCAAGCCCAACAAATCATACAAATGATCATCACTAGCAACCTGCAATCTCCCTTCCTCATCAAGATTTTCAATAATTTGTAACGCATCCCAGTCAACTACAAAACCAACCTCATCACAATTGAGAGTTGTTTCAACATTTGATCCGAGTAGTCAATGCAAGCCTGCATTATACAAATAAATGGCCGCATTATACAAAATCTTAGACATTATATATTCATTCAAATTATTAAAAAAAAATCATACCTATCCGGAGGGGCGAGTGCCAGCGATGGCGGCGCGCTGCACAGGGCAGCGCCAGACGGCGCCGCCGCGCTGCGAGGAGGCGGCCCGAGCAGCGCCGCCGCGCTGCCTCGGGTGGCCCGAGCGGCGGCTCGGGCGGCCACGGCTGCGCCGCCGCGCTCGCATCGGGTGGCCCGAGCGGCGGCTCGGGCGGCCACAGCTGCGCCGCCGCGCGCTGCCGCGGGCGGCTCGAGCAGCCGCCGCCGCGCCTGCCGCCGCCGCCGCGACCGCCTCGGGCAGCCCGAGCAGGGCCGACGCGCTGCCGCGGGCGCTCGGATCTCGGCCGCCGCGACGAGGGGAGGCTCGCCGGGAGGGCGGTCGGGGCCGGCCATGAGCGCCGGCGGGCGCGGGGCTCGGAGGCGGGCCGGACCGAGGTCGGGCGGCGGCGCGTCGAGGGAGGCGTCCGAGGGCTGAGCGCCGGTGACTCCGGTGGGTTGGGGCTGGCCATGAGTGCTCGATTCGATCCGAAGAATGAGAGAGGGGTAGTTTCGGTAGTTTATGTGGCGAAATATGAAAAAAAATTATGAAAGCTGTAAAAATTGTTTGTGGTCATTCCACCGGTGAGCATATTAGATTTGTGGTCATTTTACAGAAGCCCAATGTTGGGCGGTCATTTTACCGAAGCCCACCGGTTTGGTGGCCAAAATACCAAAAATCTCGCCTGGGTCTCTGCTCTGTGCGGTCGATCGATCTACCCGTCCATACTCGGTACTTGCACCAAATCCGGCCGTCGGATCGCGCGTCAGCTGCTACTGGGACTGCAGCTGCGACGGTGCTGCAGTTGTGCGGGGGCAGCCCAGCTCGACACGCAGCGCCAGGTGCCAGCTGGTGTCCGTCCTCGACCTGAGCCGGCGTAATTGCGACGGTGACTCCCGGTTCTCACATTATCCTCGAGCTCGATCGCTGCACTGTTCGTAGTTCGTACTGCCGTGCCAATACGGTCCTCGCAAAAAAGAAGAAGAATGCGATAATGCTCTTTCTCCAAGGAAAAAAACAAATATATAGGAGCAAAGAGCATAAGCTTAATTTTGAGAAAAGCGTATGCCTGGTTGTGGGGTGGGCGCCACGTGGAGCGAGTTATGATAATTCTTCCCTTGACTGGAGTGGTCAATTGTGCAATTTGCATCTGGCCCATGAGCCATGCTTTGTAGGCCCACAGCGGCCCAATTCTGTTTCCGTACTGCCGTGGGCTGAATCCTAACACATGGACAATAACGCGGCCCTCCTTTTCCTCTTGTTCCAGGTTCCTGCACAGCAGCGCCGCCCGCCCGTCCGCGCCGCCGCGGTTCGAAGAAGCGATCTCAATTCTCAAAGGCGAAGCGCGCGACGAGGCGGCGCCATCCATGGCCGTCCTCCTACTCGCCGCATCCCCGCCCCACCGCAGCGCGACTCATCACCGCTTCCCACATCTCGCGGCGGCACGCTCGGCGCGCATCCGAAAGGGAAGCCCGCGCTCTGCCGCGGCCGTTGGCAAGAGGAGGTAGGTAAGCGCGCTCGGTTCGCTTGTTCCCTTCACGCTTTCGTAACGCATCACCTGCCGTCAACTGGCTAGCTAGTAATGGTTCGGTTCGTCTCGGCTGGTCCGTACGACGTATCCGCTACTAATCTACGGTATGTTGTACCGTGATACGAATCGTATTCTTGGCCCTTCAATTGTCTGGAGTCCATACGGCCTGAACAATTAAACAATGCGCTGGTAACCTGGTGATTCGTACGTACGTTCATTGTGATCCTGTATAGTTACTGCGGCCATACGGTTGAATAATCAATGCAAATTACCCCCTTTGGCCCTGTTTTGTTCAAACATTCTGCATACAAATACCAACTAGCTAGAGTATGTGTTTTATCGGAACAATGTGCAGGTCAGAGAGATTTATGTCATTTTGCTGCAATTGGACACAGGTGCGACTTGTTCGACCTCCACAAGCAGATAGTTCCATACGCGGATTCTCTGGCTTGGCAGGAGTCCATCTTTGCGAGGAAGAAACTGTTGTGCGACACGGGTGAAGACCGCTCCGACACTTCAATCGCCTTGCAACACGCACCGGTCTATACGTTGGGCAGCGCCACCAACGTGAAGACAGACGTTTTCTTCAATCTGCGAGATCCTCCCTGTGAGGTCCATCGTGTCAAACGTGCCGGGAAGGCGACTTACCATGGCCCTGGTCAGGTGCGTTCATCAGTTAATTTTTTTCCCCCAATTACTGTTGGCATCTTTCTGCCTAGTAGCTAATTAATTACTCTGGTGACGTGTTTTATTCCATGGTTTCGATTTGGTTTTTTTAGTTAGTTCTACCCTACGGTATGTATTCGTTCAAGTACTGTTATAATTACACATTTTGAAAGTCAAGCTGCAAAGAGAACGTGCTGATCTCACTTTCTTCCGACTGCCTGCAAATACCATCACTAAGTGTGTACAGTTGACTCTTACGACCATCCCTTTGCTCTGCAGCTTGTTATGTACCCGATACTCAATTTGCGCGGCCACGACGATATGGGTCTTGATTTGTACCTTCGATCACTCGAGGAAGTGGTCATTCGTGCGCTGAGATCTGCATTCGCGATAGAGGCGTCCAGGGTACAAGATCTCACTGGTGTTTGGGTCGGTATGTAACCTTTGGAAGCTTTGAATTCGAGTTATATTATTTGTGCTCATTCCAGTGCGTAATATAACTCGAATTGGTTTCGCATTGCTGACAGTAAACCCTTTACATTTTCCTCTGCGTATAGGGGATCAGAAAGTTGCAGCGATAGGGATTCGAGGCTGCTCCAACCGCTCGCTTGTCTATCACGGTCTAGCACTAAACGTCACAACAGATTTGACCCCGTTCAAAATGATTGTTCCCTGTGGTATAAAGGATCGCGGCGTTGGGAGCGTCAAAGAGATATTGGGAAAGGCGTCTAACACAAGTGAAATCGAAGACGCATTGCTGATGGATGTGGCATATGATTCGTTGATCAGAGAGTTTGCTGAGTTGTTCAATCTGTCGTTAGAGGTTCAGACCTAGCTCGGAGTTTTCGGGGAAACTCCACAATGTCTATTGGAACACTGTAACTGTAGTTCTATTGGGAATCCACACACCAGTACAAGCAGAAACGCAGAATGAAGAAGTTGCGTATCAAACAAATTTGTTTCACTATATCATCGTTGTTATCTTATAATTCCTTTAAACCTATAACCCCTTTACTCATCCCTCAATCATGGCCTACTTTTTCCTGCCGAAAATGGAAGAAGCTCACAAAAATCGTTTTCCACCGCCTGCATTTTTGCGCTAACCTCGACGCAAGCGAGTTAAGAGGCGGGCCAGTAAGCCCACGTACCGTAACGATCAACGGGCTCGTGGATCGTCCCATCGATGGCCCAATGCTGTTCGTGGGCTGGATCCTTTTACGGCTGCGACGCTTCCTGCTCCTCTCTCTCCTCGGCGCCTCCGCCCTCTGATGCGCGCCGGCCGCCGGCGCACAAAAGGGCCCGGCTCCCGCTCCTACGCCACGCGTCGAGGCAAGGCGGCGTCATGATCCTCCTGTCCCCATCGCCGTCCTCTAGCTACTACCGTACCGCGCCCTTCCCGGCGGCCACCACCTCGGGAAGCCTTCGCCTTGCGGCAGCTGTTCGCTGCTCCGGCGCTGACCCTACAACGCCGGGAAACTCGGCTTTGCGGCTGCGCTCCGGCGCTGACCCTACAACGCCGGGAAACTCGGCTTTGCGGCTGCGCTCCGCTGCTGCCTTCGGTAGTAGTAGAAGGTAGGCGTCCACTGACCCCTTGGCTTCAGCCGTGGAATTTCGTTTTTCATATGGTGCGGAATGTGGTCTAGTAGATTGGTTTGATTTGCTGTCTTGTCGATTTCTCTATGCATAGATACACTACAATTGTTGCAATTAATACTGGAAATGTTATATTGTTTGGACTTTGGACTCCAAAAGCAAACGGCCCACACTATTTGGCAGTTCGTGCACTTTGTAGTTAAATTTCAGCATTGGATATTCGATATCTGTATTCGGGGAAAAAAAAAAGAAAAGGTAAACATTCAATATTCAGAAGATTTCAATAAATAGGCAGCTCTGCTGAAGTTCTGCCACAAGGACCCTTACATTGCACATTACGAACAGTTAGCCTCCTTTGGTACAAGTGAGATGCACATAATGAGTAGTACCTTTGTACTCCTAAAGTTTATTGCTTACATTACGAGTTATGTTGATCATGGTGACGAATGATGACGCTAGCTATGTTGAACAGGTGTGACTGCTTTGATCTCCATCAGCAGATAGTTCCATATGCGTATTCTTGGGCTTGGCAGAAATCCATTGTTAGGAAGAGGAAAGGGTTGGTAGACAGGGATGAAGATTGCTCTGACACCTTAATTGCTTTGCAACATCCATCAATTTATACACTCGGCACTGACAGCAGCAAGGACAACCTGCGTTTCAATGTGCAAGATCCTCCTTTTGAAATTCATCACATTGACCGTGGTGGGGAAGTGACATATCATGGCCCTGGGCAGGTATTTGTGATTTATCTTTCTTGCTTAAGATATTGTGTTTGCCATTTTTCCTACTTTATTGATGTGCTTGATTACTTCTGTTTGGAATTCAATCTGTTCTAGTTAGTTCCATTGAAGTATGGATTAATCGTTAGGCATTTTGAAATCAGGATACAATATATCCTAATTCTGTTCATAATTGAATTATAGTTCTGTAGCTCTTCACTGCATTTGAGAAAAAAAAGCTCTTCACTGTACTTTGCAGCTTTTATGATTGAGTTTTGCATATCCATGCTTGTTACAACCATTATCTTTTTTTCGTAGCTCGTTATCTACCCAATTCTCAATTTGCGATATCACAAGACAGATCTTCATTGGTACCTGAGGTCACTTGAAGAAGTGATCATCCGTGCCCTCAAATCTTCATTCTCTATAGAGGCATCAAGACTCGATGGTCTCACTGGTGTATGGGTTGGTATGTACTATCCTTCAGAAAATTTTCAAGTGTGTACTAGCCCACCTGTTTCATTTTCTTTCTGATTTGATACTTCTTTTTCTTATCCTTAGAATTCACAGTTCTATGATGTTTCTAAATTCTAATAATGTTTCTCTGTTTCCTCTCCAGGGGATCGGAAAGTTGCAGCCATAGGGATTCATGTCTCTCGCTGGATATCTTACCATGGTCTAGCATTGAACGTCACAACTGACTTAACCCCATTTGAGATGATTGTTCCCTGTGGCATAAAGGATCGTGGCGTCGGGAGCATTAAGGAAATATTACAAAAGGCATCCGGTGGGAGCAAGATGGATGATACATCACTGATGGATATAGCATATAAATCTCTGATTGGACAGTTTACAGAAATTTTCAAATTATCTCTAGAATGCAGACCTGATTGGAGTTTGCACGAAAACAACAGTTTGGACCAAATCATCGATGGTTGATTTGGTTCAGTTTTATTGAGAAGCCAGAAACCAGTACAGCCATGCATATAAAGAAGGCTAATATTATTTACTTGAAATGTAAGGTCCAATCCAGTGGCGGCAAATCTAATGTTCTGTTTGCATCGAATTCAAGCCTTTCCTTCACCTGAAAACCAGTCACAAGAGTCAGTCAGCAAATTGAACTGTACCTGTATGTTAAGGAAGGAGATCTCAGCAAGAAAATTGACCTCCGTTTGCAGCTGATGTGGATCCTTCTGCCTTTATATCGACACCTGGCCATGGTTTGCAGGCGCAATGCTTTCCCTTTTCAATACTGTCATAAACGGCCGCAACATGTTTGCCGCAGCCCTTCCAGGTGAGCTTGCCGCACTTGCTGCACTCCTCCTTCTTGCACATCTTCTGTTCTTCAGATGTGCTTAGGAAATGCTGCTACAGTAGTGTCTTCATTTTCCACGGTCTTCAGTATTTGTAGGATAGTGCTGTATCGGTTTGTTTGGATCGGTCGTCAGTGTGTTTCCCAATGCTTTCATGCGGTCCACCGCAGTTGATGGAGGAAACAACGCGTCTGGATATTTTTCTTTTCGTTACTATCTGTGACTGGTAAATTCATTGTTGTTCCCAATGAGTTTGTTCCTTGCGTGCATGGTAAATGACGAACTTATCCAAAACGGCTAACTCAACCCGTGATGAACTGACGAGGTTGACATGTCATGCATGGCAAAAGCAAGGGTTGTCTTAATCGTACTCATGCCATTGAGTTGTACAAGTGTTGCATATTTTCCATGAAACAATGAACAATGTTAAGATAACTACTGTACATCAGTGATTTGAGTGCAATTAATGAGACGCCCAAAAATTGCTAAAACTCGGTCTCATATCCCTGGGTATACGGTACAAGAACTAGCAACGCGGCATGACGGCGGACCCGTTGGTTGACGGCGGCGAGCTCCGGTCGCTGACCCACGTCTCATGCACGGACACTGGTGAAGCCGCCTTCTTCCGCACCGTGGAGCCCAAGCTGTGGTCGAAGGTCGTGTCGATCTGGAGGCCTGTCGTGGGCCGAAGCCCAGGCCCATCAGAATCCGAGCCCGGAGGTGCGGCGGCCCTGATCCAGGCCAGCTCAGCGGCCACCTCGCTCATGCACGGCCGCACGTCCTTCTGGAACGCGAGGCACCGGAACGCGAGCTCGCTGACACGCCGCACCGACTCCATGACCCACCCCTCGCCGCCGGCGACGATGGCCGGGTCGACGATCTCGGCGACGCGGCCCTTGCCGATGCGGTCAACGGCGAGCGAGGCGAGGTTGACCTCGCAGGCTGGCCGCGCGAAGTCGACGACCTTCATGGCCGTGACGAGCTCGAGCAGCACGACGCCGAAGCTGTACACGTCGCTCTTGTCGGAGAGGTGGAAGCTCTGGTGGTACTCCGGGTCCACGTACCCGGGCGTGCCCTGCGGCGCGGTGGACACGTGGGAGCGCGAGGAGTCCACGTGGCAGGCGGCGCGGGAGAGGCCGAAGTCGGCGAGCTTGGGGCGGAGGTCGGCGTCGAGGAGGATGTTGGTGGACTTGACGTCGCGGTGGAAGATGGGCGCCGGGCGGGCGGCGTGGAGGTGCGCGATGGCGGCGGCCGTCTCCGCCGCGACGACGAGGCGGGCCCGCCACGGGAGGTGGGGCCCCGGCGCCTCGCCGCCGTGGAGGTGGTGCGAGAGCGTGCCGTTGGGGACGTACTCGTAGACGAGGACGCGCTCGCCGCGGTCGAGGCAGCAGCCGAGGAGGCGCACCAGGTTGGGGTGGCGCACGGAGGAGATGAGCCGGATCTCGTTCAGCAGCTGCGCCGCCGCCGCGTGGCCGCCGTCCTCGTCGTCCTCCAGGTGGCGGCGGCGCAGGCGCTTGATGGCCACCAGCGTCGCGGCGCCGCCCGCCGCCGGGAGCTTGCCGACGTACACGGTGCCGTACGCGCCCGTGCCGACGCGGTGCGTGTGGGAGAAGCCGTTGGTGGCGCGGGACACCTCGTGGTACGTGTACACCGGCACGCCGCTCGAGGACGCCGCCTCCGAGAGGAGACGCATGGCCGAGCTGTAGCGCCCGGCGGCGGATCGCCGGCGCTGCAGACGGCACAGGAGGAAAACCGCACCGGTGATCGCCGTCACGCCGGCCAAAACCCCTGCCGTGAAAAAAGTCGGTCAAATTTATTAGTCACAGATTTCAGTCCAATCGTACAACTCTCACGAACCAATCGATACGTTTCGCGTTAGTTTTTCTTTGGTTTATTATCAACTTATATACTGCGAAAGCAAATTTCGATTCATTATTATTAGCTTACTGAATACTAGTATCAAACAAGTCAATAAAATGCTTCTGCCTCTCTGCTCTTGTTCACCTTTGAAGCAGGATTGGGCTGGTTCTTGCAGACAGGTGGACCCTATCGCTTCGGATTGGTGGAGATATGGACCGATTTCGTTATCAGTTTCAGAGGAACTGAACTAATCCAAACACGTTCTAAATTATTGTACAAGCATTCATCCGTAACGTCAGTTTTCCAAGTCAGCAGTCAGCATTGAGCAAAGCGTGAAACTTCACGTAATCGGCAGAGAAATAACTGACCAGACAAACAGGCTTGACCTCAAAAGGTTAGTAGTAGTATATGGTTCTTCTCACCATGCCGTACGTAACAGGTTAGTAGTAGTATACTACGAGGAGTAATGCCGTAACAAAAGGAGCTACAAGTCATGAAGAACAGCTGTATTATAATTTTACCTGCAACTATGACGGCAATTTTCTCCTTCTTGGAGCCTGCAAAAATGTCGAAACAAAAACAATTGTTAAATTCAGCTGCCACATGTTTTTTTATTGGAATGCATGGGGTCGATAAAGATCCATAAATTGGGGCAGATCGCAGGTGCTCGGTGGCAGTTCGTTGGTTTTCTGTTGAGGAGTAAAAATGCTTCATTATGCCACCTGTTTGACTCAACGCTTCTGACACGGCAACAGTCTCATGCCCTGTCAGATATACAGTAGTACTATACGATTTCAATTTTTTTTCTCAACTGAAAAGTCTAAAGCAGAGTGTTTCTTGTTGGAGCACCAGCGAGGAAAAAGAAGGCTATGCCAGCTTGATCCGGGTCATCAGTTTAGAAAATTTCAGCTGAAGAGTTTCTCGAATACGTACTAGTACAATTTATTGGACCAGAGGAGTTACCGTCGAAGCTTGTAGTGAGCACGTTTTGGAACTTACTACGCCCGGGGGTCGAAACCACGTGACACAGCACGTACTACTTGTCAACCCCTCTATTCTCCCTGTCGCGTCGTGAAACCCCGAGATTTTGAGTCTCTGCGAAGTCTAACGAAGGATGTGGAGCTTTTTCAAGGAACATTAAAGGACGAGAAACTGTATAACGACCCCGCCCAACAAGCTGAACGTTAATTGCGTGATCGATACGGTCTCCAACGCATAGGACGTCACTAGACGCAGAGTGGGAATACCATCTTTTGTAGTATTTGTTGATATCGTCTTCACGCGATGTTGAACCGAGACGTTTAACTAATGAGCTACTAGAAGAAGTTGTTGCACCCCTTTTCTATTGGAATTGGAATGTACCACTACTGGTTTTCCCCGTTGGAAATGGGCTGTTATTGTAAGGACACACGGGTGGTCTCTATGACTAGGACATGGCTCATTTCTTTTCGGATGTTGTTTGTTGGTAGTATAGGCCGGCCAGCAGAGCACAGTTTCTTCATCGTCGTCGTAAAAGAAGCCAGGCAGCTAGCGTTGTTTTGTCTAGTGCGTTAGCGAGTGTGTGAACTATGATTAGGTCGCTGTGGCGTGCTTGACCTTGGCAAAGACTTCCCGGCCGCGGCTGACGTGGCTCCCCTCTCCTGTCCCCACCCACCAAGAACACCGCTCGGTGACCGATCGTGTCGTGCAGCAATAGTAATTAAGAAGAAGAAACGCAGGCAGTACTGTACTCACCGGCGTTGTCGCGGTAGTAGCACCCGTCGCCGGCGGCATACCCGTCGCCGGCCATCCCGTCCCGGCACGCGCACCGGTGGCCCGGCGTGTTGTTCGGCGTCGTGACGTCGTGGCACGTGGCGTTGGGCGCGCAGTTGTTGTTGCCGGCGCACGTGCCGTGGAGCCACCAGCCCAGCTCCGCCACGCCGAACTGCAGCGACGCCACCACGGCCGCCTGGGTCGTGTCGCCGTACACCGCGGCCGTCAGCGCGTCCTCGCACCCGGACGCGGTGACCATGGCCCACGGCACGAACTGGCTGCCGTTGGCCGCCGCAGCGGTGCCGTTCGGCGCCAGCGCAGGCAGCGCGGAGACGCACGTCATGGTCATGGGCGCGGCGGCGGTGCTGTTGGCGTCGGCGCACTGCTGCGTGCGGAGCAGCCGCGTCATGAGGTCCGCGGGGACGCTGCAGTTGTAGCCGACCGGCGGCGGGCGGCAGGCGGCGCCGCCGCCGCGGAGGAAGAGGCCGGTGCGGTAGGAGATGCCGTAGCCGCCGGCGCGTCGGCCGGGTGGCGGCGAGGTGAGAGAGGCCTCGGCGTCGCGGACGGTGCGGTTGCACGATGGCGCGACGGAGGCGGAGAAGGTGGACGCGGTGGAGTTGAAGGAGAGGATCGGGTACGGCGCCGCCGGCGTGCTGTGCGGGAGCATCGCCGTCGAGATGCTCGCGTTGCACATGAGCATGATGGGGCAGTCGCCGGAGAAGCCGAATGGGTACGGGACCACGGTGCCGCCGCCGCACCGGCGGTCGCACGCAGCCGCGGCGGCGGAGAAGGTCGTTGATGCATGGATCAGGAGCGAGAAGGCCAGGAGGAGGAGGAGGCGGTGACGGTGCATGTAGTAGCTAGGCACCTTGTTCACTGGTCTTGATTCTTTTGGGAAGCTTTTGCCTGCAAAGCTAGCGTAGTAGCTCCCGGTTCGGCAAGCCAGAGGGGAAGAGAGAGAGCGAGAGGCCGCGGGTTGGCATAGGAGCTGATATAGATATACTACTAGTTTTTGGCTGATTAGTCTGGCAGAAACTCAATTCTCCAGTCATTTTGTTCCGCCTTTTACAATTGTGCTCCCGCTTTTGACTGCCCCGACAGACCAGTCCGTGTACCTACGCGGACCTCTCCAGTCCGACGTACGGCGCCGGTTCTGCCATGTCGGCAAACTTAATCAATCTCAAATTACTGCTACGACTAACCGGGAGGTCGCACCTCACCACTGAACCCCCAGCCTTGTCCTTGCTCGGTCTCTCTCGATGGATGACCTCACGCCGACGACGCGTTGCCGGAATCATTGCGGGCCAGAACTAGGACGCGGCGAGACTAGAGCTAGAGCTAGATCGAGCTGCTGCAGTCGCAGGCCGGGCAGATACGTTTGATCGCGACGGACCGGCCGCTTTGCTTGCAAGTTGATGCATGGTAGCGAAAATGTCACGTCTCGCGCTTCCGCCGGCGCCCGTCCACCTCCAGTTAGCACATACTAGTAGATACGTTTAGGTCAGTGACGACGTCCCGCTCACGCTCTGTTCCGGTGTTCTGTCTGTTCCGACGGTTGATTGCGTGTTGCGTGCGGAGGCACTCCTCCTCCTCCTCCTCGACTTGTTGTCTCCGACGACCCGTGATGGAGGCAGCCCCCTGCCCTGGGCACTGACAGCGCAAATTTAACCGAATCGAACCGTTCTTCGTTAACCAGATCAGGATCACGGGAAGTGTTTTCTTTTTTTTATTCCCCTCTATTTTGAAGAAAATAAGAGAGTTTCCGGCGGGAGCCGGGGAGAGGTGGCCGTGTGCGCCCCGGCGGCCGGCCGTTGTCCTGCCTGTCGCGTGCCCGGCGCGACCGGCATCCGCGCGCGCTCGTCGGCATTCGCGACTCGGAGTGGATCCCTTGAGAAGGACGAAGCAAAAGACGCGCTGTGGCTTGGCCGCAGCGTTCCCGCGTTGCATCAAGACGGAAGACCCTCCGCAGTAGTCCGCTCTGCTTCGGCGACAGCTGCTTGGCGTGTGCGTGTCCGTGGAGGCGGGAGGAGTGCCTCGTTGGGAAGGAGAAAAGAGTTGGGTTATGGGCCTTCTCTGCCCGAAACGCCCAACCCGTGCTCAGATGAAACAAGGCCTCTATATCCTCTCATAGGCTTCAGTTCAGTGGTCCGCATCGGGCTTGTTTCCACGAGAGACGTGGCCCATATCTATCTTTTAAAAGTGCAACCCACTAAGAGTCATTAATTTCTATTTCTCTCAACTCTCATCAAGCCTGAATAATTTTATCCATCATATCATTGTTTGTATCACATCATGTTCATTCAATCTCACTTCTCTCTATCGGCATGCCAATGGCCCCTAATTTATTTCATCCTTATTTCTCCTCCAGCAATGACGAACGCATTTGTTCACATCTTTTGTCCCCCTTTACTGCTCCATTTATTACACCACCTTCACGATGAGGCAATGCGGCACTGTAAGGCCACAATCCAAAGAACTCAAAAGACACCTAGAACAGTTTCAATCCTATATAAGAATTGCCATGCCCTGAACATCTCGGTGTACAGGGAAGCTAGGACCTCTTCTTCCTGAGGTCTCTCTCTATCTCTCTATGCAGTAGGCTTTCAATCCTCTTTTTTTTTTTTTTACAAAAGGTGTGGTGCAGATTGCAATTGGCCTTGCTGATACTACTTACTCTCTCTATATATATCTATTGACCAAAATCCCCCTTTTATATTGAACCATTAATTTCTTTCTATGCTTTTTGTCAAGTGGCTCTGTGAATCACGTCATCAAATGTTCTCTATTCACATCTACCTAATTTTTTCTGCTTCTTTTTGTAATTGGTGTAAATGATACGGATACATTGCTCCATGAAATGTTATATTATGATTTGGTAAAGTGGCAATTCAGTGCACAATTCAATATTTTCATTTTCTTTGTCAATATAATTATTTAGATCCATTGTTCTAATATATGACCGACACTTATCTTAGACTCCAGCCTTTATAGAACTATCTATTTTTTAATAGATTCATTAAAGTTGATATCCTTACTAAATAAAGGTGGAGTGCTTAAGTTTTATATTAGTAACTTTCAGGTAGCAAAATCAAACCAGTCTCTATGTAAAATTTAAAAATACTACTTCTTAACTAATGCATGTCAACATATGGACAGCCACACAACATATGAATCACCTATCCTCAATAACCGATATCAAATTTTTTATATTTGGATTATTAGTTCCATATTCACCTTTAAGGTGTGATGATATAAACTTCTAAAATAAGATGCATGCATATAAACATAACGAAGATTGTTTGTACCATTCTTTGAAGTTTTGATAAGAATATACTGCAGCAACGCACGGGGTATCATCTAGTTTCTTTTACTTTCCCGTCTTTCCCTACCGGCTTCCCCCAAGCAAAGGCGTTTCAACCGATTTTTTTCTTTTTTCAATTTTGCTCATTCTCCATACGATGTTGCGTTGTCGGTTCTATCCTTGTCTCGACTATTGAGTTTCGGTTCATGCCTTTCTTCACCCAATCAGTTATAGTAATTTTAAATGTCATGTACTATCGTTAACTTATACGGTATGCAGTTTATAGGGCAATAGGGATGACCTTGATGGCCTTCCTCGACCCTAGTAGGACGGTGGTACGGCAGAGATGACAATCAGGTTCACATCTCATCGGTTTGTTGGGATCCTTGTCATAGACGCGCTGTGGTCGAAGTATAAGATGCAACCACCAACCACGTTGCCACATAGGGGTAAAGTCAAGCCCTGAAGGATGGTCAATTTGTGATCACGTAGAAACTAGGGTGAACACATGCCCCCGTACTTAAAAAAATCAACTTTAGTTTATTTTATAGTTTTGATGTAGATTTTTAGAAGAAGTTATTTTGTTAATGCATCCGTGGCTGTAGTGTTTTGTAGCGGGTTGTGACAGACTCAATTTTGAAGAGTCATGTTCATATACACTGAAAGTAATTTAATATTTATGTATATTATAATTTAATGAAAAAAATAGAGTAACTATCAACAAAGAGATGATATGTATTTTCATCTTTGTTGCAAAACAACATTTGTTTTATTACACATAAGATACAACAAACTCGCACATTATATGAAATCCCTATATTCCCTATATATAGATAAATCATAAATGTTCGATAGAAGCAAAAAAGATCACCTAACAACTGGAGAAAGTCAAGTTTAATTACCGAACCATAAAAGTTTCTTGACGAGGAGAACTCTTCAACTACGCGAGTTGGGCCACTATGGTTTGACCCACACATCTGATGGTTACTCGTGTTCCAAGTAAAGTGCCCCCATGTAGGTGGGTACATGCACAAACACTCCAAAAATTGAAAACACGACGTGCACCGGCAATTCTGTTGAGAGAGATGTGATGGAGAGAATAATGATTCTGTATTATTGATGTGATGGAGACATTACATATTTATATCCGGAGACGGGTCCGTTCGGGAGTCCGTTCGGAGAGTCGCGTCCGTACGGACGCACTCCCTAGGGAGTCGGTTCCCCAAAAGGTGCCTCCTGAAGGTTCTAATATATTCTAATATATTCTACTTAATTACATAATTAACTTAATTAATTGATCATTAATCACTAATAAAGTGTTTCACAACACTCCCCCTGATCAATTATATCTTGTAATTTGTAGTATGATCGCTCCTCGAAAAACCCTGTGGGAAAAATGTGAGGAGAATGTGTAACGAAGTCTCCCCTAAACCTTGTTAGGAATTAAGGAGAACTTAAGTGTTAAAACTCCCTAATAAGATTTATTAGTGTAATTAGAGAGAAATAATGATATGTCATAAGAAATTCCTCCCTTTAAAACCTTATAGGATAAATGAGGAGAAAAGTTTAATATGACATAAATGAAAGCTTGTAATATTTATATTGCCTCATTAAAACCTATGTCATGAGGAAAAACCTTGATAGGAGAAAACTCATTAGGAAAAAGAGTGTAATATTCATGATTTTGAATACTACGATTAGGTTATATAATAAGAATTTTCTCCCCCTGGTTATTGCAAATCCTTTAGTCGTCTCATACCAATTCCATGAACGTATTTCCGGAATAATGTTTTTGGTAGAGACTTTGTGAACAAATCTGCAAGATTGTCACATGATTTTGTTTGCAAGATATCTATTTCCCCATTTTCCTGTAGGTCATGTGGGTAAAATAATTTGGGAGAGATATGCTTTGTAATGTTACTCTTTATATAACCTCGTAGTCATTTGTGCAATACAAGCTGAATTATCTTCATAGATAATCGTTGGTTCCGTGATGGGACCAATACCACATGATTGTTGTATGTGATTTATCATTCTGCGAAGCCATACACATTCACGTGATGCCTCATATAATGCAATTATCTCAGAATGATTTGTGGATGTGCCTACTAAGGTTTGTTTTGATGATTTCCATGATATAGCCGTTCCACCATGTAGAAATACAAATCCCGTCCGTGATCCGGCCTTGTGGGGATCGGATAGATAGCCGACATCGAGTATATCCAATTACGGGTCCGTTCGGGGGTCCGTTCGGAGAGTCGCGTCCGTACGGACGCACCTCCTAGGGAGTCGGTTCCCCAAAAGGTGCCTCCTGAAGGTTCTAATATATTCTACTTAATTACATAATTAACTTAATTAATTGATCATTAATCACTAATAAAGTGTTTCACAACAAATTCCACGTTTGAAGGAGAAAAATTTTACATAGAAAAAATCATTTTATAGAATACAGTAGTACACAATTTTGCAAGCATCCAATTTGAATAATGAATTTAAAATTACAAAATGTGGGTTCGTTGCTTGTTCGTTTACACGTCAAACTCGTCGTCGGGCGGCCTCTTCCGGCCGTTTCCCTTTCTCCCATTCGTACGCCGCCTCGTGCGCACTCGCCTTCTTCCCCCTCCCTCCCAGATCTCGTCGCCGCTGCCATTCCCCTCCACCTCTACTGAGCTCCGCGCCGGACTCATAGATCAGGCTCGGATCCCGGCTCCGAGAACTCTCCCTCCCCCTGCCTCGTCATCCATCCTCCGCGTCGGCGCCGGGCCCCCTTCCGCCCCCGAGGAGGACCTCCTCGGGGTGGGGCTGCGAGGAGATCCGCACGCAGAGAGCCGGTTGATCGTCCCTTCTCCTGTCATGTATGGAAGGATATCTGTTGAATCCGCAGTTCCTTGATTTGATTCGTGTCCTGGCTGTCTGACGAGTGCTGAAAACCGGTTTGTTTGTGGCAGAATTTTCGGGGAAGCTTTGGGTTCGCTCGCTGGCGCGGAAGCCGCAGCGAGTCGGCAGCGCCGGCGATATGAAGGGCGGCAGCATCCCCGCTGCCGCTGTGATCATGCCATCACCGCTGTTCCTCTGGCGGTTCAAGGTACTTCAGCCTCATCTGGCAGTCCATTCATCTAAAACGCATTTTAAGTACTCGTTGCCCAGTATCTTCTAATGAACGATGATGTCCCATTGCATTTTACAATAGAACCGTTTTGATACACGATTGATATTTCGTTGCAATTGGGTGAGTTCTGCTGCATTATGCTATCTTTGAAAGGGATGGACATGTTCCCGTAGAAGATAGAATCAGTAGCATTTTCCAAGGACTTAGCACATACTAGCGACACTAGTAACTGAAGGCACTTCAGAATTTAGGACAAAACTATCAGCCTTCATACAAATTGATCAGTGCTTATGCAACTGATGTCTCCCTCTCCCTCCACTTAGAAATAAATAGCTTCTATTCATTCATTGAGGAATTGCTGACTGGTTTAAAAGCACACTGAAATGTAAACTTTTGAAATGCTTTACTATGCTATATCCAAGCATGTTACTATTTTCTAGGTTATCTTTCTATGTGCATTATCGAGAAATGCATCTTTATTTGATAATGTATGATAAACATCCATGCTTTAATTTTTCTTTGCTGCCAAAAACTGATCCTAATTCGTCTATGATTCCATATTCGAATGATTTGATTTATACTAAAATTGCTGATCGACCGGTGCTTTTTCCAGGCTATATTGTTTCTCCTATGGGGCTTATGTTGTTGCAAGGTCAGCTGAAGTGACTACCCATTACTTTTTCTCATGCATGATCTGAGCTTATTATTTGTTAATGTTCTTATTCTCTTGGTGTTGCAGATAAGTTGGGACTCAGTTATGAGAATGAGTGCTGACCTTCGGGACCTGTTTCTTTACGAGGCTTTCTTGTACTACAATCCTCTTCTTCTTGTGGTGAGTTTATTTCATTGCTGTGTTTGCATCAATGATGGTAGAAAAGAAGCAAACTAACTTACTCTTGAACACTATGTAATTATGATTCCTGGCTTTGTTGCAGGCCTTGATGATTTGGTTATGGGGGTAAATTTATGGGTCTTTGCGCAATCATCAGTCAATTATGCAAAAGTGTTTGATCTTTCACAAACACATTTATCACACCGAGAAATATGGAGGGTATGTCGATCAAACCCTTTTCTTTGTAACTCTCTTTCTAGTAGCGTATATGATTTTTAATTTTCTGCAATTGCATTTTCTATTTCCATTCGTATTAGTGTCATGGTTAGGCCTAGGAAGTAAATTGAGTAATGAGTTGACAGCATATTTTGCTGCCTATATTCCTGGAATGTTTGGAATACAGTGGTATACAGGAATCATAAAAGTCTAAAAAATAAAAATTCTTTATTACCTTGTATGGCTATCGTGCTGAGATCGGCTGCTGAGCTCATAACATACGGTAATGATGATGAGATTGGTTTAGGGTTCAGTAATTAGCTCATAACATACAGTTCTAAGATTTGCAAATTTTGATATTACTTTCTACTAATGGATTTCGGCTCAAGTTCATCTGGGTTTCCTAGCCTTTTCTATTCTTATATATAACATGTTAAAAGAAATATATGCTTGATGATTTGTTGTTTCACATGCAGTAGTGATGATGAGATCGGTTTAGGGTTCAGTAATTAGCTCACAACATACAGTTCTAAGATTGGTAAATTTTGATATTACTTTCTACTAATGGATTTCGGCTCAAGTTCATAGTGATGATATATAACTTGTTAAAGGAAATATATGCTTGATGATTTGTTGTTTCTAACTTTGTCCATTATTCTAATGTTGATGCTTTGCATCTGGTTGTACTCGAAACCTTATGCTGCCGAAGTAATGCTCAAGTTTTTGTTGTCTTATTGACAGTGCGCTACTTGGTTGACTCTAATCGTCCCCACAAGCATGACAGCTTACCTGTATCTGTACTCACATGGAGAAGTGTCTCTTGCTGCATCTCAACCAGTGTAATATCTAGACCATTATTACTTAATAATATATTTGTTCCTTTTTTTATTGATGTGTGCTTGAACTATGGACCTATTCTTGGTTAAGTTCCATCATAAGCATTTAAAAATAACAGTGTCCCCAAGAGTTCTCACAAGGCATGATATTACTAAATATACTTAGAATATATTGTTGGGTTTTACATGAGTGTTCCACTAAGTATCTCTGTCTCTGCCTATGCAGTGCTTGCTAACAAACTCATATCCTGTGAAAAGAGAAGATTTGAATAAGATCCTTATCTTTGTTCAGAAATATTGTAATGATGATGGCTTCTTCTTCTGATAGTAATTAAGTTGTTTTGAACTTTAGGATGTCATGTCTACTCATTCATTCATACCAGAAAGTTGACAACAATAATGTCATGACTGTTCGATACTTATACATTGTTTCTCATTCCAACTTCCGAACTAATTGGCGTCTCTTTGCAGGTTCTTTTGTATGCTATACTTTTGATAATCCTTCTTTCTCCATTTGATATGTTTTACCTATCATCACGATTTTACTTTCTGAGGACAGTGTGGCGTATTTTACTTCCATTACAAGTAAGTTTGCACAATTCACTAGTAATGCAAATAGATTTTACATTCAGCTATGAGGCAAATATTACGATTTTGCCTTTGCGGCTAGAATTAACTTATTTATTTGTTCGAGCAAGCAACTAGATCAAATAAAATCAATTTGCTAATGAGTTCCTATCTTTTTTTTTTCAGGCAATTACGTTTCCTGACTTCTTTTTGGCTGATATATTTACATCCATGTCAAAGGTGTGTGTTAGCTATTCTTGAAGTTGGCTAGGATATTACTTTATATGCTAATTTTTTATGATCCTTTTTTTATCTAGATTTACTGTATTATACTTTTTTGAAGACAAACATTACTCCCTCTTGTCTTTTTGTCCTAGAGTTTACGCTCCAAAAGTGACTTTCAAAAGTTTGATCATTAGTATGTTTACAATTATCATTTATTTAGGGATGCACTATAGGTGAATCCCTACTGTGGTAATTCAATTAATGATGGTAGTTATCAATGATTGGCTAATCGGAATTATATTACTAGATGTCTTCTGTATTTCTTTGGTACGGCCGAAAGATCTAAAAAGTTCTAAAATGTCCAAGTCATTTGAGCTTTGTTCTTGAAGACTCCGATAGGTCTGTAAAGTCAAGTGAAAAGAATGGAAGGAGTATTTATTATCTTTTTAATGTCTGAGCATGCTTATACAAGTTCTGGATTTTATATTCCTTGTTGCTTTTGTTATTTCTTTTAATTGCTACACCTCTTTACAGGTGTTCTCAGATTTGGAGCGGTCAGTTTGCCGCATGGTCAATCGCCAGGTTTATTTCCTTTATCTGCCCTTTAGTGTGCGCATAATATCTTCAGTCATACCTGGACAAATTATGTTTAAGTGGATGCCGTTTTGATATTTTACAGGTTGCGACGATTGCATGGTTTGAAGCAGATTCTATTTGTGGCAGTCATTCCATAGCTATTCCTCTAGTTCTTGTGTTCCCTTATCTGTGCCGTTTCTTTCAATGTCTCCGACAATACAAGGATACAAAGGAGAAGACATGCCTTCTGAATGGTAACCATGCAGTAGCTTTGATTTTTTCCCCAGAGATTTGCATGTTTTTAACTATGCCCATTTCTTAATAACTTTCCATATCCCCCCTCCAAATGCAGCTCTCAAGTACTCAACAGCAATTCCAGTGATCTTCCTTTCGGCTCTCAAGTATCATGTATTTCCTGAACAGTGGGTTAGCTTTTACAGGCCACTTTGGCTTCTCTCTAGTGTCATAAATTCACTGTATTCCTTCTACTGGGATATAAAGCGAGATTGGGATTTGAGGTATGTCATCTCTGCTCAATCTCTTTTCTACTCTTGTAACATGTGATCACACATCCTAATTGCTGCTAATGTGCATACTGTATCTCCTGCAGCATTCTAACCAGGATTTTCATGTTCAAAAACCCAAGCATATGGACTAACCTTCTTTACGGACAGAACTGGGTAAGCCTGTGAATATAGTTCATTTTTACCTTACTCCCTGGGCACTTGTCATTCATGATCGCTATGCTTGTTCTACAGGTGTACTACTGGGTGCTAGGCAGCAATTTAGTTTTGCGATGTACATGGACATACAAGCTTTCGGCACATCTCCGGCACAACTACCTGACAGTATTTACCATTGCGGCATTGGAGATAGTGAGACGGTTTCAGTGGGTCTTTTTCCGGGTTGAGAATGAGTGGAACAAGATGACATCTAAGCAGAATTTGGAGATGTCATCTGACATGCCTTCGGAAGGTGACAGGCTACTGGATTCTAGTAGCCATACAGTATGAGCAGCAGTCAGTATTTTGCAATACACCGATTCATCATCATTCTTTTAGTGTGACCATTATAGCCCATTCCATTTATGTCGATGTTTTCGATTTTGTTGTAGAGCTCAAAAGGTCAGGCATACGTGATAGGTTTTTGTAAAAGTTGAAATTGTTGATGCTACTTTTGTAATCCTCTTGAAACTTGAAAGTATATACCATTGTAATCCTCTTGAATCAAACAGGAGGCATTTGTTGACACATGAAAGAATAACAGTGATACCTTAGTTTTACACCGTCAATAATCTTAGAGGAGGAACTGCGCTGCATTAAAAAGGATACCTTTTCTTTTGGTTTAACAGCATACAAATTTAAAGAAATGATATGGTGGCATCGGTATTAAATGTAACAGGAGTTTATATATCCGCCTTTCTCAGGACATTGTTTATCGTATCATTTGGTGGTTGCTTATGCGAGCAAGCCATTTCATATTACCACAAATAATAATATGGCGGGCCTGTTTAAAACCATCGGTCATAGCAGAGATAGACAAGATTTGCAGATGTAGAAAATATCTTTGAACAAGGAATCCACGTTTCAAGCAGATTATGATGCACATCAATCAGCAGCAACTTTAAAATACTTAATAACTACTGTATTATGCATAATTACACCAAGCTATTACATGGAGCCGCTCAAAACAATCATGTTATCCATGGCACCATTCTTGCAGTAATTACACCCCTACTAGAGTACTAGAACATACAAGAACCTACTACCTCAGATTCGCACACTCGCCATGAATCTTCTTGATCGATCGTTCTACACAAGAGAAGCGGAGCGGGTGTACTGTATCATCTGTCGGCTTGATCTGCACAGGAGAAGAGCAGAGCAGATCGATCATGATTACGGCGCCGAGAAGGCGTCGTCGACCTGCCACGCCAGCTGCTGGCGCTCGGCGTCCGTCTTCTCCGGCTCCGGCTCCGGCGGCGGCGCCTGGATCATGGAGCGCAGCGTGTCCCGAAGGCGGTTGTGGCGCCTCCGGTGGCGGATGCGGCGCAGCACGGCGTCCCTGTCCAGGGGGCCGTGCCGCTGCAGGTACAAGCGGCTCGTCACCGGCGGCACCGGCGCAGCGTCGTCGCTGCCGTCGCTGTCGTGCGCCGGCGGCGGCGGGTTCTTGGACACCATGGAGGACGACATGGCGAGGCAAGGCAAGAGGCGGTGATTCCCTCGGTTTCTCGAGAACTCGATAGAGATCAGTTAGTACGGTGAGTCGGTGATGGCAATGAGAAGTGAGAGTGTGATGAGTGAGAGGAGGTTAGGGTGGCGAGGCGGAGCCTATTTATAGATGGCGAGGGAGCTTAATCCTCACTCCAATTGCCGTTGCTTGCAATTACAAAGAAGATTATTCAATTAGAATAATAAGTTGGAATCTCGAAACAGGGAGCTGCGGGACATGGTTTCACGTGGCAGTGCCGCTTGTTTGCTCGATACCCATTGTTTATTCGCCGCTTCATCGGCGAGGATGCTGCGTTGATGGTGAGGTGACTCGCCAGTCTACTTTTTACCTTTTTACCATCTGCTAATGACTCGGCGTGACGAGGCCTGTGCAGCTGTGCTCCCAGATTCGTGCTGTAATTCTGGCCGCAAATCTGTAGCGCGTCAGCCAGCCAGTAAAGGGCATAAACACAGGCAGTTACCTTGTATTTTTCTTTGAATGGTGAGTTGGTGACACAAAAATTTGTTTATTATTCCCCTACCCGATCGAATCATGGACTCGTTAGGTAATTCCCCACGGATAACTAAGAAAGAGAAAAAAAGGCAGACAGAATGAGCATACGAGGCAACAGAGCATGATTACATGAAGCCAATCCAATGCCAATTGGCTTTGAAGACAGACCAGAAGGATGCTTAAGCACTAAACTTGCAACGTGCAATCCAACATCGGTGATGCTAATCACCCAGTACGGTTGGGTTGTCTCAGTAAACAAGGGCCGGGAATCCACCGCCCAAGCACGGATTAGCACTGATAAAAAATGAAGCATGGCTTAGCACAGTTTTTGAGGTAAATGCCCATGTTATGTCGGCGATACTACTGGCTCCAGAACCAGAACAGAGAAATGCAGCTAGTCAGTGCGTCGTGCAGGGCGGCAGAAGCTTGCAGGAAATGAAGTGATTTCAAGTGGAAAAAGAGATTCCTTGGACGGTCCCTATCCGTTCCGAGTTCTGATTCGACAGCAGTATTTGCCCAATCTGTGTACGTTTTATAACCCTTTTTTTTATGCGGTTAAAATGGCAACCAAACATTCTTTTAACGAAAATCCTTTTCCAACTTACAGTTTCTTTGGCTACCTGAAGCAAAAAAATTGCAAAGGTAATCGCTCATGACTTCATGTAAGGAAAAAAAATCTAATCCATTTATTAACCTCAGTTTCAGAACTGACATGTCAACATAGTCAGTTCATCTGTTACAAATACTATATAATTACAAGTGTGGAAAACATTTTTACAACGATGGCCAAAAAAGCTTGAGTGGTCTGGTCGACCATCGAGACCTACACAAAAAATGTTAACAAAAGTGAGGCCAGACCAAGCCTGCACTACATGTTAACTAAGACACTTGGTTACTAATTCAAGAAGTGGGGGCGATGAATAGAACAAGCATAGATACACCAGAAAAAAAGAATACACACCATGATCAATACATATACATGTATGTATATATATATACTCTATATGCACAAAGAAAGCCTCGCAGGTCAGTGGAGGGCGACCAATGTTGATTGATCGTATAAGCTTCATTTACTTCCCTGGCCTTGGTTGAAGCACTGGTGGCATGGCTCGTAGCCTGTCAGTGACCTCGGTGAACGAGGGCCGGACATCAGGATTGGCCGACCAACATTGCTCCATCAGCTTTCGCCAATCAGGGTCACAGTTTTCAGGTATTGGAGGCCGTAGCGTGTTATTGACAATGCCACCTTCTCACAACAAAGGATGCTACTCAGCAAACCAAGGTTAAGAAATTATAGTTGATGGTAGCGAGGATTCTGCCTTTTTTACTCCTTCCTAACCATTACAGAATCAATAGAGTTAAAAGATGAGTAGCGACGACATACCTATGATGGCACCACAATGCATATTTGAATATGGTTCTTCACCAGTCAAGATCTCCCATAAAACTATACCAAAAGAGAAAACATCCACCTACACGTGCCCGATACTCATATCAGGCACAATATAATGCAGCAGATGATCTAAAGTACGAAGAAAGATTTTACCTTCTCAGACACCCGACTGCTGCTACCATTCAACAGCTCAGGTGCCATCCAAGGAAGAGTGCCCCGTACACCTCCAGAAACCAAAGTATTGCGCTTAATTCGTGACAATCCAAAATCTCCAACCTAAGAATATAGTTCAGTGACAATATAAGGCAAAACTAAGATAAAAAGTTTGCTGTTTAATGAAAGTGAACACAACTTTCATATAATTCGCCACAGCATTTGAATAGTACGAAGAATTACCTTGCAGATTGGTCTCTGAGGATCTCTCAAATTAACAAGTAAATTATCGCACTTCAAATCAAAGTGAACTATGCTTTTGGAGTGCAAGTATTCCATTCCAAATGCTGCATCCATAGCAATGATGAGCTTTTTCCGACGATCAAGCATTCTGCAGAGGATTCAGTAAACAATCACATCATTGTGCAGAATGGAAAGCGCTAAATATAAATACACACACAACCCACCTGTCCTTCCTTAAAAGAACATTTCTCAGTGATCCATTCACCATAAACTCAGTTACAGTTGCTAACGTTCCTCCAGTTCCATCAGGGACAACACCATAGAAAGCAACAACATTTGGATGATGTAACTTAGAAAGAATATGTGCCTCCCTCCAAAAGTCCTTTGTCTGTAACGAAGAAGAGGTTGGCATCAAACTGAACCATAGAAATGATGATGCATGCATGATAAATTCCATCAACAAAGCTTCAAGTAAAGCAATAATGGTTGACATTTAAATTCTGCCATTATCATAAATGAATTAAATGAGTAAAAGTAAAGAGGTTGATGGAGATGCTAACAAGTTTCTCTTGCTCAGATGATCGCCCGGCGAAACAGCTTTTCTTAATACGTTTAATAGCAACATCAGTTCCCCTCCATTTTCCATAGTATACTGTTCCAAATGTCCCAGCCCCGAGTTCACGTAGCTCCTCTAGGTCACCATTTCGTATGATCTGGTCATCAAAATTGAGAAGAAAAACTTATATGTAAAATACATGGCACTTTATTTCATGAAAATAAAGACCAATCTTTGCTCAGGAGCAAAATTTGAGTACGAGAACTGCACCTGCAGTCCATACACGCTGGCTTCAAGTTCAGCAATTGCAGCATCACTTATGGTTCCATCTGCAGCTCCATCATCTTGATCCTAAGATTTGGAACAAGAAAAACAGTATGCTCTGAATTAATTAGAAAGAAACAAAATGCTTAATATATAGTGTAGGTTACCCAGCATTAGCTACCTCTAGATTGTTGCTTGTAGCGTCATCATCTGTCTGTGATGAAACAGTAACCTCCTGGTGTTCTTCGACAGCCACTTCAACCTGAGGAACAACTTGCCTGGATGATGGGATGCCAGAAGGAACATTATCTGTCACATCCTCCACTACAACAAGCACATCCGTTTGAATATTATCACTCATTCTGTGCGTGAGCTTTGTATTTTCATCATTGATAGTTGTATGGACAAATCCATTTACTCCAGTGCAGGAGACATTCGGCTGATTGAGAAGGGAATCCTCTCTCCTTAAAACCCCACCTATGACTTGATTCTGTGATGAAGACGAACAGTGGGCACCATTACCATACACACTTGTACCCAGATCAGCATCCCTCGGCCTCATATGTTGAGAGGCAGCCAAACTAGAGTTATGCACTGATGTTTGGTCCAAATTTCCTTTTGATACACATCAGATTCTGCATTTCTCATTGGTAGTTGTGATGTAAAATCTTCAGAAGAATTCACATGCAACTTAATATGTGGCTCTGGAACAACTTTACCATTCCCATGCATATAGCCAGTAGCTCCATCATCTATAACAGCAGACCCTGAATTCAGTTTCTCTTCATGCAATACACGATTTGAATTCTCTGCTTGGGATCCATTAAGAAGATATGAAAGGGAATGATCAGTGGCATGCGTTGCTGTCGGAACTGAACTTTCAAGAGCATCTAACTCATCTGACGACAACCTTGCTCCATGGGCACGGTAGTTAAACCCTGCACTGTTTTCCTGATTATAAGGTCTATCCTGTTGAACTACAGGACCACCATCATGAACATTTTGTATCACATTACTAGACAAATTTTCATATTGGTAATATAAAGGTGGTACTGAAATGGCTGGGTCAACAATTCCTTGACCATACCGTTGATCGATATGATTGGAAACAAGGTAACTTGGATCCTTAGTTTGAGGAATATCAGGGGGTTGAATACATTGAAAAGTTGGTCTGGTCCCACTTTTTGTTCTCTCCAGCTCATGGGTTTGACATATTTTCTGGGAAAATGATGGAGCTATGTAGGAACCAGCAGGTAATGATAAATTGGATGCTGGTAATTCAGTGAGATCTTTCAGCAAAGGGTCAGAGAAGGCATGCGACATGCCTAGAACTTGACCAGTGTGTTCGTGCAACCCAGATCCCCATATTGCATTCTCTGGATGTAAGGAGATCTTTTCAAAACGAATAGATGTTTCCACTGGAGTCAAAATATCACTCTCATTTCTAGCAATACCTTTAACCTGCCTTTGAACGTGGAGAGGATGCATGTGAGATCCAACCCTGCTACTCATGTCTGCATCTTTTTGTTTCTTATCTTGATGGTCCGGAAGCATTGCTTTCTGAATTAACCCTTCATAAAACTCACTTCGATTCACATGTTCTTGATTCATTCTTGATTTATCTGCAGGCACTCGCATCCTAGACTGTTTCACGGTCCTGTGCTGACTGAAGCTTGGGGAGGAATTAGTTGACGGCTCGGTTACCACCTGTTCTGTGTTCGGAGCAAGAAAGAACTGAGAGGAAGACTCATTATTTATCCCTGTTCCAACTGAAGCTTGAACTCCAATTTCTGTCTTGGTTTGACAGACAGATGAGTCTCTGTTAGAATTATCCATCTGATGGCCTGATTGGTTCATTAGATTGTTGCCGCTGATGCTTCTGCTCAGTTGTGCAATATTATTCACAGCAGCAACAAATTGATACTCAGGTTCGCTCTCTAAGCTTCTTGAATCTAATGGTGAGTCCTCACATTCAGACAGGGAGACAAGAAATATCCTCAGCCTAGGTGAGCCATTGGCTTTTTCAAGGTTGTAGTATTCTTCCATCATATTCTGAAGATCCTCCTCACATGAGAGAGATATCAGTGCATCCAGATCCTCGTCCGGAAGCTGATACTTGATGATATGGGGCTGGTTGCATATTTTCAGAGTTTTCTGCAGGAGTTCTCTCCATGAGAAGCCTTTGGTTATCGAGATAAGACGTGTTTCCCCGCCGACATACCTGAGCTTCCCATCACTTGGCCTAGGCAAGATTTTCCCACCAAAGCTGCACATGAACTTGACTTTCCCAGCATGCGGGCTTTCGCAAGCCATGTCCTGCAGATTGTCACTGGAACTTTCAACTGGTCGAAGTCCATTCTCAGAGGGCACGGTCCTCAGATGAACAGAATTTATAGGATCCATAGCACATTTCAGAGGCAGGCCGGAGACACCTGAAAGATTATTACCAGAGTCCAACCTACTAAGACCATTCGAGTTGATCTGGTTGTTGTACCCAACCTGATTATTCATCCTTGAGCAGGAAAGGCTTTAAGGCCAGCCGCGACTATGCCCTTCCGCTTTCCACTAAAATGCCAGCTGCCAGCAAATGAGTTCCTCTTAATGCTGCTTTGTTCATCTCTTTAATGGAAGTGCTTAGCTGCCTAATCTTGACCCTGGCCCTGTTTTTCGATGCAATCAGGGTAACGCATTCAATATCCTTTCTACGGCCTCTGCAACGAAAATACACAGGTAGGACACAAATTCAGCTGCAACATTTGTAAACATGCACAATCAATAACAATTTCAGTATGGGAGATCAATCTTGCGCATTGATGAAGAGAGGCCTAATCAACCAATGACAGATGGATTCACTAGCAGGGTGCCACGTGGCAAAAAGGCGAACCAATGTTTGGGGGATTTTGATCAGAGATCCCCGGAGAACAGTACAGGCAACAGGGCCATTGAATCCGAGCCAAGCTAGGGTTCCTTACCAGGGCACGTCGAGGAATCACGCCCGGGCCAGCTACACCGGCGCCAGCGACCACCCGCGGGGTGACTGCCCCGCCACTGCGGCGCCGGCCACCGCGAAGGCGCCGCCGATACACGGAACCGCGAGCGAGCCCCGCCTACGCCGGTGCGCTTGTAGGGGGACGAGATGACGACGACGACGGCGTAGCTTCTATTGCCGGCGCGCCACGCCGCACCTGGCCCTCTCTCTCCTCGCCTCGCGCGCCGCGATCCCCGCTTATTTGTTTTAATCCTTTTTGTTTTTGTTTTCGTTTTCGCTCATCTTTTTTTGGGCGGTGGCGGAGGTCGAGGACGACGCGGCGACGGAAGCTTGAAACCAGCAAACGACCAAACGATTGCGAAGCTTTCCGGTGTCAAAAGGCACTTGAGCCCTCCGGCCCGGGGATTTAACTGCGGCCACACAAAAATCCCGAAAGCTTAGTTTGATAATCACGTTATGACGGTTTTTTTTGCCAAAATAAGGGCGGTGGCTAACGACATGGCCGGCGTGTGAAGTCGCTGCCCTCTTGCTTCCTGCTGCAGCGTCTTGCGCTTGTTTTCCAGTTGTTTCTTTTTCTCTTCCTTTTTTTTTCAAAAGATATTTTTTGATACTCAGATAAGATACACATTTTACAACCAAATGCTTATTACAAACAGGAATCTGCGCATGCAACACAACACATCATAATGTTGCCATTTATGCAATCTCATATGCAACATAACGCGGCCAAATGACAACTTATGCCCTTCAATAACTTTTTGTTTTACTAGTAGTGCTTGTATAAATACACATTGATTAATGGAGAAGGTCCAAATTACTTTCCAAGTACAGTCAAAGTCTAAATAACCACCTAAACTATTGTTTGATTCATTTTATCTACTAAAATAGTATTATTTACTTCAATTTACCCGTTAGTAGAACTTGTCTTTTTGTGGTTTCTCCATGCACAAAAGAAATATTAAGCCAAACTTTCAAAGGGTGGTAGTTGGTATCAGTCACACTGCAAGTCAAAAATTATATTACAGTTTATTATTATTATTTTTCATATATTTTTATATTACACGGATCAATTTACTATTAAATATCATTCTCTATTGAAATATTAATAAAAAATCATGATATACTTTTCTAATATGCGTTACAATAGTTCCAGGGGTAAAATGATAAATTGTATTGGGGGTAAAATGAATCAAGTTATATTATTTTAGGATTAAGCTGAAAATATTATCTAGACTTTAGCTGGACTTTGAGGGAGTAAGATGAATTTTATCCTTGATTAATAGCCTCAATGGAATATTATGCTTAGTCATGTGATTTAGAGCGCTATGCATATTTTGTAATTCGTGCTGATTGGTATGCTTCTCAATAATTAGGTGCAGTATACATTTCCTTCACTCGTTGACAATCAGGCGACAAAAGCAGATAATGGAATATTAGCAAATGTGCAAGGTCAACTTCGCACCGACCATGCGGCGAGGACGATGCTGACCTCACTTGTGCTCTGCTACCACTTCCCGTTTTGCCTCTTGGTCATTGATTCTTTCGAACGTTTTCATTATTTCAAGGATTCCAGCGAAGAAACGAGGAAACAAACTCCAATGGAAGGAACACAAAAAACTGCACGGAGGGGAGGTATCCGACAGTGACAAGTTAAACTGCCCCACTGTTTCTGTTCGTATTATGCTCGTGTCGCGATCAAAATTTTTCTGTACACAAAACTATAGACAGCTACCCATTGCAGTGGACGTTACGTGCACTACAACGCATGGTTTCTTTGTACAAACGAGCCTGCCTATTTAGCACGGCACGAACACGATGTAATGGGAGCAACTTGTTGCCTATCCGTTGCCCTTGCTTTCGATGAAGCTCAAGAGGAACCCACTGACGATCCTTCTGGCGATCGGGTTGGGTATGTGGCGGCACAGCCGGCCATCGACATAGGCGACCATGCCTGAGACGGCAAACCTTCCGACGGTCCACAGCCTGTTCCGGTTCGACAGGACACTGCCGGACGACGCGGAGGGGTCACCTTCGCCCTCGACTTCGGCAGGTTTCTTCACTCTCGACATGATTCCGGCTAGGGCTTTGGTGGCTTCCCGGTGCAGCATGCGCACTGCGAAGCTCACGAACAGGTGCTCGCACAGCGTGAGCACCGTCGGCGCGATCCTCCACTCCTGCAAGCACTTACAACATTATACACATTCGATAGGAGGCATCATCCATTTTGCGTAAAAAATAATGATGAACCTACAGTTTCGTTTCGTAGATGGCGCAGAGGCCGAACCATTGAAGAATCTCCTTTTAACAACGCCTTGCTCACAAGAAAGCTTTTGACATTGTCCACGATTTCATTTATGAGAGCACTATTTGGTGGTAGATTCTTTAGGATAACCTGGACGAAAGAGTGGTGTTGTCAGACAATCATATTATTTCCATGCACACCAACTCTTTTTGCGAAAGAAACCAAGTAGCGGATGAAGGGCATCAGTGTGTAGCGAACTTTTTGCATAGGATAAAAGACATGCGTGGATAGATGCAACAAGATTACCTGGTCATCAACCACTCTGACACGAAGATATTCTTGCTTATACATCACGTCCAACATGGCCTGCAGGTATCCTTCGATGTATAACTGAAAATTGGCACAAGTGGTAGTATTAATTTGAGGGAATATCAGCTGAAGCTTGCATATTCAAAATAAGAAGATAGGAAGAACCTCATCAAGTCCAGGGCTATGATCAAGTTTGATTTTCCTGTCGGGACCACCCTCCATTATAGCTTGTCCCAATAAAGATGGCTCCATTGCCAACCTCAAAATACCTTGATGGAAACCAGTAACCTACAGAAGGTGAAGATTTCTTTAAGCACTCAGAGTTGGACGCTCATTACCCTTGTCTGATCACAGTTTCAAAAATTGCACGATTTTATCATGTCAGGAAGAGGATAAATACCATGCCATTTAAGCCGTCGGTTTCTGCCCCTCTCACAACACTGTCTGAAATTTCTGTGACTGCAGCAAAGAGAACATTTGAACTTGCAGTTTTAACCTAACAGAAAGCACACCATTATATTAATCCCGTAGAATACATTAATGATAGAGTCAGTTTTGGAAGCTCACAGTTTTCCCAAGATCACCAAAGTATCGTTTTGTTCCAGAAAAATCACCCGATTTCATGTTTTTGCTTATAAATTTAAACATGCCTGCACAAACAAAAAATGAAGCAGGTCATATAGTTCCAATCAATGTTGTATGATAAAACATATTTTTAGAGGCAAACAGAAGTGCTGGCTGTAAATAGAACATCAACATGCTGTTAGTAATTGTTCAAATTATAGCAGTAGAAATCATCGAACTATAATAAGATCATTCTCGATAAAAAGAAAACACTACAAGAAGATCAGATTGAAAGGTACTTGCCAAAAGTTTTAAACAATTTAAATGATATTATACAACCATGGAATATTTCTACAAAGATCATACAAGTTTTTTTTTCCTTTTACCTATGGTTAGACCAGGGAGGTTGAGCGACCCATCAGAAGGGTCAAAGAAAACATCAAGAACAGACGAAGCTGAGTCATCAAAAATAGAGGCAAAAGATGGAGGAAGCAACGAGCTTCCCTTTGTTACATAGACTGCCCTCAAGACATACCTGCCAATCATTCAAACATTATTCAATAATTTAGGCAATGAAACTGAACAGATAATAATATTCCACATGCAGTGTACCATGAATAATGCTGAGCACATTTCAGAATTAGCTCGCGAAATGTAACTAAAGCATGATTTAGGAGGACTCCGTTGAGTTCCACAGCCGAGTTGCTTATTTCAGGCACCTGAAAATGAAAAAATAAATAAAAAGAGAACCCTGTGATTTATTGAATTCAACAAGGTGTCCATTTTTAACATCATATGGAAGATTCTCAAACGTACCTTTATGACACTATGCAATAGAGCTCTCAGAGCCTCTTGAGCTGAACTATAAGTTGTTTGTCGGCCACCAGGACGAAAGCTTGCTATGATCTTTAGACCATTGCATCCATATGCAAACCCTTGTCAGCGATTCAAAATTGAATACATGTCATGAATAAGAAGAAAAGAAATGAGGAGTAACGAGCAAGTTACCTTAATTGGATGTACTTCAAAATGTCTGAAATAGAACTGTGTGCTAGGAGCTCCTGAAGGAGCAAGGGATGCTCTCCAAAATGGTACAAGCTTCATCAATGTTTCCTCATCAACCTTCAGATCGAAAGGCTGTGACATCTTATTTTATTAGAGAATTTATGATTCTGAAAACACTGTCAATAAGCAGACAGCTGTAGTAAAAAAGGAATCAAGCATACCGACTAAATTACCTGTAGAATAACTGAACAGTATTCAATTTGTTTGACGCTGGAGTTAGTTGAATTCAATACAAAGATTACGCGAAGAATACTATCATCAGCTTCCTGAAGCTTGTTCCTCCTAAGGATAGACCCAAACGAAGCTCCTTCCCATTTCTCATCAACATTCACTGACTGCAGTCATTCAAAGAAAAATATGAAATCCATGCATAGTCAGTTTTTTCACGTTCGAAATAATTAATCTAGTCAGATAAAAAGAATATGAAGAATTCCAAATACTTCAGATTTTTCATGATCAGGAAAAATCAATGTTTCAAATAGCGGGCTATAGAATTTAGCAGAGTGCTCCCAGAAAAGCTATAGTCGCTGTATGCAGCTATAGTGAACGTTTTGCAAAAAGAAGAGTAAAGTTTTGGCCAAAATATTAGTAAGTTCATCAATTTAATCCCTCATTCCATAAGTGCATGCTATCCTTCAAGCATGCCATCATCCAAGCATGTATTTGGCATATTTTGTAGCGCCCGAACAGTCCAGAGTCAAGAAAATAACTACCTTATGGACTATGAATAACCAAATTCATCACCACAGCTTGACTTATGATTTATGAATCATAAACCATAAGTACATAAGTTTATAACTCAGTTATAGCGGAGTTAGCGGTGCTATTTAACCCTATAGCGGAGTTAGCGGCATTAGCAGTAATATTTACAATAACATGGCAGTGTCTATCTCCAGAGAGTTAGATCATGTTTTGTTCGTTTCAATAATTAGTCTAGGTAGTCAGATCATTGCATAGTTAACATTGACATACTACATCTCAATAGGATTAGTACTTACTTGAACTGCAACAGAGACATGTTTGCATCTATCTGTGATAACTGAGTCAGCGGATACATTCTGAAATCTTCCTGTTAAGATTGTAGAAGACGCTTGGATGTTTTCCCCACTCTTCAACAAGGTGAACATGAAAAGAAAAATAAATCTGAGTTGGTTTGCTCATGAGAAGATGGTTCATCATGCTTAGGTTGAATGAAAGTCAAAAGGAACAAACCTGGCCCTTATCAAGAAGATGAATACACACATAATAAATTCTGAACTGTGCACTTGCTATTGATCGTTGGATTTTTTCCGTTTTGGGATTGTTTCGATGTTCAGATATTCGCAGAACTCTTGTCAAACCATCAGCATACACTTCATAACCAATTCTGAACATCCTCAGCCCGAACAGTTTATCAGATATCTGTTTTCCAGAACTGAGTCCATTATTGAATGAGAAATCAAGATTAAGCCTGCTATTTTGGCGCATCTTCAGAAACTGCTTCCATGGGCTGATTTTGTCTATTTTAATTTCACGTAATGCAGGTGTATCTGGAGAAGATCAATCATAATGTCACAGACTATGGTTAAAGAACCATAACAAAGATGAAAAACCAATGTGTATCAGCTAGGAAAGACTTCACTAGGCAGTGGAAGCAGAGTCATAAATACAGAAGAGCCATCTTATTAACAATATTTTTCCTACATTCTAATTAACACATTCACTGCAAGTGACAAAATAACATGGTCTGTTCATTCTTCTCCTCTACTACTTCCAAGCGAAGGTTCATACAACCTGCTTGAGAGCATTACGGAATGTTGATGTTGCATATAATATTTTAGTACTAAGTTTAATATAGTTTCTTTATCTTTTTTTAGGTCAACATTTTTGTAACTACTCCCTAAAAACATCTATATAATTATTAATTACCAATGACAATGAACCAACAGAAGTAAAAACTGCTAGAGTTAGAAGATCAGAACTTGCCCACAAGACGCACAACCAATTTCCGAGGTAAACTTAAGTCATCCCAAACATATTGTTCTGACTCTTGAGGGCATAAAACATCTGATTCAGCTGAATCCTTGAAAATTTCAGAAAATCAAATATTTATCAGTAATATATCAGTTCTGTAACAGAAGGGAATAGAATTAACAAAATATGCATATGTATATACCTTTTGGAAATACATGATTGATGCTTCGCTCAAACAATTCTCTATTCGATATGGAAGAGTAACTTTTGGTGGTTGAGTAAAGCGTAGGATAAAAGAAGTGGTCTCTTGAATAATATCAACAGAAGCAAATTGTTTCAGTTTTCCATCACGTAAAGTGTCTCTTTTAATACCATGTGCCACCATACCCTCTGACCTTCTGAATTTCAAGAAAAACGGCCAATGGATGAAACACAGATAGGTCCTGACCAACTATACCCAGTTTCTTTTGGACAAAATTGGACAAAAATGTGAGAATCCTCAAATACATTTCTGTGTTTCTTCACAAATAGATCAAAGTAATTTACTTCTCGCTTTTTTCCAGGCTTCCATGTCTGTAAAGTAGCCCTCTGCTTAGCTTGAACTGTCAATCCATCTATCTCATGCTAGAAAATTATGAAATATTATCAGATGAGAGCGTAATTATGAAATACAAAAGATGTAAGGGAAAAAGTGAAGCACCTCAACAAAACATTGGCGAACAGCAATTGCAGTACCAGATTCATTCGAAATAACATATCTTGGAACAATTAATACAACTTGTGATGGCACAGGCAAGTCATAAAGGACAGGTTGCAAAGACACTCCAAAAGCTGCCAGTCGAGGGGGCAATATATTATCTTGGATCTCCAGAAAAAACTCAGTGAAGCCAGACACTGCCTCTAAATCAATAATAGCATCAGATCCTTTCTCACTGTGAAGGCTTATTCGCAATTTACTTGACCTGATACAACCATTTGTCATGTTACAAAGTTAAAGCATATATGAACACACACTACCCTATACTTGCGCTAATGGCAAATATACAGATGAAAAAAATGAAACCACTTTCCTGTCTTTACCATTTCCCTAAACTAATCATAGTACAATGTGAGAATGTGCACTAATAATGAGAATCTCGCTGGATTGCCTGGCTAGTGGCGGTGGTTGTCGACCAGGCAGTGGCGGAGCTAGAGCTCAATTGTGGGGGGTGCAGCTCCTTAAGATAATTTGAGTTTCTAGCTGAATACATGGTGAAAATTGGTTGGTTGTAGTGTAGATTGCAGATGAGTATGGGTGTAGCCGCACCCAGTACAGTCATCGTAGCTCCGCCACTGCGACCAGGGTTCGATTCTCACCTCCTAGTATCAAACAATGCTGGGGTGGGAGTCTCCTCCCCTAGTCGATTTTTTTTGGAATGTGCACTAACCAACAAAAATGAATTAATTTGTCTACACTGAATAAAAGTAGAAGACTCAAAAAAATATCATGTGCTTGTAGGTTGTAACACACTGAACAGACAATTCATTGCTAGTTATGGAGAATGTTCAACTAGGAACTACCACATCAGCTACATGATTATGATGGCATAAGGTAGCAAATCAACATATATTAATCATTATCCACAGTACCAGAGCAATTGCATAACAGCCACACACTTCTACCAGTATGCTATGACCAAACCCAAAGCACCAGCTGTGACTTAACTCAGAAAGACAAAAGATCGACTGTTAAACAAACTCTACACCATGTTTGATAAAACATAGTGGTTGAATAAGTGTTTACCAACTACCCATCTTTGCTGTGTTGAATTAAGAAAAACTTTCCAAGGAGAAGAAAACAAAGCTCAGTGTCACTGCTTACTTAGTAAACCAGGAGCTCATTGACATTGAGGGCAAAATGCAACCATGTTGGGGAGGAAGATTATTATTTCCTACAGGACCAGACCTGCAAATTTTCAACAACCATGTAAGAATGCTGAGATTTAAATACACAGGTCGTGTTTTTGATGGGGTGTCTTAGCATTTACATACACAGGTGGCAGTTTTTGGTGGGACGCTGTGCACAGTAAGGGGTAGTCACTGGTATTATGTAGAGCGTATCTTGTGAACAGAACAACCTGCCATCAATAAGATACTATCAGGTACATCGTTCTACAGGCATAAAATCAAAATCAACAGAAAATTACAGAAGACATAGTCAACAGAAATTCAACCGTTGAAGTTTGTAAGTCCTAAAGGCACGAAAACCAACAGATAATCAAGAAGACATACAATCAAAATCATCAAATTACCTCCAACAATCCTTTCTCCTGACGTAATAATCTTACAGAAGAATGATACTTCCCAGGAACAAATTCTAGCTCCATGTCAAGAAACTGAGCTCGGATTGTCTGCTTTTGCATTCTCTTAACCCAATCACTACTATTAACTATCTTAGACTTTGAACCATATGAAATCAGTGTGACCGAAAAATTAAATAGAGCAGGATTCACATAAAAACAAGAGCTTGAACCAATCGTAATTGTTGCCTGCTTGCCAATACTGCTGAAGTTATCTTCTGTGGGATTTCCTGCATTGTAGTAGAAACAAATCATAAGTAGACATATCACTTTTTTTGGCTTCTTTCAGAACATCCACTTTTCCATAATAAAATGAACATAAATCAAAGCTGACCAAGTTGACCATCAGTCAGAACCACATGTACATCAGTTTGCAAGAAATTATACACTTGTACAGTTGGGTATATGAAAATTTCTCTCTGGAACTGTAGTGCTACTGGTGCACTTCTGTCTGATAAACGAGTTCCATTTGTAGGTTGCACAGGCACATCTCTACCCAGAGTATGAATTAAAAAATGAAGATCTGTAACATGGCAATCGTTGACAAAAATAGGGCAACTCAGAGAGCTGAAAGAAGACTTCATGGTATCAACATTGAAGGCTTTCCTGAAGTTATAATTGAGTTTCTCTATAATCCCCGATATCCGGATAGCTTTTTCGCCAGTTATGTCTTCTGACCATTTCACTAAAGCTGACTGGCTAATATTTTCAGAGTGTTCAGAAATCTCAGGCCTAACTGACAACATAAAATTTCCTGAAATTTAGAAAAAAATGGAATGAAAAGCTATTAGATAAGTTTGGTATTCAGCACTATCACTTATTATCTGAATTACTTGTTGTTTAGGCACATGCACACTAGGGTGTGTGGTGGTTGCTGTAACTGGATTCTATCCCATTTTCTTCTTAATATAATGAAGCACAGCTCTCCTGCATTTTCGAGAAAAGAAAATGGCACATGCCCACCATAAGCTCCGCCAGTGCACACACTCAAATGTTTAACAGAATTGGCAGCCACAATGATCTAATTTAGTTTGGGCATGAATATTATCATGTTGCCTGCTTATAAAATTCAGTTGATACAAGAAAAATATTATGCACCAAATATATATACAAATACATAGATACAACACACAAAAACATAGAGAATATGATATTCGATAAGGAAGCCCAATAGCAAATAAAGTTGCTTTACTGTAGTAATTAATATTTTACCCATAAAGGCACTGAACACGGGAACTATTTCTTGCACAAGTCCCACATAAGGATTCCAATAGGTACAAGTTCATAAAGAATGGTATACAAGATCTAGATTATATGAATGCACAGTTTTACCAACAACATTCAAGGTAAAAATGTTATCAGTAAAATGTACAATCAACACACTGCACAGTTATTTTAGAAAGGATGTCAGGATGAAATGGATTGAAGGTAATTTCTGAATAGGCAATGAACAGTGAAAATATCCAAAGGAAACTAATTAGATTTTATATACGCAATGTGGACGTCATTTCCAATCCTGTGCTCCCATTATTCTTAGCTATGCACTACATTATGAGCTATGCAAGAACTACCAAAACACCATGTAAATGAAGGGGGCAACACTGAATGGTTACTTGCCAAGAGCTAGAGACATCAATGCTCTCTTGGATCCCCCGAAAATTCCATGGCATCAAATACTCCACTAGACTCATCAACCATGCCTCCACTTCCAACTGTGACAAATGCTGCCTCATCATTAAATTTACTTGGCCTCTGAAACCGAAGTTCAAGGGGAAGTCACTCTTATTATAGATCCTCAACAGAGGTTGAACTGAAAGGGATAAGCCTTCCTGCATTTAGTCCACATTAAGTATGAGAAGAAGTAAGTACAATATAGTAAACAGTATGTAACATAAAATACAGTACAGGCTTTCCTACCTCAGAATTCTGGGACACCTTGACCACAACAAATGATCCAGAGAAGGTTCTTGAGTCTACACAGGTCAGAATAAAAAATATCATGGCAAATGCATCCATTCTTTAGTCCTACCAATGCCCATTCCATCAGAGTTTTATTTACAAATAATTTCTAAAGAATGCAATAAAATGACTCCAGGACAACGTTGACTTTTTAAAAATAAAAATAGGTAAAGAAAAAGGAACTCTAAAATAAACAACACATAATTCAAAACTTGGAAGACTTCCAAAATAATTAATAAAAAAACTGATGCTGTTTCTTGATGAATGTAAATTGGCTACTACCAGAGAACATTCTGTCATGGCCGGACACTGTCCATCCCCCTTGGTTCCTAGCGGCTTCTTTTTACCTCTTTTGTACATTTTATCTGGGGGCCTTTTGGCCTTGTACAGTTATTCTTTTATTTTTCTTATATAATAAAATGCAGTGAGAGCCTCTTCTACTGTTTTCATGTCAAAAAAAATGTAAATTGGCTGGAAAAGAAACCTTACCATTGACAGGTGATACGCGAGTTCTCCAAGAGAAAATTCCAGGCTCATGGAGAGATATACTGATTGGAATAGTTGAAAATACCCCTTCCTTTAATAAACGAATAGAAACCACATTGTGATCATGCGAACGATTATCATCAAATGTTAAGTTCCTGGATGATATGTGAACATGGAGTGTCAAACAGAGTAGAACACAAAAGCGCAAGGAAGAGTTAAGAGCCAAAGGACTGAACTAATCAAAGTATATCAAATGGTAATACTGTACAAAACATAACCCAGCTTTTAGGATGAAAATGACGTAGGTGTTTCAGTAAAAAAAATGATGTAGGTGACCAGCAAAGCAAGCAGACCTCAAAAAAACTGAAGTAGACTGTTGTCCAGGAACTATTGCATCCCCATTATCTTTAAAATGGCAAACAAGTGCCAGCCTTGAGCTATTCTCTATCTGCAGAGGCAATGAGTAGCATGCTCATAACATAGGACATAAATATGAACAATTAGAAAAGGATAACAGTGAAAGGACAGGGAAAATGAGAAGTATACATTCAGTATGCAACACAGCGTATCTGAAACAAGATATCAACCATAATATTTGAAAGATCAATATAACGTTGTAACCCATACTTGTTTCTCCAAAATGAAATTCAATCAAGATAGAACATTAAATAATATTTGTAGAAGTTTCAATTTAACCTTGCAGCAGTTAGGAAAGATAGCTGAACTTTTCACAGCATATGGACCCATCAAGTCTAACTTTCCAGCCAAATATAGAAGGATGTCAACTGAAAGCTCATTAATAAATATATCAACCTGCAAAGCAAAGGTAAAACTTATATCAAAAGAAATAATGAATATGAGGTTACACTGTATTTACAGAAAAACAAATAGGTTGTTAAAACAAGTATATTATTTAAGGATCATACCTGCTTCAAATGAAAGAAGAAACGAATGGGCATCCTGCCATCCGGGTTAAAAAATCTAGATCGGAAGAATGTATAGGAGGTGATGGGTGAGATGAGTTCCTCCCTGTATGTCAGATAAAAAGAACTCAATTTCTGATCTCTAGCCTATGTGTAAGAAACTATCAAATTCAAATAAGAAAAAGGACTGAATAGAATTAGCATAAGACTGACCACATATTTCTCCGAGCATTGAAGTATTGTCCTGATACCTTGAATGAGCTTAGAATCCTGACCTTGGATGAGAATATTTGAGTGGCAACACGAATATCACTGATGAAGTTTTGGACAAGTGGGCAAACTATATCATTATCAAGCACTTCATGAGTGACTGTAAAAATAATCTTGTCAACATTGATGATTATGTTTTGAGAACTTGCATCGCTTGCCAATCTATCCCTCACAACATACGGCACATCATCTCCCACATCTAAGTAGGCGTTATTATCCAACTTCATGTCGGGAACAATAAACCTTGAAGCATCAGAGAACATTGATTCATCCAAAACCTGCAGTTTAAATGGGTTTCCTGGCTTTTTCACAAACTCCAACAAGCCATCAACAAATGCAATACCATAATTGTTTTTCTTGTTGACAAGATGGTAGGAATTTCTTGGTATAACGTTGCAAGATTTTCCATCATCACTGTCATCCTCAAATTTATCATATCTCAAAGGAAGTGTGCTCCAGATTGAACAAGGCTTATCAACAGAAGAAGAGATTTCAACCAAATCTGATCCTTTAGAGAAACTTAAGGCCAGCTCTTTGCCTTCATCATTCCTTGCACACAAACATAAAAGAGAAATGCATTGTGTGTTGGATCTCCATCTCTTGTGGTGTTTCACCTGAAGGAAAGAAAAGGCAAAGGTGATAATGCTTTCATCACTCAATGACATGACTTGACTGCAGCATTCTTGTGGATGACTACGATTGGTAGTGAAATTCATTCCAGTATATAGCTGTCAAAATACCTTAAATAATGCGTGTTCACCAGCGAGAGAATAATGGTATGCGCTAACCACTCTGTACGCACTTCCAGTTTTTTTTACTGATACATACATCTGTTGATTAAGATCCCTTATAGCAACAATTGCACCTATTAAGGCAGTCATTTGTGGATTAGGATAGTAAATTTCATTAGATATGCATGATACATAAGCCTGTCATTAACCAAGGATTACCATCAGGTATAGTACAATCCATGTTATCAAGGTGTGGTTGTTGAGTTCTGTTGATAGTCTGGCTGCCCTTCTGAGTTGAGCCAGAACTCATTATCCTATGAAAAGGGGCAAGCAATGACGAGATCATCTGCATACATTTAGAAAGTTGATGAGCTTCATAAATTAACCAAGTTATAGATAGAAATGTGTTCTGGGAAAATTTATCTTGGTAAGCCATGATAAGTGGCTTGTGTACTATGTCATGTGTTCATGTATTTCGACGGACAAACTTCTGTATTCCTACCACAGTAGGGGTTATTTCCCTCAAAACTTCTATATTCCTAACACTTTTCTCATATTATTTCTCCAAAAGTAAGTGCTTGTCCCAGAAGTAAAAGTAAATGGTACATGATGATAACAAATAGCAATTCGGAGGCCTAGCATAGTCATAGTGTAGTAGTTAAATGGGTCTAACTTGTGCATAGTTGTAAATAAATAAGGTGCATGCATGCCATGCTTCAAGTTCCAACGAACTAGGACAAACATAAGGAATTGCTAAACATTAGAATAATGTGAATGTATAATAGTCCCAAAGCTTCGAATCTGAATGCAGAGGTGACAGCAACTATCAAACCATTTTGCCCAGATTAATACTTCTTGTACTCCCTACTCGTTCTTTTATAACTATTAATCACCCCTAAATTACAGACAATACATCATAAGACCATGATAGAAAGCTTGCTCAAAAATAGAGAAAACTGCAGGCCCATATCCCAACGGAAAGAAGATAAGATTAAGGGATCACCTCAACGTTTGAGAGTGACATTGTCACCTCCAAACCAGAAACAGAACCATTTCCATACCAATCACCACCTAAATGTGCCAAACTGGAATCTTCATCCAATATTTTTTTCTCGATCTTGAGGTGACTAGAGAAATGCTTGAGGATATAATACTGATTTAAAGAAAATTCAATTGATGTGTTGCTTATTGAACTTCCCAGTGCAGAAGTCGAACTTGAAGGAGCATCATGATCATAAGTAAGCATATTGTCTGCTTCTATAAATGGGAGATATTCCTGAATTTCAGACTGGGATGGAATATCAACAGACTTGCTGGATCGAAAACGAGGTGCTGGTACATCTCTTAGTTGTTCATGATCATTCTTGTGGATGCCACAAGCAGTGGAGACAGAAAGATGCTTCACTTCAAACAAAAACTTCGTGCCAAGGTTCATTTGAAGACTTGCACCAACTTCTAAAGTTAATCCTTGATATGCACCTAAGTGCAGAAAAATAAGAATGGTTCCCCTAATTGGCAGTACATTTAAGCTAAGAATGTATAGGATAATTACCGGATTCATTAGCGACAACAAGAGTTAGGGACAACTGAGATAGTTCACCATCCAAGCACTTCACGGCATTCAGTTGGGACTCCTCATTTTGCCACTGAGCACCAAAAGATACAGTTGCCACCTCCCTCTCTTCATATTTGTTGGTAACAGTATAATTACTGCCTGCAGAGATTGAAGTTACTGAATCTTTGACTAAGTTTGATGCTGCCCGCTGCGGGAGATTCATAAGCAGCCAAAAGTAAACTTTGCAACAGAAAACAAGCTTAGCTACAGAAATTGATTCCAGAAAGATCAAGCCACCCTGTCATTGCGATTATAAAGAATATGTCTTAATAGCACGTCAATGAAAACGGGTGATAATTAGGAACATGACAGATATAAATTATTGATCCATTTCAGGCAATCATTAAAAGCATTAAGAAAAAATGACCACATCGCTAACCATAGATCATATCTAGTGGAATTTGCAGTCAAGCTTTATGAAGAGTGGTGCACCTGGATGTTGCATTTGACAAGCTGAAAGTCGTCGTGGATTAGCATAGAGATTTTCTGTTTGCATTGTTTGAATTCAGATAAGTAATTGTGAATGTCATAATCTCCAACATAAACATCTGTAAATTCAAATCTAATTGAATAGCACATTCCTAAAGAAGCAGAAATGTAGCGATGTCCAGAATCATCTTGCAGCTTCTTGTGAGTCAGGTTGTCTTTATTCGGACCACCACAAAGATGAAAGATGCAGTCCGATGCAAAGAGCTGGTTCTTGCTATGCACTGAGCCAATAAGCATGGATCTGTAGTGCTTTAAACCATTACAAATGCCCATCTGATCTTGATTCTCAAACAGCATGCAATGAATTCCAGATACACTGACAAGGAAGTCTGTGCATTCTCCATCAAGTAGAAGTTTCACCGACAAACTACTGATACAAAATCCAACACCAAAAACTAATGTGTCCAGTAATTCCTCTGTTACGACACCCTCAAGCACAGGTGGTGAGCTGCTGATGTAGTTTAAGGCACTGTTGATAAGCATGCCAGGATTCGGGTAGCGTGAAGAACTAAAGATGGCATTTGCTGACTCTAAATCAAGTTGCATTTCAACATTGAGTTCTACTAGAGGGCCAGTTAGTTCTTCCTGGGCAATAAGATCAACACCAAACTCCATTCTGCTCCCAATTGTAGACTTTTCGTAAAATGATGCTAGTCTTCTCATAAAATCTTGGGAATACATAACATTAACTAGGGCAGACTTAGATGCCTCTGAGGACATGCTTTCAATAAGCTGCACAATGTTGATAATCACCACAAGAACAATCAAGTAAAATAAGTTAGATTACAAGGGGTTGAATCCTAGGTTAAAAAATAATAAGGTATGAATTGACATAAGGAGAAACATCAACAAATGTTCTAGTTTGAATCATTACATGTATATGAACCAAATATGAAATATTCAGCCCTTCGGTGACTATGCATGTCAAGATACCAATAAAGTAAATATAGATAGTATCATACTCCCTCCATCCCAAAATAAAATCATTTGTAGCCACTCATTACATCTGTAGCATCTCAAATGAACCTAGACACATGGACCCATGGTTGTTCATTAGAGATGCTATGATTCTGGACACCCAGAAAAATAGCAAGAAATGCTTATATTTTGGGACGGAGGGAGGATGATACTAGCTTACTGGAAAATAAATAACTGATGCGACAATGTTTAAAAATTGATATAGCCACTTGTACAGACCTGGCACACAGTTAATAGTTCATCGATGTAGAAAAAAACAGTGGAACCAACCATTCCTGCTCCTAAGTTTGCTGAGATAATATTTTTCGTCCCAAAGAAGGAAGAGATGTAATTCCTGGAAGGTGCATAAAAGAATTGTAAAATTACAATTTTGGATGACAACTGGTGGAAGGAATAACTTGATTTTTTACAAGTTCTCTCATTCATAAAAGCATCTTGGATTAAATATCAATACCCTTAGATCTTTTAGACAACATTTCGGACAAAACTCCCCATAGCCATAAAAAAAATAGTTTAGGTAACACTGAACCTTTGAAAAAAAAATCTTGAATGTGAACCTTTCAGATTTCTATGTCCAGGAAAATGATAGGTAGACAACTGATACCTGCTTGTTGAAAGCTGGAAATTGACTGACATCGGCCCAAAAACATGAGACTGCTGATTTGCCTCTGGATTATCTATCAGAAGAGTTAACCCAGCAAAACTGAAGTGAGCATCAAGCACAGCATGCCCTGGATAAACATCCCTTGAACTAATTTCTTTTTGTAGCTGATGAGGTTCTTGCAGCTCTTTCGAGCTAACAAATGAGTCGTGTGATTTTTTGGAATGTGAACTAGCTGCCAGATGAGTTGGAGAGTATCGAGATATTGGCCAGACAGCACATTCAACATATGCCAGACTAAAAACTATACAGAACTTACTTTTTACCTCAGAAGCTAGAGATCGGTTTACATTTTTGCCATTTTGCAACAAATTGCTTTTATCAAATGATAGACGTATAATGGGACCATCAACTAGTGCTGCAATGTGAAGGGTATTTTCTGGAATAGCACCTACCATCCAAACCTTCATTCTATGACTGAACGATGTCAATTTTTCATCAATTCCACCTGTAGGCGCTAAGGCACGACCACCATCTGATAAGTTTGGTATTTCTTCCGCTAGTTCTTTCAGCTGTTTATAGTGCACAAATTGTCTGTAGAGCAGATAAGATAATGAAGCACATAGATAATCCAAATGAAGGTTCAGTCTCCCGAATGTTAACCTACATTGCTGAAAGCCACCTACAGTTCTGTACGGATCAATGAGAAAAGATTTCAATTCAACAATAACAGAAGGCTTTTCAGGATGAATTACACCTGATTCCTTATATAGATTGCTAACCACCATCCAATTTGACCATATCTCATCCATATCACACTTTAGGAGGGCAGTGGAGAATTCAGCAGTATTAGAAAAAGATCCGTTGGCCTGTTGCTTGGAGGATGGTTGTATACTAGCAGAGTCACTCCAGAGGATGATCTTAGAGTCTGTATCTTCGGTAAACTCTGCTGTTCCAAAAGAATTCCTCCTGGGAGTATTGCTATTGTCATTTTGGAACAACATTGGGACACCAGAAAGGAATGCCTTCAGTTCCCCAATTACGCAAAATAATGATTGTGAGGTACAACCAGCACAGTGAAGTAAGCATGACGACTTCAGAACAAGATGTGCATAAGGTAAATTGGTATGAGAAGTCTTGTATTCTTTGTTTAATCTTTTAGTACCAGAGAAGTTAGCAGCAATGGGCAACAAGGTTATAGAGAGTTCCCCAAGGTGGATGCTGAGCTGAACCTCCATGTCTACATCATGAATAGCACTAGGGAAAATGTATGCACATGCTATGTCTGCTTTGTTTCCATGACCGATAGTTGCCCACAATGACCACCATATGAACACAAGAAACCTCCACAAGTATAACAAGGGGAATAGAACATTCAGCATGTAAGAAACAAGAAGTGCTTTTGATGAGTCTTGCTTGCTTGGTTGCTGTGACACTGTTAGTTTCAAACGTGCAGCACACCGTGCTCTCGCAATGGCCTCTATGGGAATTTTCTCCTCCAAATCAGTGACAGTGTCCCAATGATCTTTAATAGTATCCAGGATTTTCCTGTTCCTTGACATCCTACTGCAATTCCTTGTCACAATCTTGTCTGAGGGATACCCTACTGTTGTTAATAACAGTACATAAGCATGAACATACTGCCGCCAGAGAGAAGCATAAGTTATAGCCTTGCTTAAAGAAAATCTTCTATGGACTGCTGAGCTGCCAATCATTTCGGCAGCAATTTTCCAAAGCTCTTTACCATTCCTAACCCCAAACTCTTCCTTTTGGCTTGTAATATCCAATATGACCATAAGTGAAGGCACAAATTTAGGTGAAATTTGCCAGGATGCAGTGGGAACATGAATGCCAAAACCATAAAGTTGCAGATTATCCAATCTAACCGAAGCAGATATGCCAGTAAAAGATGCAGCACTATCAACAGAATCATTCTCTTTCAGCAAAATGTCAAATTCAGTGCATGTAACAAACAGGTTATTCTTCTTTCTGGATGACATAAAAGACCCAACCAGTCCTCTAAATAAAGAGCTGCCAAAAACAAGCTCAGGACCAAACTGTAAGTCAGTTGCCCTCAACACAAAAACATGGGAGTCATCAAGGTACTGAACTTGTATCGTAACAGCATCAAGTCGCACCTGACCACAATTCAAAAGCAAGCTGGAAAAGGCTGATGTGAACTTATTGTCTAGGGAATTAACTACACCTTCAATCATCTCGTGCAGCATTTGACCCTAACAAGTAGTATGAGAGACAGCTTTTGATCAGTGTTTAATCATGCATTTCAAACTTAAATGGTAGCATCCAATGAAACTTTCACCCTCCCAGTAACAAGGTTAGGAATACGAGTGTTACTTATATGGTGCATACAGCAGAAAGGACCATGAAAATGAGAACATGAAGTGATAGAACGGCCATACATTGGGGTCCAACGATGCAAGCACTCTCTTCTTCTCCTTAGTGACCCGCTCCTTGTAGTCTGGACGCTGCTTCTTCGGTGCAGGATCCCTTCATAACAGGCACGGATGATCAAAATCAATCACTGACTTATACAAGCAATCAATTCCAGAACCAGAGATGATACAGCATGACAGCACAATGCCGCAATGGTTCAGCACAAAAATGGCAACATCGAGCGAGAATTATGTCCCAAAGTACTACAACTACTGTTTCATCAGTGACAGACTTTCAGTACAAGAGCACGCAGAAGCTGCCCAAGGGTACCTGAGTGTGAGGGAGACGTCCACGCCACGCACTACGGCACGGAGCGCAGGGCCAGCCCAGGGCGAGGCGGTGAGCTCGACCTCGGTGACGGCCGCGCGGTTGAACCTGGCGGGCCAGGACTCCCCCACGGCCGCGTTGAGCGCGGAGGCGTCCAGCTCGAACCCGCGCGCGACGACTCGGGACCGGCGGAGGCCGGGCTCCACGAGAAGCTCGGCCGGGTCGGCCGCCAGCCATGGCTGGAGCGCGGCCAGCAGCCGCGCGCGCAGGGCCCCCGCGAGGACCATCGCCGGTGGAGCCAAAACGACGGCGGCGCGGCTAGGGTTCCATGGGTGACGGGAAGCAAGCCGGTGGAGGGGTTCGCGTGCCGGGAAGGGGAGTCCGGGTTGGAGCGGCTGCCGGCGAAGAGGTGCGGCGTGCGGTTCGCTTCCGAGCCTCCGGGGAACGGGGGAGGCTGGTTGTTTGATCAACGGAGACAGGCGGGGATAAGAGTCTCATGCACTCGAAATGTCATAAAATCTCAGTCCTTAAAAAAACCAATGATTTTTTTAGGAAATCATTTTATTCCTATTACATTCACCTTATCGAGCACCAAATTGGTTGCTAAGATTCACTCATGAGTGTGTGTAGATTTTCAGTTTTCAACCCTAAAATCGGTATACCAAGATTCTATTTTAGAAAAAAAATATGTTAGTGAAAAGCCGAATTCACATGAACCATGACCTATAAAACAAAAGATAACATTTGGTTTGTGCGAGTTGGGATATATATGGAGAAAATTCTCTGTATGGTCTCAAAAAGATGAGGCTTCCTTCTATGGCCTCTAAAAAATCAAACTTCCCTATAAGGTCCAATTTCATTTTTGACTTCCTCCGTGACCTTGCCGGCATATTTGATGTCTAACGGTGTTAAGTTTAGTGTAAAAATATCGTTTTACCCCTAGAATGAAATAAACTTGTTTTCTTTAAAAAAATATTCTGCTGGAAGTATTCATTTTCTGTTGTTGTATAAATGTGAAACATATATTTCAGCTTGTTTTAAAATTGAACTGGAACCAGAAAATAAATACTTCCAACAGATTATTTTTTTAAAAAATAAGTTTATTTCGTTCTAGAAGTAAAACGTTCTTTTTATACTAGACTTAACACTGTTAGACACTAAATCTAACAGCAAGGCCATATAGAGAAGTTAAAAATAAAGTTGGGCCTCATAGTGAAGTTTGATTTTTTTAAAGGCCATAGAAGGAAGCCTCATCTTTTTGAAGACCATAAAGAGAATTTTCTCATATATATGGGTCTCGGGTCCTACAAATTGTAAAGATGGATATAACCTGCACTAGGGAAACACATGCCCTTTTCCTCTACTATTAAAGAGAACAACATTTAGTTAGCAACTCTAATTCATCGTTATTAATCATGAAAAATAATGTGTTGGCTAGCAACAAGAAACCAATCGTTTCTTCCTCATGGTGTAGAAGTGGCCTATTAGAATTTAGAACAAGTGCAGTGCAGATCATGTTTTCTGTTCTGTGACAGTTGTCACTAGGTATTATTAGGACAGTACACAACATACATATGAAATATTCTTACCTTTTAGAGTTAATTTTACAAACCCACCAATACTTCGGCTTTATCGTCACAAACCCATCAAATACGGTCTCTATTTCACAAGCTCACCAAAGTTTTGGAGAATAGTTTCAGAAATCCACCATACTTTTAAATTATACATATGGTCCCACATGTCAATGACAACTTGACAGCGAAGCCGGTACAATTTACGATTTTCAAACGTTGTCACATACATGTGGGACCATAGGTATTGGATACGTGTAATTCAAAATTATGGTGGTTTTATGAAACTACACCAAAGTATTGGTGGTTTTATGAAATAGGCATCGTATTTGGTGCGTTTGTGACTATAAAGCCAAAGCATTGGTGGGTTTTGTGAAATTAACTCTAGCTTTTTATGTTTGAGATAAATAAGAAAATGCACATGAGTGAACGGTCAACGGTCCCTTAGCCTAGTGGTTGAGGTGCCTTAGTAGCACCCTAGGGTCTTGAGTTCGACTCTCGTGGAGAGCGAATTTTCAAGCTGGGTAAAAAATTTCGTCGCCTCTCCCCACATCAAAGCATATGGTCAAGGCCCCACCTAAACATATGGAAGCTACGGTAACCCATGGTGGTCTTGGCACAAGTTAGCAGGTTTCAATGTAAAGGAGAAGGGGGTTTGGGGGTTTTTTCGGCCTGTGTGAGAAAATCTTATTCTTAGTTGAAAGCTTTGAAGGCTGTCTTACCACCCCACCTCGCCACGGCGGCCGAAGTTTTTTTTAGAAAATGCACATGATATCTACAAATTACTTTTGGGTAACTTCAAAATCAAATAAAATACTCATATCATTTCAAGCCTCATTGCTACATTTACTTTGATTATCTCTAGACCAACAATGTGAAACCACTGATACAGTTAAACTACTTGAATCTAGGCAAAAAGGGTCCCCTCTTTGTACGACTATTGTATATCTCAACTCAAAAAAAAATGATACACAAATATTCCACTAACTTTGCATTATGGGTTCAATTTTATCCTTCTTCCTAGCTGGCAGCACACATCACCATGTCACCTTAGCTCTGGCTCAATCCATTAAGGAAATACCTGTTTTGCCCTCATCTAATTTTCTCAAGCTGCAGCTGAGCCTTTTTTTACATGTTCACACTTCACTTTTTTTAAAAAAAATGTTTTTCTTGGGTTGCTCCCTCGACTTGAGAAACTCTTAATTGTGTTGTCAAGTATCAGATTTATTATATTATACAATATGCATTTATACTTTAATCTGCATACGAGGTCGCAAGTCGAATTGAAATGCGAACATGCAATAAGAAATGTTAAGTGCAAACATGCAAAAAAAGACTCGATTGCGCTTAATTAGAGAAAATTAGATATGGGCAAAATAGATATTTCCTTAATGGATTGGGCCAGAGCTGAGGTGGCATGCTGACGTGTACTGCTAGCTAGGAGGAAGAACGAAGATGAACCCAAAATGCAAAATTCATGAACGAAACTGGTCACTTCCATAGTTGAGGGACGAAATCAGCTTCCCTTGAAACTTCAAGGACCAAGTAAAATAGTTATTTCTTCATCAAGTAATAAAAGTTCCAATCAACAAATTGGGGTCATTGATTTAGATTGTTTGCGATCCAGTCCAAATTTTACGAAATGATTTTTTCAGCAAAAAATTAAGAAAATATAGAAAGACTGGTTGGTTTTTTTTAAGAAGGGTACAATTTCGAACGCACACGACACCACTCACACCACACTCACATCTCACGTACGCACACGCGTACGCGTTCGAAGCACACGCCTAATCTAAGTAAACGGAAATACACAGTCCCATCGAACGCACGACGCTGCGCGTGCATTCTATTCTATCCGGACCGAAGCCTGGAGAGACGGGAAAAATTCCCGAGGTGAGACGCACCGCGGCGCTCGAACGCGGGCGGGCTGGCTGGCCACCGCCAGCACTAGCCACGCTCGGTTCTCAGAAAGACTGGTTGGTGTGGGCAACCCTTTGTTCACAGGGCTACCGGCTGGGCTGGGCCATTTCGATTCTTAACCACGACAGGAGCCTAATTCTCATTTACAAAGCCCAACACTATCAAACTTTTTCTTTCTTGGAAACAAACACAACACTATCAAACTTTACCGAGACGCATAGCGAACACAGGATTTCCCGGATCAAAATGATGCATGTGCTTTTAACAGTGACTTTTCAATCTGATCACATCACTAATTGAAACTATACCTCCTGCGAGTGCACGCCACATAATCGTGTATGCGAAGCATGAAAAATGAAGAAGAAACAGAACTAGTGGCGTCTTCCATTGGACGGCCAGAAAAAGTCTTCACCCCTCTCGAAGAGGAGGACCACAAAATGCTCTTACCGCATTCATCAAATGTGAAATTGCCAGATGCGGTAAGAGCTTCGGCGCCTGTCTCACTATCACCCAGACCAAATTCGGCGGCGGAGCAAATCGAGAAAGCAGGTGTGGTGTGGATGTAGCTCGGGCTCTGGATGGCCCGGCACTCCAGCTCGCGTTTGACTTCGCGCGAGATCTTGACAGCCGCCGTGCCAGTAGAAGAGAAGAGGATTTCCCGAATCTCTTGAAGGTCGCGGTCAAACGCAGAGTCTCGAGTCACCAATTTGATTCTCTCCATTGTGTTTTTTCAACGGCCACGTCGCCCGTGCTACTCGAATGGATCACAACAAGCGACAAACTAAACCTTTTTGCCCTTTTCAAGGACCAGATTGGGTACGTACGTACGCAATGTATGCCAGCGTGCATTTTCGTTTCTATTACGAGAATTCAGCGAAGTGTTTTCGCGCGGGGACGAAGATGTACGTGGCATACCAGCTTACCAACCTGTTTGTTATTTTTAAATACGCAAAAATATACGGACGGCGGAATGGGCAGGACCAGTTGCATGAGGCGACGAAACGAAATGATTGACAGAAATATGAAACGGACCTCTGTCTCTACCTTACCCGTACTAGTCGTGCTCCATGACTGTTGCATGGATTTTGAGAAGGCAAAAGAATTGTGTGATTTTTATTGTTAGCTCTAGGTCTCTATAGTATGTACCAATACATCACAAGATTATCTGTCCAATGAGACAGCTGGTTTGTTATCCTATCTATTTTCCGCGATGGTACGGTTTATCTAAAAGAAAAAGGTGCAGAAAATACAACAACACCGAAGTACAAAGCAAACGATTCATTCAATACCTCCCTTGCAAAAGAACAAAATAAAATACCTAGAAAGTAACTCAAGACATTGATTTCTGTATTTTTCATTTCTCTTCGTTCATTTTTTTGCGATGGGGAAAACTAAAATTAAACAAAACAATAAAAATCACTGAAATGTTGTATGTACATAAATAAAAGAATCCAATCTTTACGTACATCATCTTTCACATTCTCGTAAGTGGGGGACACATGCCCCTCTCCTCCACCATAAAAGAAAACAATCAACAACTATATTTTGTACCCAAGACAACGCTAGCAACAATCTTTTGTGCCGATGGCCCCTTGTGGCAAGAAGATGGTCGAGGCTGGGCATGGCAACGATGGTTGATATAGCAGTCTGGACAACAACCAATGTTAAAAATGAGAACCACCAACCGTTGATTGATGATTGTGACGACAGTCAGGATCCGATGAGTTAAAAGGTGCTAACACCCCCTTGACAACACGATGGGCAACGTTGTGTTACTGTGGTATTTATGGACTAGCTGTGTCATCGGTATCTTCGAAAGCGAGGTCGATCGGCGGCGACGACCAAGCACACACATGGCAATGTCACTAGTGCTTCTTTCTATGTGTCTCTCCATTCGAACAATCACTTCCGTTTCCCCTCGAACTCCTGGTGTGCTCATATGGAGTTTTCTTTTAGTTCCCATGCACTTTAGACAGAATCCATAGGCGAGTTAATTGTGTTTCTTAGTTCTCAAGCACTTTCCAGTCGAGGCACGTGGTGGGAAACCTTGGGTCAACTTGTGCAGGGGGCTATGGGGCAATACCTTAACTTGAAAGGGGTGGGTTACTAGCCATCTGGAAAGACACAGAATGTGAAATAACGTTTTTTTACTTGGGCTAGGGGGCCACGACCAAAATGTCAGTAGTGAAGCTTCGCTAGCGGGTGCTAAGGCAGAGTGCTTTGTACCACGAACCAAGATCTAGTGTGAGTGATCAAATGAATTTTGCAGACGTGTGTACCACGAACCAAGATCTAGTGTGAGTGATCAAATGAATTTTGCAGACGTGTCAACTTGTGGTTCAAAGTCGAATATATATATACTCTCCCTATTATTTTTTTCTTAACATTAGGATAAGAAGATTAGTTTATTTTTGAACTAAACTTTTTTGTCCTAACGTCATAAAAATGGAGGGAGTAGCTCCCAATTCCCCACCATCATCATTTGCGTTAGAGCAGAGCTACGAAATCAGTTCGCAGTCCAAAATGCGAGAGGAGAAGTGGCCCACGCACAACTTATTTGTTATTTTTTTCACACGCAAAAAATATACGGACGTGGACGGCCGAATGGGCAGTACCAGTTGCATGAGTGGGAAGAAACGAAATAACGAGCATTAATTTCGTGAAGGTTGAAGGGCTTTGAAACGGAAGGCAGAGTATCTCCATACAGGATGTAGCACTGTGTTTAATGTTATCTCTAGTGTGTACCGGTACATCAACGTCAGAAGATTAATTTCTCGCCCATTTGAATGATGTTAGTTTGTCATCCTACCCGTTTTCCTCGTACTATTACCTATCCGTTTCACTTTTTCTCTGATAACCGAGACAGTACTGTTTATCCAAGAGAAAAAGGGGCACAAAATACAGCAGCTCTGAAGAACAAATCAACATTGCACTGCCTTGAAAGTGAATCAAGACTAAGAAATGACAGTGAGCGTTTTTCTCGTTTTTTCTTTGCTTCCACCGGAAGCAAAAGCAATCTGTACAACTTTTCTTCTTACAAGCAAAAAAAAAAAAAAGCCAAAAGTCCAAAAACGAAACGAACGTTCACATCTCGAATAAAAACTCTGAACTCTCCAAATTGCTTACCGGAGAGCAAGCCGCCCTGCCGTCTCCCGGCCCCACACATCACCGGCCAGCGCACGCCCGCCGGTCCATTTTCCACGGCCTGGAAAAGCAGAAACTCGAGGAAGCAAGAGAAATACCGAAACGCCGTATACGTTCATATACGACGTACAAAGAAAGAATTCAATCTCTATGTACACAGTTCTTTTGCAGTACACCCTAGGCTAATTGATCTACTTTGTCTCGCACGTCAGCATCGCGTGCTTGTGGTGCTGGTTAATCCCCCGTTCACGCGGCGGCCATGCGCTTGGGCTCCGGCGCGGCGGCGTACGGTGCCCACGAGCGCACCACTTGCGGCGACGGCGTCCTGCCATTCTTCCGCATGAGATGATTGGGTGGCGTCCGTGCCGGCGTCATCATCGTGTCCGGCGAGTCGCCGTTTTCCGAGACGCGCCACACCTTGACGGAGCCATCGAGGCTGCCGCTGTATATCACCCATCGCCGCTCGCCAATGGCGCCGTCGTCGAATTCTTCCTGGTCGATGGCGACACACTTGACCGGGCCCGTGTGCCCTCTGAGCACGGCGAGGCGCGCGTGGTCGGCGCCCTCCTCCCTCCGCCACACGCAAACGGTCCGGTCCGCGGACCCGCTCACCACGACCCGGCCCGCCACGGCCACGCACAGCACCGCCATCTTGCCGTGCCCGCGCAAGGAGCCGCCGTTCCTCGGCAGAGCGCCAGCGCGGCGAGGGAACTGCCAGTGCGTGACGGCGCCGTCGGAGCAGCCCGCGTACACCACGCGCGCCTCCGCCGCCACCGCGATCGCCGTCACGGCGCCGTCGCCGCTCCGTAGGACCCGCTCCAAGGCGTGCTTCGTGCGCCGGCCCTTGCTCTTGCGGTGATCGAGCACCTGACGGCGCCAGACCTTGACGGTGCCGTCGGCGGAGCCCGTGAGGAGCAGCGCGTCGAAGCCCGCGGCGGCGACGGCGTTGACGGCGTCGTCGTGGGCCGGGAGGGACTCGAGGCAGCGCGAGTCGGCGACGCGCCAGACCTTGACGGTGCGGTCCCAGGAGCCCGAGTAGAGCAGGCCGGCGGCGGCGTCCAGGCTGAGGCACGACACCGCGTCGAAGTGGCGCAGCCACAGCGCCGACCGCTTCCGCCGCGTCTGCACGTACCGCGACGGCACCAGCGAGCTCGCCACCACGTCGCGCACCCGCGGCAGGGACCCCACACGACGGTGGCGCACTGCGTTCTGGTCGTCGTCGTTGGCCGTGTGCTCTGCCTCCGGCTTGCGGCGCCAGACGCGGATCTTGCCGTCCTGGTGGCCCGTGAAGATCCGGCCGTCGGGGCCCACCACGATGGCCTTGACGAGGCCGCTGCCCGACCGGAACCCGCCCAGCTCGCGGCGGTCGCGCCACACGCGCACGTTGCGCGAGTCCGTGCCCGTGTACAGCAGGTCCCCGGACGCGGCGAGCGAGTACACGTGGCCGCCCTCCGCCTTCACCAGCGAGCCAAGGAGGCCTGTCGCCTTCGAAGGCTCCGGGTCCTCGCCACCGAGCCCCGGCAGCTGCGTCCACGGCGACATGGCGAAGGGCGACGGCGAGGGCGAGGTGAGCGCGCTGGCGCTCGTGCTCGGCGAGGTCGGCGGCGAGTACCCGCCGTCGTCGGAGTCGGAGTCGGAAGTCGACGGCGACTTGGCCGCGGCCACCGCCGTGTCCGGCCGCAGGAACTGGAGCAGCTTCTTACGGTTCCCCATGCCACTCCGATTACTCGATGACTGCTACAAGAAGCTCGTTGGTGCTGCCGCTGGAACTGGAAGCTCTTGGTCTCCTCGACAAGGGAGAGGAGACGCTTTAATTCGCAGGAGACGAGGGAGACAGAGAGAGGCCTTGTGTTCTGCCTCCGAATTTTTGTGAATTGGTGGGTTTTCGAAGATTTGGTTCAGCTGAGAGGGGAGACGGGGCGCCGCGGGCGGGTATATATAAGCCGCCCCGGTGGCGGTTGTACGGCCCCGGCGAGGCGGTTGGTGACAGGTGGACGGCTGCGGCTGCGCGAGCCGGATTCCCTCCTCTGCTCCGCGGCGCGGGACCGCGTGCGTGGTCGCCGGGGACGCGTGGCGCGGCGCTGACGGCAGCGCACCACCCTCACCCGGCAATGATTTCGTGGCGCCGGTGAGTGGTGGGGAAGCGGCGCGGCGCTACTCGGATGTCGTCGCAGTGCAGTGCACTCAACCGTGGCGGTGGGCCGCAGGCGAGGCCTACTAGTCGCTGCTCCACCACCTACCCGTAGGCTCGTACTACTTTTTTTGATTCCAGGCTCCTACTAGTAGTAGCACGCTACCATACGCCGTACACCGGCACATGTCGACGCGCCAATGGACAGCGGCACACTCCGATCGAGTGGTCCGGCCCTTGGCGTGCCTGGTGGTGCACGACGACGCGAAGTAGTGCCGCCGCTTTTGCTGCCAAACGGCGATGACTCATCGGCCGGGCCGTACCGGCGCACCTAAACCGGTCGGCGCCGTCGTTTATGCATGTGTAGAACGATGTGATTTTCCTCCGTATGCTTTCACACGCAGTTTAATTGAGATGCGGGCGCGTTTCTTGTCAGGTGCACAAATGCTGTCTCAAAGAGTTAATGACGTCACTGAAACGTATGTGCTGTACTCGTAGTTAATACAGGCCAAGTCAAACTACTACTACTAGTACCCAAACGGGAGCAAACGGCGGCGGCGGCGGCAGCCCAGGAATGGAAAGCTGCGTCTGCGTGCGCACGCACGGAAACGCCCCACTCGGGAGTCATCGTGGCGGCATGTGGCAGCGGGCGGGCCGGGCCTGCGGGACCACACGGCGCCGCGCGCCTACTGTACAAGGCCGGCGGGCGGCCCGGTCAAAGTCAAACACTCTCAGCCGGTCCAAGATAAGCAAGCGCGCAGCGTATTTGCCTTCCTTCTTCCAGCGATGCTTTTATCTGCATACCCAAACGTAGATCACATGCACATTAGCCAGATTACTGTTAGGACGCCACCTGTGATCGAGCCCGCAGGTGCACGAGTAGTGGCGCGTTAAGACACGTCAAACGCACGAGCGCCGGGGGAATCACCGGCGGCTGGGGATAATTCAACGGGAAACATGTGATGTGAGCGCCGCAAGCATTGCATTACAAGACGCGTTCTGATCTTGGCGGCGGAGGCGGCCGGGCAATCCTTCTGAGTACATATCAGCATATATGAGCAGCGAAAAGGAACTTGCTGCACAGACCACAAAAGCCTCTCTTTTCCGCGAGATTGACAAGTTCTAGAAGGAACCACTGGAGTGGACCACACATGTGCCGATGTGCATGCGTGCGTACGTGTTGCGCCTGACAAACGAGCCTCTGTATCATGTATAGGTAGGTGGTTTGATTCGGACGATAACGACAGCCTTCCCTCTCTTGCGTGGGACAGCATCGATCTGGTGTATTGTGTTGGTAGCCTGTACACGGAAGAAAAGACCAAGCGATGGAGAGCTCGCCGGCCGCCACCTGTCCCGCCCGGCGCCCTCGTGTCGAGCTGCTGCCCTGTACCGTCAAGCAAACACACGACTACTACTGTTCCCAACAGGGAGTGTTGCTTGTCGCAGCACGCGATTCCCCTTTCCCCAACTGGAAACCACCGATTGACAAATCAACCAAAAGAATACAGTGAACGACGTGACCTGCTCTGATGAGCCAGCAACGGTCGTGAGAGTGCCAGCCGATTACACAGAAGATATATCTGGGTAGGTGAACGAACGTCCCCAGCGAACACACACCAACACGCCAATCCGCGGCGGGCGGCCGAGCCGGATGAACACGGCGACTAGTGGCACTGCAAGCCTAGTCTAGCGAGAACCTGCGACTGACGCGAGAGAGGTTACCGTTACCTGCACGTGGGGTTGTTTCGTCGGATTGCAGGTTTATTCGTGGTGGTCGATCGTCGATCAAGTTTGAAGAGACGCATATCTACACATGTATACGTACGTCAGCCAATATACATATATACACGATGCGTGTCTGACTTCCTGTAGTTGGTGACGGCTCGCACGTCTTAGCCAGAGCGAGGGGTCATTTTGGTCCAAGCGTAGAGGTTTCGATGTTTGCAGTAGGGGGCATATGCCTCTCTACTATCTCTAGTTAGGATATCCTAAACGTCGATTTGGTGAGACATTGTGGAAGCACACTCTCTTTTATAGGATAGTGGAGCCTGCACTATTAATCGAAGCGTAGAGATGAGAAAATTTATTTCAGATATATCTACTTGTAGGTGCGACCAGTTTTGAAGATAGCAACACACCACCCTATCACCCTGCAATGGTTTCGTGCCGAGTGTGAGTGGTGGGGAAGCGGCGTGGCGCTCCTCCGGGTGCCGTCGTGGCGGTGGGCCGCAGGCGAGGTCTACTACCGTCGCTGCGCTCCACCTACTCGTAGCCTTGTACTAGCACGTTACCACACGTCGTACGCTAGCACATGTCGATACTTCAGTGGCCGAATAATGGCGGGCTGGCCGACTCACTACTGGTCTAACATTTCGCTCGTGTGCCTAGTGCTTCACGACGACAAGAATAAGTGCCGCCATTTTTGCTGCCAAATGGTCGTGCCGTGCCAGCTTACCTATATACTTGCCGTCCGTGTGGTTTGTACATGTCCATGAGTAGGTATCTTCTTACATATTATGCTTTCACATGCAGTATATGAGTGGAAACTCGCGTGGTCTTGGTACGAGTAATACTTTTCTTTAATTGAAGACGGAATTATTTTAGGAAGAAATGCATGCTCTTGTGCCCATTGACGATACAACCGACCGAAACTGAAGCTTAAGCTAACAAGTACTGTATGTTGTGATGTACTACTAGTACATCAGTAATTACAAGTACTAGTAATTACGACTACTGGCTTTTTCCGGTTTGAAATGGAACTATACAAACCGAGATGTGTGTTCTTTCCTGTGCTGGCCGAAAATGCAAGTTTTTGTTGTGCTGATCGACCATACAATGACTCAAAATAGTTGGTGACGTCACCCAAGTTTCAGATTACAAGTAAGATGCTGTGCTGTACCAGTAATTAATGCTGGCCAAGGTCAAAACTGGATACCCAAACGGAAGCAAAAGACGGCGGCCAGCTGAGCTGCGCACGGAAACGCCGTGGCGGCAAGTGGGCCTTCCGGACCACACGGACGGGGTTAATCGTTTGACCGGCGCGCCTCCACTGTACAAGGCCGGTTTCTGGCGGCCCGGTCAAAGTCAAAAACGCTAGCCGGTTCTTAAGCGTGCATCTTTCCTTGCTCGAGTCGTGCGTACCTAAACGTAGATACTAGATCACATGCAAATTAGTTAGCCAGATTAAAAGCTGACGCCGCCACCTGTGATCGAGCCTGCAGATGATGCGCGAGCAGTGGCGCGTTAAGACACGTCAAACGACGACGGCGCACGAGGAGGAAATCATCGATCGGCTGGGGATGGTTCAACGGAAAACATGTGATGTGATGTGAGACACTAATTAAGTGCATCAAGAGGCGCTCTGATTTCGGCCGTCGATACATGTTGTATATCATATCGATCAGTACCAGCTGCGAAAAGGAACTTGCTACAGCGACCGCAGAAAAGCGAGGCGCTCTCTTTTCCCGCGAGATGGACAAGTTCTAGACGAAGGAACGTTAACGGCGACTCGGGCAGTGGACACATGTGCTCGCGTGCCTACCTGACAAAAGTATTCTCTCATTCTCTGTGTCATGCACGGTTATTACGTGATTTCATTCGGACGATAGCTACGAAACCCTTTTTGCGTGGGATATGTAGCATCTGGTGTGTTGTGTTGGTATAGCCTGTACACGGAAGAAAGGACCAACAAGCGATGGAGCGTCCTAGTCCTACTCAAGCGGTAGCTCGCCGCCACCTGTCCCGCGTGTCGAGCTGCTGCCCTGTACCGCCAAGCAAACGCTACACACACTACTGTTCCCTACAGGTTACAGGGAGCTAGCTAGGAGGAGTGTTGCTTGCCGCAGCACGCGATTCCCCTTTTCCCCAACCGGAAACCCAGTGAACGATCGATTGACGAACCAACCCGGCCAGTGAACGACGAGCTCTGAGGTGCCACCAACGGTCGTGAGGATGCCAGCCGATCATCTGGGCAGGCAGGTGAACCAACGTCCCCTAGACGAACACACACACGTCTACACGGCCGATCGAGCGGAAAAGAAGTAGGTGGTCGCATATGCCATAGCGAGGGGTCGTTTTCGTCCTTGCCATATGCTAGGCCGGTCCTGCGATGTGCGATGTACGAACCATTCCCCATACGCGCGACACGTCGCCGATCGCGCGCGCCGCGATGTCTGTGTGTACGAAAAATATAGTGCCCGGTAGTGCGGCCGTACGCACACCACTCTTTTCGTCCTTCAGTGCGGTGTAGGGTAGGGTCGGCGGGCACTCCGGTCGCTCGCCTCTCGAGCAAAGTTTGCCCATTACTTAATAATAACAACCGGATGATCAAGAGTTAGCAACGGTTACATGACAGGAAATACGAAGCAGCTGGAGTTCGTGGAAACTGTGGACTGCTCTTGCTCATATGTCGACCCACATTATCGTGCATGGAACATGGATGCCGAACGCGAAATCAAGCGAGGTGAAGGAGGGCAAACTCTCAAGAAGTTTTTTTTGTGGACGTTTTTTTTTTACATTCACCTTTTTTTTTTGTTTGAGCGTGATGATCAGCACAAAATGTGCACGCCACATGCATCACACTGTGTCTAGTTACTAATAATATATACTTTCATACTAGCCAACATGGAGGAACACGGGATTTTTTCTCTGGGCGTTTGATTTATCATCCACAAGGTAATGGCAATTCACTCCATGATATAGAGTGGATACCATACCACCTTCGCGGGAGCGCGCGTGCGACCAGGCCGCTTCGGTGCGCCGTGGCTAGCATGCATGGGGTTCCGTCCGGTCCTGCGACACGCGAGCCACTCTGCCGATGAGGCCGTGGCTAGCATCATGGGGGCAGGAATTGAAGTCAAGGAGGCCACTAGATATACGTCGTCGCGGCTCGCTCTACGTATATTGGCATGTATAGTTGGTCACCGGTCGACGAAAAACGAAACGGGAACCATATCTATCATCTATGGCGGCGGGCCCGCGGGAGATCGTGGTCGTTCGTCCTTGCTTGGTCGGTCGCTCTTTGCTCCTGCACGCAACGTACCATGCACTGTTCTACATGCGACACGTCCCCGATCGCACCAGCGATCTACACGTACGGGACCGAAAGCTGGTATAGTGCGGCCGTACGCACACGCACTTCCTTTTCTTCTTCCCAAAAGTGCCGCGCTGTGGTATAGAGATTACTCGACCCCCTAACCAAAAGTTTTGGCACTCATCGTATCATGCTACCAACTTAAACTGAGATGATCCAATGTTAACGGTTACATGCATTATTGTTTTCAGAAAAAAAAGATAACCAAAGGTCAATTCGTACACGCACAAGATATTGTACACAAGCTACTGAATTAAGATATTCTACAGGTGGTATGCATGTACGTACTGCCAGCTAAGCTCACGCGACGCGAGAGAGAAAATCCTTCCATGCGCCGGCCATCCAAGAGCTACAGAATTAAGAATAGTCCCTCTGCATGACGAGCATGGCGTGCACACACAAGCCCCCGAAAAAAGCACCTCGTAAGTAAAATAATTAATTGAGATTATTTGAGTACGTGATCAGGTTGGAAATAACGATCCCTCGCTACCTGCAACGTGGCAGCAGCAGGAGCACCCAGCTAGCTCAGCTGTCCCTCCGCCCCTGTCTGTGCCCTGCCGCGGGGAGACAGCAAGATCGAGCCACTCAAACATCGTGACGACATGTAATAACCGGATATACTTGAGCCGTTGACTCACAATTGTTGGTTACTGATGACACCGTGCCAGATCTGATCTTTTTCCTGGACCTGCGTCACTGCGGTTGATTAGTCACTAGCTAAAGCCACGGGGTCACTCCTAGCAGATCCATTTATATGATCTAGATCAGCATGTACTCAACCCTCGGAAATTAGTCACTAGCTAGTACCAGCTCTCGTGTCCATGTTTGATGCAGCCGTCCACATGTCACCAAAAGCCACACCATGACTGTACAACCGTCTCCGATCGAGCGCCTATACATTCCCACCACCAGTTCCTCGTCCCCGTCTCAGCGAAACAACCTTTCGGGAAATCATTTGCAGTAAACCGCACGCAAATTAATTTGCAAGCAGAGCACAACACCCCCAAGACTCTTGTTCCTTCTCGAGAGCTTCCTGCAACACGAACGACCTAGCTGGTATGGTAATCATCGAGTAATTGGCGGGCGTGACATGGGGAGCCGCTCCAGCTCTTTCGGTTGGACACGGTTGTGGCGGCGGCCAAGTCACCGTCGACTTGCGACACTCCAACTCCGACGACGGCACGTACTCGCCGCCGACCTCGCCGAGCACGAGCGCGAGCGCGCTCACCTCGCCTTGGACACAGCTCCCGGGCCTCGGCGGCGAGCACGAGCACCAGCATCTCACCAAAGCGAAACAGAACTCATGATGAAAACCAGCTCTGTAGCAATTCGGCGGTATACCACGGGTACTAGCCGTTGGATGGGCATCGGCCGGTCCAAACGGCTCCTTGCCGTCATTTTCACCTCCAGCTATATATTTAGCCATTGGCACGCTGGGCCAGCATACGTATTTCTGGGCCACTAGCTCGGCGCGTACGTATACATGGTTTCAATTACAGCTCGGGGGCACCATGCAAAAGTGAAACGGGAACCGTATCTCCGCAGCGAGAAGCCGGACCGGGGTCATTTTCGTGCCGCGGCCGATTGCGCTGCGATGTGTCTGTGTCCGAAAGCTAACAGCAGTGCGCCGCCATTTTCTTCTTCCCCCCCCCCCATTTTTTTTCTTTTGCCATAAAGAAGAAGAATCGGGCGGGCATCTCCCGGAGTGGGCGAGCACGTAGCTAGCAGTGGCCGGAATCCCTGCTGTGCATGCCGACGAGAAATAATACACATAACGGTTACCTGCACCGGCGGTCGTTTCCTCGGATCGCAGGTTCCGAGCGGTCGGCGGCCGACGCCGACGTGCGAAAGGTCCCTGCAATTTGGAGGCACTAGCTAGGGGCGTTGTACTTCTGGGCCACTCGGTGTGCATGTGATGCGTACCTACGTGGATGCCACTGCCGTGCGCGCGGCGGTGTACACATACGTGCTGATCACAGTCCGTGTAAGAAACGATTGGGATATCCGCACATGAGATGAAACTATGTAGTTCATTCATAAATAATACTCCTCAATTCCAAGATTTTGAACTAATCTTTGCTGTTCGAACGGCATGATTTTTTGGAATTAAGGAGTGCCACACCTTTTATAATAATACATACATCTTAATCTTGATGTCGAGAAATTATTCGTCGAGTGATCACAGGGTAGGTCACCCTTGGAATTTAATGATCTGTTCACTCTGTGTACAAGGAATGGAATTGGTCACCAGATCAATATAGCATATCAAAACCGAGCCGTCAAACTCAAGGCCGAGTGTTTGATAGCTAATCCAAGCGAGAATTTCTTCAGCCGAGTGACATCAATCACAGCCGAGCCATGCTCCTATAGCCGATGGGCAACAATACTCAACTGAAAATGACACGGTCGAATGAAGAGAGCGATCAAAGTGGATGTAACCGATAGCTTCACAAAGTAGAAACCACTCAAAAACTAATATGATCGAGTGAGGTCAATGTGGTTCAAATAGGCGTGATGAATAAATCGAGGTGGAATTCGTCGATGTTGTCATGGCCGATCGATCGCGACGAGGAGTCCGTAATCTTTCAATCATTGATTCACCTAAGACTTGTAACACAAGGTTCCTCAATCCTTCAATCATTGATTCACCTCAGACTTGTAATAACCCATAGTAGGGGACACATGCCCCTCTTATATTTATAGTTAGGATACACACCGTTGTCAAACAATACTTGCGCATACATTGGAACGATTGTTGCATCCTGTGATACATGATGAGTATCACAGGATACCGGCCGAGGTCGCCTAGGCCCTATGCCATTAATAGATAGTAGAAGACATTCATCGCTCTGTTAGTTTTGATTCTGAGCGTGTGTGCGACAAGGCCGTCTCTGTAGTCCTGGGATCAGTTCGTTCGGTCCTGCGACACGCGAGTCGCTCTGCCGCTGAGCCCGCGGTCGGAAAGTCAAGGCGGCGACAGGGGACCGGTCCATGAAAAGTCCTTTACCGGGCGATCGCATCGGCGACGACGTACCTACGGGGCCGAAAGTTGGTATAGTGCTGCCGTACTTACGCACACATATTTCCTTTTGTCTTTCAAAAGTGCCTTGCGATCATTGCGGTGTAACGTGTAGGGTGTAGGTTATTCACGAGCTGATCAAAGATTTGCTACTCATAATGAGTACCAACTTAAAAATTAAGATCAAATTCTTGTTAATGGTTACATGCACGTTTTTTTCTCACAAAAGAACGGTTAGACTACTCACAATGGGAGTTCCATTTTTAATAAATATGTTGTCACGTAAGCAATATTCTGATGTGGCAGAAAATTAATAAGGAGAGAGAAGAAAGGGGTTTTATCTAGATGAAACCATCTCTACACTGTTTACAAGACATTTCTCTCTTGCATGTGTTACCTAGGAAACAACAAAATAAAACTATGAATTACATGTGACACTTTGGAAACAATGTAATGAAACTCTTCATTGGAAGTAGCCTTACAAGACATGCACGTAACACAAGATATTTACACCGGATGGGTGCTACTGCCAACTCAGCTGATGTGAGTGAGATCATCGGTTGATGATGTGCCAGCCAGCGGCCAGATGTACAAGCTACAGAATTAAGAATAAGTACGAAATATCACCTCGAAAACAATTAATTAACTGGGGTATCAGTACGTAATCAGGTTGGGAATAAAAGATCCCCAGCCACCTGTAACGTGGCAGCAGCAGCAGCCAGAGCTAGCTCAGCTGTCCCTCCGTGCCCGTCTGCCCTACCGCGGGGAGACAGCAAGATGGAGCCACTCAACAGCATGATGACATGTATGTATTAACCAGATAGTAATTAATTAACATCTCTTGCGCCGTTGACTATCAATTGTTGATTACTGATGACACCGTGCCAGATCTCCTTCGTTTCTTGGCCTTGCTTCGCAGTTTAAACAAAAGAATAATAGTGTGGGCGTCGTTTGAACAGGCAGTAGAGTAACCTCACGTGCTGCAGCCACCGAGAACCGGTTGAGTGAGCAGCGGAGACGACGGAAGATGTGAGGCGCACCGCGTCACCACAAATCATTGCAGGGTGCTAATCCGCGCCGCGCCACGCGTCACCGGCGACCACTCACGCAACCCCGCGCGCGGAGACGGACGGTGAGAATCCTCCGCCTCGACGCAGGCGCAGAAGCAGCCGTCCACCTGTCACCAACCGCCTCGCCGTGGCCGTACAACCGCCACCGGGGCGGCTTATATATACCCGCCAGCAGCGCCCCGTCTCCCCTCTCAGCTGAACAAAATCTTCGAAAATCCAATTCACAAAAATTCGAAAGCAGAACACAAGGCCTCTCTCTGTCTCCCTCGTCTCCTGCGAATTAAACAAGCTTCGCGTCTCCTCTCCCTTCTCGAGGAGAGCAAGAGTTTCCAGTTCCAGCGGCAGCACGAACGAGCTTCTTGTAGCAGTCATCGAGTAATCGGAGTGGCATGGGGAACCGTAAGAAGCTGCTTCAGTTCCTGCGGCCGGACACGGCGGTGGCCGCGGCCAAGACGCCGTCGACTTCCGACTCCGACTCCGACGACGGCGGGTACTCACCGCCGACCTCGCCGAGCACGAGCGCCAGCGCGCTCACCTCCCTCGCCGTCGCCCTTCGCCATGTCGCCGTGGACGCAGCTCCCGGGCCTCGGCGGCGAGGACCCGGAGCCTACGAAGACGCCAGGCCTCCTGGGAACGCTGGTGAAGGCGGAGGGCGGCCACGTGTACTCGCTCGCCGCGTCGGGCGACCTGCTGTACACGGGCACGGACTCGCGGAACGTGCGCGTGTGGCGCGGCCGCCGCGAGCTGGGCGGGTTCCGGTCGGGCAGCGGCCTCGTCAAGGCCATCGTGGTGGGCCCCGACGGCCGGATCTTCACGGGCCACCAGGACGGCAAGATCCGCGTCTGGTGCCGCAAGCCCGAATCTGCGGACGCGGTCAACGACTCAGTCCGCCACCGTCGTGTGGGGTCCCTGCCGCGGGTGCGCGACGTGGTGGCGAGCTCGCTGGTGCCGTCGCGGTACGTGCAGACGCGGCGGAAGCGGTCGGCGCTGTGGCTGCGCCACTTCGACGCGGTGTCCTGCCTGAGCCTGGACGCCGCCGCCGGCCTGCTCTACTCGGGCTCCTGGGACCGCACCGTCAAGGTCTGGCGCGTCGCCGACTCGCGCTGCCTCGAGTCCCTCCCCGCGCACGACGACGCCGTCAACGCCGTCGCCGCCGCGGGCTTCGACGCGCTGCTCCTCACGGGATCCGCCGACGGCACCGTCAAGGTCTGGCGCCGTCAGGAGCTCGATCACCGCACCAGCAAGGGCCGGCGCACGAAGCACGCCTTGGAAAGAGTCCTCCGGAGCGGCGACGGCGCCGTGACGGCGCTCGCGGTGGCCGCGGAGGCGCGCGTGGTGTACGCGGGATGCTCCGACGGCGCCGTCACGCACTGGCAGTTCCCTCGCCGCGCCGGCGCTCTGCCGAGGAACGGCGGCTCGTTGCGCGGGCACGGGAAGATGGCGGTGCTGTGCGTGGCCGTGGCGGGGCGGGTCGTGGTGAGCGGGTCCGCGGACCGGACCGTGTGCGTGTGGCGGCGGGAGGAGGGCGCCGACCACGCGCGCCTCGCCGTGCTCAGAGGGCACGCGGGCCCGGTCAAGTGCGTCGCCATCGACCAGGAGGAGGACGAGGAAGATGGTGAGCGGCGGTGGGTCGTGTACAGCGGCAGCCTCGACGGCTCCGTCAAGGTCTGGCGCGTCTCGGAAAACGGCGGCTCGCCGGACACGATGATGACGCCGACACAAACGCCGCCCTCGAACCTGATGTGGAAGAATGGCAGGACGCCGTCGCCGCAAGTGGTGCGTTCGTGGACCCCCTATGCCGCCGCCGCGCCGTAGCCCAAGCGCATGGCCGCCGCGTGAACGGGGGATTAACCAGCACGGCACGCACGCGATGCTGACGTGCGAGACAACGTAGATCAATTAGCCTAGGGGTGTACTATTGTAAAAAGAACGGTGTACGTAGGAATTGATTTTTTTCTTGGTACGCTGTACTACGTTTCAGTATTTCCGTTGCTTCGTCGAGTTTCTGCTTTCCTGGCCGCGGAAAATGGGTACATATGGACCGGTGGCCATGGGTGCGTGGTGATGCGTGCTGCTCCCCCATCGCTTCCACCGGCATGGCAAGAAATTTTGACAGTTCACTTTTTAATTCGAGATGTGAACGTTCGCTTCGTTTTTGAACTTCTAGCTTGTGTTTTGTTTGTAAGAAGAAAAGTTGTACAGAACTACAGATTCCTTTTGCTTTCGGTGGAAACAAAGAAGAAGATTGAGAAAAACGAAAAAAGTAATGGCTCACTGTCATTTCTTAGTCTCGAGTTAAATGTCCAGGCAGTGCATCGTTAATTTGCACATCTTCGGGTCAGAGTTGCTGTATTTTCTGCACCTTTTCTTTTGGAAAAATGGGTAAATAATTGTATGAGGAAAATAGTTAGGATAACAAATTCACCATCTTTTTTCGAACGAGTGTGAAATTAATAAAATTGTTCAAATAATCTTCTGCCATCGATGTACTAGAATGCTACTAGTACTAGCTAGTTAGCGAGAGCATAGGGCATGCACTTTCACAGCCCATTAGCCTTCGCCAAAATAATGTTCCTCATTTTAAAGCCAATTCGTAGACCTCCTGCTTTGCAGCTGATCCTACACACTCTTAAGGTTTATTATATTATAATGTTTGATCGTAAAAATGGGCGCCACTTGAAGTAAGGGGACACATGTCCCTCGTATTCACCATGAAATAATATAATATTCAGTAAGTAACATGTCTGATGTAGGAGTAGCTTAGTACCCATAAATTATTGATGAAAAGTTTCGTATTGTGTCTTGCCAACTGCAGAAGTTGCATACTACGTCTTTCCAAATTGAGACCATCATCATACCACACTACTGCATGATACCTAGCAGGTTACGGCGTTATCGTATTTTTACGAGAACATCTCATTTGTTACCCGTAGATTACGGTGTTACCGATTATAATATAACCTTCAAAATCTGTCTAAAATCCAAACAAAAATATGAATGGATAGACTGTACAAACATGTACCATCATATAAAACTTGAGCTGCAACTAATATTTATTCAGAGAGATTTTGACGGTGCTCGGCACAATACAGCAGGGCAGCGGATTTTGACAGAGCCGGAGCAAGCCGGATGTGCCAAACCATGAACGGTAAATATTGGTGTTTTTTTCCTTTTTGAAGCCCATATGTTCGTGTGTGGTTGAGAGGTCCATCAGCCAAGGCCGGGCGGCACTGCGTGGAGACACCCCTGCCAGGCTCTCGTGTGTGACATCTGCTCGACACGTCCGTTGCTTGTCCCGGTTTAGGTCATGCAGAGAGAAACACGGCAAAATATGTAGTGCAAACTCATCTCTAGGTGCAATCATACAAACTCTTTCAAAAAACATATTTAGAGGATTCAAAAAATTACAAGTGCTTGTATGAGTGTAGATGGGATAGAGAGAGACCTTCATAAAAGAATTTAAGTCCAAATTCGTCTTCATTTAAAAAATTACATCTACACTCATGCAAGCATTTGTAATTTTTGAATCCTCTAAATATGTTTTTTTAAAAAGGTTTGTATGATTGCACCTAGAGATGAGTTTGCACTACATATTTTGCTGAGATACACACGGTCCGTGTAAGAAATGATTTGCTGCGAACTATATATAATTGTGTGTAGTAGTCGCTGCATGGTGCACGCATACGGCCGGACTGGGACCGCGCGCAGGGACTTGAGATCGGTAGATGCGTCGCTCTACTCACTCCGATATTATCACTAGTTTTCTTGTTTGTAGCATATTCTGTAGCTGTTGTTGGTGATCCGCGTCCAGGGTGCAGATAGCTAGGCACCGAGGGACAGTAGAGGTAGCGGGTTATTGCTCATGCACCAATGAACCCCCTGCTGCTACGTTGCAGGTACCAAGCATTACGTCTTCGTTTTCAACCTGCATGCTCAGCTCACCCCAGTTAATTGCTTACGGTATGTGCTTCTTTATAGTGTTGCAGTGCACCTCATGCAGATGGATTGATCAAACTAGTACCAGATAATAAATGGTTGATTATTTACGTGGCATGTAGGTGCCGCCACATCAAGCCGGCAGTACCACACCCGTCAGGTGGAATATCTCGTGCACACGAGGGTTTGCTGGCGTGCATGCATATGACTCGTCATATGCACAACTACAAAAATGAAACAATGTCATAATAATATACGAAATTTATGGGTTGTGGGTGCCTGCACCCAGGAAAATTCGAATTTCAGTTCTGAACTCTCCAAATTTCTTGCCAGGCCGATGGAATGGAAGCGGCCGAGCAGCAGAGTGCCTGAGCTGACCGCCGTATCCCAGCCCCAAGCATCAGCAGCCACCACACACCCACGCAGCCACCGGTCCATAGGTACCCATTTTCCGCGGTCGGGAAAAGCTACCACACATCCACGACAATGGTACGACGGTCTACTGCTGCTATTTAGCAGGGCATCAGGCTGCACCAGATGTGCTAGGTCGTTTGGCTGGGATCTTTTGGGATCAAAGTGGCATCAAGCTCCGTCGCATACTTAGTTGGGTTTGGCTCCGTCGCATATTATTTTGACAGACGTATCATCGTCAACAATGATTCTACCCATTATAGACTTTTTGCAGCATGTTGTGCCGAACCATTGATGCTTAGATGCCTATACACGAACTGGGAATCCAAGATAGAAAACATGGACCGCAAAAATAAAAATTTGATCAAGTTTTTAAAAAGAAACTGATACAAAAATAGAAATGTTGCCTAGACTAGAAAAGCATTTATGTTTTTAACACATGACGCACATTATTCCAAAACCGAGAAGCTGTTCTTCTGCTTTCAATATACTTCTAATGGAGGACTTCGATCAGATGAGGGCACTTAGATCAGATGAATGAATTGTGATAGTAGGTATAACATCTTCCTGCGCTATTTTTTTTATTTATCATTCTTCGTCCTAAGCTAATTTTTTATTTACTATATAGGATACTATTACTATCTCACGTGTAATCTGTACATATAAGAGCATCAAGGCTATTGTGTTGATCTTTCAATAGATCAAATGAATGGAAACCATCCGCATTCACTTTTTCAATAGGATGGTTCCAGAGGTAAATATCTATTTCACAACATCATTTTCCTTTGGCATGCTATGATTTAAAAGAATATATGTGTGTCGTACGCCTTAATGATATATGGATATTGATCGACATTGGAAACTTCGAGGAAAGGACAATTTGTACAGTGTGTTGTTATGGGCTTTAGTATATTGTTGGCTAGGTCAAGGAATTGAGATACAGAAGTAGAGATGATAATATGACTCGAAGAAGATTCTTTGCTTTCTTTGGGATATTGTTGTGTTTTTATATGTTTGATAGATATTTCATTAATTTGATGCTTATTTTTTTAGCTAGCATTTAAATTAATTAAAATACCTTTTGAAAGATAATTCATTTGTAGGAAACAATCATTAATGACACTCAAAATCATTCATCTGAAAAATTAACAAATTAAAGTTGTCATCACACTAGCCTGCGCAATCGCTCGGGCTAATTTGCTAGTTTAATTGAAAATGAGAGGGGCATGTGCCCCTTAGTTCTAAGTGACACTCACTTTTACAATCGAACACTAATATGATAAGACGTAGGAGTGAGTGGGATCAGTTGCATGGATATACGATATTATTTGAATACACAAATTTACAAATGTAGATAATATAATAAGCTAGACAAGTATCAGGACCACCACGAAAAGAAAAGAGGAAAATTAATTTAGCGAAGGATAAAGAGCTTTGAAAGTGAAGGCCCTATGCTAGTATTAGTCGCATTCCATGATGATTCCATGATTGAGAAGGCAAGAAAATTACATGATTAGTAGCTCTCGGTCTATATTGTGTGTACCAGCACATTAACGTAGGAGATTATTGAACAATTCTATTAATTTCACACCGTTTGAATAAGACGATAGATTTGTCCATTTTGTCTAAGAGAAAAAGATGTAGAAAATACAGCAACTCCGAAGATGTATAAACTAATAATGCACTACCTGGACATTTAACTCAACTAAGAAATGACAGTGACCACCGACCAGTTTTGTTTTCCCAATTTTCTTCTTTACTTCCACCGAAAGCAAAAGCAATCTGTACAACTTTTCTTCTTCTTACAAACAAGACACAAGCTAGAAGTCCAAAAACGAAGCGAACGTTCACATCTCGAATTAATTAAAGTGTACTCTCAAAATTTCTTGCCAAGCCGGTGGAAGCAGCCACAACGCAACCACGTCCCATAGCCACCGGTCCATATGTACCCATTTTCCACGCCCGGGAAAGCAGAAACTCGACGAAGGAACGCCCGTACGTGCATATACGGCGGACCAAGAAAGAATTCACAATTCTTACATACACGGTTCTTTTACAGTACACCCTAGGCTAAGACTATCTGCACCGGAGACCTATAATTCGTCTTGCAATACCAGTGTAGCGTAAAAAACGCTGCACCGAGATAGTCTAACTCATCCGGCACCGTCCCACACCGCCTCCCGCACGCCACATGCCGTGCGCATACGGAAGGACGCTACACGCAGATGTGGCACGGGCCCGCACGCCGGTGCGCCATCCCTAACCGGCGCTGCACCCGACCGTCGGCCCCTCCTCCGCGCCGCCCTGCCACGCCTCGACCGCTGGACCCTCCTTCGCGCCGCCCAACCGCGTCCGGCTGGTAACCCCTTCCGCCATATCTGCGATGAGACTAGGGGGAGATATGGAGGCGGTCGACACGAGCCCGGAGCGTAGCGTCCGCGGCCTCCGCCTCGGCGAGTCGCGCAAGGGCGGAGGCGTCACCGAAGGGGATGACAGTGCGTGCAGCAGGCCGAGCGCAACAACGAGAGGTTGACGCGACGGCCGGATCCACACTCGGTGGAGGCGAGCCCGACGGTGGCGTGCGGCGAAGGAGGATGACGGGCGACGACGCGCAGGGGTGGAGGTGAGCCTGGTTGGCGGCGGCTCGGGGGAGGCGGGCGGGGAGATGGAGGCGAGCCGCGGGAAAGAGACGTGGGCGAGAGAAGAGAGGACTAGGTAGAAGAGAGGAAGTGAGGGAGGAGGAGAAAATAAAGAAAAAAAACTGATATACGGATTCCACAAGCTGGTAGTTGGGATAGAGTATAAGATATAGAGGATGACAATTGCGGGAAAACTGAATGTAGAGGAAAAAATTTTGATGATTAGAACAAAATATTCCTTTTAATGATAGATTTAGAGTATGATAGTCTAATTGATCTAGAATCAAACTAAACTCTCGGAATTTCTTGCCAAGTCGGTGAAGGCGGCCGGGCAGCTAGTGGTGACCAATAAAAGGGAAACTAGTGGTCATTCTTAGACCACTAAAAGACAAAATAGAAATCATTTCCTTCTTTCATTTTTCTTCCCTTTTTTCTTTTTTTTCCTTTCTTATTTTTCCTTCCTTTCTTCTTCCTTCCTCCTCCCTTCCTTCCTTCCTCCTCTCCTGCACCCGATCCGCCTCCCTCTTCCGCGCCGTCGCGACCTCACCGGCCTCCGCGCCGCGCCTCGGCCGGAGCCCACCGCGCCACCGTGCCTCCGCCGTCGCCGCACCCCGCGCCGTAGTGCCGCGCCTCCGCCTCCTCGGCCTCCGTGTCACGCCGCCGCCGGAGCCTGCGTCCCGACCTGTGCCGCCGTCGCCACGCCGCCGTGCCGCCCCGGCTCGTCGCCCCCGTCCTCCAAGCGGCCGCGGGCCACGAGCCCGTCGCCGCGCCGCAGCCCCCGAGCTCCGCGTCCCGCCGCCGTGGACTCCGCGCGCGGCCGTCGCACCACCACGCCACGCCGCACCCCACGCTCGCCGCCGGAGCTCGCAGAGCTCGCGGAGCTCCGGTTAGGGTTTAGGGTTTAGGGTTAACCCTAACCCTAGCAGATGCAAAAATAAAAAAAGAGAAAAAAACAAAAATATTGGATGGACATCTAAAAATGATGGATGAAAAATAAAATGTTTCGTCAACATTTGAAAATGTCTCGTCAACATTTGAAAATGTCGGGTCAAAAAACCTAAATGTCAGGCAAACACGTCGAGATGTTGGGTCAACATCTCGAAATGATGGGTCAACATCTCGGGAAAAGCCGGGGAACAAAAAAATGTCGTGTCAACATTCGAAAGAAGTCGAAAACGAAAAAATGTTGTACCAATATCCGTAGAAATGTTGAATCAACATTTGAAAAAAGTTTATGACGTGGAAGAATGAAAACCAAAAAAAATATTGGGTCAAAATTTCCGAAAATGTTGAGACAACATTCGAAAAAACTGTTTGAAAAAAATGTTGAACAAACAAAAAAACATGTCGTCGGAACGTTGGATCAATAAAAAAACATGCTGTCTGAATTGTTGACTTGACTTTCCCTATTTAGCTATGTATAAAAACAGAAAGCTTCCGAAAAAAAAGAACGACCGCTAGAAGTGAAAAAAGTGGTGATAGCCAATTAGTCTTCCGCCGCATGTGTGTGGTGTTGGTTAATTCCCGATAGTAACTACAATAAATTTTTCCTTACCGAGAACGTATATACTTGGAAAAAGAACTTAATTAATATCAGGACTTGGAGAACGCATGGTCCTGATCTGCTTGCCAGGTCAGCTAATAATGTGATGTTGATGCCGTGCAAATCTTTGCTTTGACCTGTAGCGGCATCCCAAGAACGTCAACTTTGCAACAGGTTTTATTGGCATCGTCCTGGCAGCCAGCGCGCCATGTCACCAGTGGCAGTGTATTGTATTTGTACCTCCATGACACTCCATGATGAGCAGATATTTTCGGCGCCTACTCAGGGGACACATGCGTTGTACTGTAGTGTATGATTGTACACTAATCTTATTACTAAACCAGAGACAATTAATGTATATTCAGCGCGCACGCCAGATCCTAAAATACTAGAACTTCACATATATCACACGCGTGTCCGTCACGAGGCCATTATCTAGGCAGGTTTTCTTGGTGATTTGGCGGCAGGTACACATCATAATAGTAGTTTTGCTGCTGCACGCGCACGCCACCGCGTTTTTCTCATCCGGCGGCTACCTGCAGCGATATACTATCTCAGAAGTGGAACAAAACCGTGTGCATGCGCATGCCCTGTCCTACTACGACCCTGTTGGTTACCGGTCGGGGGTATTGTACGGTAGCTAGGGCGGTGCCGCGATAGTGCTGGCACCACTACTGTAAAAAGAGCTTACAATATCAGGGGTCACTTTTCAGTAATAACGGGCAACCTAATGTTGACGTCAAAAGTCGCCAACACACCGTCGTCCGGAGAGTCCACCGAAACCCCGGCTGACGCGAGGCCCTGTGCTCCCAACGGACCGGCTCGGCTCGCCGATGTTCGTGTGCTGCTGGTGCGTGCCGGATGGTTTTCCTGCAAACCAACAAAGACAATAAAAGGTGTAAAATTCCAGGTCATCGGTCCAGATAGACCGATGTGCAGCCGTGGCCGATTCTGGCGTAAGATAGACAAAATCGGCCATCGATCAGGAGCAGCACGGCCCATCCATTTATGTATTAAATGCCAGGCAAACGAACTGCGATACAAACGATACTGAAATCGGCCGACGCTATAACATGCGATCGGTGGCTAGCAGCCGATTCCGTCGGTAAGCGATCACATCATTAAGACTTTGCAGGGATGCATTATCGGATAAAATGTAGACAAGGTAATTATTAATGGGATGTGATTAATTTGGTGGTAAGAAGATGGTTTAATCATCAATCAGATCAGTAAATCGGCTGATCAGGCATCCGGCCGATTTTGCCATTGATTATAGTAGTGAATTATTTAGATCTATCTAAATGTATAATGATGATCAATGAAATCGTACTAATAACTCGGGTCCAAAAGCAGCTTTAACAGATTTAATTAATTGAACATAAAACAGCTTAATGAACGTGATAAGCAATCGGCTAAACGCTCCGAAAGAACGAGTAAGACAAATACAACCACACGAGATCCCAAATCGACCGGTCGCTCCAACAGGACAAGTCAAGCGATGGCACGCGGGTGGACCGAGTCTAACGGCCGCGCACGCCCGGCCGATTCGGGACAAGCACAATCATAAACGTCTTAACTATGAAAGTAAGTCTACACCCTAGCCAATCGGCTGCATGCGCCTAGGACAAGTCAACTATCGCAAAGGCAAACACGGGACACGTCAACCGAATCGCACGATCGAATCGGCCAAGATGTAAAAGAATTCTCATAGCGGCTATCGTGACTCGAACGACCGGATCCGAGCCAATCGGCGCCGTGAGCAAAGGCTGGAACGGGGAGGCGGGACAAGTCAAACTACCTCCACCACGAGCCGGACCGGGTCAACTTGACCCATCCCGGCCGATACTCACTACGCCGATCGAAAACAGATCCGGTCGCCGGATAACTAGCAATTAAGCCATCTAATTACGAACAATGCGCCGAGAATTAGACAACATAATTACCTTGTCAAGCCAACGTGTTGTCGACCGAGCCCCGAAGATCCCGCGCGAAAACGGTAAAGACTTGACGAGAAAATTAGGGTTTGGCGATGCGCCGAAAGTTGTATTGGATGTGAATCGAGTTTACATGTTACATCCGAGTATGTATTTATACTCGGCAAAAAGAATCCTATTCGGACCCTCCTCGGGCCGATTTCCTAACCGACTAGAATCCTTTTCCCAAAACTAACTATTATTTCTAATTTTATAACGTGGGCCGGGCCCATCAATGTTGTGCTCTTACGTTGACGTCCGCGCACGATTCCCGGGAGAGACGCGCCTTTTACTCGCCCAAGCGGCCGTCGGCCTTACGCCCACCGGCCCCTTTTTACCTATAGTCGCCGACAATGGGTCCCTTGGTCAAAAACCGGCGTCAACACATGTCCCCCGGTCGCGGGGTATGCAACGCATGCGTCGGACTGATTTATCCTCTTTTCTTGCGCCGGTTTTCTTGCCGTCACCCCTTCATAAAAGCCGGGGTGACCCCTGGTCATTTCCCATCCGATTCCTCTCCTTTGGCTTTCATCTTCCCCTGCTCTAGCGACCTTTGCCCTTTTCGAGCCTTTTCAACTTCCCACCGCGCCGCCGTCGTTTTCTCTCCCGGTGACCATGAATCCCATCGTTGCTCGCTGCTGCGGCCGCCGCCTCGACCGAGTCGTCGCCACCACCAACGCCGTTCCGGAGGTAATGTACATTCGGGCATCCCTCTTCTCTACTTTTGCAATTTTCTTTGTGTTCTTGTTCTTGTTCATTTTCACAATCTATCTTCTTTCCGTCTTGTTTCTTATTTTAGCCCTATTCCTTGTTTTTAGGAGATCCGGAACCAAATCGTCATCCCTTCTAACATCCCGACCCATTTCTTCTTGGGCCCCATGGGCGATCCGGACCCCACGGATCTTATACGTGCCGAAACGAACCGGGTCCCGTTTCGGCAACAATCTCCATTATCGGCCGAGTGGTCCGGTAGCTTTAGGTCATGGCCGACTCTGTCGCGAGGGTGGCGGGATTGGTATAACCGGGTATCGGCCGCCCATCGGCAAGGTTGGGCCAATATCGGCATCGCCCATGCCATCAAACTCTCTCTAGCCGATCACCACAAGAACGAACCATTGCTAGCGGCCGCTTCTTATCTCGCAGTCGAGATGCCCTGAGCTGCTTCATGTTCGGGCACGGCCGGTTACCATGACCCTCCTGGACACGGTCATGTTGGCCGATTTGAATATCACGGCGGAGGCCACCCCGGACGCCATCCGCATCAAGTCCACCCACCGGATCAATCCCAAGGACACCGGGGGTTGGAAGGTCTATATCCGAGACCTACAACAAAGGGCACGGCTCGGTCGATCGCCGCGAGCACGTTGCTTTCCTCAACATGTGGCTTGACCACTTTTTCTTCGTGGGGTCGGCGTAAGCCCCACAAACAACTTCCTGCCGATGGCCGATGTATCGGCCGACGGCTATGCCCTTCCTATGGGCAAGTATCTTACGGGATCGGCCTACCTCCTCCTTCACCGAGGTCTCGGTGGAGTTGCGCTCCGGCCGATCGGTCAAGAACACGGGAGGCCCTTGGTGGTTCATCCAAATGTGGTTGTCCCTTCATACCACCAAGGCCATCGATCCGGACCTCGGTGTCCTCACCTTCCCCGGCAATCATGCCGAATCGGCCACGCCCGATCCAGCCGATGTATCTCTTTCGGGAAGCGTTGTCCATGGCACCGGGGCGGCCATGTCGGATGACACCTTGGCATATTGGTTCGCCGCCCTCTACAAGGGCCTCAACAACGAAAGTACGGATTGGTACCCGTACATTGATTTCTTCGAGAAGGGGTATGACACTCCTTTCCTGATCGACCCCACCTTCCCGACGGCCGACGCGGAAGCGGTCAAGATTTTTACCACCTGCCTCCGCCCTGTCTGCTGCCGACGGGACTCATTGCCGGGAGCAAGGCTTTCTGCTCCTACGAGTTCTACCACCCGTCGGTGGCGGCCCGCCAACTCGGTTTCGGCCGGTTGCCCCCGAGTCTCTTCTATGTGGGGCAAATAAAGGTGCGATACGTCGTCGACAACGCCATCCGGTGGAATTGGCTCGTCGGCCGCACCGCCGATGTCATCACCGGCGACTTAACCGGATTTTCCCGGTGCCTCGGAGTACCCGCCTTTTCGACCGTTGGTGGGGCGAATGGAACCGGCACCTCCGCGGCCGGAACACTCGCCTCCTTCTTCTCCGGTTTAGTCCTGACGGAAGCTTTCGCCGAGGTACGTGTAGCCGATTTATTTTTATAAGGCCGATTTTGTTGACGAAATCGGCCGCTCCAAATGCTCACCCTTGTATATTCCTTTTCGGTCGGACACGGAGGAACCGCCGACCCGGAGTATCGGTGGCCGGCCAATTGCATACTTGATGCCGAGCCCAATTGTTCCAAATATCGGCTTCACCGATCGCACTCCCGCCCAAGCTTTTGCGGCGATGAGTCGAGGGCACCAGCTGCCCGCAAGGCCAAGACTAAAACGGCCGCCATCGAGAAGAGGAAGGCTAATGTGCCGGCCGCAAGGCCGACTCAAGCCCCGAAGCGCCACCGCGCGGCTGTTAAGCAGCACTGCGCGCCGTCCGACCCGGACTACTTCGACGAACCATCTCCGCCGCGTCGGGTTATTATTGCATGATCGCCGATTCCCTCTTTACTTTACATAGTCTAACTATGAGTTCTTTGCGGGAATCGGCGGTTCTTCCTCCTCGTGCCGGACACCGACGCACGATAGGCCGATCTGCCTATCAACTCCCCCGGAGCCGGGACGCCGACACCCGAAAGGCCGAGCCCCGTAGCTCCGGAACCGGCGGTTGTACCAAGCCGGGCCGATCCAAATCTTGCGGAGAGCTCAACTCGCTTGGATCGGCTGCGTCTTCGAGGTCGCCGCTGAAACCGAACAAGGCGGCCGCGTGTCACCTGCGGCTTCTCCCAAAGGCACCGCTGCTAACGAAGAATCGGTCGGCCGGGAGCCGCCCGCGGCTTCTCCTGTAGGCACTGCTGCCGCCGATGAGCCCGCCGAAGTTGAACAAGCTGGCCATGTGCACGATGCTGCCTCCGAGGATGCTTCGCTGGTGAAGGGGATCGGCCGGCCGAGAGCTGATTGAAACATACGAACCTGTAGGTTCAATGGCCCAGCCGATAGACGTCCGGCCGCTTCGCATCGACGCTTCGCGGGTTTGTTTTTACTATCTCCCTTTTATTTTCTTGATTGCTTCGATTATTAACTTCATCTTATTCTTCTTGGTATTCCGGGCACTCGGCTTCCCTCGTCCTGCGCCGATTTTAATATCTTCCTCTGGTCTTACCACCATGAACGAAATCGCGCGCGAGCTCGAGGCCTCTTCGGTCGGCTGCTTGGTGGCCGACGCACAACCCATAAGGGCCCGGTACTTGGAGGTCCGGACTGAACTCCCGGAGGATGTGCGCGATGCTCGCACCGCGTGGCATACATGGAGTACTGGCAAATGGACTTCACTCGTGCCCGGCGGCGTTTGGCTCGCCATGCGGAGCAGCGGCAAGCTGCGTTACTCGCCGATAACTCCATCAAGCGCTACGAGGAGGAGGTCCGGAAGACCCGGGAGATGCAAGAGCAACTCTCAAATCGGCGGGATGAGCTGCAAGCAATCAACCGGGAGATTGCCGATTTGAGAGCATCGCCGGCTCTCAAGGAGGAGGCGGCGGCGGCCTTGGAAGCTACTATTGCACGGTTGTCGGCCGATGTGGCGGCTCGGCAGAAGACGACGGACGAAGCCATTCAAACGGCCGAGAAGATGGTCGCCGCGGCGCAGGCGATATCGGCCCCATCGAGGATGACCTATTGGTCATGGCCAAACTCGACTCCACGCCGGCCCGCGCACTATCTCGCTGTCCAAGACTTCCTGTCCCGCGGCGAGGTCGTTGACTATGCTTAGGTGTAATAGGACTTTGAACAAAGTTTTGGTTGTAAACATTTTTTTGCACTAAGGGCGATATACAATCATATCGGCCATCGAAGGCGATGTTCAAACATCGGCTAATTTATCGGTGATTCCCTCTGTTTTACTTTCATATATTTTTTGGGCTAAGGGCGATACTCTCGATATCGGCCGTCTCAAGCGATGTGCATCGACATCGGCTATAGTCTCTTTTAGGCCGAACACTATGAGTTAATCCAAATGCTAGGATAATACTTGCTTCAAATACTTTCCATTAAGTGCTCGGCCGAATTCTTCCCCTTCTAACTCTTTCAAAATATATGCATTACCCGGTGCCGATCGGCTAATCAAATAAGGTCCTTCCCAATTAGGCGACCATTTACCAAACCGATTGTCCTTCACACCGATCGGCATCCTAAGCTTCCGGACCAAATCGCCCTCTTTAAACTGTTTATGCACAACCTTCTTATCATAATGGCGGGCGACCCTTGCTTTATTCTGCTCTATTTTCTCCAATGCATCCAGCCGATTTTGTACTACATCTTCTAATTCATCCATCATCAATCCGTAGTACTTGATCGGCGAAAGCTTTTGTTGCAACTCAATCCTTACGGAGCCGATAGCTGTCTCCCATGGCGATGCGGCTTCGTGCCCATATACCAGCTGATACGGCGCAACTTGCATAGCTCCATGCCGTGACATACGATAAGCCCACAAAGCGTCCATCAATTTCATGTGCCATTTACGAGGATACTCTTGTATTTTCCGCTTGATTAACTTGATCGAGACTCTTATTCGCCGCTTCGACTTGTCCATTGGCTTGGGCATAATATGGCGATGAATTAATCAATTTAATTCCCATCTCATCGAGCAAAAGATTGAAATTCGTCCGACGTGAATACTGATCCTTGATCTGTTGTGATTGTCTCTGGAATCCCAAACCTATAAATAATATGCTCTTTAACAAACGTTATTACGTCGGCCGTCGAAACTTTACGATAGGGCGCTGCTTCAACCCATTTTGTGAAGTAATCTGTAGCTACCAATATGTACTGATGCCCTTTGCTCGATGCTTGGATTTATCCGGCCGATCATATCCATGGCCCAACCTACGAACGGCCAAGGTTTGATTCTTGGATTCATAGCCGATGCGGGCGCCCTCTGTATAGGCCCGAATTTACTGCGAGTCTTGGCAACTCTTGTAATATTTGAAACAATCGGCCAACATTGTCGGCCGGTAATAACCAGACTCGCCTTAGCAGCCACTTCATCTTATGGGCCGATTGATGCGTTCCGCAAATCCCATCATGTACTTCGCTCATTACCACTTTTGCCTCGGTGTCATCAATACACTTGAGAAGCACCCCATCAATTGTCTTGAAAAATAGTCGATCATCCAACGAACATACTTCAAAGCTTTATATCTTATCTTCTTATCCGTAGGTTGGGATGGATTGCTCAAAAATTTTCGAATTTCCGTACGCCAATCGGCTTCTTCAATATCAGCTACCTCTAAGTCTGTTTTCGGCGAGCCGATATCCATATGCTAGCTGAGCCAAGTTATTTGCTTCAAAATTCTGCTCTCTTGGTATATGGCTGACTTTAACACACTTGAACCTTTTCATTAACTTCGGCACTTTCTATGATATTGCAACAATATTTCATCTTTACACTCATACTCATCGGCCGGTGACTCACAACCAACAAGGAATCTCCGAAAATTTCCACAAAATCAGCCCCGGCATCGATGAGTAATTCCAATCATTTTAATACTGCCTCGTATTCGACCTGGTTGTTGGTGTACGCCTCCATTGTAATAGAGTATCCACGTACTGCCCCGAGGCGACACAACAACCAAGCCGATTCCACTTCCTTCTTTGCAAATCGAACCATCAAAGAACACCGTCCATGGCACTGGTTCAACATATCCGGCGAGTGTTCACCGTGTTGCACCACTAAATCAGCCAATACTTGTGCTTTCACTGCTCTGGCCGATTCATAGCCTAAATCAAACTCCGCAATTGCCAACATCCATTTGCCCAACCGGCCTTTGGGGACCGGAGCCGATAGCATATACTTTACGACATCGGCCCGGCAAACGACGAGTACATTCTTCGGCCAACAAATAATGCCTTAATTTCGTGCATGAAAAATACGAGACAGAGACATAACCTTTCCACTTCGGATACCGTGTTTCTGCATCAATCGGTTTGCGGCTGAGATAAAATATGACCCGCTCTTTTCCCTCCTGCTCTTGAGTCAATGCTTGAGCCGATGCACCTATCATCAGCCGATAAATATAACTTAAAGGGTGTGCCGACTTTGGCGGAACCATCACTGGTGGGGACACCAAATATTTCTTGATATCTTCTAAAGCCTTTTGATGGATCGGCTCCCACCGAAACTCTTGGCTGGCCTTGAGCTTCAATAATGGCGTAAACACATCAAGTCGGCCGGACAAGTTTGAGATAAATCGCCTAATAAAATTAATCTTGCCGATCGGGGACTGGAGCTTCGTCTTGTTCGTCGGCGGTTCTAACTTTCTAATAGAATCAATACTCTTAGGGCCGACTTCAATTCACCTTTTCATGCACAATAAACCCCAGAAATTGTCCAGTTGAGACACCAAACGCACACTTGAGCGGGTTCATCTTCGATCCGTATTGTCTTGTCCTCTTCAACACTTCCCCGAGATCAGCCACATGACTTCCAATCGATCTTGATTTCACCATGACATCATCAATATAAATTTCCACCAATCGGCCGATCAAATCGTGATATATAAAATTCATGGCCCTACGATATGTAGCACCAGCATTTTTTAGTCCGAAGGTCATGACAACCCACTCATATAGTCCCAACGCTCCAGGGCATCCGAATGCCGTTTTCGATATATCTTCCTCGGCCATAAAAATCTGATTATACCCAGCATTTCCATCCATAAAGCTCAAAATCTTGTTGCCGGCGGCTGCATCAACCAACAAATCGGCGTTTGGCATTGGATACTCATCTTTCGGAGTTGCCTTATTCAAATTCCTGAAGTCAATGCAGACCCGCATCTTTCCGTTTTTCTTCTCCACCGGCACAATACTAGAAACCCACTCCGCATATCGGCATGGTCCGATGAAGCCGGCTTCATACAATCCGACAATCTCTTCTTTGACGGCTTCATAATACCCAGGGTCAATCTTCAGAGCCCCACGCTTATATGGTCGATATCCGGGTTTAGTGGGCAACCGATGTTCAACAATCGATCGGGTGAGTCCGGGCATCTCGCTATAATCCCAAGCAAAACAATCCTTAAATTCTTCCAATAAGGCCACCAATTCATCTCTTACTTCTTTACACAATTTCATGCTAATATATGTCGGCCGAGGCTTGTCTCCATCCCCTATATCCACTTCTTCTAATTCATCGGCCGACACAAAACCGTGGCCTAATTTCCCGTCTTCGGTTCATCAATCGGCCGACTCACCATGTCTTCGAGTGTGTATATCGATCGGCCGATTGTCCGTCAATTCTCTGTGGGGCCCATCGGAGCAGCCGGGAGTACCGACCCCCGGTCACAATAACTCCATCACCTGTGATGTTTATGGCCTCCGCATCCCAATACGTGCCCGATAAACAAGGCAAGCTCTCTAGACCGACAAACTCGAAATCGGCGGTTGCAATGGTTACGGAACTTATCGGCCCGCACGATTTCGACCTTGTTGCCGACCCATTGAATCAAACAACTGGTGCATGGTTGAGGGGATGCAACAATTGGCATGAATCCGGTCTCTTCCTAACAAAGTTGTGTATGCACCTTTCCCGTCAATGATGAAAAAAGTGGTGGGTATGGTTTTGCTGCCCACGAGTGATCTCCATTATTGCGGCCCCACGCACATCTTGGCTTCTCCCGTTGTAATCCTTGAGCGTCGGATTAGCCCTCATCATTTCTTCGGCGTCTTCCCGAGCTTGCGGTATGTAGTAATCGGCATGACGTTGACCGCCGCTCCTCCGTCGACCAACATTTTCCTCATCGGCGACCCATTGACGTAGCCGCTAATGTACAATGCCTTGAGATGCAAATGATCCGAATTGACCGGCTTATCAAATACCGCTGATTCCTTCGTCCACGGAGTCTCCGAAATCTCCCCAAGCTGGTTCTTCTTCGGCCGAATTTTCATCGGCCGATCCAGACAATCCTGGGCATTAGTGACATCATATTCACCGCGGCTTCGACCGTACCACTGAGACCGCACTTTCGGCCTCCATTGCTTCTTGGGCTTGGGCTCATCATCTTGGTCATCTCCGTAATGGCGTCTACCCTTGATTTCCCGACAACGCATTCTTTGAAGCCTCCTCTTTTGGGTTTTCTTGAGCAAACCACCGGGGCACCATTGACCTTCGTTCTCCGTTTGATCACTTCTCGAATCTTCATGGTATTGGTAATCGAACTCTTCTTCATCATTGATTGGCCCCGATCGATCGTGAACGAGAGGTTCTCTTTGGCACTACGTATCTTCGTTCATCATATCCATGATCGTAGTCGATTGCTCTTATGGGGGCCGATTGTCGAGATTCATAGTTGCGACCAATCGGCCGTCCCTGGTAACTTGACGACCCGACGTCACGATACTCTTCCCGGCCGGTGCACTGCGGACGGTTCTCGATAGATGGAAGCTTCATGTTTCGGTCCCAGCGATGTCGAAAGAAAGGACAATCCCGAGTGTGGGTCAAAATCTTCTCGGCGGATCACGCTTTGCATGTCTGCTGACTTTGGTCGATAGATTCCTGTTCACGTGCCACTTGATCTCCTTCCCTCTCCCTCTTCCTCTCATATCGGCGTATGAAACCAGCTGATCCACCACCGATGGTATTGATGTACATTGTATTAGCGAGGGAAAGGGTGCCCATCAACTTTCATCTTCTTCTTCACATCGGCTGCTCGCAATATCCCACTCGTCAATCGCCTTCCGGATCTCATCTCTCATAGCATAACAATCAACGGTGTTATGATGTGAATTTCCATGCCACTTGCACCACTTAGCCATTTTCTTCAATTCCTCCGGCGTAGGAATTTTGTGATGAGGTGAAAGTTGAATTTTCTTTTCCACGACGGCTGATCAAATATCTCGTCGGCCTTAGATAAATCAAAATCATATTTTCTCTCCTTAGGATTGACATGCGGAGAAAATATCGGCCGTTTATTATTAGTCCACTCAACTGCATTAATTCCCTCTTCATCATCTTCATCTGTCGAAATCAGCATAAGCTACACGATACCGCCGATTCCTGGTGAGCTGGAGATTTTCTTCCTGGCCAACCGCCCTACGTGTTAGCTGTGCCAGCCCATCAAACTCATGTGGGGTAAACTTTTCTTTGACGTTGGAGAATAGCCCCGCATAAGCGATCTCGGCCAAGCTGCTGCTCTGTCGGGTTCGGATTGTAGCATCGTCCCCTCGAGTCCCGAACCTTTGTATATAATCGGCCACCGATTCCCCGGTTTTCTGTTTCACTGCCATTAAATCGGACAAACTAAGCTCGGTAATTCCCGTGAAGAAGTACGAGTGAAACCTTTTCTCCGAGATCGGCCCAACTACTGAATAGAACCAGGTGAAAGCGAAGCAAACCATGAAAAGGCCGATCCGGACAATGACGAGTGGGAATAGCCGAACCCGCAAAGCCTCCCGAGTAGACGCCTCACCAAGTTGTGCGTCATACCGACTGATGTGCTCCATAGTTGAGGTGTTATCTTGCCCGGAAAACTTGGAAAACTCGGAAATTTTATACTTGTTGGGTAAAGCCACGGAATCCATCCGATCGGGGTAAGGTCGCCGATACAATGCACTTTTCTCCTTAGGCTTCAAATCGAGCCGATCTTTCATCATATCGGCGATCTTAGCCATGAGGCTATTTATATCATTGGGTTCAACGGCCGCCGATCCGGTCCCCGTCATATAAGCTGTGTTGGGCTGCCCCCGATCGGGTGTAACAAGCGGCCGTTTCAGAAATCCCGAGTGCGGTAGCGGGAACAATGTATCGCGGAGCGATTCCATAATTCATGGCCGATTGGATCGGCCGTCCGATCATGAATCCATGTCCCCCAGCTGATGCGGTCGGGTCGTGGAATACCGGATATCGGCCGTACTATAGTGGGTGAGTTCTCAATTCTACTCGGGCCGGTATTTGGTACGTAGAAGAAATTGGGTCTGTTGTGCCATCTGCGGGACCGCTGCCACATTGGTTGGTGCCCCCAACTCGAAGCCGGCTGTTGTACATCTTGCTCGTTGCCCTCTTCCGTTACCGACTTCTTGGGATCACTTGTTATCCTCTTTGCTTGGCTGGGTTGCCTTGGTACTTGCATTTGCATTGTCCTTGCCAGGCCATAGGTTGGGTGGCATGCCATACATGGGCTGAAACCCTGTTGGCGGTGTAGTATTACGGATGCCGATTCCCTGAATCGGTCGTACGAGAGTGCCAACGGTCGAGTGTATGCAGGTCCAGAATATCCTTCGATAAATGATCGCCGTCAACCGTGTCCTTGATCAAATTTCCGATGGTGTTGGTCAACACGCCCGATTGATTGATTAGGGCTCGATGAACGGACGAGTTGACCATATCACCGAGTTGGTTGGCATCCGGCGGTCTCTGGGCTTTGATTTGGTCTAGTTCTTCCGGATGCGAGAATCGAGGGATGTCTCCTTTTGTGGCCACTACGCCACGTGTCACTTTCGGGGCTTGAAAGTACTTTTTCATTGCTTCGGCCGGGTATTCTTGAGTACTGCAGCTTTTGTTACGTCGTCATCTTCCCCCGAGGCCGAAACCTCGTTGTCATCGAAACTTCTCCATGCCCTTTGCCATCCGTCCTGAGAGGGACTGGAACGAAAATCGGCCGATTCTCCGCATCGACCATTGGTGTTCCGTCCTCCCCGACCGCCTGCATGTACGACATCTTGATCTTGGTTGCTTCCGTCCCACCGGCGTGCCAAAAAGTGTGTTGACGTCAAAAGTCGCCAACACACCGTCGTCCGGAGAGTCCACCGAAACCCCGGCGACGCGAGGCCTCGTGCTCCCAACGGACCGGCTCGGCTCGCCGATGTTCGTGTGCTTGCTGGTGCGTGCAGGATGGTTTTCCTGCAAACCAACAAAGACAATAAAAGGTGTAAAATTCCAGGTCATCGGTCCGGATAGACCGATGTGCGGCCGTGGCCGATTCGGCGTAAGATAGACAAAATCGGCCATCGATCGGGAGCAGCACGGCCCATCCATTTATGTATTAAATGCCAGGCAAACGAACTGCGATACAAACGATACTGAAATCGGCCGACGCTATAACATGCGATCGGTGGCTAGCAGCCGATTCCGTCGGTAAACGATCACATCATTAAGACTTTGCAGGGATGCATTATCGGATAAAATGTAGACAAGGTAATTATTAATGGGATGTGATTAATTTGGTGGTAAGAAGATGGTTTAATCATCAATCAGATCAGTAAATCGGCTGATCGGGCATCCGGCCGATTTTGCCATTGATTATAGTAGTGAATTATTTAGATCTATCTAAATGTATAATGATGATCAATGAAATCGTACTAATAACTCGGGTCCAAAAGCAGCTTTAACAGATTTAATTAATTGAACATAAAACAGCTTAATGAACGTGATAAGCAATCGGCTAAACGCTCCGAAAGAACGAGTAAGACAAATACAACCACACGGATCCCAAATCGACCGGTCGCTCCAACAGGACAAGTCAAGCGATGGCACGCGGGTGGACCGAGTCTAACGGCCGCGCACGCCCGGCCGATTCAGGACAAGCACAATCATAAACGTCTTAACTATGAAAGTAAGTCTACACCCTAGCCAATCGGCTGCATGCGCCTAGGACAAGTCAACTATCGCAAAGGCAAACACGGGACACGTCAACTGAATCTGCACGATCGAATCGGCCAAGATGTAAAAGAATTCTCATAGCGGCTATCGTGACTCGAACGACCGGATCCGAGCCAATCGGCGCCGTGAGCAAAGGCTGGAACGGGGAGGTAGGACAAGTCAAACTACCTCCACCACGAGCCCGGACCAGGTCAACTTGACCCATCACGGCCGATACTCACTACGCCGATCGAAAACAGATCCGGTCGCCGGATAACTAGCAATTAAGCCATCTAATTACGAACAATGCGCCGAGAATTAGACAACATAATTACCTTGTCAAGCCAACGTGTTGTCGACCGAGCCCGAAGATCCCCGCGCGAAAACGGTAAAGACTTGACGAGAAAATTAGGGTTTGGCGATGCGCGAAAGTTGTATTGGATGTGAATCGAGTTTACATGTTACATCCGAGTATGTATTTATACTCGGCAAAAAGAATCCTATTCGGACCCTCCTCGAGGCCGATTTCCTAACCGACTAGAATCCTTTTCCCAAAACTAACTATTATTTCTAATTTTATAACGTGGGCCGGGCCCATCAATGTTGTGCTCTTACGTTGACGTCCGCGCACGATTCCCGGGAGAGACGCGCCTTTTACTCGCCCAAGCGGCCGTCGGCCTTACGCCCACCGGCCCCTTTTTACCTATAGTCGCCGACAATGGGTCCCTTGGTCAAAAACCGGCGTCAACACCTAAAAAACGCTATTACGGTGATAAATTGCTGACGTCATCGGGGACAACGCTATTACGAGGTCACTGTAATAGCGGGCGCCAATGACGTCATCACGGGTCATCGATACTAAAAATAGAGGTCTTTCAATAGTATCGGGCATTGTTGACATCATCACGGGCTGCTATTAAAGAAAACCCATCAATATCGGGCCAATTATGTCAACAGCCCGATATTAAACATGTGGCTCGTAAAGCCCATAAAATCTAAACCCTAAGGCCCATAAAGCAACAACAATATAAAACGGACCTCTCCTCAACCCTAACTCATCCGATCGATCCCTCTCCCTCTCCCTTCCCGCGCCGCCCCTGCCCCCCACCCGCTCGTGCTGCCGCGCCGCCCGCCCCCGCCCCGGCGTTGCTCTGTGCTGCCGCGCCGCCCCTTGCTCCCCGCGCTGCCGCTTGCACGTTGCGCCGCCGCGCCATCGCGCGGCCCCCTCTTCCCCGCTCTCGGCGTCGGGTCGCGGCCCCCGCTCCCTGCTCCCCACGCCGCCGCCCCTGCTACGGATTCGCCCGCGTCCCTCCCCTCTCGCGTCACGCCGGCGGAAGATCCGGCGAGGAAGGGGCCGCATCTCCACCGCTCCTCGCCCGTCCCCTCCTCTGCGTCGGGCTACGCCCCACCCCTCCTCCGAGTCGCGTTGACGGCGGATCCGACGATAAGGCGATCGGATCCGAGCTCTCCCCACCGCACCGTGCCCCTCCCCGGCGGTGCGCCACTCCCCGGCGGCAACGCTCTCGGCGGTGGCGGATGCGACCAGGTGTCCAGGCCTCGCATGGGTTTGGGCTACGGGCCGGGCCTAACCTGGGCCTCGGTGCCACGTGGTCTTTTTTTATCATTTTTCTTTATTCGCTTGTAGTATCGGGCAAATCTATCCGATACTATTGTTGTCACATTTGTAATAACGTCTATGTAGTATCAGCCAAAATGACCGATACTACTGGACGTTTTTGCCCGATAGTGTAGGGCTTTATTCTAGTAGTGCACTGCACACAGATACAGTACTTGGCTGGACGCTACTGACCGGCGCGCGCGTACGCCTGTGTATACACGCACGACTTGCAAAGGTCACACGTACGGCTGGCAATCCGTATTTTTATTTCTGTCTTTTGTGCAGCGTGCATGTATATACTAACCTTGTACTGGGACTGAGTACGGAGTGAGTACACGAGACTGCGAGAGCACACACATTCTAGCAGTAGTACGTTGTTCTGGCGGTACAGTACAGAACACTGAGCGCTCGACCAGCTCGTAGAGAAGAAATCACACATCACGAGCAGTAGCACACATCTACCGGCCAGCAAGATTTGAGGTGTGGCGAAATTAGTGATTTGTAGAAACTAGAAAATGATAGCTAAAAAATGTTTAACAAAGCAAGCTAGGCTAACTTTTCTATTGCCTCATCAATCAGTACAAATCTTTAATGGTAAACTACAACATATTTTTCTTTGTTTCTCTTGCTATCTACTGATCCGTAAAATAAATTACATGTTTTCTTGTTGATTTATTACTACAAAATAAAAGTAGCTAACTATGGCAGTCAAATTGAGGTATGGCAAGTGCCATACTTGGCCACCATTGTCCTCCGCCACTGCCGGCCAGTCAATTCCTTAACAAGGAAAAATGAAACCGACTTACGAAGTCCACACATACGTCCGTTATTGTTGACAATCAAACTGCTTTTCTTTTTAATTTTGGACAAGACAATCACACTACTTAAGGATCACATGGACCAGTTTCACCAGCAGTATTTTATCTCTCGCAGATGCATATGCACGCCAAATTCCTTTTCAGTATCTTTTCTACTCAATGGTCTGTGTAGCCGTGCGTGGATGTTGCAGTACAGGCAGCGCCAATCAATCCTTCTCCACGGATGGATCGATGTCTCATCCTACCTACACGGCAGAGAATTTTTGCTGCATGCCGTTGCGGCCAACAGGACTTTGTTTTGTCTCCTTTTCAGCGGTCGCCAAAAGCCACGGTGTCACTCTCACTCGCCTAGCAGATCCATTTGTATGATCTAAATCCCTAGTGTTATGATGTACACAACCCTCGGAAATTAGGCTGTCAATTGCGGTCGATTAGTCTCTAGTACCAGCACTCGTGTCCACGTTGATGTTATTGGAGATGAAAGGCCATATACGGCCCCGTTCGTTTCCACCTCTAAAATTTAGATATCTGTCACATCAAAGAGAATCTTACTTATTTAAGTAATAATTTTATTAATTTAATAACAAAACCTATGTCGCGACCTCCTCTAATTTGCGAGACTGAATCTAATGATCCTAATTAATCTATGTTTTGCTACAGTGATGCTACAGTAAACATCTTCTAATAACACTATAATTATCCTCGTTGGATTCGTCTCGTGAATTAGATAGGAGGTCTGCAATTAGTTTCGAGATTAGACTTTATTTAAGACTCTCAAAATGATAAAATTCTCTTCGATTTGACCTCTAAAAATTAGATAGGGGGAACGAACAGGCCCTACATCTGGTACGATACATGTCCCTGTCCTCTTTCTGCTGGCCCCACACGATGAATTCTTGCAACCGCTAGCCAGTACCTGTACACTTGAAAGCTACTGATGTTGAATGCGTTCATAATTAATTAGCTGCTCGAACGAACAAGCAATCGAGGTGCGTCGTCGTCCAAACTGTTGGATGGATGCGAACATGTAACTCAGCATCTGTCTGCAGGAGAGCTCTGCGAGCCGATGGAGAAAAACGATCCTGCTGGAAATCAATTCTGTTTGGTATATCAAGGCCCTGCAGCTAGCGCAGCAAAAGCTGATCTTCTCTTGGCCCTTGAGGATCCTGTAGCTGGCTGCATGTGTCAACACATCGCTTTCGACGCTAGCTAGCAATATTGATCGGCGACGGGCAGTCGTTTTCCATGCCGATCCATCGGCCCAATGATGGGTTTGTTCAGGCGTTATTGTTGATTTTGGCACCGGTGTTTTCGTTGTCCTTGCGTTAGCTTAGACGCTAACGTTCAGCTGACGAAGAGGACACCAAGCTAGGAATTGTCCCTCTGGAAGTATCAAAGAATTCGTCCGCTGAGAACTTTGAGCTTTCTGTTTTCACCAACCGGAACCGGTTGCCATTTGAACCGGGACCAGGATACGGCATCTAATTCGCATCCGAATTCAAATTGATGTTATCGGCAGCAGGTGCCACCTACCTACTTGTAAAAAAAAAAGGTGTTTTGCACGGAATCAAGCGCAGTAACAAAGCCAGTTCACATGTAGCTCGAGCTGCATATATCCTTTTAGTTGACCTTGGTGAAAATTTCCTGGCACTGGCCTGAAAACGAAATGGAAGACCAAACTTCCGAATGCGTCTATTTACCACCTAACCCGTACGTCTGCAAATTGCGATCCACTGAGCAGCTTTACCAATAAATAGTATTTCGGGTTGATTAATCAAGACCCTTTTCAGGGGATCATGTGTGTACCCGGTATATAATGTTGTTTCGTTTGTGGAGTCACTGCTGTTACCAATACCAACAAATCTTTGGCAGCTTGGAGAAGGACTTAACCGGCATCTTCGTCCCTTTCTCCATTACCTTTGCTAGGCACAAAACATCTTATTTGGTAGACTTGTTTTGTTAGTCTTCCACACGGCAGAGTAATTATGGTGGGAATAACTGGTAGCAGAAAGGCCCTTTTTGTAGGAAATGTCGGGTAACATGAGTAGTGCTCTGCTCGTTGCTGTAAACTTTGTATCAATGTTCCGTTCCCTTTTTTGTTATATAGAATTTTACGAACGAGGAAGGATATACCCCTAAAACGTTTCGTATGAGCATCGGTTTGATTTTTATAACCACTAGGCTGTATGAAAGTTTCATGCCGTGCGTTTTTTTTAAAAAAATGTTTCATGCCGTGCCTCCCAGGGAAAGGAAACAGAGCAAACATAGATTAAGAAACGAAACATGAATCCACAATTTTCGGCCAATAGCCCAAAAAACGAAAGCCCACGGGTCGAGTTCCATGACAGGGAAGAAGAGCCCGAAAACGCTGGGTCACACGATTACGCGTTCCCAGCTCACTTTGGGCCCACGAGCCAGAAGCCCAGAGTAGCAAGAGCGAACCGGAAAAATCTGGAGACCCCGGGCCCAGTCCAGGTACGCCGTCCATCTACCCAAACCCCCGTGAACACGCAGCAACAGAAGAAAGAGCCGCGGGGCCCAACCAGCGCAACCGGATCGCGCACGTCTAGACGGGCAGGCACGTCGCGGCCCCACGCGTCAGCCAGTCTGTTCCCTCCAGCAACCTCCTGGCACCGGATCCGATCCGATCACCGCGTCCAGTAACCACCAGCCAGCGCGAAAGACACGGACGACTACGCTACGCACACAGATCATACCGTTCGCCATCCCCGGGGGCCCACATGTCACCCGCACGTCGGTCGGGCCGTCGGGTCAGTCCTCGGCCGCGGGGCCCACCGGGCGTAGATTCGTCCCCGCGCGGGGGGCCCACCGGTCAATTCCTTCCGTACCGCGACTGTTGTGTTGAGGCGACCGACCGGGCTCGCCTCGCTCCTCCCACGCGCTGCGCTGTGCGCCGTGCTCCGTGTTCTTTCATTTTTTGCTGGGTGGACGCGGTGCACGAGAAGGGCGGAGGGGAGCACGGGATCGTGCCGCGCAGGTGCAGCGCTTTTGTGGGATTTCTTTTTTTAATTTATTTTTAAAAGCGGATGAGGGGGCTCCATCTCGAGGCTGAAAAAGGGGGAAAAGTTGCGGCTCTGTTGCTGCTGGGTGGCTGGACCAAAAGCACGGCGGAGAACCGGCAGGTTTTGAGTAACAACGGATTTGAATTTCTATTCGAACAAGTGCAGTTTGGGGCAGCATTCATACAACACCCTGTTTGTTTTGTTTTACGAATCAGCATACGTATAACATACAAACATTGACATTGAGTAGCTCAAATCTGAGAATGAAGGTATCATGTGAGTCTAAAGTGTGAAGCCTAGTTTTTCTTTTCCGACGAAAAGTTATGTTGCATAGTTCAGACTCTGTATGGAATGCTTACTTACGTATACATATAAGTAAATTGAGAAGCAGAAATTGAATGTAGGACACTAATTGTTAGTAACTTATTTTAAGAAAAGAGAATACAAGATAGTTTCTTGCGCCATACGTAATCTTGCGTGTATGACGAAAACTAGACGAATATAGCAGCATAAGCATAAATTGAATGTAGGATAGTAATTATTAGTAACTGATTTTTTTAAAAAAAAGGATAAAAAATAGTTTCTTGCGTCGTACGTAATCTTGACTCCGACGAAAATCATGAGCTATGTTGAGGAATACACCACATATGTTAACTTATAATTCGTGTAGCAAGTATACGAAATATATTACACTCGGTGTTTGATTAGCAACTTGGTTCTAACTATCGATATGAAATTATATTTTGTAGAAACAATCACATCATACTCAACCAATAGTGTTACAAACTACGGAGACAAAAAGGCATTACAAAGAGTACTAAATTATACGAAATGGACTATAAGTGGCTCTGATGTCCCATTTGGTACATGCCACACTGTCCCCCACACTGCCCTGTTCGTTTCCTGCCTCTAAAAATTATACCCATCACATCAAAGAGAATCTTACTATTTAGTAGATACTTTTATTAATTTAATGACAAAACCTATGTCACGACCACCCTCTAATTTGCGAGACGAATCTAATGATCCTAATTAATCTATGTTTTGCTACAGTGATGCTACAGTAAACATCTTCTAATAACACCATAATTACTCTCGTTGGATTCGTCTCGTGAATTAGATAGGAGAGTCTGCAATTAGTTTCGAGATTAGACTTTATTTAAGTACTCCAAAATGATAAAATTCTCTTTGATTTGACCCTCTAAAATTTATATGCCTAGAAACGAACACACCCATAAACAAACCATAAATCCATGATTGCCACATTCCCTCTGTTCATGTTCAAGTTTCCTGGCCACACGTACCGAGCTTGGTGAAGACGAAACACGACCCGTTTCACACGGCAGCTTTGTCTATTGGTCCATGGACCTGGCGCACACCCAAAAGCACTCGCCTTCTCCATCTACCTCTCTCTCCTCTTCCCAGCTTTCCCTTTCGCCTCGCCTCGCCTCCTCCCTCGCGCATGCTCCAAAAAGCAGCTCCGCCTCTCCTTCCCCGCTTTCCCCACATCGCCTAGGGTTTCCCGCTCCCCATGCCTGTCCCCGAACCCTAGCTTTCCCGGCCGCGCCGTCCCTCTAGCCGCCACCACCACCGCCGCCGCCGTCGCTTCCGGCCATGGCCGCCGCCGCCGGGGCCGGCGCCGGCGAGTACTCCTTCGCGGCGGAGTACGACGGCCCGCCGCTCCCCTACTCGCTCCCGCGCGCCATCCCGCTCGACCTCTCCCACATCCCGCTGGCCTCACTCTCCTCGCCGCCGGCGTCCCCATCCGCATCCTCGTCCCCGCTCCCCGTCGTCCGACCGCTCACCCCCTCCTCCCTCTGCTCCACTGTCCACCCGCCGCCCCGCTCTGCGGCGCCCGCCCCCGCGGGGGTAGCGGCCGTGGTGGACTCCCCCACCTCCGTCATCGAGAACCACCACGCTGCGGCCCACCACTCCGCCGAGCTCCCGTCCTCCCCCTCCGACGACGAGGGCACCCCTGACGCCGGCCGCCAGGCGCTGCCGCCGAAGCCCCACCAGCCCGTGGTCACCTTCGCGGAGACCAGTGGCTCGCTCCTCCAGACCTCCGACGATGAAGAGCTGTACGAGGATGAGGAGGAGGAAGAGGAGGGCGATGTGGCCTCGAGGAATGCCCGGCCCCGCGCTGCTGGCCAGTCGAGCTGCTCCCTCTCCCCGCGCACTTCGAATCGGGGAGCCGGAGGGGGGCAAGTCCCGCGGCTGCTACAAGTGTGGGAAAGGGGGTGGCTTCTTTGGCCGCGGCGACAAGGAATCATGCCTCGTCTGCGGCGCGCGGTACTGCGCGGGCTGCCTGCTCCGGGCGATGGGGTCCATGCCGGAGGGGCGCAAGTGCCTGGAATGCCTCGGCAGGCCAGTGGCCGAGTCCAGGCGAGATGCGCTGGGTCGAGGCTCGCGCGTGCTGCGTCGGCTGCTCAGCGCGGCGGAGGTGGATCTTGTCATGAGGAGCGAGCGGGAGTGTGCCGCGAACCAGCTGCGGGCAGAGGACGTCTACGTCAATGGGGCCAAGCTGTCGCCTGAGGAGCTTGTGATGCTGCAGGGGTGCCCTTGCCCACCTTCGAGGCTCCGGCCGGGGTTCTATTGGTATGACAAGGTGTCTGGCTTCTGGGGAAAGGTATGCGATATGCCACAATTTGAAGTTACCGTCTTCATTTGGAGATTGTAGTGGTTTCATAGACCTAGGAGTAATCTACTTGTGATTTTGATTATATTCCAGTGTCCATTTAGACATGAGACATAGTCTTGATGTTGGAATTAGAGTCGCTGTGTAGTGTCCTGTTACCACTGATCAGAGATCGGGATGTAAGATCGATGAATCAGGTAGATGAACAGAGATGAGAATAGGGATAGGATAGCTTGGAGAAGAAGGTTAGGGATTGAATTCACTTCTATTTCATTGCTTAACTCCATTCGGTTACATCCTGGGTTTGAATACCCACACACTCGGTCCCACTACTCAGAGGCCAACTCACACCCGCCAACCGCACCCGCCAGTGAAAAGTGAAAACGATCTCCTGGTTTCCCGTCTCGTGATTCTGTGCTTCTTCCCTTAACTGGACACTGGTCTGGTTGCTGCACAGATTTCAAGTGAAAGATTATTCTTTACCTTTTCTGATGTATTATACTTTCTAGGACAATTTATCTTATTTAGAGCTCGAAAGGTGTAAATTCTTATAGGCAATCATGATGTATATGTCTTCATCTCTGGATATGATAGTGCTGTTGATTGAACTTGATCTGTGGAATACATTTAAGTTGACTTTGATTGGGCTTCAGAAAACTTGGGGGCTGTGTCATATTCCAAATGATTTATTATTGAGTTAATTCCACAAACCCACCAATATTTTGGCTTTACAGTCACAAACCCACCAAATGTGGTGTCTATTTCACAAACCCACCAATACTTTGGGGTATATTTTCACAAAACCACCATACTTTGAAATTATACTTATGGTCCCACATGTCAATGACAACTTAGCCGTGCAACCGATACGGTTTATGATTTTCAAGTGTTGTCACTTACATGTGGGACCATATGTATTGGGTACATATAATTTAAAAGTATGGTGGATTTGTGAAACTACACCCCAAAATATTGGTGGGTTTGTGAAATAGACACCGTATTTGGTGTATTTGGTGGGTCTGTGACTATAAAGCCAAAGTATTGGTGGGTTTGTGAAATTAACTCTTTATTATTGTTCTAGGAAGCTGAGTTCAGTGTGTCTAATCAGGAAAAATCTGTAATTTTCATTATGCTATTGTGTCCAGGATAGCATGTCCATGATATTACTTATTGAACCATGATATACAATCTTTTTGGAAATAGTGAGATGACCGCAATGGAATCATCTTTTATAAACGTAGTGCTGGTATCTGTAATTACCATATTTGTAATTTTTCTTGCATTCTTAGTGTTGGTAGTAATTTAGTTACTGCATTATGTTGCTTGTATTTCCTTGTGATCCTAAATGGCATTTCATCATCAGCTAACAATTAGTTTATCCTATAAATATTCCAGGAGGGACATAAACCCCATTGCATAATCAGTCCAAATCTAAATGTTGGAGGCTCCTTAGATCAAAAAGCGAGTAACGGCAATACTGGAATATTGATTAATGGACGAGAGATTACAAAATCAGAACTGCAAATGCTTAAGGTTTGGAATCATATGCTACTACCTAATTTCAATGTGTAGTCTACTTTTTTATAACAAAAAATGGTCTGGTTTATTTCAGTTGGCAGGAGTACAATGTGCTGGAAAGCCTCACTTTTGGGTGAATGCTGATGGCACTTACCAAGAGGAAGGCCAGAAAACTGTTAAAGGGAAGATCTGGGATAAGGTAACTCTGGGATTTGTCTTATGTAGATGCCTTGTAATTTTAGGTAAGGAAACTAACCAGCTTCAATTTATCTGTGTTTCTTACCAGCCTATAGTGAAGCTTCTTAGTCCTGTCCTTTCATTGCCAACACCGAACAAAGCAGCTAATCAATGTGGGGAAGAAGCTGTTCACATGGTAAATCGACCCATGCCTGACTACCTGGAGCAAAGGACAATCCAGAAGCTTTTGTTGGTCGGGTCTGGGGCAAGCACCATTCTAAAGCAGGTAAAAAATTTTGTAAGCATCAAGTCAATTGCATTAATATGCACACATAGATAAGTTGTTTCGATGCACTTAGATCACCATCCAATTATAGTTATTCACATTGGAACATTAGAGGAAGGGGGATATCTTTTGCCCTTATAATTAGTTAATTACCAATAACCTGCAATATTTATAATATTGACGTGATAGTTGTTTTTTAATTCAGGCCAAGTTCTTGTACAAGACTAAGCCCTTTTCAGTGGATGAGCGTGAAGATCTGAAATTAATCATACAAAGTAACATATACAACTACCTTGGTATGTTACTTGAAGGCCGTGAAAGATTTGAAGACGAAGCTTCAGCTGATGGAAAAACCAGTCAGTCTGACCCTTCTAGCTCTGGTAATGGTAATACCCGAAGCCAACTTCTAGAGTCTTAGGAGAAGTTTCTTTGTTTGATTTTTGTGAAGCAATGTAACAGATGGGAACTTGTAGTCTTAAGTATTTATTGGGCCTGTTTATTTGTTCTCCAGGCCGTGTTGAATCAGGGTCCTGTGATGGAGCTACTCAATACTCTCTTATCCCACGCTTGAAAGCATTCTCTGAGTGGATTCTTAAAGCAATGGCTTTGGGTAATCTTGAAGACATATTTCCTGCAGCTAGTCGAGAATATGCACCACTTGTTGAGGAATTATGGAAAGATCCTGCTATTCAAGCTACATATAAACGAAGAAATGAATTGCCTTTTCTTCCACCTGCAGCCAATTATTTTCTGGACAAGGTATTGCTGATAATCCTTTTTTTCCTTTTTTTGTTGGTTGGATGAGACTGTTTAATTAACATATTAGATTTTGTTTGCAATTGCCAGGCTGTTGACATATCTCGACCAGAATATGAGCTTTCTGATATGGATATACTGTATGCTGATGGGATAACATCCTCAGATGGTCTAGCATCTACAGAATTCTCATTTCCCCAGATGTCTTTGGATGCGAACGGTGTGGAAGAGCCTGATCCACAAGACTCCTTGTTAAGGTCAGTTCTTTTATGTCAAGAGGCAATGATAGTAAGCTTCAAAAAGAAAAGGCAATGATAGTCTGCTATCTATTACACTTGCTACTAGTCTTTATACATTTATACAACTTCATTGTTATAGACTTACAATTTACAGAGCATTGTTGTCTACTCCTCTATTCTGAAATTGATGACGTTTCAGACAGCAAAATTAGCTTGATGCTAGTTCATTTGTGCTGTCCTAAACATCAACATTTGTAGAATGGAGGGAGTAATTATTTAATGAAGATTAGATGCCTTTGTAAATGTGAAAAGGTCATAATTTTTCCCCCTTTTTGATTCATGGGCATGAAGATTTTTTCGTATAGATGAAAACTTGGATGCATGTTTAGTATTGGTTGTTCTGCAAACCTTATTTGTATATTCTAGGTCTGATTGTTAATTTACCAGTAACTGTAATAATGGTAATCACAATGGGATATTTTAATTTGTCTTCAGGTACCAGCTGATCAGAATAAACAATAGAGGTTTGCATGAAAACTGCAAATGGCTGCAGATGTTCGATGATGTGCGGCTTGTTATCTTCTGTGTTGCTACTAGTGACTATGATGAGTACTATGAGGATGCAAATGGTACTATCGTCAACAAGATGATAGAGAGCAGGCAGCTCTTTGAGAGCATCGTCCTTCATCCAACATTTGAACAAATGGATTTCCTTCTGCTCCTCACCAAGTTTGATCTCCTAGATCAGAAGATTGACAAATCTCCATTAACTTCGTGTGATTGGTTTGATGACTTCACTCCCCTGATCAGTCGTAATTTGATGAGCAATAGCAGCAGAAGCACGCGCAGTCACACAGGTGCAACGCTGGCACAGATGGCTGCACACTACATGGCAGTTAAGTTCAAGAGGCTGTTCCACTCTCTCACAAAGCGCAAACTATACGTGTCATACGTGAACGCCCTGGACCAGGAGTCTGTCCGTATGGCAATCCGGTATGGTCGGGAGATTGTCAAGTGGGAGGACGAGAAGCCTGTTTTTGGTGCCAGTGAGACCATCTACAGCGAGGAGCCAAGCTCCTACTCTCACTGATGTAGCCCTTTGTTGTGTGCAGATGTGGTGTAAATACTAGTTGTGCATTTCCTCTCCCCAGGTTCTCTTAGTAGAGTATCCCCATTCCTTTTATTCCTAGCTGATCATCGGCTTTTATGCTTGTTAGTTATTCACAAGAGTAGAATGAGAGATGCGAGAGTTCCTGTGCATTCTGATTCTTGTAAATTATAGTTCAAAGTTGCCTGTATTCTATGCATCTGGCCACCCGACTTCTAGAGGGATGGTTGATTTATTGTCAGCGTTACCGGTTGGAGTTCAGTCGTAGTGATACAATTATTTGAATTTTTATGATTTGTCAAATTTTGATTTAAAATGAAAAATATTAAAATTCCTTTTTCCAATAAATAAAATGCTTTATTAGAACTAATTTATATTATCATAATACCCTGACTCAGCACGTTCACGAGCCACCAGATCCTGAATGCAATCAGGTACAGAAGGTTGGAACTCGGCTATGCCTAGATTGACAAGCTACCTGTGCTTATTTTCGCGCCATTATCCTAAACTCGGACACCTTCCCATCGAATGTCATGGATAAGTGCTTCAAATGGACTATGATTCAAGGAATTGCTTTATTAGAATCTCAATTAAATAACTGGCAAAAAAAACAAAAGCATGTTTTTTTGCAATTGGATGAGCACAATATGACCTAAAGGGGTGTGTCACGATTTCTGTCCGTGCTGCTGGGTTGTCTTTCGTCGTTGGCAATGGTGGCACCACGGGATGTTCAGATGACAAAAGGGGAAGATACAAGCAATTGGCAGGAAGAGTATTCACATTTATTTATATACGTGTATGTATGTATGCACAAGTGAAAACATGGCGTTTCTTCCGCCTGTACATATCCGGGATTCTGTATGTTGGTGTATGTATGAACGCACGAGCCCACGGCACAGACAGAAGTCATGGCTCTACAGCGGGTTAGTTGGGCGTGAAGCGGTCAAGCAGCAGGTAGAGGGTGGCGTCGGACATGGTTGCGCCACACGCACCAACATCTTGCTCCTCCGCTGCCGCCGTGGCGCCGCCTTCTTACTCCTCTCGGCAAGAGCAAGACTGGCGACGCCGCACAGCTTTGGCAGCTGGCGCAGTCCCTGCTCCCCGCGCCGCCGGCCACAGTCGCCTGCCACCTCCTCTGCACTCTGCAGCGCCAACGCCAGCTCGCTGAACCAGGAAAGCTAGTACTAGTATCTTACCTAACTCGCCTTCTCTTATCTTTTTTTCCCCAACGTGAAAGTTCAAAAACATATAAGAATTATGGGGGTTAGGGAGGATAAGTATAGCTTCCGATGACAAATAAGTAATTTACCTTTTTCTTTTCTAATTCGTGCACACATAACAAAATAACAAATCATACAAGACAGATGAAATATACATATGTTATGTGAGAATATATATGTGTGATTCCATCAAAATGTAAGGCCAGATCCATCGAGTTTCTCTTGCGTGATGGCGTCCAATGTCCTGCCCATCTCATCACTGATGTAATTCACCCAACCCCCCACCTTCCCTCTCCTGAAGAACGCTGATTTTTTAACAGCACGGCTTCCCCTCTGGACAACTTCAGTTTGATTACAGTTCAAGCTACTAAGCATCTCAAAGCTACATAACCTCACCACTTCCTCAGGAACCCCACGCTCTTCTTCTGCACTGGTGAATGGGGCACCCAAGAACGATGCAAGCCTCCTCACAAACTTTACTGGCTCTGACATCACTTCCTCATACTTAAGAAAAAGAACAGTATTAGACTTTGCAATACTCTCTTTCCAGTACTCGAGGCAGTGATCCCAGAAAGGCCCGTAGTCACACAAACCCTCACAAAACATGTTGAATGTTGCATGAATATCAATCTTTACTCCAGAGACCTCCTTTGAAAAATGCCATCGTGACACGAAGGCATCCTTGGGATCTCTGCAAATGTACACAATTCGGCAACCATGTATGGCCACAGACTCTGGGAGCAATGAAAGGGGCATGTGGGTGGCGAGAAGCCTCGGAGAAGGTAGTTCATCAATAAATTTGAGGTCTCCACTCGAAGAAATTTCAACTTCAATGGTTGGGATAACTTGTTGGGGATGGAGGGTGAGAAGCGGGTGGTTACCAAATTCATACCGAGACCGATTGGTAATTGCAAATGCGAGAGCCTTCAACCAAGTGGTGCCGCACTTGGGGTTCGTGGCGAGGATGGTATCGTCAGGGCGAGCCTTGAAGCACGATTGGATCAGCATAATCCTTTCTAGGAGACAATGTCGTATCCAATAGTTCTTATATAGATATAGTGGCTCTGTCCATCCCTCCCGTGTTGGAAGTTTTGGTAGAAGACCATCAAGGCTTTCTGGAGAGCTTTTTGTGGAGCTTTCTTCAACGTTTGCCATGACTGATGGCTTGAACGTTTTGGCAACGGATTGATCCAGCCAATTGATAAAGGTGAGAAATTGAGCAGGCCTTGGTGGAGAATAAATAATTGAGCACTCATTAGCTTAGGAGTTGTAATCAAGTGGTTATTAGGTCACTCGCAAAAAAGTGGTTATTAGGTCGTAGGTAGTTATAATCAAGTGTTTAAATAGCATTCTTAGTCCTTACGGAAAAGATGTTTGGTGGCATGTCCCTTTTCCTTTGGTATCACATTCATTTTACCTATTCCTAGCTTGATAAGAATAAGATACAAGGGAATTTTTTCCCAGGGAATGCCATTGCACTAGCTTTATTCAATCGATAAAACAATTACATCATGCGTAATAACCGCTAAAATATGGCTAGGTGGCTCATCGGCCCCAGTACAAGAAGAAGATGATAAAAATGCATTTCTAGTTCTAGCTAGCTCATGAGAAACCTGACTGGCTTCCATATGGCAATGCTCAATAGATATATTCGTAAAAGCATTCCACATTGTCACACAATCATCGAAGATATGCATAGCTGTTGTTGCTGAAAAACCCCCATCTTTCATTGTATCGACCACCAGCATGCAATTCGGTTGTACAACAATTCGATTAGCACCAATGTGTTGGACAAGCCAACCCTTCCTTCAAAGCATAAGCTTTCGCCATCGGGGCATCGATGACAAATAGCAGTGAACTTTGAGCAGCAGCAATAAATCCACCCAATGTGTCTCTAATGATAGCTCCCGTTCCTCTTGCCCCAATGTCAGCAACTCAGCATCATAGGAGGTGTCAATATTCAGCATAAGTTTACCTTCTGGTGTTTGTTTCCAACCTGATCTTATCTGAGCTGATTTCTTCATTGAGATTGTAATTATTTATGAGTGTTGCAATGGAGACTGCAAAGCGAGAAGGTCTCTGAATTTTCTCACCATACACAAATTCACCAATGCAGGGAAACCCACATCAATCCAACAGATTCACCCTCCCTCCCGATCGGATTATCTCCTCAATAAATTAATGAACGTGTGAAAGCGTTTGAAGATGCAAAGAATATTTCTACTCTCCAATATCAAGCTTAGAAAACATGAGTATCTTACAATGGTTATCTTTTTCTAAGAATATGGAATTGAATTGGAAAAATTGTTCACATTTGCAAATTTATCTTGTGTTAGTACAAATGGAAAATAATTATAACCACACAGAGCTGCATATGTAATGCTTTTTATTTACCTTTACTTTTATGACTCGATCACACCTCCACTGCAGAATCTCTGATAAATGATGAAAGACGCCACTTTAGGTCTAGTTTGATCAACGCAACTAATTGTTAGTCCTGAACTAATAATTAGTTGACTAACAATTGGTCACATGTCTATGAAGAATTGTTAGTCCCATACACATTGAAATATCCAATGTATCAGTGGCTAATTATTATTTAATGAATGTTTTGAGAATTTAGGACTAATTAAAGAAAAGACATAGGTGACATTCAAATCTTTTCACGTTTTTTTTGTAAAATTATTAGTCTGAATTAGCATCTCTAGATGGACTAACACGAAAATAATTAGTTTTCTAGTAAACTAAAATAAAATTTCTCGAAATCGTAGAAGAGCTGCATATCTCTCTATTAAGGAAAAAGAATAGTGGTTCCCTTACAAACTTCACCACCCACTCCGGATCGAGCTGCAGCGGCTGTGTTATATCAAAAGATAGACTTAAATAAGAAAACATAAACAAAAGCAAGGCTAATCAAAGCTTGTTCGAGCTCGTCAACCCGACCCAAATCTAGTGCTGAAAGTCCTCGTGCTCCTAGTCCCTACAAGTATTTTCCATCTTTCAATCATCTAAGTAGTGGGTCCAAACAGGAGCTAGCTCCTTCAAACACACAACCATTGCGATACTTCCAAAGTGACCATGCTTCAAGAATGATAAGGGAATTAAAGTCTTTTCTTTTACTTCACTTTCATGCTTTTCTTCCTCCACCATTCAGCAAAGAAAGTCTCCCGTTACCACAAAATATATCTTTCTAGACCGAAGAGCTAGTACTCGGAGCGAACACACGAGTAGCGAGAAGATGTTGAATATCTTCATTTTCTTCATCTAGTGGACTAAAAATTAGTCCCTCCATTAATCCACAGAGTAATTTTTAGTTAATTAACAATTAGTTCGGTGAATTTAATGGGTTGGATGCACTAATGTTTGTCATACGTGAATCACTCTTTCAAAGCCAATACTTTATGTGTCATATGCGAACGTCTGAACCAGAAATTTTTCCCCGTTATGGCCAGGAGATTGTCAAGTGGAAGGATGAGAACCATGTATTTGGTGCCAGTGAGACCCTATGTTAATAAAAAAAGAAGCTAGGGTGGGTACACGCCTCTATGTTCACTGAAGTATTTTTCAAAATTCTTTGTTCCTAGCAAATAAAGAACTTTATTTGAATTAATTAATATGATTACAACACGTTCGAGAGCCTTGGCTCTGCCGAGATATCTACTGAGACAACCTTCCCATCGAATGTCATGGGCCGGTGCCTCAAATAGTAAAATATAGTGCAGCTAAGGTCCCTTTTGTTTGTCCAAAAGCTAAAACAAAGAGTTGGATTTTGATTATATTTTTCATAATTTGAGGCTCCAGATTTCATAATATGGTAATCTGTCAACACTCAATTTTTGCTAGAGTATGGTACAAATATTTACCCAAGCTGGCTAAAAGGTGGATTGTAGAAAGACAAACAACCACCCACCAGATTTTGACCCTAAAATTTTTTACGATCTTAGAATTCACAATCCATAATTCAAAATCTACAATCAATAATCTCTAGTCTCTAGCTGAAACAAAAGTGACCTAACTACTTTACTAGTAGTAGCATCTCAACTGAATGCTTGACATGAAAACCAGAAAACGGCAACTTCAACGGAAAATGACAAACTTTTACGTTTCTAACTTTCATTACACATTTCCTTTCGTCGTTCCTTAAGATGAACGCTGAGTGAGAGCAGGTTTGAGCTTCCTTTGCAATGATGGACCAGCCTGTTTTTGACAATTGGGCTTGGGCCAGCACAATTGCACCCAAAAGGCATGCCGCGATGTGCCACGATTTCAGTCCCCGCTAGTCGTCGTTGGCAAATCGGCAGGAAGATTATTAACATTTTTTTTTATATACATGTATGTATGTACAAGTGGGAACATTGCGTTTTCCGCCTGTAAACATCCGGATTCCGCGCGCACAAGTCACGGCGCCAGACGGGGTGGGTCAGTTGGGCGTGAAGCGGTCAAGCAGCAGGTAGAGCGTGGCGTCGGACACGGTTGCGCCGCACGGTCCGACGTCCGCCTCCTCCTCCTTCGCCACCGCCGCCGTCGTGTTCCGGTTGCCGGCGCCGCCGCTCGCTCCTCCCGCCGCCGCCTTCGTACTCCTCTCGGCAACAGCAAGACTGACCCCGCCGGCCAGCTTCTGCTGCTGGCGCGGTCCCTGCTCGCCGCCGGCAGAGACCGCCTGCTGCCACCTTCCCTGCAGCGCGGATGCGAGCTCGCCGAACCACGCGCCGGCCAGGCCGGGCGCCGCCGTCGTGGAAGACATCTCGAGAGCCTCGATTAGCCCCGGACAGGTGAGTTCGCGGACGAGAACGGATCGGATCGAACTAATCCGCCGCGCAAAATTGAGCTGAATTCAGTTAGCGTGAGGTAACCAAGATGAACACAGAACCAGATGCAGGTGAGTGAGTGAGAGTGATGAGGAAGCAGGGGACCTTGGCCGCCGCTTATATAGCGCGCCCGGCGTAACGGATCAGGCTTCTAGACGATGGATTAGGCGCGTGGGCCCCACACGGAGCCCCCTCCCCGCCACGGCAGCAAACCGTTGGCGCGCCGGCCCGTGGTAATCCATCCGTCCGTCTCCGTCCTATCACGCGCGCGCGCGGAAGTGACGTGTCGACCCGGGCTTCCCGGTCCACGCGGCCGGCGACGGCCCCGCCTCGTCGGGACGCGCCGGCCGGTCGCCAGCTAGTAGTCGCGTGTGCCGCGAGCGCGACGTCGCGTCAGCCCGGCCCGCGGTTCCGCCCCTGCCTCGTCTTCGTCGCCGACGGAACGGGACGTTCCCCGGCCCGCCGGCCGCCTAGCTGGCGGGCGCGCACGTGCCGTGTCGCCGTCGAGCTTTTGTCGCGTCCCGCCCGGCGTGGGTACCTTCCCGGATCCGTCCTGCAACCAGCGGCGGCGCACGCGCGCGTGCCGTGCCGTCGCAGTCAAGCAAGACGAACGCAACAGATAGATAGCCGGGCCGGCCCACGGCTAGACGCGACAGAAAAGGCTTGATGGGCCTTGATCACGAGAGACACGTGTGGGCCTAACCTGCAGCAAATCGCGGAGATCGTTACGCTCTTTACTCCTAATCGCGTTTAGTCCCGTACCGGAGACTGCAGGGTGTTTTGGCGTTCGGCTGGACATAAAACTACACGTCAGGGCAACGGGGAAACTTACTTACCTGGACGGGGTCTCTGAGCGATCATTAAGGCTCATGGCCTAGATCAATGCTCCACATTGCACTTGGTGGATGTGTTGGTCTACCATCTCTTACTTTGAGTAGGAGAGTGGACGTCATAATTTGTGGAAGAGGGTACGCGTTCGCGCGGCCCCCACCAACTTGAATTCGAATTTTTTTTTCATTTTCAGGTTTACTTAAATTTTTTATTTTTTATTTTTAATTTAAAAAACCATTTTCACATTAAATTCAACGTTGTTTCAGATTTGTGAAGATGGCTACTGTACAATGTTCCGATCGGGCTGTCCCAGGTCTACTCACGCTCGAGGTTTCACCCCAGTTAGCCAAACTGAAGACGATTGGGCCGACCCCAAGTCTAGAAACAAGAAAAAAATGTGGTTGGACCACGATCACATGACACGTGTGGGCCTGAGCTGCATCAGACCGCAATATCCTGGCCGACACACGACCACAGCGGTTGGTTGCGCCGAGAGTTTCACGAGTCTTTGACCAAGTTGGACGTAAAACCACGCGGCAGGGCTAGATGTAAAACACACTTACCTGGACGGGTCTATGGACGATCATGAAGGTTCGTAGTCTAGATCAATGGTACACATTGCACGTGGTGTATGTATTGATACTAATAGTTCGCGCGGTCCCTACCCACTCTTGAATGAAACTTTGTTATATTTTTAAATATCTTTCACCTGGATTAGATTATATAGATAGATAAAAATCCAAAGTCCCAAGGTTTACCACAATTATTCTCAACCAACGGCCTAATTAAAGCCCAAATCTCTATACTTCTAAAACGCGTGCGTTTTCTTGTAAAAGAGCCACGCCACGTCACTCTGAAAGTTTCAGCCGTCGGATCACTCCTTTGAAAGATATGGAACGTTGGATACACTCTTGAAATATTACGTCCACACCCTTCGAGAAACAAGAAATCAATCTCGGTCCTTCCACCTTTCCTGAGATATTTTACATCTAGAACCTTCATGAAAACTCAATAAGATTACCGGTCCTTCCACCATCGGCATTTTAACATTTAGAACCTTCACTCTAAGATATTTTGTTGGCAGTCCTTCCACTATTTGCACTTTTATGTCTGGATCCTTGAACAATCATAGATTATAACTTTTAATTTTTTTTGAAGCAAAACTAATGTATTTCTAATAAATTTGATACCTTAAAATAAAATATATATTTTTAGTTCCAACTTGGTCTAAAAATTATAGTATTTTAAAAACTAAATATAACAGGGAAGAAATAAAATAGAACCTCCATGCTTACTCTTTTTTTTTATTTTTTGGCTACCGTTAACTTTTGGTCCCAATTTGGACTTCTAGCCTTTATATATACTTTTGTTATCTTCTTTCAAAAATTATAAAAAGTATAATTAAATAATGGTCTAAATCATAGATTATAACTTTTAGTTTTTTGAAGCAAAACTAATGTATTTCTAATAAATTTGATACCTTAAAATAAAATATATTTTTTTAGTTCCAATTTGGTCTAAAAATTATAGTATTCTAAAAACTAAATATAACAGGGAAGAAATAAAATAGAACCTCCATGCTTACTCTTTTTTATTATTTTTTTGCTACTGTTAACTTTTGGTCCCAATTTGGTCTTCTAGCCTTTATATATATGTTTTAACCATACATAGTTTATAACCACACAGCTATATCCATAGTGTAAAAACATTTTTTAAAGAAAGCCTACATATACTTTTTTAAAAATTAAAATATTTTTTCACTATTATAATAAACTATCTTAAAAAACTTTATATTCACTCCATCATTAAAAAAACAATGCAATTCAAAACAATTGCACATATTTCTTTTTAAATACATATTTTCTAACCTAGCATCTTGATCCTTGATGTACCATATTTTATAATATTTTTGTAGTAAGATTAATATATTTTCAATGTGCAATTAATATTTAGCTTAAGCTAAAATGAATAAATAATTCAACTAGAAAATTTACTATATACTTCACCAATCTACCGATAGAGAGCATTAAAAAACCATAAAAAATATGTTGTACCTAATCCACTGAAGTAACATTTTATAAGAAGGTGGTGTTTCATGATTACTTTTGACAACATGTAAGCTGCATGTTTTATTTGTATATTATCAGACTGAATTTTCTCTATTGTATTTAATTTAAATTTATAAATAAAAATTAAATTGTTTTGTTTAGGCATATAATCTTTTAAAGTCAAATTATTGAAAATTGATATCTGATATATAACAATTAGAACAAGATAGAACTCAGAAGACTACAAAAGGAGCATGGCAACGCCACGCGTACTTTCTAGTTCATTCTGAAATGTTTCTCATCAAGACGCGCTACAAAAGGACAAAGACCCTTCTATCAATTCCAAACGCTCATCAATACTTGCCAACATTTCTTCTTGATTGATTATTGGCCTAATGTCAAGAGTAGGGATATTGTTTCTCGATCTTCAAGATGAACTACGAAAGGCAAAAATGCTTCTGATTAGAAATTTACACTCTTAACTGTTTAAGAAAACTTGTGGTTATTTGATCTTTCTTGGCTGTTCGTGATTGTCTGCCCCAGGTCACTTTATCACTTCAAAAAAAAAAAGTTGACCGATGCTATATACTAGTATGTCACAACTCACAAGCACTTGGAGCAGGGTCCGCTCGTCGGGACGCGCCGGTTGCCAGCTAGTAGCGTGCCGCGAGCGCGACGTCGCGTCAGCCCGGCCCGTCGTTTCGCCTCTCTTCTTCGTCGCCGACGGAACGGATCTCCCCGGCCGCCTACTAGCGGGCGCGCACGTGCCTTGTCGCCGTCGAGCTTTGTCAGGAGGTTCCCGGACCTGTCCTGCACGGCGCGTTGCTTCGCGGTTAGCCGCAGAACGGAAAACGGATAGGTAATCGAGCCGGCCCACGGCAAGACTCGAGGGAAAAGGCCGGATGGGCCTTGATCACAAGAGACAGGTGGGCCTAACCTGCATCAAAACGCGAAGATCGTTGTTTATTCTTTCATAATCGCGTTTATTAGTCCCGTACCGGAGACTGCAGGGTGTTTTGCGTTTCCGCCTGGACATAAAACAACGCGACAGGGCTTCCGTGAAACTCACTTACCTGGACGGGGTCTATGGGCGACCAGGAAGGCTCATGGCCTAGATCAATGGTCCATATTGCACTTGGTGGAAGCCTTGATCTACCATCTTCTACTTGAAGTAGGAGAGTGGACGTCATAATTTATGGAAGAGGGGGTACGCGTTCGCGCGGCCCCTACCAACTCTAGAATTCAAAATCTTTCTTTTGTTTCAATGACTTCTAATTTATTAATATTAAATTCAAATTCGACACTTTTATCGATTGTCACTGCATGGGCTATTGTAGATGCCAGATCTTGGATTCAAAATATTTCTTGTATAATTTATTATATTATTATTTAGACAGTTGAAGGCCAAATGTAAATTTTGCCAACAATTCCTTCTTGATTAACGGCCTAAAGCCCAGATTCATTCGGAAATCTTTCATCAAGACGATCGAGCTACAAAAGGACAATGACCCTTCTATTCCCTTGAAAAAGAAAGACCCTTCTATCAATTCCAAACGCCCATCAAGATTCGTCAACAATTATTTCTTGATTATTGGCCTAAAGCCCAGAGTAGGAAATTTTATCGTCTCGACCAACTCGCCGGCGCCGCCACACTGCTTCATCTGCCACCCCTGCCTTCCCAGGTTCATCTCCAGGCTCGATCGGCGGCGCCTGCGGCTTCGTCGTCCTGCTGATCGCCTCATTGCCGCGCTGCTGCAGTATCCCGGCAGCATTAGCAGGGTTTGCTCCATCCCAGTCGGAGCTCGAGACGACAGTGCCGCTGCCGCTGCTCGTGTTCATGATGACGCGGTCCCGCGACCAGCGGTGCACGCGCACGTTGCTCGGCTTCGCAGGCTCGCAGCTAGCCACCGGAATAGATAGATAGCCGGGCCGGCCCACGGCAAGACGCGCGAGGGAAAAGGCTCGATGGGCCATGATCATGAGAGACATGCGTGGGCCTAACCTGCATCAAATCGCGAAGATCGTTATGTTCGTTACTCCTAATCGCGTTTAGTCCCGTACTGGGGATTGGAGGGTGTTTTGGTGTTCGGCTGGACATAAAACTACGCGGCAGGGCTCACGATAAACTCACTTACCTGGATGGGGTCTATGGGCGATCATGAAGGCTCATGGCCTAGATCAATGATCCACATTGCACTTGGTGGATGTGTTGGTCTACCATCTCCTACTTCAAGTAGGAGAGTGGACATTGTAATTTGTGGAAGAGGGGTACGCGTTCGCGCGGCCCCTACCAACTCTAGAATTCAAAAAAAAAAAAATTGTTTTTTACTTTTACTTTCAATTCCCTTCCAGATTCAGATTTTTTTTATTGCTTGTCAAGACTCAAGATGCATGGGTTGCGCAGCTCTTGAATCCAAAATATTTCTTATATTTAAATTTATTATTAGATTTAGATTAGATAGATGGAGGCCTTTGTTTTGCCAACAATTTCTTCTTGATTAACGGCCTAAAGCCCAGATTCATTCAGAAATGTTTCTCATCAAGACGAGCTACAAAAGGACAAAGCACCTTCTATCAATTCAGAACGCTCTTCAAGATTTGCAACCAATTCCTTCTTGATTATTATTGGCCTAAAGCCCAGAGTAGGAAATGTTTCTCGTCAAGACGAACTATATAAAGGGCAAAAACGCTTCTGATTAGAAATGTACAAACCCGGACTAGTTTAAGAAACTGGTAGTTATTTGATCTTTCTCGGCTGTTTTTCATTCAGTGCCCCGGCCCTGATCATTTTATCACTTCGAATAAAAGTTTGACCAAAATGCTACATCATGTCACAAGCACTTGAGCAGGGTCCGCTCTTTGGCCGACGGCGACGGCTCGATGAACTCGCCGGCGCCTCCGCACTGCTCCATCTGCCACCCCTGCCTTCCCAGGCTCATCTCCAGGCTCGGTGGCTTCGTCATCCTGCTGACCGCTCCATTGCCGCTGCTGCAGTATCCTGGCAGCATTAGCAGGGTTTGTTCCATCCAGTCGGAGCTCGAGACGACAGTGTCGCCGCCGCTGCTCGTGTTCGACGACGGCCGCTGGTCGTGTTCGTGATGACGCGGCGGTGGCGGTGGTGGTGCAGATAACACTGCAGGACCAGCAGCGGCCTCTGCACGGTCATGGACAACGGCGCCTCCCCGTGATCTTGTGCCCCCTCCTTCAGTCTCTGCATGTAGGTCCGGACTTTGTCATAATAAATAACCAATTAACAAACTAAACAAAATTTCTGATGGAAATTTGTGCTAGTTTCTCCTATGAACATTTAAGACATTCCTCTTTGTCTCAAATTCATTAGCGGAATGGATGCGGTACATGTTAGCAGCATGCACTGAGCTAGCTGCTGTTTGCGTCCTTATGATCCAATTGAATGTGCGGCCGTGATCCATATAAATGCTGTAGTACCTGGCGTTGCTCCATCAAGGCGCCATCAGGGTGAAGAGGACTGAGGTAGTGGTGAGGCAGAGGCAGGCGGCATGGCGATGGCAGCTGATGCCGCCTCATCAGCTCGTTGCCGACTAGTGCTTGGATCCAAGCGGCGTTATGGTGCTCCAGCTGCTGCTGCTGCTGCTCGCCTGGAGACTCTGATCTCCTGCGGCACAAATCAATGCACAGACTTTATGGATTTAGGGTTCCAGGAAAACAACATATAGAGCACCATTTTATATTTCCTTACAAAGCACCTATAAATCAAAAGGATCATTTATCTCGTTTATACATACCCTAGTATAAAACAACGCTGTAGATATCTAGAATCATTTGGAGGATGCATGGTTATCTAAAATCATTTGGGGGAGAAGAGGAGACTTATTAGCATCCAGCTAGGATTAGACCATAAAATTAAAGCAACAAAGAAGGGCATCTGGAGAAGTGGCTGGCCTGCAAGTATGTTGGGAGCCACATCGATGGATGGATGGATGGATCTATCAGTCCCAGTGCTGCCAAGTGGCTTGTCCATGCTCGCCACTAGTACTGCTATTCAACAAGCCGAGAGGGACATGCGGATCCAGGCTTTTCCCCCGTCAAGGCCAATGGAGTCGCCCTTGTCTTGTTCCGGGTGTCTTACCCAAGATTCCACCGGCATTTGCACCGGTGCAACACTGATAGGCCCAGCACCAGCAGAGGGACAATTGATATGGATCTGATCCGGTCAGCCACACAACCATGGCTGGCTGGGTTATTGTGAGGGACCATTAAGTTCTTTTTTCTTTTAATTTCGTTAGCACACCTCTCTCTCTTCTTCTAGAGATAAAGAACAATGCAGGAGGATGGGGAGTCTTCCTGGGCATCATGAGTTCCTTGACCCCGCATGGTACAACCATGTTTGCATGCAATTCAAGGCTTTACTTTTCTTCCATCTTGTATGTCCCCTACCCCCACCTCTGCATGCATGCATAGTTTGTGCTCACTAGCTAGAGAGAGAGAGAGAGAGAGAGAGAGAGAGAAAGAGAGAGAGTTCAGGTTGAAACTGTTACGGGAAGAGAGTGGTAGATTATTGGCAAGGCAGACGTGAAGGAAATGTCACCCTGACGACCTAGGCAAGCATGGAGAGAAATGGCAGCAGTGGAGAGATGAAGATGCTGACCATGACACGCTAAAATATGATGACAGATTTCATTTCAGCTGAAAAAGAAACTGACGATCGAAAAGGCAGGAAAAAGGCTGCATTGCTAGCACATAGGGATCCAAACATGCATGCACGTACGTCAAATTATGATTGCTTGTCATGATTTCTTATCTACCAGTTGCCAGAGATGGTGGATACAAATAATAATCAGAGCGCTAGAACATCCAAAATGCAACAATTTGCATTAAATTCACGCAGGATTATTTAGCAACAACCCAGTTCCTTGAGACGTAGTGAGATCTTTTTATATGACATCAATTAGCTTGAAAGTTAAAAAGCTTGAAATTAAACTAACGGCGGCATAACATTGTTGGAGGTTGGCAGTAATATACTATATAAGCTAGTTTATACACACTATTAAGCCTTGCACTAAAGGACACAGCTCGAAACCTGGATCATATACTGTCCAACAAACCCACTGTCATGAACTAAAATAATGCAGTCAAACTCCTCTAGATCCTGCCATCACGGTGTACTAGTTTCCATACTCAGATCCCGAAGCTATACTATACTGTACGCGGGAGTACCACACAAGCTGGCAGGCATCCATATGCATCAGTGTATAAACTAATAAGATCACAGTGACGTAAATGCACGCCTACAACACATCCATACCCTCCAAATGCAGCAAAGTGCAGCAGAAGGATTAATTAACTGCACACACAGATAGACCAAGGGATGGAACAAAACATGTATCGCCACTTTATCAAGACTCACATAGATGCTTCTGTAAGTACCATACTTAGTAATCTAATAAAAATGCAACTAGCTAGCTAGTAACACAAACCTGCTAGGACAGTTGCTGCTGAATGCAGTAGTGTTGACCATGTTGCTATTGAACCCTTCAAAGCCGTCCGTTTCATCATCAGCTCTTCTCAGAAACCCCATGTCTCTGGCCTGGCCAAGGCCTGCAACATATCATACACACATATGTCTCGTCACATTGCAACATACCCATGCCAATAGTTTACTGTAGCACTGTTTGTGACATGACCTATTGAATGTACTACTCAGGCCATGCATGGGCGATACTGCTAGAGCATTGAGATCTAGGCGATATGTGTTGATTTTTTCTATACCTGCAACACATGCTGATCTGTCTGTGCCCTTCACAGTTCGGTACATCTGCAGGAAATAGAAAAAGATGTGTCATTTGAGATTGGCATGTACCTTTGTATGTGTGTGCCATTTGGCTTAACCAAATCAATTAACTGTGAGTGAGAGAGCCATGTGTTTAGGAGGCAAATGGAGGACGGATTAAAAAGGACAATGGTTACTTGATGTTAGATAATCATTAAAAGGGAGTGACAAACATGATATGCCAATATATGCACATTCATTTGTTATTATAATCTTGTAAGTAAATGCAGGTAAAGGAGGAGATAGAAGCCCTTGCCTGCAGGTGGCTCTTGACATGAGCTAATGTGAGATCCTTCACGTTCATCAGTTCCAAGACTGACTTTGGTGTTGCTCCTAGAAGATGCAATCAAAAAACAAACAAGGACGTTTCAGGACCAAGGACGTGCACATGCATGCATGGAGGAAATAAAATTTAATAAGCATGTACAGAAGCATGCGATTAACCACATTTCAGTAAGGAGATGAGGGTCGAGGAAGATATATAAGGATGAGAACCTTCTTGGAACAGAAAATTAAAGGAATTGAAGAAAGAAAACCAAAAGACTTAAATTATGTTATAAAATTGATGTCGAGATTCCTAACAGAATGCATGAAAATCAAATGAACGAATTTGGGACATCACCCAAAATTTCCTTCACATCCCCAAAATATAATCAAAGACAACTCAATATAATATGATTATTATGCATGCACAGTTACGAATACACATATAATAATTACTTTATAGAATGAAGAACACATCTTGAAATTTGTTCGAAAGAAGAACACTCTTGATTCTTGAAACATCAAAGAATTAAGGAGAACTCCAAGAAAATTATTTTGCAGCAAGGAGATCAATGATAGTCTTGACATATGTTCTCGGGAAAGGAAAGTTAATTTTAGCATGTACCGAACTATATGCAAGATTTCACACGAACAATTCTGCAAACAAAAACACGCATGGGCCGTGTGTTGATTGCGCTCGAGGTACATACTCTCATGGCCGCCAAGCAGCTCGACGGCGTGGACGAAGTGCGCGTGCAGCGCGGTGGTCCACCGCATCCTCGGAGCCCTCGAGCTCCTCTTCCCACCGCCGCCGGAGCTCTTCTTCAAGCCGTGGGCTGTCTGGCTCGGCTGGTGCAGCCGCGGCTGCTGCTGCACCCGGAGGCTCCGCTGCTGCGCCGCATCGACGGTCTTCGCCGCCGTGTCGAGCCCCGGAAGCACCGGCCTCGCCTCCGGTGCCTCGACGCCGCCGGATACCGGCGACGGAGGGCTGATGTGAAGGGAGAGATCAGGAGTCACACTGGTGGTAGTGGTGCTCATCGCAGCGCAGTGGAATCTTGTGTTGCGAGTTTGAGTTGAACTTTCAGCTGGTATGCAAGAAGGAAAAAAAGGAGATGGAGGAGGTTGGTGATTAGGTCATGAGTGGCATATGATTCTTGTATGGGGGTTTGTTTTTGAGAGCGTCTGTGGGAGATAGTAGGTATCAGGGAGATGCTACTAGCTACAGAGGAAGAAGAGGGTTACTTGTAGGAGCTAGAGAGAGAAAACTGATATATGGAAATATCATTATCTGGCAGCGTCCCAGCCTTCCAGGCAGTAATAAAATACTGTATGAGAGAGAGAGAGAGGTATGTGCAGTTAAAGAAATCAGAGGAATAATGCCTAGAGAGAGAAGGAGAATGGAGATAGGGTTCAGCTTTGCATGAAATGGGAACGGGGGACAGAGGGCGGTTGGAGTGTGACGCGCGCTAACGGATCTGACTGTCCAAGGCAGCATCTCACTGTGAAGTTATTTAATTCCCGTTTTCATTGAATTGACCACGGGGCCTGGTACAATCAGCATGCGGGTTTTTCACTTGCAGTACATATATAGTTGATTGTTGATTCTACTGTAGCTGACTAGTTAAGGTTTTTGTGAGTAATTGAAACGGGCACATGCCATATACACAGTGTATGATCAGTAATGCACCATGTATCTTCACCACCACAAAAACAAAAGGTGTGGATTTTGCTGAAGTGCGCGAGTTGCCTATAATTCAAAGTTAGTTTGTCTTTTAGATTCGAATGTAGTGTTTCATATACTTCAGGGTTTGTGAATCGATGCGTGAGGAAAAGCGCTGAAATGTTTGAGCTAAATAAGTACTCCTTTGTCCCTTTTTTTGTTGTCGCTAGAACAAAGATTTTAGTGCAAATTTGCATTCATTTGCCTGTCCTAACGTCAAGGAAAAAGGAACTGAGGAAGTATTTGACAGAAAAAGGTTATATGCTCAAATTAAACGGCATGCATATGAAAAGAAAATAAGTGAAATGTTAGATGATACTCTATACGACTCAAATCTAGGCAACAAATTAAACTATATACCATGGGAGCAATATAACAGTTAGATGCGCTTATGTACCCTGAAAACAGTAAGCTTCATGGAGGAACTATATATAGTCTAAAGCTGAAAGCGCATAGCTTCCGCTCCCCCACGTTATTTTGGGCGACGTGGGAAGTTGCAGGTGCGACACGTGAGTTTTTAGCATCGTGTCAGCCTCTCTGTTCTCCACGTCTTAGCTTGCAAGGTCTTAGCAGTTGCATTCGCTATTTTCTACAGATCCTGTTGGGCCTTGTATATATATATACATCCACGCTGAACCTCACGTGCATCATGGAGCTTATGTCTGCGGACACAGTAACATTAGTACTAGTGGTGGAGTTGATGAGTTGCATTCGAGGATCGCCACTGCTGCACAGTATAGCAACTTGCGGCAGCGTGAGCAGAGAGATGGGACTTGCATTGGCCGTGTCAATCGTCTATACAGTACTACAGTGGCAACTACAGTGGTAGCTGTTTGTGAATCATGGCTGGGGGATCGGAGTGAGCGTCGATGTGAGAGGTAAATTATTGATCGAAAAGGGTTAGGGAGCCGAAGGGAGAGGTCGTTCGACGAACATGCGTAAGGACATGCAACAAACAAGAACAAGAAACACATGATGGGGAACTAACTGACAGCGCCTTGGAATTTTCCCAGTCTATCTGAAGTGTGATTAAATCTAACAATCGATCCCTGAACGAGCTTTTTGGTGTGGTAGTTCAGCTTGGAAGAAAATATTCCTGCATGTCATGATGGCAAAGGGGCCGGGTTTGCTTCTCTCTAATTCATTGAGTTGCCCCCTCTGTGATACGGCACAGCTAGCTTGCCATAGCTTTCTCTCCCTCACTCATTCCTCTCTGGATAGCTCAGACCCGTTCAGCAACTCAGCTCAATATTTCGGCATCTTTTGATTGAGACCGTGAGTAAAGGGTACTACTATTACTACTCGTCCACACACCACGTTTTCCATTTTAGGTGTGGGAAAACGTCAAAAGATGAGGTCTGCACACAAGAATTCATTATTTTTCCTTTTGTAATTATAATTCATCGGCTATACTTTTCTGCAATCCTATCTTTCATGTACCAATTAATCAACTGCAATGTATGATTTTCTTTAGGCTTGTCCCCTTGAAATACCCATGAAAAATATTTTTTTTCATGAAATGCCACTCAAAGGAATGCTTTTGTCATGAGATGTCATTTTGCACTAGTTTTTCATTATCCATTGTACTGATGATGTCTCACAATTTTGCACTAGTTGTCTGGGACGCCCTTTTATAATAAACTTGAGTTACATCTTTCTATATGTGTAAACATGGAGGGCAAAGCATTGTAGCCCTATCCAAGTCTCTCCATCCTTATTGAAAGGAAGACATATAGATATATAGTATATAGATGGCTGCATATCGATGAACTGAGTTTTCAGTAGCATAAATATCACACTAGAGCTCTCATATTCGAGTGACAGTTCTACTTGTACCATATGATTATTATAGTATAATCGCTATCTAGGATTTGTATTTTGTGGGGGCAGGAGCATGGAGTGATGTAGAGAGGAATAACCACATGATTGAGATGGAGGGATTTATATATGCTTAGAGCCTAGTTCGCACATGCTTGGATGATATGATCTAGTCAACATCAGTGGCTAGCTACGTTGTCCAGCTGACTAGGAGGACATGGAACAGTTTTTCATATTGATTATTCATTCACAAGTTCCTTGTTGGAAAATTCATACACAACAAGAGCTTATCCGATTTACTCTTTTCTTAACAAGTTATATATACATAAAGATACGCAGTTCTCCTACGTGTTCGATAAAAAAAATATATACATAAAGATCATTATTAGTTGCAGTAAGTTCGCAATTTATTAGTTCCTAGTATTCATTTATGTTTGCATACTGGTAAATCTTGATTTTCTGTGCAGTATGTTTGTTTGGCTTCTGTTAATTGTTTTTACGAATAATACTTAATTTCATAGCCACAAAATCCGGCGCTCTGGTTTCTTGTTTCCATTATTAAATTTGATAGAAAAAAGGGCAAACAAATACAACAATTGGAGCGAGCGAGCATAACTATTAGCTAGGAGAGACAAGTTATTGGGATGCACTGTGCAACTGTGAGGGACCCGAATTTCACCAACGTGAAATCCGAACCCTTTGTACCTCATTGCCACTCCCAGGAGTGTGGCACGTACATCCAACACAAGTTAGTACAAGTAAAATCATAAATTAGAGGAAATAACAAGGCAAGATAATAGATTCTCCAAGTACATTATTATTATGCATAAATCTCAATCTCAAGAGTACAAGAGCGTGGCACGCAGGCCATCGCGAAACCATAGTAGAAGTCTAGCGAAGCGGAAGCAAAGCGGAAGCAAAGCGGAAGCATCTCTCGGTGAAGATCCGTAGTGAAGTCCATACCCACAAGCAACTCGAGTGTAGGCGAGACCGTCACTCCTCCTCGTCGGCTCTCTCAACCGGCTCGGCCGGCTCCTCGGCAACGGCGTCGAAAAACATAGTGGGGAAAGCCGTGAGTACTACGCGTACTCAAGCAAGCCGCAAACTACCTAGCAACAATGTATGCATGTCGGGATAGTTCAAGGAAAGGCAAGGGCTAGCACCTAAAGCATTATTCCTCAAGTCTATGTGAATCATATTTTATTATTAGTCAAATTTTATAAGTGGCCTTGCAGGAAACAACACAATCCTGCAAGGGTCAAGTTTTATGTCCCGCACACCTCCACGGGACCACAGCTCGAGGCCGGAAGTAAAACACCTATCGTAGGGGAGAAGTAGTAAATGCTAATCAAGTGGATTTCTCTCGGTAGTGCCCATACTTTGGGCTAGACTATACGTATAGATTTATATATCTCTCGCAGAGAGTAAGCAACCGTACCCACGTGAAGAGGTACTCAAACAAAAGACCACCGTCGTGGCCCAAGCAAAGCAACACTCACAAGATCACTCCTCAAAGCATCGAATGGGTGGCGCCCGTCCCTCGTGTCCGGGATCCTCTAACCACAACATAGGAAAAGAAGGTCCCGAAGGGTGTGACAAGGCGTACCACGGGCCGGGTGGGATATCCTCCGCTCGTGGGTCGAGACAAACGCTCCAACACCCACTACCACTAATCTCTACACCACGGCGGGCCACCCATTCCTCCGCTAAGTATCATGATCCAGCCCGCCCATACAAGTCACGTGGTATGCTAGTAAGACCAAGAGAGGCATACGCACAAGAACCGGTCCTTAAGCCGCCGGGCGAGTCACCATCCCTCTCCTCAACAACAACAGTCTCAACAAGTGTCACCACAACAGGGGTCCCATAGCCCAAGACCCCTACACAACCGTACCCGCAACAGTACTCTCCAAGTAGAGACTCCCCGTAAGTCTCCCAAGCACCTAACCACCTACACACTCGCCCCCGCAAAAGGCCCTACAGGGTATCTAGTACGAAACTCGACACCTAAGAAACACCTACAATTTATTTTACACAAAAACATGTATAGTCATCATGGGGTTCAATTAAGCAACTAAGCAAGTACTAAGCATGCGAGTAACGAGTAGAACAACCTATGGCAAACAAGTGGCAAGGATAGCATAGTATGGCATAGGTAAACTACAAGTGCAAGTAACCATTAATCATGCATGGTCCAATTTAATGCAAGTACTAAATAGGATCAAGAGTGGTCAAGGATTGCGGCTTGCCCGGATAGGGCTGCTCCCAGGCCGGGTCGGGGTACTCGTACGGCTGCTCAGCGGAAACTCCTCGAACTCGCGGCTCGGACGGGAACTCCTCGAGCACCCTCCGACGGACGGATCGCGAAACGAGGGTTAGGCACGCTTATCGAGACAAAAGGAAATAGTACAGAAATAACGACGGAAATTACGGTACTAGAATATGACTAAAAGCTACACTAACGCGTAGAGAACGTCGCTACGAGTCCAACGCAACCGACCGCGTATTTTTCTCGAGTCTCCGGGAAAAAGATATGAATTTCCAAAGATTAAAGGAATTATGGAAATTCAGGAAAATCCATTTAAAAGAAATGGAATATTCCCTGGAATATTCTTTAACACGTGGGCGCCACGTCAAGACCACGTAGACGCCACGCCAGCCTACAGATCAGCACCACGTGGCAACTCTTCCGCCACGTTGCTGCCACGCGGCTGCCACGTCGGATGACGACCAGGAGCCACGTCAATAGAAATTCAGCCCACGCGGATGACACTTCAGCGAGAACATGTGCCAGGTCGGCGCCACGCCGGCTTCACCGAGAGAGGGCGGCGCCGCCCGAGCGCCTCCGCGCGAGCTGCCGGAATTCCCCTACTCCGGCGCTACGGCTCGCCGTGGCACGAACGGAGCATACCGGGCGACTCCCCGAGCTAGCGCGCACTGCCGGCGCCGGTCCCGGACACCGGCTCCCTCCGACGAGCGGCGAGCTCGCCGGAGTTGGCGACGGCGGCGGGCGAAAGGGGAATCCCCCGGCTACCAAAAGACCGCGCTTTGAGATACCCAACTAAAGCTTGTGCACTCGCGAATCCAACGAGCAACCTTCCCGGGCCAAGGAACCCACCGGAGCGTCGCCGGCGGCGAGAACCGCGGCGGCGCACGACGAGCTCCGATGAATCCTACAAAATCTTGCTCCTTCTTCACAACTAACACGCGCACGAGCATCTACGACTCACCACACGACCTCTCGAAGAGCTAAACCGACATGAGCAAGCGTCGACGGGGAGCTTCGCCGGCAGCCATGGCGCGGCGGCGGCGGAGCTCGATGCTTGTCATCGATTCGCGGCTAACCTCGAGGAAAAAGAGAGGGAAACGGGGCGGTAACTCACCAGGAGACTTTTTACTGCCAAGGTTTGGACGGGGAGGCGATGGAGACGGCCGGCGATGAGGTTTGTCAATGGCGGACGCCGGCGACGGCGAACGGCGACGGTGACCACGCGGATCCTCGTTCTCCGGCTTCCAAGCGACGACAGGGTGGAGGTTAGAGCGACGAGATGCAGCGCGCGAAGGAAGGTAAAGAACACACCACGAGCTCGAGGGAGACCTACCGGCGGTGACGGACGGAGGGGAGGAAGAAGGTGGCGGCGATCTTCTCGCGCTTCGCGTATCGCCTCCCGAGCTCCTCTCGCGAAGCCAAGGGCACCGGCGTGCTCCCCACTTCACGCCGTGCAAGAAAAGTGACTTGCGCTCCCCGGGTTCGACGCTTCATCCATGGCGAAGAGGGAAACCGCGGTGCGGCGGCGCTGGTTAGGGTTTGAGGAAGAAGGGGAAAGCGGCGGCGGCTTGGGGGTTTTGTAGGAGACCGAAAGGGGAGGGAGCAGGTGCGCTTTGGAGTCGCTACGCGACGCGCGTCCGAGGTGGCGGCAGCTGCGGCGTCCACGGCGGTCGGGTCCGAGCTGGAAAGGGAAGAAGGAGGAAGATGACGTCTGTTCGGGTTGGGTTGGGCCGGACCGGGCTTCGTGGGAGAAGGGAAAGAAACAAGGCCGGCGAGGATTCGGCCCATGACGCCGAGAATTTAAATCAAACCGTTGCGAATTAAATTCGTTCAGCTTTCATTCGATTCAAATTCAAACTCATTTGATTTCGGAGATTTTAATACATGAAGTACTTGTTTACAAACCGGGTCTGTTACGGACTCCCCCTTACAAGAATCTCGTCCTCGAGATTTCACTCCTCATCCTCGAACAAGTGAGGGAAGTCCTTCCTCGAGGTTATCCTCCATCTCCCAAGTAGCCTCTCGCTCGGTGTGGTTACTCCACAACACCTTGCGTAACTTGATTTTGCGGCTCCGCGTTTCCTTGAAAGCCACATCCAAGATCTTGACAGGATACTCCAAGTACTCAAGACCGTCTCGTAGATCCAACACCTCCGGTGCAACATGCTCCTCCGGCACACGAAGACACTTCTTGAGCTGCGAAACATGGAACACATCATGCACTCCGGCAAGGTGTCCCGGCAACTCAAGCCGGTAGGCGAGATTTCCAATCCTTCTCACCACACGGAAAGGTCCAACAAACCTTGGTGCCAACTTGCCACGCACGTGGAATCTGCGTGTCCCACGAAGTGGAGAGACCTTGAGATAGACATAGTCCTCAACAAAGAACTCCAAAGGTCTCCTCCTCTTATCAGCATAGCTCTTCCGCTCGCTCCGAGCAACTCGGATATGCTCTCTCACTTGCTCAACCTTTTCTTCGACCTCTCTCACAAGATCCGGTCCATAGAAAGACCTCTCTCCAACTTCCGCCCACATGAGAGGTGTCCTGCACTTCCTCCCATACAAGAGCTCATTGGGTGACATCTTGATGCTTGCCCGATAGAAGATAGGGAACGTAAGGAAACGAGAATGACGGAAGTTTAAAGATAGAAACGAAGAAGACATCTAGAGACTTGCCCGGTAGCCGTTGTTGTAAGAGAACTCAACAAACGACAGAGCTCTCCTCCCAATTCTTGCTGTAAGTGAGCACACAAGCTCTCAACATATCCTCCAAGGTCCGATTCAGCCGCTCCGTCCGACCATCCGTCCGAGGGTGATAAGCCGTGCTAAAGTCCAAGTGGGTGCCCATAGCTGCATGCAAACTCCTCCGTAACTTAGACACAAACCGAGAACCACGATCCGAAATAATGGTGAGAGGTGCCCCATGTAGTCTCGTAATGTTATCAATGTACGAGCTTGGCAAGCTTCTCCACACGGTAGTCCGTCCCGACGGCTACGAAGTGAGCGGCTTTGGAGAACCGATCCACAATCACCCGTGATGGAATCATGGCCCTTCGGCGTGCGAGGTAGTCCAACAATGAAATCCATGCCGATGTTCTCCCATTTCCACATGGGAATCTCAAGAGGCTTGAGCAAACCGGCCGGCTTCGATGCTCCGCCTTGACTCTCCCGCAAATGTCACACATCCCCACAAACCGAGCAATGTCCCTCTTCATGCCTTCCCACCAGAACTCGAGTACGGAGATCCTCATACATCTTTGTGTTCCCCGGGTGGATCGAGTAGCGAGAACAGTGAGCCTCTCGCAAGATCTCATCTCGAATCCCTGCACCTCCAGGAACCACAATCCGATCCTTGTACCAAAGTACACCATCTCTCGTCCACTCGAACCCAGGTGCCTTATCCTCCTTTATTCTCTCCTTGATTGACTCCACAAGACTCGTCAACCTTCCGCTCTCTCTCGATCCGATCTCCAAGTAGACTCGTGATCCTCAACTCATAGAGATAGCCCTCAGGAATGAGCTCCACTCCATCCCTCATCATCTCCTCAAACACCTCCGACCGACTCGTCATGAGAGAAGTGCAATAGGCCTTGCGACTCAGCCGCATCCGCAACAACATTGGCCTTGCCAGGATGGTAGTTGATGCTCAAATCATAATCCTTGATCAACTCAAGCCATCTTCTCCGCCTCATATTCAGCTCCGATCGCGTGAAGATATACTTGAGGCTCTTATGATCCGTGAAAATCTCACATCCGCCACCGATGAGATAGTGCCTCCAAATCTTTAAAGCATGAACAACTCGCTGCAAGCTCAAGATCATGAGTGGGATAGTGCTTCTCATGTGTTCTCAATCGCCTCGAAGCATAAGCCACAACCTTCCCGTTCCGCATGAGCACACAACCAATCCCACGAGTGGAAGCATCACAAGTACACCTGGAAGTCCCGACTAAGATCCGGCAAGGTGAGCACAGGTGCGGTGGTCAATCTAGTCTTGAGCTCCCGAAAGCTCCTCTCACGCTCCGGGGTCCACTCAAAGGTGACATTATCCCGCAAGAGCTCCGTCATGGGACGAGCTATCCGAGAGAAATCCTCAACAAAGCGACGGTAGTATCCAGCCATCCCCAAGAATTTCCTCACATCCTTGACACACTGCGGTGACGGCCAACTCACAACCGTCCGAACCTTCCCCGGATCCACACACACTCCCTTAGCATTGATGACATGTCCTAGGAAAGCCACCTCCTCAAGCCGAACCTGCACTTGCCGAACTTGGCATACAACCGATGCTCCTTCGACCTCTCCAAGACAACCCTCAAGTGATGTGCATGCTCTTCGGCAGACTTTGAGTACACAAGAATGTCATCAATGAAAACCACCACAAACTTATCCAACTCGCCATGAAGACCTTGTTCATCATGTTCATGAAGTAGGGAGGGGCATTGGTCAAGCCAAAGGAAGCAACGATGAACTCGAATCGCCCATACCTGTCCAGGAATAGATAAGAAGCAAAATTCAAGGAAGGGCGATCATGCAAGAAAGATAACAACGGAATTGACAAAGCGGTAACAAAGATCCATACCTACTCACGAAGGCAGTCTTAGGAATGTCACACTCGCGGATTTTCATTTGATGATAGCCGGATCTCAAATCAATGGATGAGAAATACTTTGCACCCTTCAGCTGATCAAACAAATCATCAATCCGCGGCAAGGGGTACTTATTCTTGATGGTGACCTCGTTCAAAGAACGATAATCAACACACATCCTGTCGGTACCATCCTTCTTTTTCACAAACGAACAGGGGATCCCCAAGGTGAGGCACTTGGACGAATGAACCCCTTACTCAACAAATCATCAATCTCCCGCTTAAGCAACACCAACTCATCGGAAGACATGCGATACGGCCTCTTAGCAATAGGGGCCGTGCCAGAAGAAGATCAATCACAAACTCAACATCCCTATCCGGTGGATGCCCCGGCAAATCATCGGGAAAGACCTCGGGATACTCACAAACCACGGGTATCCGCTCAAGTGACAAACCCCGCAAGTGACAAAGTCTGTGCCGGCAACTTGGGAGCAACCGGTGTGAAACACACGACCACTCCTCGGTGGTTCACCAAGGTCACAATCCGCTCATCACAATAAATCACCCCCTTGTTCTTGGTCAACCAATCCATCCCAAGAATCACCTCAATCCCGGAAGACGGCAAGAGAGCCAAATCAGCCAAGAACCGAACACTCTCAATCAAGATCCGAACTCGACGGCAACCCGTCACACACTTTGAAGTACCAAGTGGAGAGATAGCGAGCACGGGAAAATCGAGCAAGTCGAGAGGAATCTTAAGCTTCGCAACGAACGCAGAAGACACGAACGATCTAGTCGCACCGGTATCGAAAAGAACAGAAGCTAAACAGGAGTTAACCGTGAAACTCACCAAGGACGACGTCCGGCGCTCGCTGTGCATCCTCAACGAGTGAGGTGGTGAAGTCTAGCACGAGAGGCACTCTGCTGCGGCCGCTGTCTGGCTGCTGATCGCACAGGGCGTGGGGCACTGCGGAACTGCTGCTCGCTGCGGCGGCCGTGTCTGCTGGCTCTGGGGGTAGTGTAGGTAGTAGGAACTCTCGACCCATGTTGGGACACGCGTAGTACTTGTGTCCCGGCTGACCGCACCGGAAGCACTCGTTGGCGAAGGGCATCCCATCGCTCGGGGGCCTCCACCCGGACTCGTCGTGGTGCTTGGAGCACGCCGGTATCGCTCGACCCTGCGGTGCGAACCGCCTCTGCCCTGAGCTGCCAAACTGCCCTCGTGGTGGGCGAGTGAACTCGCTGCTCGCTGCCCGAGCAAACCTCGGCCTCTCGCCGACCTCCGGAACGGTCTAGCTGCCCTCCCGTCCTCTTGTGTGCCTCAACCCTCCCGATCCTCTCGATCGTTGTCCTCAACCTCAATAGCCTTGTCCACTAGCTCCTTCGAGTAGAGCACCCCGCCACGTGGGGACCAATCTCGGCCTTGAGACCCCGCTTGAAGTAGTAGATCTTGTCCTGCTCGGTGGAAAGATAGAAAACCACGAAGGGAAATGAGATGAAGAGATAGCAACATAGAACGTGTTAAGCATGAAATCATTGCGAAAAGCAGATAGTGATTATTTGAGATGAAAAACTGAATAAGAGTTTTCGACCTGCTCGGTGGATACGTCACGAGGTGAGTAGCGGGACAGCTCGATCCACCCGTGGTAGTACTCGAGCACTCCCATAGATCCCATCCTCAAGTTACGGAACTCGGCCGCCTTCCCGTCCATCACTCCCTTGGGGATGTGCTCGAGCTCGAACTCCTGCTCAAACTCATCCCAAGAGATACTTGTCGGGTCCCGGTGGTTGGTCACGTAAGTGTCCCACCACGCGGCGGGCTGCGCCTCCGAGCAAGTAGGTAGCAAGTGACACGCACTCGGCGTCGATGCAGTCCATCATCACCAGCTGCTTGGACACCGTCCCGAGCCGCTGTCGGCGTCCAAGGGGTCGGTGCGGTGGGAGAACGTCTCGGCTGCAGCCTGCGGAAGGCCTCCTTCCTCAAGTCGACCGGCCGCGGCTCGCGTGCCGTGGCTGCTGCTGCTGCCGCAAGATCTGCTCGTGGTGCTCCTGCTCGCTGCTGCTGCAGCATCCGCATCGGACCTCCAAGGATGTGGGTCCGGTTCGCCATCACGTCGGCGAGAGTCCGAGCAGGGGTGGTGGTGGTGGTACCTCCTGCTGCTCGGCGCCCTCCTCGCTGCCCAGGAGCCTCCTCGCTGTCCTGGTGCCTCCTGCTCGGCACCATCCGCCTCTCCAGCTGCGGGATCCGGTGGTGCCTCTCCACCGCGACCACGTCCTCTCGCCGCGAGCACCCACAGCTCCTCCTCCACGGCCACGGCCTCTCGCACCGCGGCCTCGCGCAGCTCGCTGCGGGCGCGGCACGACCTCCGCCACGACCACGACCACGCCCACGACCTGCGGGGGCTGGTCGTCCACCTCCATCGCAGCCTGGTCAAACCGCACGTGTAGACCCCTTCCTCTCGGCATCCGTTATCAAGGCACAATTCCAACGATTAGTACGGGTTATCCGACACTTTCTTCAAATCTTGAAAGAATCTTCATGAGTAACAGATTAGTATGCAAATCATCTATCCATGCAAACACAACAAAGGCATCATCCATTCAGTCATATCTTACTTTGAGAGCTTTAAACGATGAGACAGATTTCAAAGTTTGATGAAAGACGAATAGCAGATTAGAGAGCTAGATATTGTCCTTATGGTTACGTCCAGTTTCTACGGGTCTCGTTCCTACGAGTCAAGTATGGCTCGATACCAACTGTGAGGGACCCGAATTTCACCAACGTGAAATCCGAACCCTTTGTACCTCATTGCCACTCACGGGAGTGTGGCACGTACATCCAACACAAGTTAGTACAAGTAAAATCATAAATTAGAGGAAATAACAAGGCAAGATAATAGATTCTCCAAGTACATTATTATTATGCATAAATCTCAATCTCAAGAGTACAAGAGCGTGGCACGCGAGCCATCGCGAAACCATAGTAGAAGTCTAGCGAAGCGGAAGCAAAGCGGAAGCAAAGCGGAAGCATCTCTCGGTGAAGATCCGTAGTGAAGTCCATACCCACAAGCAACTCGAGTGTAGGCGAGACCGTCACTCCTCCTCGTCGGCTCTCTCAATCGGCTCGCCGGCTCCTCGGCAACGGCGTCCGAAAAACATAGTGGGGAAAGCCGTGAGTACTACGCGTACTCAGCAAGCCGCAAACTACCTAGCAACAATGTATGCATGTCGGGATAGTTCAAGGAAAGGCAAGGGCTAGCACCTAAAGCATTATTCCTCAAGTCTATGTGAATCATATTTTATTATTAGTCAAATTTTATAAGTGGCCTTGCAGGAAACAACACAATCCTGCAAGGGTCAAGTTTTATGTCCCGCACACCTCCACGGGACCACAGCTCGAGGCCGGAAGTAAAACACCTATCGTAGGGGAGAAGTAGTAAATGCTAATCAAGTGGATTTCTCTCGGTAGTGCCCATACTTTGGGCTAGACTATACGTATAGATTTATATATCTCTCGCAGAGAGTAAGCAACTGTACCCACGTGAAGAGGTACTCAAACAAAAGACCACCGTCGTGGCCCAAGCAAAGCAACACTCACAAGATCACTCCTCAAAGCATCGAATGGGTGGCGCCCGTCCCTCGAGTCCGGGATCCTCTAACCACAACATAGGAAAAGAAGGTCCTGAAGGGTGTGACAAGGCGTACCACGGGCCGGTGGGATATCCTCCGCTCGTGGGTCGAGACAAACGCTCCAACACCCACTACCACTAATCTCTACACCACGGCGGGCCACCCATTCCTCCGCTAAGTATCATGATCCAGCCCGCCCATACAAGTCACGTGGTATGCTAGTAAGACCAAGAGAGGCATACGCACAAGAACCGGTCCTTAAGCTGCCGGGCGAGTCACCATCCCTCTCCTCAACAACAACAGTCTCAACGAGTGTCACCACAACAGGGGTCCCATAGCCCAAGACCCCTACACAACCGTACCCGCAACAGGTACTCTCCAAGTAGAGACTCCCCGAAGTCTCCCAAGCACCTAACCACCTACACACTCGCCCCCGCAAAAGGCCCTACAGGGTATCTAGTACGTAAACTCGACACCTAAGAAACACCTACAATTTATTTTACACAAAAACATGTATAGTCATCATGGGGTTCAATTAAGCAACTAAGCAAGTACTAAGCATGCGAGTAACGAGAGAACAACCTATGGCAAACGAGTGGCAAGGATAGCATAGTATGGCATAGGTAAACTACAAGTGCAAGTAACCATTAATCATGCATGGTCCAATTTAATGCAAGTACTAAATAGGATCAAGAGTGGTCAAGGATTGCGGCTTGCCTGGATAGGGCTGCTCCCGGGCCGGGTCGGGGTACTCGTACGGCTGCTCCGGCGGAAACTCCTCGAACTGCGGCTCGGACGGGAACTCCTCGAGCACCCTCCGACGGACGGATCGCGAAACGAGGGTTAGGCACGCTTATCGAGACAAAAGGAAATAGTACGGAAATAACGACGGAAATTACGGTACTAGAATATGACTAAAAGCTACACTAACGCGTAGAGAACGTCGCTACGAGTCCAACGCAACCGACCGCGTATTTTTCCGAGTCTCCGGGAAAAAGATATGAATTTCCAAAGATTAAAGGAATTATGGAAATTCAGGAAAATCCATTTAAAAGAAATGGAATATTCCCTGGAATATTCTTTAACACGTGGGCGCCACGTCAAGACCACGTAGACGCCACGCCGGCCTACGAGATCAGCACCACGTGGCAACTCTTCCGCCACGTTGCTGCCACGCGGCTGCCACGTCGGATGACGACCAGGAGCCACGTCAATAGAAATTCAGCCCACGCGGATGACACTTCGACGAGAACATGTGCCGGGTCGGCGCCACGCCGGCTTCACCGAGAGAGGGCGGCGCCGCCCGAGCGCCTCCGCGCGAGCTGCCGGAATTCCCTACTCCGGCGCTACGGCTCGCCGTGGCACGAACGGAGCATACCGGGCGACTCCCCGAGCTAGCGCGCACTGCCCGGCGCCGGTCCCGGACACCGGCTCCCTCCGACGAGCGGCGGAGCTCGCCGGAGTTGGCGACGGCGGCGGGCGAAAGGGGAATCCCCCGGCTGCCAAAAGACCGCGCTTTGAGACCACCCAACTAAAGCTTGTGCACTCGCGAATCCAACGACAACCTTCCCGGGCCAAGGAACCCACGGAGCGTCGCCGGCGGCGAGAACCGCGGCGGCGCACGACGAGCTCCGATGAATCCTACAAAATCTTGCTCCTTCTTCACAACTAACACGCGCACGAGCATCTACGACTCACCACACGACCTCTCGAAGAGCTAAACCGACATGAGCAAGCGTCGACGGGGAGCTTCGCCGGCGGCCATGGCGCGGCGGCGGCGGAGCTCGATGCTTGTCATCGATTCGCGGCTAACCTCGAGGAAAAAGAGAGGGAAACGGGGCGGTAACTCACCGGGAGACTTTTTATCGCCAAGGTTTGGACGGGGAGGCGATGGAGACGGCCGGCGATGAGGTTTGTCAATGGCGGACGCCGGACGACGGGCGAACGGCGACGGTGACCACGCGGATCCTCGTTCTCCGGCTTCCAAGCGACGACAGGGTAGCGGTTAGAGCGACGAGATGCGGCGCGCGAAGGAAGGTAAAGAACACACCACGAGCTCGAGGGAGACCTACCGGCGGTGACGGACGGAGGGGAGGAAGAAGGTGGCGGCGATCTTCTCGCGCTTCGCGTATCGCCTCCCGAGCTCCTCTCGTGAAGCCAAGGGCACCGGCGTGCTCCCCACTTCACGCCGTGCAAGAAAAGTGACTTGCGCTCCCCGGGTTCGACGCTTCATCCATGGCGAAGAGGAAACCGCGGTGCGGCGGCGCCGGTTAGGGTTTGAGGAAGAAGGGGAAAGCGGCGGCGGCTTGGGGGTTTTGTAGGAGACCGAAAGGGGAGGGAGCAGGTGCGCTTTGGGGTCGCTACGCGACGCGCGTCCGAGGTGGCGGCAGCTGCGGCGTCCACGGCGGTCGGGTCCGAGCCGGAAAGGGAAGAAGGAGGAAGATGACGTCCTGTTCGGGTTGGGTTGGGCCGGACCGGGCTTCGTGGGAGAAGGGAAAGAAACAAGGCCGGCGAGGATTCGGCCCATGACGCCAGGAATTTAAATCAAACCGTTGCGAATTAAATTCGTTCAGCTTTCATTCGATTCAAATTCAAACTCATTTGATTTCGGAGATTTTAATACATGAAGTACTTGTTTACAAACCGGGCTGTTACAGCAACGGGGAATTCTAAGGTTGGTTTGATTGAAAAGGGCAGTCTATCTTAGCTAGTTCGGGTTTTATTGGTCTCTTGCATAATATACAAGGAATAAAAGAAGAAAGAGACGTGCCAACTCCCGGGTGGGACCAGGAGAGAGAGAGAGAGAGAGAGAGAGAGAGAAAGAGAGAGAGAGAGAGAGATTGATTTTAAAAAAGAATGATAGAAAGAAAATGTGTATGTGCTTCACCATAGGCTAGCAAATGGAGGCAAGACTGATTACAACTCAAGTAGCTAGCCATAAGAACAAATCCTTGGGAGCAATGCCACCGGACAGGATGCTACATCTTGCTTTGGAAGCATACTTTTGGATTCTTGTTGGTGGCAATGAATTGTCACTTTTGATGTTGCGGATGGATGTAGATCGCCTCACAGGTGCACAATTGGAGGTTTCTGCTGTTATAACATGACTTAGGGGTAGCTTTTCTTGGGTAATTAACACCATACAATGTTTTGATTTTTTTTTACCATATAGCGGGCCAGGTGTGATCTTTCTAATCAAGAAGTTCCTTTATTTTTTTCAGTAATAAAATAGTTCATTAGTTTCATTCATGTGAAATTTCTAAATAATTAAAAAACTAAATGAATTATTCAAAAAAAGAAAGTTTAAAGGAATCTTGTAGCAATAAGACAATTTCTTGCATTTGAAATGACATAACATTCCCTGAAGAAGCAAACGCCCTAAATGAGGAATTGATGGCCCAATAGTATCCATGGGCCGTAGTTTTGGATAACCTCAAGTTTATAGGGGAATAATAGCACAAGCCCAGCCCACCAATCCCTTGTCCTGTTCTTAAAACCCTGCATCCATCCGCCGCCGCCGCTGCCATTCCCATCTCCTCCGATCCTCATCCACCTCTCAAACCCTAGCCATGGCGTGGCGCGGCGCTGCCTCGCGCACCGTCCTCGCCGCCGTCCGCCGCCCTGCTCCCGCGCCAGCCGCCGCGCGCCTTCGGGCCCCTCCTCCGTTCGCTGCCCCGCGCCGCCGCGTCCCGCCCGCCTTCGCCACCTCCTCCCCGGTCTCCGCCGCGCGGTAAGCTATGTGTTGGTCGCATGCGTAGAGGCATTCGGGTGGAACCCTGAGGTGGTTATCTGACTCGGTGGCTGAGATCATTGTGTGGTTTTGTGTGCACAGGCCTCTGGCGGCGATGATGGGGTCGCCGGTGACGGTGGCGGCGGTGATGGCGCGGCTCACGGCGCACCCCGGCGCCAGCGCGCGGGCTTGCTGCGAGCTCTCCCAGGGTACCTCCTTCCGCGGCACTTGTCAGGATCGCTAATGTCATCTGAGTTAGTACTTAGTAGTCGTGCTGCATCATATATCATCTCACTTTGTCGTTACGAATCTCTTTGCATATTTCGTTCGATCGCGCATTGTAGATAGTTGTGTTGATTGTGGTAAATTGGTGTATGTTGCGAATGCATTACCTGGTTTCATATAGATTGAAAGTATGAAACGAGTGTGGCTGTATTCTGACTTAGTTTAACTAAATTGTTCATTGCAACTAGAGAATTATCAAATGAGAAATAATGAAAAACAGCATTAGATAAAACATCCTAGCCACTATTGCCAAAATGGATTTCAAATTTGGTTGCTTTGCTACTCTTATAACAATGTGAAATGGAACTAATTTAAGGAAATTAAAATTGGGATTTTATAGGGAATGGGAAAGATGGTTGATGTTGGAGGCTACACAGCTTGATGGGGACCTTCTGTCCTAGAATGATGTAGGTCTCCTTTCCTGTTTCTTTCTACAATTTTTGGAAAAAGAAGTTGAATTAAGAGTACTGTCTTGTCTTAGCAGACAATTTGGATATCGTGCTGTAAGGATTATTTTCTACGTGGATGCATTTGTCCTAGACCACACATAATGTGTCACTGTTTCTGAAAAATGATAAATTTAAGCTGATAATATCTCTGCATTGAAAGTATGCCTCATTTGCATGCTAGATTAGGTAAACTCTAATTGGTGACACACATATAATGCCACATATTTACACTATTGAGACTTCAGTTGATTGAGGATCCGGTTGGGATTTGTTAGGAAACGGGAAAGATGGGTGATGCAAGAGAGGCGAGTTAAAGCATGGCAAAGGTTCTGACCTTGAAGCATGTACTGTCTTTTGGTAACTGTGATTTTTTCATTCATCCTAACCTGGAATAAAAAAAGATCTCAATTTGATTCTTAAAAGTTAATAAACATAGTCACATTCTTGTTGGAATTGCAGCAGTTAGTATGCAAATGTGAGAACATATTTAATTTGGCAAACCACAACCATATACTCATATATTGGTGCAACAGACATCTATTTTAAATTTTGAATGACCTTTTTTGAATAAGCCTGTTGTTTTTTAAAAAAATAGTGCGGACATTTTCTGTATCTTATAATTTATGTGCCTTTTGATTGCTGCATTGCCTTGCTTTGGTTGATGTGTTGTGCAGAAAACATGTTATTTCGTATCATTCACCCTTCCCATAATGTTGTGGTCTACTTTAGTTTCTGTTCTGTTTACTTTTCCAATCTCCAAAGCTTTTTCAATTCAAGCCATTTTTGACCATATTGTGCCGTTATTTTTGCAGGTACTTGAATTTGCCATGTGGATTCTGTCCTTTCGAAAGGATACAATTCTTATTGGATGCATCTTTTGGAGAAGCTATTCTGGTGATTTAACCTTTTAACTGCAAAGTTAGAAGAACCTCAAAGAATAGCCAGCCTTCAAAATTTCTTAGACTAGTCTGAAATAATTAGTTAAATGGCATGTAATGTGCCTGTGGATTTAGTATCCCTTTGTGGATTTAGTATCCCTTTTTCTAGTGTGTCCATGATATCACATCATACTTGTTCTTCGTTAAGTTGCTCTGGTGTCACATTTCGAGTTGACCTGAGTTATACGATATCTATGTCCTCTTATCTTTGCATGAGAAGTCAAATGTACATTGCCCCTGTTTGGATACAAAGTTTTTTCAAAGTATTGGTTGAATACCACGGTTTTATAAAATAATATGGTTTTAGTAGGTGTTTAGATACATCTATTTTTATGGTTTTTCAAACTAGTATCACCGAAACCTCGGTTTTTTGGAGTTTTGGAAACTCTATCTCACCTCTTTTTTCTAAACCGAGCCAACGGACGGCACGCTACATCGTTCCTCGCATCGAGCGGTTCTCCAACCATTCGTTTTCCATCCGTTTGAAGCTCCCACGGAAAGAAAAGGAGAGGTATGTCTCCATCGGAAGCCATTGCTTTTGCACTTGTTCCATTGATTGCAGCTGTACGCTTGCACGTTCAATCAACTTTCTTTTTCCCCAAATTAGAAAGAAGAGATCTTTATTTCCACTTCAATTGCAACCAAAATCTAACTGCGCATAGAGCTGCCCTTCCTATATTGGGGTAGATACGAGAGGAGGAGGTGTCGGTGTTGTGAAACCGGCCGACAAGTAAATTTGTGTTTGGAGGGGATCGACGCTACTACTCGGATGGGCCTTGGATGATTTAGGAGAGCGTGGTTTATACTGGTTCGGGCACTTGAAGCCCTACGTCCGGTTCGAGGATTGTTCGTGTTTCGCCTTGTGAAAAGAGCTACAAAGGAGGCGAGGGAGGAGGGTTGCTCCAAGCCTCCGTTTGCAATGTGCTCTAGAGGTGTGTCGGATGAGTTCGATTAGCTCGATCCGTGGTCTCCCTTTTCTTGCGTGTGTGTGGGGTCCCTTTTATAGTCCAAGGGCCGGGCCACTTACAGGTGGGGTCGGAGTTACTACCTATCGTCCCAAGCGGGGTCGGGGCCGTCGTGCGCTACCCTGCTCGCATGCGGGCCGCTTTGGGCGCTCCGGTCGTGCGGCGTACGGTTAGTCTTGATTGGTAGCGCCGGAGTCAATGCCACGCTCGTCATCGTGGCGGCCGGTCTGTCGCATGGCGGTCTCCATCCATCACTCCCGTTCATCATGGCTCCGGCGGAGATGGTGTTGACGCCTCCGTCTTGTCATCGTGCCGGGGGTGTCGGGCGACGCGTGAAGATGAGACAAGAGGAGGCTGCGCCGATCTCACCCAATCCCCGTGGATTGGTGAGTTCCCGAGCGGAGTTATGGCGATCCCTGTTCACCCGTGAGGCTTAAGCCATTTGCCTCCGAGTCGGGCGAGGCGGGGATCGGCCGAGCCCGCCCGAGTCCCGAGTCGGGCGGGGCGGAAGTGGTGCACCTGCCCGACCCGAGTCGGGCGAGGCGGAGGCCGCGGGCCCGGCTTTCGTAGCCTTCGTAGGCCTAGGCGGATGCTTGTTGGTCGACCACGGGACGGATTACGGGCTATTGTCCCGTCAATCGCCCGGCCTCCGTCCGGTCCACGAGCCATCATGGGCTTGGTAATGATCACGCCGCTCTGCAGGCGAGCTAGCGCTAGCGTGCGGCGCCGCGGAACGGGACGGGTAGGTACTGCGCCGGTCACATCACGTCATGTTGGTGAAACGAGTTCCCAGTGCGCCGTAATTGCGCCTACCGGCTCGCCGCAACTCCTCCCCTATCCGGTGGGTGAGGTCGCTTCTCCGCGAAGCAAAGGCAAACGCGGCGGGGATTGCGGTCCCACCCGACGCCGAGTCGGGCGAGGCGGAGATCGTGGGCCCGCCCGACCCGAGGGTCGGACGAGGCGGAAGTCGTGGACTTCGCCCGACTCGGGGTCGGGCGAGGCGGAAGTTGTGGGCCTCGCCCGACTCGGGAGTCGGGCGAGGCGGAAGTTGTGGACCTTGCCCGACTCGGGGTCGGGCGAGGCGAGGTTTCGGGCCCCACTTCGTATCCTTTACGCGTACAAGACGGAGCCGTTAGCGGATTAAGTACCCGATTAGGGTTCCCTAATCTAGGTACCCGACGATAGCCCAGAGCCTTGGCGGCGGCCGGGGCAAATGGTCGCCGTCGAGGCTTTTCCCGACAACTCCTTAGATTTTTCCGTGCGTTTGTTTTTCGGTGGGTGCGCGCGAGCGCACCCGCGGGTGTAGCTCCCGAGCCTCGGGGCAAGTAGAATACTTGCGCCGAGGGTTAACGATTTTGAGCGGTTTTATCGTTTATTCGCGAAAGCGAGCCCCGAGTCTTCGCTCGTTGCTCGGATCCGTCCGAGGGCTGTTTCGTCTTTTTATTTCGTTCACACCCGCGCATCTTTGCGATAAGATGAGGCGTGCGGTGAGCGGCCACGTCATTCCTCGATGGTTCGATGCGTGGTGCTCGTTTAAGCTCCAAACGGGAATGTCCGAGTGATGGCCTCGGCTTGCCCTTAGCGGGGATCCGACGGAGACTAGCGGGAGTCGGCCTCATTCATATCCGAGTGCTCGTCTTTTGTGATTTCCGACCCCTTTCGATCGGGGTCGGCGGGCTCGTTGCCCTCCCTTCGCGGGATTCAAGATCACGGCTTTTTCAACTCGGACTCGGACGCCGTCGATAGAGGCCCATTGTGCTACGGTGCACGGGTGTTGATCGCTAAGGATCCCTCTCCGACAACCCCTCACTTACTTTTGTCCAAGGGCGGGCGTCCGAACCCTTTCGCTGGGCCGCCCTTCGAACCCCCGGGTTGGAAGCGGGCGTCGGGCGTTTTCATCCCCTAGCCTTATTTACTGCGGGCCTTATGGGATTCCAAGCCCAATCGGCCCGTCATCGAGCGCCGTCGAAGCGCAACGGTTCGCCTCCCATGACGGCGCGCATCTCGCGGCGGTTCGCCGTAGATGCGAAATTTGCGTTCGCATTATGGCTCCGCGTCGGGCGCGTGCGGCGGCCTCTTCGGTTCCTCGCACCCGGTTAAATCGCGGAACGGTAGAGGTGCGGGAGTCGAGGCGCCGCGGGGGCAATTGACATGACCGCTATTTAAAGGAAAGGGGGACGCATCCGGTTACCTCTCTCTCACCCTGCGCTCGCAAAAACTCATCCCCTTCCTTTGTTCTCGCGTGCTCCGTCGACTCGCCTTTCTTCGCCGCGTCCGCCGCTCGCCGCCTTCCTCACTTCTCCCCAATCCACCGTCGCGCATCCGATCCGAGCCCCGCCATGGCGGATTGGACTCCGTCCCGCTGCACCTGTCGGGTCCCTTGAGGCCCTTGTCGCGCGTGGACTCCCGATGCCGCGCACCGACGCCATGGAGTGGGCGGTGCCGGGAATGAGGCCCTGCCGGCGCCGCCGGACGGCTACGTCGTCTCTTTCCGCCACTTCCACGAGCGCGGCTTGGGAATGCCGCCTCACCCTTTCTTCCGCGGCATCCTCCACCATTACGGGCTGGAGCTGCGAGCACCTCAACCCTAACTCCGTCCGAGCACCTCGCCGCCTTCGTGGCGCCGTGCGAGGGCTTCTGGGGATCGCCCCCACTTCGAGTCGTTCAAGCACTTCTTCGATTGCCGGTTGGTGACGAAGAAGGACACGGCCGGGAACCCTCGCGCCGTCCCCATCGGCGGCGCCGACTTCCGATCGCGGGGCGGCCGGTCCAGAAGTACATCTCCATCGCCCTCACCGACTCCAACAAGGGCCGGCACGAGCGGTGGTTCTACCTCGGGAACACCGCTGCCACACCCCTCCCGAGTTCACCGGCAACCTCATCATCGCCGCGCGGAGAAGTGGCACTTCGGGGTGCCCGGCGACGAGAAGAGGGGATCGTCGCGTCGTTGGAGGCGGTCGAAGCGCTCGACCGGGCCGGCGTGACCGGCGTTGGAGTGATTGGCTCCTACCACCGCGCCGGCTTGCACCGCTGCAGGCCCGGCGTCGGATGATGTCGGAGATGGGAAGTGACTTCGCCCGGGAGGGAACCCGCATGGTGGACCCCGGGCGGACCCTCGGATTTCGCTCCGGGAGTTGAAGGCCCGACTCGCGGAGGCGATGCTCGAAGACGGCCGCCGCGTGGGATCGGTTTGATTGGCCGGTTCCCAATCACCCACCAATGCTCCCGGAACGGGGGCGATTTTGTTTGTAAGTTTTTAGTTCCGCCTTCGGTTGAGTCGGTCTTAAGTTCCGACCTCTCTTACTTTTCTAATTTACGTGTTGCGGAGAGGTTTGCAATTTATTCCTTCCCGGCCCCATTGCCCGAGGATGCCGACGTCCGGGCCATCAATCGGGCGCGCGCCGAGGAGCTAAAAGCTCGAAAGGATGCCAAGAAGGCTAGGAAGGCGGCGCGGCAACGGCGGAAAGCGGAGAAGGAGCGCCGGCGCCGTTCGGGCCGGATCGTCATCTCCGAGAGCAGCGGCGACCGACTCCGACGACAACGATTGGGGTGACGACGAGGAACTCGTCGACATGTCCTCTCCCATCGGCGAGCTCGCCGAGGAGGAGGACATCGAGCGAGGGCCGACTCGGCCGGCCCCTCCGGAAGTGGGCCCCGCCGGACGACGCCGGCACGTCGCTCGCCGGTCCGAGCCGGAAGCGGCGCCGGGCTCCCCGCAGGCCGAGGCGCATGCCGGCGCCGCAGCGCCGACTTCGGCGCCCACCACCACCACAACGCCGACCGCCCCGGCCGTCGTGCCCGGGTCGCGGCCCCGATCTCCGCGATCGTCACCACGCCGCCCTGCCGCCCACACGCCGGGTCCCCTTGGCGACGACCATGGCGGGGCGATGATGGCCTCGGCCGCCGCGGTGACGTCGACCGTGGTGACCGTAGCGCCGGTAACGGTGACGGGAGGGCTCACCTCGTCGGCGATGGCGGTGACGGCCTCCGCGGCGCCATCGGCGTCCGTCCGTGCGCCGGTGACAATGGCCTCGGCGGCTTCGCCGGCGTCGGTTCGAGCGCCGGTGACCGCGCCCGCCGGCGGCTCCGCTCCGGCGGTGGCCGCAACCCCGTCGGGTCCGAGTACGGCCGCGCCGGCCTCCACGACCTCTTCATCTGCGGCGCCGAGGCCGGCGCGACAGCCGGCAGCGCCGAGTGCCCCGGGCGGCTCTTGGCAAGAGGCGGCGTGAGGGCCTTGGGTCGGCGGTCGGTCCGCCACCCAAACGACAACCGTACCGGTAAGCGTTGCTTCCTTCTGTCTTTCCTTCTTTCTTGTCTTTCGGTTTGTTGACTTGCGCATCCCGCGAGGGTCCGGTTGGCCGGGGCTCGGAAGCGGCGGCCCTAGGGTCGGGGGCGCGCTGCGCCATCCCCGGCAGCCCCTCGGCCGGCAAGCACCGTGGGGGCGGCCGGAGACGGCGGCGCCAACTACGGCCATGGTGACGGCGGCCGCCGGCTCCGCGCCGTTCCCGCCGCGAGGGACCTCCGCCGAGCTCCTCCGCCACGCCGCACCGGCCCGGCGCCGAGGCCGGGGGTCGTGCACGTTGTGGGGCCCCAAGGGCGGACGCACACGTTTGACGAGCCGGCGGAGCGGACCATTTGGGGCGCGTTCCGCCGCGATCGCGGCCGGGCCGCCGACGTCTTGGGCGCGGCGCTCCATCTCGTCGGGTCGCCGGCGGAGCCGGCCGAGGTGAGCGCGAGTTCGTTCCTTCGCGGAATATCGGTCTTTTTCGCTTCGCTCATGATTTTGTCCTCCTTTTCGGACTCGGATATGATGAGCCGGGCCAAGCATGCCCGCATCCGTTTCCAAGAAAGGGAACGGACCCGCCTTGACCGGGAGGCGCAGAGCGCCACGGAGCGAGCCCTCGGAGCCGTCCGAGAGGCCGAGGATGCGAAGAAGGAGAGGGCCGAGGCGGCCGGGTGGCGGCCGAGGCCAACGATGCGCGGAGGACGGCCGAGTCCCGCCCGGCCGAAGCCATCAAGAGGGCCGAGGCGGCGGAAGAAAGGGCCAAGAAGGCCGAGTCCGATGCCGCGAACGCTCGTCGGGTGGCCGAGTCCCGGCGGCCGAGGTCCAAGCGGCGGTGGTGAGGGCGTTGAAGGCGGAGGAGGACGCGGCGAGCGCGCGCGAGGCGACGGACACCGAGCGCAAGCTCAAGGAGGCCGTCTCCCAATCGGTCTCCAAGCTCACTTCCCAACTTTCGACGTTGGAGAGTGAGGTTAACCGTAAGTTTTGTTTCTCATCCCTCCTCCTATTTTGCTTTTGATTGGTGTCATGTCTCATGATTTCTTCTTCCTTTTCATTTTCGGAGCTCAAGACGGACCCGGACGGGCTGCGGCGGGAAGAAGTTCGGCTCGACCGAATCCGCATCGGTGCCGAGTTCCTCCGCAACGAGCTGGAGGTGCCACGACCGCCGGGACCACCAATTTGGAGCCGCGCCTTCTCTCCATCGCCAACCGCTTTGGTGCTCTGCGGCGTGAGAGTTTTGAAGCCGGGGTCCCGTGGACTCGGCATCTGGAGCGGACACATTTCGAGGACAACCTTGACCTCGACATGCTTGCGCGGCTAGGCATGGTGCCCGGCTTCTCCGAGCAGGAGATCGAGGACATGAAGAGGAAAGCCGCGCCGATCGCCGCCAAGCTTGCCGAGCTCCTCGCCTCGCGCGCCTTCCCGCCGCCGTCGTCGCCGCATGACGAGTAGATGATGTAGTGTGTTAGTAGAGTCGGCCGAGTGGCCGATAGTCGAGTCGGCCGGGTGGCCAAGATATAAAGAACTCGCTTATTTTGTAAACAAGTTATCTGTTTTAATTTCGTTTCGAAATTTCTCACATGTTCCCCTTTCGTGGCTTCCTTCTCATTCGGACCGTCTAGTAGCCTAAGATTCCTCATTCGATTGATCGGTGACTTAGGCCGCTCTTAGCCGCCGGGCGTCGTAGTCCCGAGTCGGCCGGTCGGATCGGCCGAGTAGTCGTTGGCGTTCCGAGTCCTGTCCGAGTTGGACTTGCACTATGGGATTAGACTTCGTTCAAAATTTTAAACTCTTGCCCTTTCGTGGCTCCTTTCTCTTTCGGACCGCCCGGTTGCTTTAGATTTTTCATTCGGGTGATCGACAACTCGGGCCGCTCCTAGGCTGTAGAGGCGTCGGAGTCCCGAGCCGACCGATCGGACCGGCCGAGCCATCGTCGGCGCTTAGGTTCCGTCCAAGTCGGGCCCGCACCGAGGGATTTTCGTGTGAGTTCCGCGGCTCGTGGGCACAACCGGGACCCGCACACGGCCTCCTTTGCGCACCCGCCGGGTGGAGCCCCGACTCGGGAGAGTCGGAGCCGGCGGCCGGCAAATTTGGACTTATTCGTTATTTGTCGAAAACAAGAAAAAAGAGAAAGGTTTGATCTTTATATTTTTTTTACATAGATAACCGAAACAACAAGCTAAGGGTAAAAGCGACGTAGCCGCTCGATGTTCCATGCGTTGGTGAGCACGTTTCCGTTGGCGTCCTTGAGTTTGTACGTGCCGGGTCGGAGCACCTCGGCTACCGTGTAGGGCCCCTCCCATGGCGGAGTTAGCTTGTGCCGGCCTTGATTCCCCTGGAGGAGTCGAAGGACGAGATCGCCGGGCTCGAAGGCGCGCTTCTTGACCTTGCGGTGGTGGTAGCGGCGGAGTGCTTGTTGGTATCCGGTCGAGTGCAGCGGTGCGGCTTCCCTTGTTTCGTCGATTTGGTCCAGCGCATCTTCGAGATAACGCTTATTGAGTTCCGGATCGAAAACTTGCACGCGCGGAGCTCCATAATCCGGATCCGTGGGTAGCACGGCCTCGGCCCCGTACACCATGAAGAAGGGAGTGTGACCCGTGGCTCGACTCGGCGTCGTCCTCGGGCTCCACAACACCGCACCGAGCTCTTTCGCCCATTTCCGGCAAATGTTCCGAGTTTGCTGAATATCCGGGGTTTCAATCCTTGGAGGACCATGCCATTTGCGCGCTCACACCGCCCGTTCGTTTGGGGGTGTGAGACGGTCGACTCGATCAACTCGGATGCCCCGGTGGTCGCAAAAGTTTAGGAACTTTTTCCCGTAAACTGCGTACCGTTGTCGGTGATGATTGTGTTTGGGACTCCAAACCGATGCACTATGTCGGTGAAGAATTTTACGGCCTGGTCCGAGTCGATTTTGCCTATCGGCCTTGCCTCAATCCACTTGGAGAACTTGTCCACGGCGACAAGCAAGTGGGTGTAACCTCCTGGTGCCTTTTTGAACGGGCCGACCAGGTCTAGGCCCCACATGGCAAACGGCCATGTTATGGGGATGGTTTGCGGGGCCCGGGCCGGCTGGTGTGTTTTACGTGCGTAATGTCGACACCCTTCGCGAGTGCGCACGACTTGTTCGGCGTCGGCGATCGCGGTCGGCCAATAGAAGCCATGTCGGAAAGCGTTGCCAACGAGACTTCGTGGTGCGGCGTGATGTCCACACGTTCCACCATGGATGTCTCGAGCGACCGCTTACCCTCGTCGAGAGGGACGCAGCGTTGGAGGACGCCGGTGTGCCCCTTTTTGTATAACTCATCGCCGATCACGACAAAGGTTTTGGCGCGTCGGGCGAGGCGGCGCGCTTCCATGACGTCGGGGGCAATTTTTGCCGCAACGGATAGTCGAGGTAGGGCTGCCGCCGATCATCTGCCGACTCGGGCGCAGCCCCGAGTCCCCTTCAGTGGTCGGGAGTCGGATCGACCGGACCCGCCGTGTCGTCGTTGGCGCCAAGCTCGACGACCAGGACCTCCGCGGCCTCGATCGGAGCCGGCTCTTGTTCTCCCTTTGCGGGGTCGGCCGCCGTTGGCTCCTTGATAGACGGCTCATCCTGGTCGCAAGCAAAAACGCCTTCGGCGTTGGCGGCCGATTGGATCCCATCTTGGCTAATGAGTCGGCCGTTTCATTGTCCCGCCGAAGGACATGTTTGACTTGGAATCCATCGAACTTTTCTTCAAGACGGCGGATCTCGCTGCAATAAGCCGCCATCTTCGGGTTGGTGCAAGTTGACTCGTTCATCACCCGATCCACGACGAGCCGGGAATCGCCGAAGGCTTCGAGCCTACGGATCCCCGGGTCAATCGCCGCCTTCATGCCGTTAAGCGTGGCTTCGTACTCGGCCACATTGTGAGAGGCTGGAAAGTTGAGTCGGATGACGTATTGCATGCATGCACCTCTCGGCGAGATGAGCTGCCATCCGCTGCCGGCACCCCTCTTCGTGAGGGAGCCATCAAAGTGCAGCCGCCAATGATCCGTTTCGCCGGAACCACGAGCAACCGGGCCTCTGTCCACTCGGCTATGAAATCTACCGAGTGTGTGATTTTATGGCGGATGGGTGCGTGTACTCTATACCCTGGTCCATTAATTCTAGCGCCCACTTCGAGATCTTTATCGCTACCTCCGGATTACCCAAGATTTCAGCAAGCGGGAAGGAGGAGACGATCGTACCGGATGAGAGTCGAAATAGTGCCGAAGCTTGCGCCGAGTGACGGTCGGCGCGTACAACACCTTTCTCGGATCTTCGGCCACCTTGTCTTGCGATCGGAGAGGACTTCGCCGACGTAGTAGACCGGCCGTTGCACCTTGAGCGCCTTTCCCGGCTCGTCACGCTCCACTACCGGCGCCGTACTCACCACCCGATTTGTTGCGGCTATGTAGAGCAAGCAAAGGCTCCTTCTCGACCGGCGAAGTCAAAATCGGGGCGCTTGAAAGTTTGGCTTTGAGGTGGTCGAGGGCCTCCTGCGCCTCGGCTGTCCGGCACGAAGTTGTCCGACTTCTTGAGCGGACGGTAAAGTGGCAGCCCCTTTTCTCCGAGCCGGGAGATGAAACGGCTTAGCGCCGCGAGGCAGCCGATAAGTCTTTGCACGCCCTTTACGTTTTTATCGGCCCCATCTTCGCGATGGCTTCGATTTTCTCGGGATTGGCTTCGATGCCACGGCTGCGAGACGCCGTATCCCAAGAGCATCCCTTCGGGACCCCAAAGACACATTTCTCGGGGTTGAGCTTGACCTCGTTGGCTCTCGACCGCTGGAACACGGCTCGAGGTCGGCGACTAGATCGTCGGTCCGAGTGGACTTGACTACAATGTCATCCACATATGCCCGCACAATGCGTCCGATGAGGTTACCGAAACATTTGATCATGCAGCGTTGGTATGTGGCTCCCGCATTTTTTAACCCGAACGGCATAGCGATGTAACAATGACGTGCCGAAGGGTGTGATGAACGCGGTGGCCTCTTGATCACCAATCCTTAGCGGAATTTGATGATAACCCGAATAGGCATCTAGGAAACACAGGGTTTCGCACCCCGCGGTCCGATCAACTATCCGGTCTATGCGAGGCAAGGGAAACGGATCCTTTGGGCACGCCTTGTTGAGACTCGTGTAGTCAACGCACATTCTCCATTTCCCGCTTTTCTTCCTTACAAGTACGGGGTTGGCAACCCATTCGGGATGGTACACCTCTTTGATGAAGCCGGCGGCGAGGAGCTTCGCTAACTCTTCACCGATTGCCCGGCGTTTCTCCTCGTCGAAGCGGCGGAGTCGTTGCTTGACCGGTTTCGATCCCGGCTTGATGTTGAGGGAGTGCTCGGCGATGTTCCTAGGGATTCCCGACATATCCGAGGGCTTCCACGCGAAGATGTCCTTGTTGGCGCGTAGGAACTCGACGAGCGCGCTTTCCTATTTGTCGGAGAGCGCGGACCCGATGATGACCTTCTTCCCCTCGGGGTCGGCAGGGTCGAGGGGCACCATCTTGGTGTCTTTGGCCGGCTCGAAAGAGCCGATCGCCTTCTTTGGGGTCGGCGTGTCCTCCGACTCCAAAGTCGCGACCTGTGGGAAGTCGGACTTGTTGATGAGCGCCGCAGCCGGCTCGCGAGCACTCCACCTCGCACTCGTAAGCACGCTGAACCGACGTGTTCACAGTGATGATCCCCTTCGGACCCGGCATTTTGAGCTTGAGGTAGATGTAGTTGGGAACGGCCATGAACTTCGCGTAACATGGTCGCCCGAGGATGGCGTGGTACGCGCCGGGAAGTCCACCACGTTGAAGGTGAGGGTCTCGGTGCGGTAGTTGATCGGCGTGCCGAAGGTGACGGGCAAGTCGATTTGCCCAAGCGGCACGGCCGTCTTTCCGGGCACAACCCCGTGGAAGGGCTCGCCCGATGGCCGGATCCGAGAGCGGCCGATCCCCATGGCATCAAGAGTCTCTCGCATACAAAACATTCGGACCACTACCCCCATCCATCGGCACCTTAGTCGGTCGTTTGTTGCCGACGATGGGGTCGACGACGAGCGGGTAGCGTCCGGGTCGGGGAACGCGCTCGGGGTGGTCGCCGCGGTCGAACGTGATTGCCGCGTCGGACCACTTGAGGTAGGTCGGGGTCGCAGGTTCGGCGGCGTAGACCTCGCGCCGCTCCCGCTTCCGGTGTCGCCCGGAGGAGCCGGTCCTCCCGCCCCGAAGATCATGAGGCAGCCGGTGGTTTGCGGGAAACCGCCGTCCGCGTCCTTGTCGTCGCCGTCGTCGTTCTTGGGGCCGGGGTTCTTGGGGTCGAACTTCCTCGCCTTCGTGCCCGGGAACTTGAGCATCGGCCCGCAGTCCTTGAGGGCGTGGTTGACGGGTCGGCCGTGGTTGGGACACGGCGCCTCCGACGATCTTCTCGAAGTGCTGGCCCTTGCTCGCCGTCGTCGCGAGTCGGCTTCTTCGGCTTGCGCTCGGCGGCGGCGACGAAGTTGGTGTCGCGGCGGTACCGGTCGCCGCTCTTCCTCTCGCTTCGCTTCTTGTCATGCGGGGAGGACGGGCCCGCACCGGAACTCTCGTTCCGCTTCGCCTTGCCCTTGGCTCGATGAAGGAGGGCATCCACGGCGTCTTCTCCGGAGGCGTGGCCGGTTGCCACGTCGAGTAGCTCCTTGACGAGTGCGCGGGTTGTTGCGGCCGAGCTCATGCACCAGCCCCTCGTTGTTGGTGCCGGCGATGAACGCCGAGATCACCTCTGCGTCGGCGAGGTTGGGGAGCGTGTTGCACTTGCGGGAGAAGCGCTTGACGTAGTCCCTCAAGGACTCGTCCGCCCGCCGCCGGCAGGTCCCGAGGTCCCACGGGTTCCCGGGCGCGTGTACGTGCCCTGGAAGTTGCCGATGAAGGCCTCCTCCGGGTCCCACCAATCGTGGATCGAGCCCTCCGGGAGGTGCTCGAGCCACATCCTGGCCGAATCGGCCAAGAAGAGTGGTAAGTTGCGGATGATGAACCGCTCGTCGGTGGCGCCGCCGCTTGGCATGCCGGGCGGTAATCCTCCGGCCATAATGCGGGGTTCGTCTCCCCGTTGTATTTGGTGATGCTGCTCGGGGGCCGGAATCGCCGGGGCACCGGAACCCGCCGAATGGCAGGCCCAAAGGCCTTGGGCCCCGTCATAACCGGAGGTTTGTCCTCCTCCGGGTCGAATCGTCCTCCGCGCCGGGGCGTACCCGTGGTCCTCGGCTTCGCGCCTTGGAGCGCGGTTTTGTTCCCGACGCCGGGCGGTCGGGGTATCGCGTGCGTCGCGCGACTCGCCCATCCGCCGCCGAACCGACGGCGAGTTCCGGTTCCGCTTTGCTCGGCGGTTGGGTGGGCCGAACCGTTCGGTCCCCGGGCCGGCTTGGCGTGTGGTAGGAGGCACCGGCCTCTTTCCGCCGCGCGGCGGAGCTTTGCTCACGCTCGGCCTCGTTGGACGGCCGCTAAGTCCAGGAGGTTTCCGACCTCCTCTTGGATCCTCCGCCGGTCCTCGTCGACCGGTTGCGGAAGCGCGCGGATCGGTGTCGCGGCCGCAGCCCACGTTCCGGCTGGGCCTCTCGTACTCGGGAGCGAGGTGGTTTGCCTCGTCCAGGATCCTTCTTTGGGCTTCGCGCCCACGCCGGCGAGCGAGTTCGCGCTGCGCTCGGCGCCGCGCCACCTCGCACTCGAGGCGTTCGCGCTCCTCCTTTAATCGCCGCTCGGTCTCGCGACCTCGCGTCGGCGTCGGAGCGAGCTGCTCTAGGTCGTCCTCCTCCCGGGCTCGGGGCTTCCCGGAGGGGTTTGTTGTTGTGGCACCGCGGCGTGCGGCTGTGCGTTCCTCGCACCGCCGGCGTTTACCGCCGCGGACGGCGGCGCTACCCCGGCCGGGAGTCCAGCGGCCGCCGGGGCCGCACGGCCCGTGTCGTTGATGCCGTCGGTGTCGCCGGTGTCCCCGTCCTCCACCATCATACACTCCCGCGAGGGGTGGTGGCTGCCGGTATCGGATCCACCGCCGAGTCCGTCATGCCCGCGAGCTCCGCGCCGGCGGACACGGCGGGAAAGTGGTGTGGAGACCGGGAGGTCGGCGGGAGAACGCGCGACGGGCTCCCGGCTCCGGTCACGATGAACTCCAGTGCTCCCGAAGGTCACGAGGGCGCCTCGAGTCCGGCCGACGGTGTGGCTCGCCATCTTCAAGATCGTCGAACGCGTCGAGGTCCCCTACCGGCGCGCCAACCGTCGGTGTTGTGAAACCGGCCGACAAGTAAATTTGTGTTTGGAGGGGATCGACGCTACTACTCGGATGGGCCTTGGATGATTTAGGAGAGCGTGGTTTATACCGGTTCGGGCACTTGAAGCCCTACGTCCGCTTCGAGGATTGTTCGTGTTTCGCCTTGTGAAAAGAGCTACAAAGGAGGCGAGGGAGGAGGGTTGCTCCAAGCCTCCGTTTGCAATGTGCTCTAGAGGTGTGTCGGATGAGTTCGATTAGCTCGATCTCGTGGTCTCCCTTTTCTTGCGTGTGTGTGGGGTCCCTTTTATAGTCCAAGGGCCGGGCCACTTACAGGTGGGGTCGAGTTACTACCTATCGTCCCAAGCGGGGTCGGGGCCGTCGTGCGCTACCCTCGCTCGCATGCGGGCCGCTTTGGGCGCTCCGGTCGTGCGGCGTACGGTTAGTCTTGATTGGTAGCGCCGGAGTCAATGCCACGCTCGTCACCGTGGCGGCCGTCCTGTCGCATGGCGGTCTCCATCCATCACTCCCGTTCATCATGGCTCCGGCAGAGATGGTGTTGACGCCTCCGTCTTGTCATCGTGCCGTGGGTGTCGGGCGACGCGTGAAGATGAGACAAGAGGAGCTGCGCTGATCTCACCCAATCCCTGTGGATTGGTGAGTTCCCGAGCGGAGTTATGGCGATCCCTGTTCACCCGTGAGGCTTAAGCCATTTGCCTCCGAGTCGGGCGAGGCGGGGATCGGCCGAGCCCGCCCGAGTCCCGAGTCGGGCGGGGCGGAAGTGGTGCACCCGCCCGACCCGGAGTCGGGCGAGGCGGAGGCCGCGGGCCCGGCTTTCGTAGCCTTCGTAGGCCTAGGCGGATGCTCGTTGGTCGGCCACGGGACGGATTACGTGCTATTGTCCCGTCAATCGCCCGGCCTCCGTCCCGGTCACGAGCCATCATGGGCTTGGTAATGATCACGCTGCTCTGCAGCTGAGCTAGCGCTAGCGTGCGGCGCTCGCGGAACGGGACGGGTAGGTACTCGCGCCGGTCACATCACGTCATGTTGGTGAAACGAGTTCCCGTGCGCCGTAATTGCGCCTACCGGCCTGCCGCAACTCCTCCCCTATCCGGTGGGTGAGGTCGCTTCTCCGCGAAGCAAAGGCAAACGCGGCAGGGATTGCGGTCCCACCCGACGCCGAGTCGGGCGAGGCGGAGATCGTGGGCCCGCCCGACCCGAGGGTCGGACGAGGCGGAAGTCGTGGACTTCGCCCGACTCGGGGTCGGGCGAGGCGGAAGTTGTGGGCCTCGCCCGACTCGGGAGTCGGGCGAGGCGGAAGTTGTGGACCTTGCCCGACTCGGGGTCGGGCGAGGCGGAGGTTTCGGGCCCCACTTCGTATCCTTTACGCGTACAAGACGGAGCTGTTAGCCGGATTAAGTACCCCGATTAGGGTTCCCTAATCTAGGTACCCGACAGGAGGCAATCAAATTTTGGGTTAATATTTCCAGATTTGTTGTTAATTCGCCTACATGGTTTCATCCTACCCTAGATCCATTTGAACAACAAATGGAGTGCTGGAAAATATTCCTAATTTCCTATGCCACAGCAAATTTCCTTACATGTAGAAACATCCCCACAACTATTTTTTTTAACAAGGAAATGCTTTTAAAAAATAGTACCCAAACATGTCACAGTTTCTCTCAATACCATATAAATATTTCGTTTTGAAATACTACAGTATTTCTTGGGTTTTGTATCTAAAACCATGGTTTCTCAATACTATTTTTCAAAACTGCAACACCCAAACAGGGTACGGGCCTCTTCAGAGTGACTTGGTCACGTTTCTGTTTATAACTACTGCTGGATTTGGCTTACAGTCTCCTCGTTCCTGATGTATAATGATGAATTAAACATGAGGCGAGTAGGTAGAAATTTTTCTGCGAATGCACTAGGAGTACAGTTTTATGTGGTTCGTACATACTGCATGACACATGGTAAATGACACTTCAATACAGATTTTTGCCCAACTAAAGGAATGTGCCCCATTTTTTTCTTAAAGATGTCTGCATCTTCTGGCATATTGAAGGCTTTCATAACCTTACAACGATGTTATGGTGTTAATTTTATTTTTTTCTAAGGCACCAGCTAGAATTGTGAAGGCCATAATAATCCTTCAGTGTCGTTAGAAGTGCATTCTGTTTGTGGTTCTTTTTACTGTTTAACATTGACAAGCTCCCATTGCTGTGTAGTCCAGGACTCGAGGTCCAACGAGTAGTTGATGAGCTCGTTTGCAAATCTGACCTCGATTTTCTTGAATTTAACCAATATACTAATATACTATTTACTCCTTTTGTAACACAAGTGCTCAAGTGGTAAAAATCCTATTGTGGTCAATTGCAGCTATTCTTAAGGCATCAAATTGGCATAGCATATGCGTACGCATTTAACATGTCATATATCATAGGGCAATTCCCTTCTATGCTATCCTTTTGTAAGTCTAGCATTTCTGTTTTTCAAGAGTGTAAAATGAGAATAAAAAAAAGTGTAGAGTGGCAGAGGGGAAGGGAAATCTCAACAAGGGGCAGAGAAGGGAAAACCATTTTTTTCAGCAGAAATGTTAGATTTAAGTACAAGAATTCACGTAAAACCTACTGCTGAGGTGTCCGATGATAATCACACCACCCTCCGTGTCCTCCGTGTTTTAAGGGAACCAAAGGTGACATTAAACCAATCTATTGTGGCCCTGTCACCAATATGTATGATTTAAAGCAATGCTCTTCCTTTTTTTAAAAAAAATCTTAATGCCTTAGTGTATTTTCAGGCTTTTAAAATTCAGATAGGAAATAAATTTGAAACTTTGCTAATAACAAAATGTGTTCTTCACGTGTTTCTTTACCAGTATAATAAAAATTTTAATGGTAAATTCCTTATTTGCCATCAAAATTTTCCAACTCCCTTATTTGCTATTGGATTCAAATTTGAATCCTCTATTTGCCACTTTAGTAACTTTGGATGATAAATTTTTTGCTTCTATTGGTATAGTGTTCATACTATAGTAGCAAAATAAGTCTGTCTCATTTTTTTTCAAAAATTTCAGATGAAAATTAAAGATAATTTTGAGGAAAAACAGTATTTAGCACTAATATTCGTCCAAAAAATTGAATTTTTTTGACATAAAGTATATACTAAGAGAAACCTATTTACTATTGTAGCATAAACATTTTAGCAACAAGAGCAAATATTTCTATTAACTTAAATGACTAGAGTGGCAGATACGAGATACATTTTTTTAATCCGATGGCAAATATGGGAACTGTATAATTTCCAATGGCAAATAAGGAATTTTCCCAAATTTCAAAGTTGTAGTGCTCGTTAAGTAATTTTTTTAACCCATAAAGGAAAGGTAAGTGTTTAAAAATAATTAGACAAGTCTTCCCTTCCTACCTTAAATACTATGCCTTTCTCTCTAGACCAAAACAATAACTTATCGAAGACTTCAGCAAAGAAATTTTTTTTTGACGATAAACATATGATAAGTAAATTTTGTTATTAGCAAAGTTAGAAATCCATTTTCTATTGAATTTTTAAATTATATGAATACTATGTTAAAACATTAAACTTTTTTTGAAGGGCAGATAGTGGCATGAAGGGGAAAGAAAATCTCAACCAGGGGCGTAGAAGGGAAAAGTGGTTGAGAAGGGAAGTCGTTTTTTTGAGTGGCTCAGAAGGAATTCTCTCTGTATCATACCCTTGTCCATTACTATGGTGTAGTGTATTACAGTTATCCCCGGGTCTGTGTCGTCGTGCCTCTATGTGAAGTGGGTATGTGTCCTCGTGCCTCTGCATTCAGAGTTTCCATTTTCCAGCTACTGTGGAGTGAATGGGACACCCGACATGTGTGTTTTCTTTTTACTATTGCTATGGTGAGTGGGATTTGCCAAGGATGACTTCCGGTTACATGCTGCCCTCTATAGGAGCGAGTTTGAAATACAGTTTGCCTGTTTACTGAATGCTGAATTTGGCTTTGAGCATCTCAGAGTCGCTGATGACCGATAAATTAATCATGAGTCTAAGTAGATAGAAAATTGTCAGGGCACCACAAACTGGTTCAGAAAAGTACATTATTCAAACTAACTGGTTCAACTTTCTGTGGTGCATACAGACTGCAGAAGCAGGACACAGTTGCACATTACATGTCACTTCGATACAAAATAAGCAAGGATGATACACGGACCTAGCCCACCAGCACAAACCTTCCATTAACCTTCCTGATGACATGAACGACCATCGTCTTCTTCCTTGCGCCTTTCTTAAGCTCGAAGATGCAGACATAGTCCTTTTGCAGCCTGTTGTCACTCACAAACTTGACCCAGCGCCGGCAGTTGAAGCCTCTTCTGGTGTTCCCGTGGTAGTACTTGACGTACCAATTCTCCTTCCTGTTTGGCCTGAGGAGAAGGATGTCATGGCATCTCATCTCAAGGTGGTCAGCAGCAAAACCACTGTGGAAGATCTGCATTGGAAATGAACTAACTGGTTCAGAACAGTTCATTATTCACAATAACTAAAACTAAGAAAAGTTGAACTGACCAGCAGGTTGTTCTTTTGTCTAACGTGGGTTTTCTGCAGGATAGTCACATATGCCGGATTGCCTGGTTGAATTGATGCCAAACTGAATATTTCCTCTCGTTCATCTTCAGTTAGGATATTGGCAGACCTCGAGTAGTAGTAGTTGGAATCGGCATGCCTGTCATCTTCCTCATGGACCACCTCGCGCCTGACACGGCAGTTGCTACTTTCAGGAGATTCAGGCTCTTTCCCTATAAAAATGATCGTTATGTAATTTAAACTTGGTACTAACTCATAATGGAAAACGAGCTAGTTAGCTATATATAAAACTAACTGAATGCACACAATTTTCACAATCTTGGCAATACCCATCAAACCTCAAATGTACCTTGTGAGTTGTGAGCACATATTGCAATCTTATATCTTCTACTTACTTGGTTTAAACTTGCCAGTAATCTTCTTTGAGGCAGTGGCCTTGTGAGCAGACTCAATGAAATGCAACGGTGTGCTCCTGTCGTTCGAGTCGCTTAAAATGCAGTGTTCAGCTTGTTGACCTACCAAGTTGTTGAAATGGTTGCGCATACAAGGACCCCTTTTACCTATGAAGAAGCTAGACACTTTCTCACAGCCATTCACATCAAAGATCATGACATCAAAGGAGTCATTTCCACTGAGTGTGAATATCAGAAGATCATTCTCCTGTAACTCATGTGCCCTGGCAAAATCACCCCATCTTGACACGAAGAACAGCTCATCAGCATGCTTTGTAACACCGATTCTCCATGTCTTGCCGCTTGGTGCCTTCAGATTGAACCATTTGCTAATCTTTCCTTTGAGACTGTTCCCGAACTTATGTGGTATGCTCTACAAAGAAGGACAGACAGACATTTCGTGCAATTAGTTTACTTTCAGTAGGTGGCGATTCAAATATCTTGATTATTTGCCAACACAACGAATCACGGGACCAGCTAACAACTTAAACGACAGCAGTAATATATCAGTGCTTGATAAAAAATAAATAACTGTCATCTAAAAAAATGCAAGAATTGTATATTACTTTCTTTTTGACTGCTAGTCGTTTTCCTTTCTGTATCACTTATCCAACAACAAAAGCAGCACAAGAATTCAACACAACCACAGGATTTTACAGCTAAAATGTCGGAGAACTTTTAGAAGAACCATCAACTTGGCAGAGTATATACTTACAACCCTACTAGCAAAGTCTCCAGTCATGACCTTGAAGAAACGAGTCCTGCGTACATCCATGTGCTCCTGGGAGTAGTGCTCTTGCCATTTCTGGCAACTCTCACATCCTTGCTGAGCCATCTGGCATGCAAAACTGCAGAAATTATAAACAACAAATGCTGCAAAAAAATATTTCTGCCAAAGAAACTATCGGAAGTATGCAGATGGATGTATGTATCGGGAGAAAGGAGTTAGAGGGAGAGAGCTCATGCCTTGTTCTTCATGCAATCCCTGATAGAGTGATGCTGTTCCCTGTTCCCCCTTGATGTTAACGAGGAAGAGCTTTGATGAGGGTGAAAGGTGTGGCTACTGGTTTCTGTGAGATTTGACATGTCTGCTCCGAGTCTTCACGGTCACTAGACTAGTTGCTCATGGACCAATTCACTGACAAGTGGAGTCACGATTGTTGATGCACTAAATTTCCACCTATTTATTTTTCTAGCGAGGAACACTAGTATTGTGTTTGCTTGCTCTCGGGGGAGATAAAGTTGGCAGTAAGTGGAGTGAATAGTTGACAAGAAACATTATTCTAAAAGAAAAGGACAAGAAACATTTTAGTTTCTTTATACTATCTGTAGTTGCTACAAGATACATGCTATATATTCCAGACTCAGGCTTGTATTTGTAAAAGAACACACAAAAGATCAGGGTCCAAAACTCAACTAAAACCAGCCTAGCTTTCTGAACATTGTGAGTGAAAATCACCAAAGATGAAAGTAAGGTCTCGACGAATCATGAGAATCATAAAGAAGAATAATAGTTTACATGTTAGATTTCTTCTTTCGGTGTCATTCCTCATTCCTGATGGTACGCTGGAGTATTCCAATATTTTATATGTAACCCCTAAACTGGATTGCAGTAATGATTGCGATCTAAATATTTAGATATATGCCCCTAGTTTCGTACCTTTCTGTCAATATTGAAGATTGCAGATCCGCGATTGTTTGGAGCCGGCGGCCGACGAGGTCTCGCAGCCGTCGGCGACCTCCGACGCCACGCGTCCTGCGGGAGCCTCCGTCAAGCTCGCGCGCCGGGATGCTGCCTCCGTACTTTATCATGGCCCTAGACTTCCCCAAGAAGCTCCCATTGTCCCCCCTTTCCCTCCCTCATCCTTCTTGACGCAACCCAAGAAAAGAGCCACCTTTCGGCGTTCTCGCCAGCCATGGAGGGCGGCTCTAGTCTGTGGACGCCGGCCGGCGTGGATCGCCTGGGATCTGTGGGGGCAAAGGGACGAGGAAGAGATTCGCTGGAGGCTGGGATGATTCGTGTTGCCGCGGTTAGTTCTCTTTGCATCTGTTCTAGCATTGCCTTCGACACAGAGGTGTGAAAGGCTCAAATCATCCTAATTTTATCTGTGCTAGATCTTGCGGTATTGCTGCAAGATGCTAATTTTGGCCAAAATGTTCACGGTTGTTTGATACAGACTTAGGCATGGCAACCTTAGTCAGCAACCAAACATGCCCTGAACTCTGACGTTTCAAAATCTTATCTGAAACACCACAGTTGATGTCACCATTTAAGAACCTTCCAAGTAGTTAACTCATTGTGACGATACATGAACCGTCACTGCAACTACTGAACAGACAAGCTTGCACTACAATCTATAACATCACTGGAACTTTTAGACATGCTAGAAGGGCAAAACAGGGCACAAAAGCAGAAACCGGTAGCTACCATCTTAGTACTCGATGGCATTTGCATAGATACATATTCACATCATGGAGGCCATAGTTCTAGAAGTCACACTGCTGCATCGAGCAGTTACCCCTACAGGTTACAAAAGTGCACTTCCACACAAGCAAGTCATTACCAGTCAGTTCTGGTTTCGACATAGTACATACTGCAGAACCACACCCACACCATGCATATGTGCATTACATGCCAATTTAATGGGGACACAAACTTAGCCCACAAGAACAAACCGGCCGTCAGACTTCTTCCTGATAACATGGACAGTCATCATCACCCTCCTCACACCTTTCATCAGCTCAAAGATGCAGATGTCACCCTCACGAAGCTTGTTTTCACGGATGAAACTGTACAGCCGTGTGTTTCGGAAGCACCGGTAGTACGGCGTGTGGTAATATTTAATATACCACTTCTCTTTTCTGTTTGTCCTACGAAGTATGATATCATGCGATCTTGCCTCAAGATGATTAGCAGCAAATCCACTTGGGATGGTCTGCACAAGAACATCAGTTGTGTCACCTCCTAGTATGAATCTATGATATAATAATATGACAGGATTTCAGTGTAAGCGAAGGTATCACTCCATGTACTGTACAAATGTTCACAGTCACTGTTAGTGAATGGCTTTTCCAATTAGGTGTGACTGATAAGGTTGTTCATTTTACACAAGGAGTTGGGATACACAAATAGAAGCGTTTTGGTAGCTGTGGGAGTGCACATTTTGTAGTACTATGCATTATCAGCAGTTTATCAGGACTGTTATACTTAATTGAAGAGAAGTTCTCCTTAATTCCTATGATCAGATTGACAGCCAACATTCAGCAAATATTCCCCATGAATAAAAAACTTAGGAATAACTCACCAGAGTGTTGTTGCTGCGTCGGCAATGATTTTTCTTTAGAACAGCCACAAAAACAGGATTGCCCCGTCCGATGGGAGCCAAGTTGTGTATTTCCTCCTTCTCTTCTTCTGCTAATAGATTGGCAAACCTCGAGTAATAGTACTTGGAGTCAGCATATATGTCATCACTCTCGTCTTCGTCCATTGCCCCATGCTTAATATGACAGCTCCTGCTGTTTGTGGAATCAGGTTCTCTCCCTATGAATAAAACCATGTATATATAAATTCAGTTAAGTGTTTTTAAGGAAAAATCAGCTTTCGTGTTCAAATGGTCAAGGAAAAACTGTTATTACTGATGCATGATTTCAGGTCTATTACTGTAATAGTTGGCTGTTAAGAAAAACTTCAAGAGCTGCATATTAGAGATCTCATAGTGGGTTAAATGCAAACTTGTACTACTTCATAGTGTTGGTTAATTCTTACCACTTGATTTCTTTGAAACAGAGGTGTTAGGAGGGGATCCAACAAGCTGTGATGGCATCCCAGTATCATCAGAATCACTCGGAGAGTAGTGCTCAGCATGTCGACCATCCACATCATTGAAATGCCTGTGCATGTTAGGACCAAAAAGAGAAGACACTTTCGTGCAACCACTTTCTTCGAAGATCAGGACGTTGAAGGATGAGTGGCCATTGCATGTGAAGATAAGGAGGTCATTCTCCTGCAACTCTTGGGCCTTGATAAAATCCACCCATCCTGACATGAGGTACAGCTTATTGCCATGCTTTTCTAAACCGATGCGCCATGTTTCCCCGCTTGTCACTTTCAGGTCAACCGCCTCTTCAGTTATCTTGAAATTTCTCACAAACTTCTCCGGTATGGCCTAAGATGAAAATGGAAATACAATTATGTGAAGAAAAAAATGGAAATAAATTGATATCACATTACTAATTCACACTGTAGCAACTAGCAACTAAATTTTATAATCAACAAATATAAATTATCACAAGATAAAGTGGTGAAAAAAATTCTTAATCTTATAAGCTACCTAAAACTTGCAACTGTATGACCAAAACAAAATTTTATGAATTGTAGCACAATACATTGGCATTGCAATGAGTATTCCCACGTAGATATCACTAAGGTCTCTCCACTTTCCCATTTCTCCAGTCAGAGAGATGGTACATCGTACAAATTTTTTGAGATTATTAAGGTGCTTCATTTATTTTATTTTTCAGTTTAGTCATTTTATAAGCTAGGGCACCCTGACTGTTTAATATATTGGTTAAAAGCTGGAAGGGAAAAAGAAAATAGGGAAATACACTAGAAGAATGCATATGATATATAACAATTACTCATGTGAAAATTTAAAAGGAATAAAATGAAATCTCAAGTATTTGTTATGAAAAATCTCTGCTGGTATTGCTCCACACATGACAAATCATGTTGGCAAAATCTAAACAGTTGAGAAAATCAAACGGGTAGTCCTTCATACTTACAATGCCCTTGGAAAAATCTCCACTCATAATCTTGAAGAAGCTGAACTTGCTCGCATCCATGTGCTTCCAGTAGTAGTGCTCTTGCCACTCCCTGCAGCTGTCGCACTCAACCATCTGCGATGCAACCTAACAAAACCGTTACAAAACACAACCGCGCTCCAACACACGCGCACACACACACACACACACACACACACACACACACACACACACACACACACAGAGAGCGAGAGAGAGAGTTCTTCACCATGCTCTTGCTTGCATCCTGCGAGCCGGAGTTTCCTAGGTGAAGGTGCTCTAGTTTCGTTGATGTTAACGATGGAGTGAAAGGAGATAGTGCGATGACGGTAAGAGGAATGCCTGCAAAAGGCTTTATTGAGGTTTCACCAAACAGCTTGGCACTAACAAGTAGATCAGGTGTTCATGGACGGTGTTTGTACAGGTGTTTGGCAGTCAATGAGAAGTGGGCCAATTTGGCAGAGTCTACGGGGACGGTGTTTGTTCGAGCATATTGCCTTGGGGAGTGCTAACTGGTAGTAGAAGGTTGGCACTTGGCAGTACTAAGTGGAGTGAAGCAGTGAACAAACATTGATTGCCCTCTGCACCTTGCTTGTGAACTGGCTGAGATTGCAGCGCTAATCCGTCCACTTCAAGAAGATGCTTGTATTGTCAAACAAATACGATTTTTGTATTATCTTCCAAGAGGCAAATTGTTCCTGAAGTGCCGAGTACTACTGTACATCTGAAATCTCACAATAATTAACATATCGTCGCGCATGCTAACCACACTGCAGCCAGTAACAGAGTACAATTAGTGCTACAAGCACACACCTTGCCAGTGCCAAACCTCTTCGATAGTTTTTCTATGAGAGTGGACAAAGCTGGCCATGATCCACCTTGACACTGTCCCTGAAACACACCATTGGAGTCCTGGACCATCAGGCAGAGCTAAAACAAGCTACACAGCAAAAGCCACGATGATCAGTACACTATTTGCTTACAAACAATCATTACCAGGTCACATTTTGTTACAGTATATCCACACTGCTGTATTCTGCGTCAAGCTTTACAGGACACAGCACAAAACGGCACTTGCATCCTAGCAGGCATCACTAGCCACTTATAGCTTTAGTTCAGTGCTAGACTGCTAGCTCCTGTACTACATGCTAAATAGTGCACAAAACCACACCTGTACATGAGCATTCTCCATTCCAACACTTAGTAGGATACTAGACAAATACACAAGGACTTAGTTAACCAGAACAAACTGGTTGTCGACCTTCTTGATGACATAGACAGTCATCGTTACCCTCTTTGCTCGTTTCATAAGCTCAAAGATGCAAATGTCACCCTCACGAAGCTTGTTGTCGCGAACAAACTTGAAAAACTCCAAGTTCTGGAAGCACCTTAGATAGCTCGAGTAATGGAACCTGACCAACCACTTCTCTTTCCTGTTTGGCCTACGAAGTATGACAGCATGCGTACTTTCCTCAAGGTGGTCGGCAGCAAATCGACTGGGAATGAACTGCATAATACCATAAGCGGTCTCATTAAGCACTAAGACCTTAGCTAATAACAAACTCATGCACTCAGACAGGATATGATCGGATAACTGAAAATATAGTTTGCATGTTAGCAGCATGCTAAGATTTTGCAGTAAAGTACTTAGGTTGCTTGACTTGCTTCGAGTTCTAAATATCAGAAAAAAAAAACAAAGTACTTCACTTGAAAGAGGAAACCTTCTTCCTCACCATTAATGGAGTACTATTAGTCAAATATCAACTAAGAAATTGGGAATTTTATGTTAGGTTTACTTTAGATAAACGGATAGACTCACCAGAGAATTGTTCCTGCGCTGACAGTGTTTTTCAGCTGAACAGTCACAAATGCAGGATTGTTCAGTCGAATGGAAGCCAGGCTTAGTATTTCTTCTTTTTCCTGCTCTGCTAGTCGATCGGCAGCCATCGAGTAGTAATATTGTGAGTTAGCATATTCGTTGCCGCTATCCCCTTCTCCAATTGACCCATTCTTGACAGGATAGTTGCTACTGTTTGAATATTCAAGTTGTTTACCTGAGAAGAACAGTGTGTATAATCTTATATGTTTAAAATAGTCAATAACATGAATTATTCTTCTCACTCAATTTCTTTGATGAATATATTTAAGTTATCTCATATCAAAACAAACGATAACGAATCGTGTGCAAACTTGTGCTATTTTTCAACTTACATGACTTATTCTTCTCACTCAATTTATTTGAAACAGAGGCTTGGTCAGGGGACCCAAGCAGCTGCGACGGTGTAGTAGTATCCTCGGAATCACCTGCAGAGTAATGCTCAGCATGTTTACCTTGGTGTGTCACATTATTGGAGCATTTCATGTTTTGACCAGTTCTGTTGCCAAAAAGAGAAGACACTTTCTCACAGCCATTGGCTTCGAAGATCAGGACATCAAAGAAAGAGCTGCCACTGCATGTAAAGGAGAACATGCCATTCAGGCCTGCAACCCGTAGGCCTTGACAAATTCCTCCCATCCTGACGCGAGGAACAGATCATCACCTTTCATGTCAAGGAGAACATGCCATGTTTCACCGCCGAGTGTTTTCAGGTCAAACGCTTCTGTGATCTGCCCGTTAAATTTCCTTGTAAACTTCTCCGGTAAGCTCTGCCACAAGAATGCATCAGCACTCCAGTTTAAGCTTTGTAACATCCATATTCAGGAGAATAAGATTGAAGTTCACTACGAATATGGCCTTCATTTCCAAAAACTTCTCTCTTCCCAGAACTCACTAACTTCTAATTCAGTAATTAAGCTATCTTCTTTGCCTCACAATGATAGCACAAATTAGTATTCACATGTCCTATCTAGTAGTTCTAATTGCAAACTTAAGGCACTCCCGTTTCAGACTTTTGACACACAATTTCTACTATTCCATTCTGTCACATGCATGCTAGAAGTTACACATAAGAATTGATAAAATGAGTACCTGTGCTGATAAAATCTACTATACCGATTAACACAGTTTCCACGTGAAATTTTCCAAATATGTTTTAGGTGTACTGGCGTCCAAAGGTTGGCAATGTTAAACTGCAAGCTTTAATTTTGTAAAACGAAGCGGTGCGGAGAGCATAAATGAAGTTATCACTGTTCTGAGCTTACAATGCCCTTGCGAAATCTCCGGTCATGAACTTGAAGAAGCGGATCTTGCTCACGTCCATGTGCTCCCAGTAGCAGTGCTCCTGCCACTCCTTGCAGTTGGCACACCCCTTCTCAGCCATCTGCCATGCAAATAATGTAACATTGTTAGTACACCACTTGTACTATTTCGTTCCGGTGGAGAGTTCTGGACCAGAGAGAGAGAGAGAGAGAGAGAGAGAGAGAGAGAGTTCTTGACCATGCTCTTGCATCCAGCTGCGAGTCTGAGGTTCCGAGGTGAAGCAAATCTCCCTCTTGTTGATGTTAACGAGAGTGTGTGTGTGTTCAGTGTTCTGATGAGGGTGACAGGACTGGTTAGAAAGTTTTATCGAAGATTTCACCTAGGAGTTCAGAAGGGTTAGTGGACCAGGTGTTCATGGACGTGCGCTAATGACATGTGGGGTCGACGCAACAAGTCCTTGAGATGGGTGATTCTTCCATGCTCCCATCATCGTAAACGGCACAGTAACAAGGGGAAAGTTACCGATCCCGCGCGGAGAGAACGAGACTCAACACACTTCCACGAGCACACAGGTGTCCGGTGCTCGTGAACTGAAGAACACTGAAGAACGCACCATCGTTCTGTTCCTGCAGGGCAGCTGGAACGTGCGTACCCCTAAGAGGCGTAGACCGTAGTACCGGTGTTTGCAATGCTTTTATTTATGATCTTAACATCAACATGCCAATGGCACTTGTTGATCCTTAGAAAAGGATGCACGCCATTTTTATGCTCACATAGTATTTCTTCCATTCTAATTTACTTGTATCTTAGATCAAGGCATACAAATTAAGGAGAAGTAAAAAAGATATTTGTGTAGAAAATGAGGAGAAAAAATAGAGATAGAGATGTGTTGGAAAGAGAGAAAGTTATATTGAGATAATTTTTTTAATAATGAGTAAGAACCTAGCCTCTACATCCGAAAAGGATGTATACAGCTAACAAAAACACCACACAATTACTAACAAAGGGAAGAAAAACTCGTTCATTTAGGCCCTGTTCGTTTCCTCGCCCTCTAAAAATTATACCCATCACATCAAAGAGAATCTTACTATTTAGTAGTACTTTTATTAATTTAATGACAAAACCTATATCACGACCCTCCCTCTAATTTGCGAGACGAATCTAATGATCCTAATTAATCTATGTTTTACTACAAGTGATGCTACAGTAAATATCTTCTAATAACACCATAATTACCCTCGTTGGATTCGTCTCGTGAATTAGATAGGGGGTCTGCAATTAGTTTCAAGATTAGACTTTATTTAGTACTCCAAAATGATAAAATTCTCTTTAATTTGACCCTCTAAAAATTATATACCTGGAAACGAACACACCGTAAGTTATGGTGCAGGGGGAGGGCCGTGTCCCTACCCAGGGGCGACGATCGGAACCCTAGGCCCCATCCCCGCCGCTCCCGGCTCTCCTCCGCCTCCTCACCCTGCCCTGCCGCCGCCGGAGCGGCCCGCGAGCCTTCGCTCCGCAACCGCGAGGAAGGCAGCGGCCGGGCATCTTCTACCCCACTGCTGCCCCCTCTTCCACCCACCACCACACACCCAAAGATGGCGGTCGGAGATCCGGCAAGGCTGGATTCGGGGCCCGAGTGCCCGGATCCGGAGGGGCGCGCCCGGATTGGAGCGTGTGCGGCAGCGCGGGCCTTGTGGCGGTGCCCCAAGGAACATGAAGTAGAGCCGGTGACGCGTCGCGCTGGCCCATAGCGGCGGTGCAGGAAGCGAGTGCGGCGCGGCGTGCTCCATCGTGACGGGATCCGGGGCCCGGGCGCCCAAATCCGAGGGGGCCGCACCCGGACCTCGCGTCCGATGGCGGCGCTCCCGAGGCTCACGACGGAGACCTACGGCGCGGCGTGGCGCAACGACGGCGACGGTGGCGCAACAGCGACTTTGGTACCCCGGCGGCTGTGCTAGCGAGAAGGAGCGGCACGGCGACGACGCCGGCTGGGAGCAGCTCGGCGACGGCGCTTGCGCGCTAGACCAGCGACGGCGCCGGTGCGTTGGCGTGGCGCGGGACGGTGCCGGCGAGCCACTGCGCAGGGCGGCGGCGCTGGTGTGCTTCGGCGTTGCGGAGGCCGCGCTAAATGGGGCCGTGACGCGTTGGTCTCCTTGGCAGCGCCTCGCGGCTGCAGCAAGGAGGCGTCTAGCGTTTCATGGAAGCACCCACTGCGGCAGTAGGTGATGCGGCGTCCGGAGTGGTCGCTTAGAATCGGCTGGAGACCGCCGGCGGCGAGGCGTTGAAGAACAGGGACGGTGTGGCTGCGCTATTGTAGGTGCGAGTGTTGGAAGTGCGGTTGGCGCGGTGTTAGTGCCAAGCAGAGTTGCTTGGAAGTGCGGTTTACGCTGTGTGAGCGCCTAGCAGAGTTGAGTTTTCGGTCGTGTGTCCTGCTGCATCCTCCATCCTGATAGGAATTGCATAGTGTTTGTAATTGGATTCTTTCTCTTCTCGTTTAATACGAAACGTGCAAAGCACGATCTTTAAAAAAAACTAACAAAGGGAAAAAATGAAAAGAAAGAAACAAAGTTTCAGGTCTTGATACGGAGAATATTGCCGACAATGTTGATGGAACGCTTGATCGAGTTGGCTGAAGTCAGTACTTAGCCGTACTTGAGCTGTCATCACCGATGGATCTTCCCATCAACACAGAAACAAATATTCATGATAGTGCATCTTAAACGAGAGGATGATAAGTTTTTGTAACGGTCAATGGCAGGTGCTCTCTACCTTTTCATTTAAGATAGAAGTATACTTACATGTATATGAATTTGAAAAATAATAAAGGAAGAAAAAAGTAGAAAATTTTAAGGTTGATGTTGTTTGTATTTACGCATAGCTCATACCAGGCAGATAGAGTACATATTATGTTAACACACATGCTACAATTTAGGATTCACAGTGATGTGTGCGAGAAGGAAAAAGCTGCAAGAGACACTGCAATGGAGCCCGTCAATACCACAAGGGTCATTCCATTGCACGCAGAATGTGCAGGCATTGACATTTGATGTGATCAGACCTGTGTGCTACCATACTAATCCTAGCCGATTCCTAGGTGCAACAATGCAGAAGCGCTGAAGTAGTTCAAACAGACTCTAATCGACCTACTAATTGGGGAATATGAAAGCTCTAGCGTCCAATCAAGTGAGGTTGTGTTAAGATCAGCGTACAAGGGGTCGTAACTACAACTAGGAAGAAAGAGGATTTCGGTTGTCCATTGCTCGTGTAATGATGCCCGTTATTTCTGTTGGAAGTTGGCGGTCGAAAGTAGTACGACGTCGTAGTACTAGGATGCATTCACTGTACTGTACCCCCGACCAGCAGCAAGCTAGTAGGTGCAGGACCATCCATCATTTGTGATCGATTCCACATCCATCAGATGAGCCGGACATGCAACGCCACGCAAAGTGCAAGAGCTCCTCTGATCAGTGCAAGCAGTGCTCTACAGCTCTAGTAATAACAAGTGACTATAGTGGTCCGAACCACACTGCCCCGCACCAGACTGATATAAGAGCAAGCGAGAAATTACTTGATCGAGCACGCTGGTAGCCACACGCGTACAATGGTACAAGCCATGGCGGAGAGGAAGAAGCAGACCGTGGTGGTACCAAACGGTTATGTTTAGCATTACCACTAAACTACAAGTAAAATTCCAAATTGACTGAAAGCATAAATGGAACTGTTTTACACATCACACACAAAGAACAAAAGTAATTCAGGAAATGAAGTATACAGAAACAATATTTTCTCTGTTTTTTTATTTAGTAGCTTGTGCTTCTTTTCCCTTCTGTAAGAGTGTCAACTGAAATCTTCCTTGCTTGTGCCAGAGCATCTTTCTTCTCTGTGGCCCTATATCTTTCTTCTCCCGGCAGCACCATAGAGAAGTTGAATTAGACGGAGTATTCCTCCAAGAGAGAAAGAGCAATAGCAAATGGAAATTAAAGTGTTCATAAAAATAGATCGAATGATTTGACACAAATGAAAAAATAAACCAATTCTAGTCAGGTCTATTTGAGGCTGAGCTGGGCCAGTTGACTTGAATCTATGTTGGACAATCAGCGGCATGCAAATACATAGGGTTACAAAGGTAATGACCATATCATTGATGTAAAAGAACTAGTTTAGTGACAAATATTTCTAGTTTTTATGATCAAATCGAAATCACGAGACAAGTAGAATAGCCTTCCTATAGTGCATTTTACTCATATTTTATTCATGATCTTTGCAACAAGCCAACCACACTTTGTCCATCTTTAAAGATGAATAGATGATGCATGCCATTTCTATGTTTGGGGAGTACATTACTACTACATTTATACCACCATACATGCATGCTAGTACAATTGAATAAGCGCAGCAATGTGTGAGAATGATGAAGCTACAAGGCTCCAACACATTAGTGTTCGGTCGCACTCGCACCATAACATTGTGGTCTGGTCCATACTGTTCCTAGGTGTAACACATGTATGCTACAATTATTAGTGAAGCGCAACGATGTGTGAGAATTAAGAAGCTGCAAGCTCCAACACGTCAGTGCTCCGTCGCACCATCAACACCGTGATTGGTTTCGAAAGAAAAAAAAACACTGTGATCTGGCCCTTATTATTCCTAGTAGCCTAGTAGGTGTAATAATAGGATGGGGCAATTGCATCAGAGGACCTGTTTTCGATTTTAATGTCGAAAATGGACCTCTTTTGTAATCTTTGCGAGAATGGACCTATTTTCTCATAAAATAGGTCCATTCTCGCAAAGATTACAAAAGAGGTCCATTTTTGACATTAAGGTTGAAAACAGGTCCTCTGATGCAATTGTCCCTAATAAGATGTACTAGTGCTGAAGCTATATAAAACAAGCACTCTGATACACCTCTTGATTGGAGAAGGCCAAAAATCTGCCGTCCACTAAGGATGTGTTTGTTTTGAGGGCAAGGTTGGATTGGATGTGGCCATCCATATTTTTCTAGATAGTATGATACAAGTTAGTGTTTGATTGGGTGGATAGGATGATCTAGTTTTATGTTTGTTTGGATGGATAGGGATGTACAAACAAGAGTAATTAACAAAATTATAAATCTTATTTATAAATAATAATAATAATTTACTATAAATTAATCAATATATTCTAACATTTGTTAATCCTAATGTTACTATAATATTTTTAATCATCGATAAAAACACTAATTATTTTTTTTAATACTATTATGATTAAGCCATATTTTATTTAGACACTAATCAACTTTTTAAGGCTTATCAATCAAAATCCTATAGTAATAAATACAACAAAATATTAAAAATGTGAATAATGCTTAATATTTTACTAATTGCTATCATTAGTAACATGGACAACTTCGTCCAACCATTTTTGTTGGATTGCCTCATCCAGGATCTAGGAGTACTTCCTATATTGGATATAGCTCTATCCACCTTGACGACTGAATCAAACACTGGACTGGATGGTCCTGTTCAAGTCTATCCAATCCAATCCAGTGAAAGAAACTCATCCTAGGGTGCGTTTGGTTGGACGTGAACGTTGGATGGGAGCATCATATCCATATTTTCTGGATTGGATTATCCAAGTCATTGTTTGACTAGATACATTTATCCATTGTTTGTAACGATGGGAGGGATGGAAAAATATTGAATGAGAGTAATTAAATCTTATTTGCAAATAATAGTAGTTAATCATACACTAATTAGTCTACTTATAATTTTTATAAATAATAATCTTGTTGCAACATTTCATAATTAAGACTAAAAATGCTAATTATCAATAGTTATATTCTAATCCACACAATTTTTCACATTAATTAATATATTAATGTCCATTTATCTTAATCTCGTAATAAAATATACTAATTAATATCATAATATGCTAATTATTTTTAATTATTTTACTAATGTCGACAATGCTTAAACAAGTTGGATAGCCTTGTCCAGCCAAATTTCACTCACATGCTTATCCAACATCTTTAAAACATATTCTCTATTCCTGTCCATCCTATTCAAGCCGAAAGTGAAACGAACACTTCTGTCCAAGCCAATCCAGTGAAACAAACACGCCCTAAGGATATCTAGAGAAGTGTACACCGCGTAGCAGAAGAAAAAACGTTCCTAGCAGAGCATTATGTAGTTCCATAATATTTCGACTCTGGCAGTGTCACGACCTCTCTTAATCTGCCAATCAAACCGTTGAAGTTTCAATAATCTTGAGGCAGCAACAACACCAGTAAAGTTGAGCCGATGAAATCGCATCGTACGTGAGACGCAACTGTGACTCTGAGCTTGGACCGTTGAGGACTGCGCGTGTCCCTGATTTCTGTTGCTGGTTGGCCGTTGAAAGCAGTTACTGTACAGTGCTAAGCCGCAAGTACAAGGATGGATTCACTGTACCCCGGCCCGGCTCACCAGCAGAGAGTGCTCACTCTCTGTCACCAGTGCGAGCAGGACAACGAAAACGAGAGCCGAAAAAGACTGATGTGGTAAGAGCAGCAAAGCTGAACTCGATCCATCCAGTCAAGTCAGACTTGCAACTGCAGCTCTGCAAGTTATTACAGAACCCAGTCCATCGAGCACGCTAGCCACACACGCGCAAGCCATGGACGAGAGCAGCAAGACCGTGGTGCTGTACCCGGGCGTCGGCGTCGGTCACCTGGCGCCGATGCTCCAGCTGGCCAGCGCGCTGCTCCGCCGCGGCGGCGGCGCGTTCGACGTCGCCGTGGCGCTCGTCGAGCCGCCGGTCACGGACCCGACCTTCCCCTCCGCCGTAGCGCGCGCCAGGGCCACCCACCCGTCGGTCACCTTCCACGTCCTGCCCGCTCCCTCGCCGCCGGCCGCCGACGCCGGGGACACGGAGGAGCGCGAGCTCCACCCCATGGCCAGGCTCTTCCGGTTCCTCCGCGCCATGAACGCGCCGCTGCGCGACTTCCTCGGCTCGTCGCCGCGCGTCGCGGCGCTGGTGCTCGACATGTTCTGCGGCGACGCGCTCGACGCCGCGGCGGAGCTCGGCGTCCCCGCATACTTCCTCTTCCCTCCGGCGGGACCGGCCTCGCCGTCCTGCTCCGCCTCCCCGGCTTCCACGCCACCCTCACGAACGGCCTCACCGACCGCGACGCCGTCCTCACGTTCCCGGGCGCGCCGCCGTTCAGAGTCTCCGACCTGCCCGCCGAGATGACCCGCGGCGGCGAGGCGGCCGCGGCCATGTTCCGCATGGGCGCGCGCATGCCGGAGGCGCGCGGCATCCTCGTCAACACCTTCGCGTCGCTGGAGCCCCGCGCCGTGCACGCTCTCCGCGACGGGCTCTGCGCGCCGCGCACGCCGCCGGTGTACTGCGTCGGGCCGCTCGTCTCGCCGGGCGGCGGCGGTGGCACGGAGGAGTGCCTGCGGTGGATGGACGCGCAGCCCGACCGCAGCGTCGTGTTCCTCTGCTCCCCCATACTCCTACTCCCATCAAGCTCCATCTGGTTGTTGTCCTGATCTAGCTTTTCTCCCCCATCATGTACACCATTTTGGGTGTCTTCATTAGCTACACCACAGAGTGTGTCCCCGAGATAGGGCTCACTGTTATGGTGACTCCCTTCTCCACCAACCTCACTCACTGAAGCATTAGTAGATTGTGGCTGCGTTGAAAGGAGCGCAACTGTGTCTACCACCCCATCATTTTCTTCAAAGTTGATCCTTCGTGGTGCAGCCCTCGTGACCCCATTCTGAATTTGCTTGATTGGGCTTTGACCATCATCTTTCAGTTCAGCATCTATGTCACCTGAAGCATTTGATGCCCTGCTCCTCTGCTTCTCCATTTGCTTCCACCTCTGCTCCCCACTTCTTTGGTGATGAAAGCCACTGGAGTTACTGCCAGCTGACCACCTACTCCTAAACTCAGCGCCCCCTCTTCTTTGAGGGATGCACCCTCAACCAATCTCCGAATTGCTTAGAGCTTTCCTTTCCCACACATTCATCGCAATCCCTTTCGACATGGCCTAACCTTCCGCATGTGTAGCAGAAGTTTGGAAGGAATTCATATTTGAGGGAACACCAAATTTCACGGCCATGCTCCTCATCCATCACCAGAACACCTCGAACTAGAGGCTTGCGGATGTCCAGTCGAGTTTTGATTCGGAGAAAACTACCCACCGCGGATCCATCCTCCTCTCGCATCAACCTCCATAGTTTCTCCCACCTTGTTACCTATACGCCGCCCTGTTTCAGCATTCATCAGCCCCAATGGCAAATCAGCAACTCGAATCCAGACTGGGCAGTGAAAGAATTCCAGCTCTTTCAGCCTCTTGGATTCATCAAGGTCAGCTACAATCAATAGATCGCCACCGAACTCCCAAGGTCCTTCCATCACAGCTCGTCGTTTGCCTCCAGGTTGCAGAAATGAGAAAAGAAACAAATTCTCGCCCAACTCCTTGCATCGAACTCCAGCGTTGGGGCACCAAATCTTTCCAAGTGCTTGCTCCATACCTTCTGCATTCCCCATCTTTCCAGAGAAAAGTTTCCCCACCGCTTGTGGGGCAGCATCAGCAGCCCTCCGATTGGATCTCCATGCAGCCTGCACTCCTTGTCTCTCCTCCTCAGACAGCTCGAGTCCTCGCATGAGCCCTTCAATTCCGTCCCTCCCCCCAACATTGCCTCCAACTCGCGCCATCCCCTGCACAGGAGCTGGAGGTCGCCCACCAGCCCCCACGGGAGGGGAACAGAAGCCTTCCCCACACCAGACAGCTCCCTAGGAAGTGGATCTATAGCTGCTGGGCAAGAGGCAGGAGAAGATGTCGTGGATTCTGGTGGATTTTGGTGGAAATTTGGTGGATTTTAGAGGATTAAACCAGCCCAAACCCTAGCGCAAAAGCCAGGACTGGGACCTCTCCGAGCTTAACAGCCGGAACTCCTCGTGTGGGATGCGGGAGCTAGATGTGGTATAAGAAGAGCAGCAAAGCTGAACTCGATCCATCCAGTCAAGTCAGACTTGCAACTGCAGCTCTGCAAGTTATTACAGAACCCAGTCCATCGAGCACGCTAGCCACACACGCGCAAGCCATGGACGAGAGCAGCAAGACCGTGGTGCTGTACCCGGGCGTCGGCGTCGGCCACCTGGCGCCGATGCTCCAGCTGGCCAGCGCGCTGCTCCGCCGCGGCGGCGGCGCGTTCGACGTCGCCGTGGCGCTCGTCGAGCCGCCGGTCACGGACCCGACCTTCCCCTCCGCCGTAGCGCGCGCCAGGGCCACCCACCCGTCGGTCACCTTCCACGTCCTGCCCGCTCCCTCGCCGCCGGCCGCCGACGCCGGGGACACGGAGGAGCGCGAGCTCCACCCCATGGCCAGGCTCTTCCGGTTCCTCCGCGCCATGAACGCGCCGCTGCGCGACTTCCTCGGCTCGTCGCCGCGCGTCGCGGCGCTGGTGCTCGACATGTTCTGCGGCGACGCGCTCGACGCCGCGGCGGAGCTCGGCGTCCCCGCATACTTCCTCTTCCCTCCGGCGGGACCGGCCTCGCCGTCCTGCTCCGCCTCCCCGGCTTCCACGCCACCCTCACGAACGGCCTCACCGACCGCGACGCCGTCCTCACGTTCCCGGGCGCGCCGCCGTTCAGAGTCTCCGACCTGCCCGCCGAGATGACCCGCGGCGGCGAGGCGGCCGCGGCCATGTTCCGCATGGGCGCGCGCATGCCGGAGGCGCGCGGCATCCTCGTCAACACCTTCGCGTCGCTGGAGCCCCGCGCCGTGCACGCTCTCCGCGACGGGCTCTGCGCGCCGCGCACGCCGCCGGTGTACTGCGTCGGGCCGCTCGTCTCGCCGGGCGGCGGCGGTGGCACGGAGGAGTGCCTGCGGTGGATGGACGCGCAGCCCGACCGCAGCGTCGTGTTCCTCTGCTTCGGGAGCATGGGGTTGTTTCCCAGAAGCAGCTGGAGCAGATCGCCATGGGCCTGGAGAACTCCGGCCAAAAGTTCCTCTGGGTGGTCCGCAGCCCGTACGCCGCCGGCAACCTTTCCGGTGGCGCGCAGTCACCGCCGGAGCAGAAGGACGACCTCGACGCGCTGCTCCCCGCGGGGTTCCGGGAGCGGACCAGGGACAGGGGCCTGGTCGTCAGCGCGTGGGCCCCGCAGGCGGACGTGCTGCGCCACCGCGCGGCCGGCGCGTTCGTGACGCACTGCGGGTGGAACTCGGTGCTGGAGGCCGTCGCGGCGGGGATGCCGATGCTGTGCTGGCCGCTCTACGCGGAGCAGAGGCTCAACAAGGTGTGGGTCGTGGACGAGATGAGGCTCGGCGTCGAGGTCACGAAGAAGAAGAGCAGCTGCATTGGTGACGAGGAGGACCACATGGTGGACGCTGCGGAGGTGGAGGCGAAGGTGAGGTGGGTCATGGAGCGTGAGGATGATGGCGCAATGGAGCTCCGGGAGCGCGTGGCAGCGGCGAGGATGCGGCGGCCGGCGCGCTCGCGGAAGGAGGATCGTCTCATGCTGACCTCGTCGAGTTCATCAGGGACTCCAAATTAAGGCGCCATAGCTGATGCCCTGATGCTTTGATTAAAGAATGTAGAACTTCTCAGCTAATAAAGTGGGAAGATTGCAAGCTACTATATTTTTCTTTCGGCAACTGCAAATAACTGATTCATTTTAATAAAAAAAGTGTTGTTGCAAAATTGTTTTTTTCGAATGCTTCATTTCAATGAGTGTTGTAACATAGCAATTATGCATTAAAATCAAGTGCTATGCTCGATCTCCGCTGAGGATGTTCACGTTGTGATTACATGGTTTCAAGCTGAGTTCATGCATATATAGCTTCCTAATGCATCGCTATCCTATTCTCAACTTCCTACTGGCAACAAAAAAATTATTGAACACATGCATTTCGGTCATATTAACATTAGGATTTGTATAAGGTACTCCCAATTAGAAAATATAAGATTTTCAGATTGAGTTGTCAAATTAAGAGATGGAGCTTGGGAATAGCATTACAAGATTTAAGTTGATAAAATTATACAACAAAACTTGAAATTTAATGAGATCTTGGACTCAAAACTTGAACCCTAATCCTCAACAAATTTTCTGTTACAAAACTCAAATCCTAATCCTCTATATAACTATAATGAGATCTTCGACTCAAGTCGCATTCCCTTCGAAATCCTATAAATTAATGTGATGACATATTTATCTCGTGCTAGGAGAACCGAGGTTGTCGATCGTGATAGTTAGCTGAAGGTGGAGTCTATAGCATGCATCCTTTGGTCCAACAGTGTTTAGGTGGCGCGCAAGTTAAAGTGAGTAAAAAATATTTGTGCAATGTAGATTTGATAGTGTAACAAAAGAAATTTTTATTTTTGATATAAAATGACAAATGTGCACTACTATGACACTATATCACCTCATTTTATAATCTAAAACTTATTCGATAGTGTACTCTAATTGTATATCTCTAAAATGTGGCCCAAATATGTTGCGTTAAGTGCGAAGAAAGAAATTACATTGATAGCATATTGTGAAAAAAATCCATGTCAAAAATATTTTAATCTATACGTGCATATTCTACATTGCACATAGTTATTACTTGTACTAAGTAATAAGCACTTTAAGTATTAAGTGGCACAATAAAGACCATTTGTAATTCATATAAGAGACAATCTATTACAATTAAAATATATGACACCACTTCTTTTTCTCTCTAAATGTATGCATCAGTAAACATGTGTCCATTGCGTGTTGGTTGCAAACTATGCTAAATAATATTTTGTTCACGCATGTGCACATATGCCAAGAATGAATCATTTTAGCCATTCAGGAGTGGGTGAGTGTTCCGGAAAGAAAAATCTTGAGGAAGAATCCACAAATCTTCTGCTTGGTTTGTAGTATCATTTGACACGACACGGCAGATGGTTAATAAGGACATTAAAAACTTTTAGTGGCTAATAAGGAAACTCAACTTTTTTTGATGGTTGATAAGGAATTTCCCCAAGAAAAATCTTGAGGAACAATCCACACAAATCTGTTGCTTGGTCTATAATCCCATTTAACACAGATCCTCCACACTCTTTTTGGCTTCACCATCTTTTGGCTTTTCTTGACAAAAAATGACATTTCGCAGAAAAATTGAAAGTTCTGTTTTTTGGCAGACATAGCTAGTATGATCAAAGTTCTCTAAACTGACAACAAAACTGATCGTTTCACAACTTTAGTGTCTAGATATACTTCGTAGGTTGTGAGTATATATATGTCCTGAGAATTCCACCGAAGAAAAAAAGAAGAAGTGCTTACAAAATAAGTAGCGCGTACGCCACCGATGGCCGGCGACGAGCTTGACGCAATTCTCCCGAATGGGTTCCTGGAGCGGATGGCTGGAAGACATCATCGGCAGCAACTGCAACTGCTGAGATCAGAGTCTCCGCAAATGACACCGGACGTCCTGACGACGTTCAACAACCTCCGAGCTCTGCAGCTCAGCCCGGGTCTTTTGTTCAGCAAAAACGTTCGTGGCGCACTGCGGATGCGTTCGTGATGCATGAGGGGCCTGGTCGTCGTCTCGTGGTCCCCGCAGGCGGACGTGCTGCGTCACCGTGCAGTGGGCTACGGGTGGAACTCGGTGCTGGAGACCGTCGCGGCGGGGCTACCGATCGATGCTGTGCTGGTGGACACTCTACGCGGAGCAGAGGCTTAACAAGGTGTTCGACGTGGATGAGATGAAGCTCGGTGTGGATGGAGGTCATGAAGAAGAGCAGCTGCATAGGTGAGGAGGAGGAGGAGGAGGTGGTGGTGAGCGCTGCCGAAGTGGAGGAGAAGGTGAGGTGCGTGATGGAACGTCAGGACTCAGGACAGTGCTGCAGCGGCGTTCGCGGCAAGGGATGCGGCGGCGGCGCGCTCGCGGAAGGAGGATCGTCTTGTGCTGACCTCCTCGAGTTCATCAGGGACTTTGGAGGATTCCAATCCGAAGGACCTGCGTAGCTGATGATGCTTGGTTCAACAATGTTTAGCTTCTGCTAAAGTGGAGGGTAAAATTAATGCAGGCTACATTTTCTCATTTGTCAACTGTAAAATAATTACCAATATATACTCACAAGTTTTGCAGGCCTTGCTGCTGCAGTCTGAAAGAAAAATATGAGGAAGAACAAATCCACAAATCTGTTACTCTGCGGCCTCAAGGACGTCGCGCCCTCGCATGGCATGCCTGCCTGTCCGCCGTCGGCCTGCTCAGAGCCGGATGCGGCCTCGAGGACACCGCGCCTTCGATCCCGCCTGTCTCCCACCGCACGACATCTGCTGGGATGGTGAGAGCTTGAATCGTTGAAGCCAGGGGCCCTTTCCCCTTTCATTGACAGCCGGGGAGATGGCGAGCCAACGCGAGTCCATCGAGGACCTGCATGCTCGTCTCTACCGTAATCTATAGCTAGCACATGATTTTATTTCTTTTCTCTAAATAGGAATTCTTATCAATGCAAATCAGATTAACAACATGAGCATTGGGTTGGAGGATAATGCGAAAAGATGCAAATCAAATCAATTAGCACATGATTGGAGGATAATGTAAATCAGATTAGCACACGCCTCCTTCGTCGAGCTCCGGGGACACGCAGCGGTGAGGAAAGGCACTGGCTATTCAGGAAAAATTTCTATGGCACCGGTGCCATAAAACCTTTGAGGCAGCGTCCATCAGAATAGGCCACGTAGCAAACATGATTGTCTAGCTATCTTTCCATAACCTCTCCGTTTCAGGCTTTTTTTTTCCTTTCCCAAGCTACCCCTCTCCTAGCAGGACTATACGTAGATCAACCTAATTGCATGTTACCAAACTCAGTCTTTGGATGGCATATATATTCAATAGTAACTTCTCAACATTTTTATTTTCATCAAAATTGGATGGACATTCAAAAGTCAGTAGAAGAGAAATAACAAATGTTGATGTAAAACAAACCTCCATACATTAACGTAAGTCCTAAAAATTCAGAATTCAAAGTAATCTACTCCTGGAGTTACATAGAGCATAAACAACCTCCTTTTTCTGATGCAGAAACTTAATTAATCAATAAAAAATGTTGGTGCTGCTGTTAATAAATCGAGTCAAATAGAGAAATACATGTAAAACTAGTTCCATCTCACTCATAAACAGCATAGAACACGACAGATTTTTTCCCAATTCCAACAGTAATGTCTCCAATTTTCACGTGTAGCATTAAGCTGCCGGCCTGCTGTCTAAAGACTAGGATTATCGACGTGTAGTCCTCCTAGGAGAGGGGTAACGTGGGAAAGTAAAAAAAGCTGAAACGTAGGTTACGAAAAGATCAGTTGGAAAATCATATTGCTACGTGGCCTATTCTGATGGACGCTGTCACAAAGGTTTTATGGCACCGGTGCCATAGAAATTTTTTCCGGCTATTCAGTTCCAACTTTCTGATCAGGTCTAGAGGTCAAAGAGATAAGGAAAGGGATAAAATTGGACATACGAAAGTATCCCTACCGCTATGTATGCCATTTCGATGGTGTAGAGGCTGGAACCTGTACTTTGTTCCATTATCTAAAAAAATATGAAAGTATCCCTACAGGTAGGTCAAAAGCACTCCAAAACATACATAATGGCATATTTTTAATTTTGAACAAAGTTTAATGACATCAATACGATTTCCAATGGTATATTTCTAACTCATAAAAATTATAATAGCGTGGATCCAATAATTTAGATCAATATTTTGGGGTGTAGTGACGATCAAAGTTCCAAACATAAAACTTGCAAAGCTTTGTAAAACGGCGTGGAGGCTTTGATCGGGTTATCGGTCGAGCCACCCAAGAAACAGGCCATCGAGCTTACTATTTTTTATTCATATTTGGAAATATTTTTTTTGGTAATTTCATGCAATTGGTCGTAACTTCTATTGTGATCGATCAATGCACGAACGGACCATCGACTTCGGCTCTCCGTACGTGGAGCTTCTCCAAGGAGCTGCTCGGCGGCGCGACCTCTGCACCTCTGCATGCTCGCTCTCCGATATGGAGCAAGCTAGGCAGAGTTATATCCCAAGTGAAAAAAAAGGAAATCCCACAGCACATCAGAATGCACAACGTCTGACGAAATTAATCCATACTAATTCATCCTGGTCTTTTATTCGCTCATCCAAACTGGACGGGAATATAGCTGATAGTCATTGCTAATACAAAAATATTACCATGAACAACATTGGATGATTCCTACTAACCCCGAATAATGTGAACAGACATGGTACGTTTCTTCCTGTCTTTCATCAGCTGAAACAGGCAGATGTCTCCTAGTTTTAATCTGTTGTCTTCCACAAATTTCCTCCAGCCACCAAGGGTACACCTTCTGTCATAGAAACGGAGCTCAGCTTTCCACTTTTTATCCTTGCTGGGACTCCAAAGCCTCATGACCTGATTCTCATGTGGGAGATGTTCTCTTGCATAATTCGAACCAAAGTGCTGATTGCAGATGGAAAAAAATGAAAAGTGAAATGACTGGTGGAAGAAACAGATTGTATTGAATTGATCAAAGAGAAGTTTGCTTCTTTCTATATTTCATTAACAGAAACCACATGTTATTAGTAGTATCTCAACAGGGAAGAAGGTACAAAAAGAAAAATGAAATCTGTCTCTGAAATTGATCCAAATAAATGATAACTCACCAGCATGCATATTTTTTGTGAAATGTTGCTATGCTGCATGACGACCACATAAATTGGAATGTCTGACTTCATTTTTTTAACTTTCTTGATTACTTCACTCTTTTGGTCTTCATTTAGAGTGGTGAATCGTGATACCATGTATAAAGGCTTGGAAACTCCATGCCTCGGACTCTTGGTGGAAGCGACATATCCTGCAGAGAAGCCACAATCACAAAATTGGCCATAAATATATGGCATGTGTACCACAGCGCTAAATCAAAAGGATGTTCCATATGCTACCCATATAACCTGGTGGCGGTGGTCCACAACTTTCTTCAAGAGGATGGAATATCAATGTCATGTTATTATTACCCTTTGAAGGTTGAAACATGCAGATATCACCTTCTTTCAATCTGTTGTCGTGTATGAAATTCAACCAGCCACTAGAAAGAGCATATTGACCAACAGTTTTGATCTCCAAATTGATGGCCCATGTCTTGCTACTCTCAGGCAGAGAAAGTGTGATAGTCCCATTGTCGTCTAAAAGGTATTTGAGAACATAATCCTTAGCCATGGCCTAGTACAAAAGATTTAGGTGAACTATATTATTTTCAATCTCATTAGTCTAAAAGGTTAAGATTCAAGCTAGTCAAGTAGATCCTTAACGGATACCAATATCAATGTTTCAGCAAGATAACAGCAAAGGGAAAAAGGAATGCTACACCTTAGTGACTGCATAAAAGAAACTAGATACATATAGAACGCACCAGAAATCCACCAGCCACAGTTGTTTTGTCCATGGCTGTGACATACAATGGAATTTGGGGTCGAATTTTAGACACAAGGGCATCAACTTGAGTGTTTTGCTCATTTGTCATATTGTAACCTGCTGGTAAGAAAAAGCAACACTCGGTTGATTTCTTGAAACTACCTGCATTCAAGGGTTCCTGAATGCGTTCAGAAGATGGGTCATCTTCAGCTGCACAATATCAGACAAGAAAAATTAGCATACAAAGCTGAAATGGTAAATTAAAACACTTCAAATTATTTACATGAGTTTTGCAAATGGAAGTCTGTTGGGCTTGTTTTTGAAGACTTCTTATCTTGGCTAGAGCTACCAATGCAATGCTTTGCTAGCCTTTCCACTTTACGTGATTGCATATGATTACCCTGTGAATCACCCCTTTGTTGCACACGAGGAATGTCATCTGTCAAAACACAGGAGACCTCTTTCTCACAACAACTTGTGTCAAAGATTCGAACTTTGAAATGGGAGTGCTCGGTATAAGCAAACACCAAGAAGTCTCCACATGTGAGATCATAAGCTCTGGCAAAAGTTTCCCATCCAGATCCAAAGACCAAATCATTCTGATCCTTGCCAATCTTAACATAATATGTTTTACCATTTGGCACTTCTAGTTTGACTTCTTCAGCAATATGCCCACTGATATTGGTCGCAAACTTTTTGGTATGCCCTGCATGATTATAAAATTAGATTTGGTTTTACATAACTGACTATGTTGTCATGGCATTAACGCATATTAACTTAATAAGTGGAAAAATAAGGCCAGGAAACACCACATGGACCTTCAATAATGATTAATTCATTTCATGGAACAATTTTCAAACATCAATGCATCTAATTTTACTCGAAACTCAGTGTAAATGTTCTTTTGTCAGTATGAAATGCACTTTCCTAACATTATTCCACTGGTCGACACCATTGATCTCGTGAGAGTTGGGAGCACAAATGGTAAAGAGGATAGTGTATTCCCCTTATCCCATTAGTCTATTACTTCCCTTTAGGCCTACTATAGTATACTCGCTGGATTTATAATGAAAGCTGCCCTATTCATTTCAAAAATAAAAACGAGCCTTAGCTCCAGTATTGAGACTAACTGATTATCCTTTCGATATTCGAGCTGTCCATTCACTAGTAGACCATAAAGGAAAAAACGATGTACTATAAAAGATATGTAATTGTGCACAGATAACAAGAAAGTGTATAGATCTTACCACTCTTTTGCTGAAATCACCCGTCATAATCTTGAAGAAACACTTCTGATCATTCTTTTGGTGCCAATAATGTTGTGCAACGCACTGCTTGCATACTGCATGAGTGTCCATCCTATGACCTCTTCAACAATGTTAGGTAAGAAAGTTGTTAGTGAAATCTAAATCTAGCTCAAAACACTCCACTGCACATATAACCTGACTAGGCAAGTATGAGGGAAAATAATCCAATATTTTAGCCATTTTGCCAAATAATAATGGTAGGCTAGCAAAGTCTGTTGCAAATGTGATACGAGGATTCCACAAGTACATAGGCCATAAAAATATTTAAGGATCCAGAGACATTGAGCCTGGGAATGGTGCTGCTCCTTTCTCCCAAAAGTAAAAGGTCGAAAAGAAATGAAAACAAAAATGAAATTACTGAACAGGAGTCGAACAAATTTAGTTTGTAGAGGAATGCGGAGCTATCCCCAAAAGGAAAAGAGCTTTTCAGCCCCATGTGAGCCTCACCAAAATCTTATAGCGCTAAATGCTTATCAGGCCAAATAAGTCATAGATGGGAACACGAAGCGAATTGTGAACTTGAGAATGCATACATGCAGGAGGACAATCTGCTTTATCAGTATCTTAAAAAGATTAATGCCACTAACCTTGTTCAAGAAGCTCTACAAGTTGAAGGTTGAAGCTTCTGCATAGCCCCAACAGCTAACACAAGATGGCGAGGCTCCAGGCATAGATATATAAAGGACTAAGCACTACTGAATGTGAACAAAATACCATATTGCCTACACGTGTGCAGGAAATCTGTACTTTCTGTCCTGTTCATCAAGATCACATTGGTCAACAATGGTAATCATATCATTTACTGAAAATAGATGCAAATAAAAGCACGGCATGATTACCTGGACTGGGAATCTTTTTCTTTTTACGATAACTGGGAATATATACTTTTGAGAACCAAAAGCTGCAGGGAATCTGCAGACATGCTAGAGCCAGATCTTTTGAGTTATTAACACAGAAACGCAGCACATCAGTATCCAAATAATTTGTAGAGAATTTTGTTTATAGTTAGGATCATCAAATAATGAATTGCTGAAACAATGAAATAGGCTTTTTCTTTCCTATAATACTGCGTCAAAATGAAAGAGGCTTTTTTCCAAGGTATCACTTATCAGAATTCTCAACTCAAGACTCTAGCTTCAACAATGGCAGTGCAAAGGTCCCATAACCCAAGACTCCAAACCACTACTAGGCAGAAAAGAGTACTTCTGTAAACTTAATGACAGGTAGGAGAGGAACAGATCAGAACATGTAGATTTTTGCAGCATCTTGCAGTGAAACTGACTGAACAGAAGTACTACTGCAGAACAAGCTTACAAACATTACCAGTCACTCATCAGGTCAAATCAGTAAAGCTGAATCAGATAGAATAATTCAGGACTTTTGGCCACATACCTTGAAAATAAAACGGCATTTCTCTGCTTTAAACAAACTGATCAATTACAGATTTGACATATTATATGGAATTATGGAGTTATCCCTGGGAAGATTCTTCAGCATCTCCGGATGTCAAATTGACTGAGCAGTGTAAGGCATGACAACTCAATGGTCAGTAAGAATCAGCCAGGGCATCTGCCAACTTTAATAGCTGTGATTCTTGTGTTTTCTTTCAAAAAAAAATTAAGCAATTATATAGTTAGGTATTGAATAATTTGGAATCGGTAAAATTCCTTCAACATTATTTAACTCGGTTTTCAAATTAAGCTATCGTTGTTATCCATCAAGCTGTCATAAGCATAAAAGCACCATGATAGCTTCTACTACATCAAAGACAGTTTCCAATATCTGAAAGCGTCAACCACTCTCTCCTTATGTGAGAGTAACTATATGTCAACTTCCTGAACAAAATTCCATGAGACTGCCAGATTCTTTCATCACAAATGGTTACAACTTACAAGTACAACCCAACATTGATAAGTATATGTCATGAGTTTTCGATTTTACTACATTACTAGTACAAAGGGAAAACAAGCACTTGCATCAGTCGATATATCACAGAATGAATCGCTGATGAAAATCCAAAAGTATAAACAAACTAAATTTTAACAGTTCAAACTGGACTTACTTGTGTGAAAAGTCATGCAGAGTAAATCTGTAATCCTTTACCAGACTTTGGTTTATTAGCATAAAAGGAATATTGATAGTTATATAGGACCTTCTCCATGAACTCATCTCTATTTCAGACATGATCCAGTGTGTAAAAGAAAGCTATAGGACATGTAAAGACTATTGCCTCAAAATACAGAACAAGTATTGACACCAGTATTGCATAGAACAAATATGCTAGTAGGCAACTGAAACAACAGCATATACCAAAAAAAGTGGAGCTTAAACTAACCTTCATTTTACTGAACAAAAAAGCACTATTCAGTAGCTTACATGCATTAGACAGGGTCTAAATTTTGAAATGTTAACTCACAATATAAAACATGAATGGTGAACACATAACTGAATCGAACTTTCACAAAGCACTCAAACCATTTCATTTCCAGTGACCTGCTTTACATACATTGTTCAGTGGAAAAGAGCTCTACTAATGAGCTGCTGGTACATATTTGAGCAAACTCTACATGACCAAAACAAGTCATTTATCGAGGAACTAGGTAAAGAATAAACAAATCTGCTACACCCACTACCAATTACCCCTCGAAATCTTAAAACAATATGCTTCAACAAAAGGAGAAATCACCTTCCTCTCTTTTGTTGTTCCTAAGTTATATGTTATGCTCAAGTTTGTGCTTCTGAGTAGTCAGCAGGAATTGTAAGGCGCTCACTTTCCAGAAACGAAGGATCTAGAAACTTGGCAACAAAAGCCCACATCTTGTAAACATCTTCAAAGTTTGTAAGGAAGCCAAGTGAAGCAGTCACAACTTCAACTCTTACAGTGACCTTTTTATTGTCTCTCCGACCATTCTTGTAAAAAGATGCCTCAGGTATATCTGGTGCCCCATTTAACAATTTCTGGTTCATATCTACTTTTATATGACTGAGAAAACCAATGCCAACTGATATGCCATTTTTCTCAGCAATCTTCTGAACAACTTCAGCATTAATAAATGTTCCATCACTTTGTTTCACATTGAAAGCAACAGCTGCCCCCTTTCATACTTAATCTTTGGACCATAAATGTGGACAAGAGAGATGTCATCACCACCTTTTGAGTCTCGCAACTTCAGCTGCAACAGTGAAGTGACTAGCCAATTGATCAGGTATCTTAACCGAAGAGTAGTTCTGTTGAGCCCCATGATATCAACATGATCAATGTGTCTGCAAATGATTTCTGGCTCCCTTCTGCTCCAGTCCTGAGCATCATCATACCCATCGCTTGCACAGCCATCATCATCACGAAATGTATATCCGGAAGCTTCAGCAGCATCTGAGACCCGAGTTAGCCTGTCAGCAATAATATTAGCCTCAGTACTGAATGAAACTCTGCGCCCCATGCTTAAGGCCCCATCGATCTCTTCAACACCAAAGAGGCGGCCCCCAGTAAACCTGCTATTGCCATCCCTACCACCTAGTAGGCGGAATTCCCCTTCAGTCTCCCTCCTTATCGCACTTTCTTTTTGATCCACAACACCATTCATACCATGCTGGCATACCACTTCTTCAACTTCTGGCTCCTCTTGTATTTCACTAACTTGTCTGAAATGATTTCTCCGCCCATTCTCGAATATTTCTTCTTCAGGATCTTCCTTGAGGCAGTCTGTATCTTGTGAAACTGATAACACAGCCGCATCAAAAGAAATCACATGGCCATCATAAAGTGGGCTTCTCGATATCCTGGAATTTAAGTTTGGGGACATCCTTTTGTTATTCTTTCTTCCATTGAACCAAGAAGATGGTAACGGTGATCCTAATTTCCCTTTCTTGAATTGACCTGACTTCTCTGAACCCAATGGGCTTTGGCCAACATCAACCCAGAAAGAATTCTCTGATGAGCAATCCTCGCTAAATGCCGGGCTTCTCATGACCTCACCCATAGATATGCTCTCAGTTTCTTCAAAGATGGTGCTTGCCCCGTCCCTATCTGAGCTGCTGTCACGACCAGGATCACTCTCAAACGTCTCCCTAACCTGAGCAGACGTGTATACACCTGAAAATGCTGGCAGCTGTGAACCATTCTGTCCATTTGATGCTGGTTTCTCATCTTTGTTAATGCTGGAATCATCTTCAAGCCCATCAAATGCATCAAATCCATCAACCGAGTCACTCAGATACTGTGGAAACACAGGAACAATCCTCACCATCCCGGAAGCATTGCACCCATTCCTCCCCTGCAAGCTCCCAATAACAGATTTCTTGATCAGAAGGCAACCAAAGCCAGTTGGATCTGCACCAAATACCCTGTAGAATGAAGTTATAATGAAGTCCGGCCGGAACAGCGAGAGCCCCAGTGAATCCATGTCTTTGGGACCAAGTGCACCGGCATCAAGCATCACATGCCACCCATTCTGTTGCGCAAGAGCCATCCACTGGTAAGAGTACTTAGCACCAGTCACCCGAGATTGTGCAGGGAACACAAACAACCCAACCGCAGCGTCTCGCCGTCGCCCTTTCCTCTTACCCACAATCTCCTTCCGAAGCTCTGTTGAGCAGAGTTTCAATGTTGGCCATCTGAACCATGCAGTCCGTGTTTTGGCACCCTTTGCTCGTGCACTCTGTGCCATCCAGTTCACTGACTGGCTCTCATGGTCGAACATGGTCAGCAGCCTCCGGTTGGTCTCAAATGGGTAGCACTCAGCGAGCAGCCGGAATGCTGACCCTCTGCTCACGGTGAACACCAGTGCATACTCGCTCGCTGGCACATTCAGGTACTCCAAGATGCGCTCCTTGATGTCGTTCTCAACGGTGCCGGGCTCGGCACCACCATAGAGTGCATGGTTGCTCAAATTAGCATTGAGCTCGTGCAATGTGAAGGATGCCGAGGAGGAATCCCAGCTGGAGTCGAAGAGGCCGAAGCCGCAGTAGTCTAGGCAGACCCTGCCAGCTCCAGGGGCATCGAGGTGGGAGTAATGGTCCACGCGGAGACGGTCCACATCTGAAGTGGATGCGTAGTCCGGGTACATGGAGAGGAATGTGGCGATGGCGTGGGGAGGAGTGGGAGGTCGGAGAGCGACCGGAACGGGCCAGCAGCGGCGGCCAGGGCAGTGGCGCGGAGGAAGTCCCGCTGAGCGCGCAGGCGCGCCAGGGAGCGGGACCGAGACACGGCGGCGTCCGCATCGGCGCCGGCGTTGTCCAGCGGCGGGCAGAGGGAGCCGTCCTCCGACGCCGCGTCAAGAGCGTCGCGCAGCTGCCGCAGGAAGGAAGACGGGTCGTCACGGTGGCCGTTGCTGCCATGACCACCGCGACCGCCGCCGCCGCCGCCTCCGCGCCGCCGGTTGTTCTTGGCGAGCAGCACGGCTGCGCAGTGGGAGAGCGGCTTCCATAGCGAGAGATGCATGGGCCTTCCCCGACTTCTCGGATCGAGAAACCGCCACTCGCCGGCGGAAAAATCGCAGCTTCTCGGTGGCGGCTCGGATCAATGAGCGTAGACAGGCATGGAGTCGGGAATATCCCAAGATTTCCGTGGGAAATGGGGAGATTTTGGTGGGTTCCTGGATCAACAAGTGCAGAAAAACTGCAGCTTTGGGAGAAAAAACGGGATCTTTGGAGAACTTGGCGAATCAATAACTCCAGCTGCGGAGCTCAGGGCATGGAAATCTTAGATTTTTTGTGGAGGTAAAATGGATTTGGAGGTGGAGAAACGGCAGATTCGGGTTGAAAATTGGAGGGCTTTGGATGGGGAGGGATTGGTGGGGGGTTTGAAATGCAAGGACGCCCTTCACCTTTGCCTTTTGGACTCTCTCCTCTACTCCTAACAAAAAAGCTGAGGCTTTTGCTTTTGGCAGGATCAAGAACTCAAATTAAAGAACAGAGACCAGCAAAGAAGGGGCTAAAAAAAGGCAGCAAAAACAAAAGATTTGACTATTTTTTTTCTCAGCCGCACAGAAGCAAGAACAATGCTCCAACAACTCTAAACAGAAATGGAATAGTCCCAGAAAAGCAAATCTACAGCTGCTAGCAGCAAGACCAAACACAGCTCGATTGCAAGATGGGGACGAAGCTCAGCTCAGCTCAGATGCAGAAATCACACATTCCAGCCTCTCACCAAACCCTTGCAAGTGCTTTCAATGCCACTGAATGCATTTGCATCATGAGGAGGGGGATGCATTCATTTCCAAGAACTACTAGCAGCACCACCAACTTGTTTATTTGTTCCCGTGTTGTTGCTACCTCACTCCAGAGTAAAGTACTGACAGTATTTTAGTGGCAGCTGTGAGTGCTTTAGTACTATCCACCGAGTAAAAACAAAGTGTTTGGTTTGGCAGCAATATTTTGCCCTTCATGCTGGGGCTCACAGACAGAGTGGGCTGTAAAGCAGCAGTGTCAAACAAGTGCTTGTGCATTGACTTTACCCAATTTAAAATGCAGCGTTATTGGGTGCTTTTTCTCATGGTTTTCTTCCGTGGGGGGGTTTAAAGCGAAAGTTTTGTCATAATGATCGTCGTCTTGACTGATTTGTGGAGCTGTCTCTGGCTTTTTCACTTAATGTTTGTGTCACTTTTGTTCTTAGCATGATAATCTTTTTTTATTGTAAAATAAATTCATCAGTTGTACCTTCTTATCTTTGCCGAGGGCCCACAAAAAATCAGATAGGCGTAAAGCAAATGAGTTCTTTGAGTCTTAATTTTGAGAACTACTCATACTTGCTGGCATTGACTTTAATTATTGAGTACTATATGACATTTAAGTTTCTCAACAGTGTTTTTGGTACTGAGCTCTTATCAAATAAGCAGGGTTCCATTAGTTTCATGCCGGGAAACAAGGAAATTCGACCCGGGCTTGCGGCACGAATTGCAGCTGCACTGTTTCATCGTGTCAAGCCATGCACCCATCTTTATCAAGCACTTATATGGTGGTTAGCCATTGTCAACTTGGCCTGGCTCGTGATGGGTCAGGTCACAGGTATGCATCTCGCGTCTGCACAGAGGATCCAGCGTGTCAGTAGAAAGGACAAAGTCAAATGGCCACATAGGCCTTGTGAAACTGTGAGCTGTCGCCAAAAAGGTTCTCTTTTCGTCGCCCCATCCATGCTGATGCTGCGCCGCCACTCAGATTGAATGATGGCAACAGCTTCTGCTCGGCCTCATCTCAACCTAATTTTATTTGTCCTGATGGTGAAAGTCAATTGCCTGATAAATATTGCAAATTCTCACCGTACAGTTTTCCATATAAATCGTATACTATATGATGTAGGAAATTTACTTGAATGTTTTGTTTGCACAGAATTTACATAATGCTGAAGCAAGAACATTTTTAATTTTGCCTCGAGATACTGTGCTGCTCTAGTCCATTCCCCTAAACAAGAATAGTAAAATCTCACTGCTCTTGCTTCATAGTACAAGCGGCCAAATTTTACCCATTTTTGTCCATTTATTATGGTGACAAGCATAGGACCACATGCTGCAAATATGGGGTAAGGACAAGGGGCAAATATAATTAAACTCTAGGACATGTTGCTGGACCTTCCAAATATTCATGGCTTCATAGACCTAATATCGATTTGTACTGTGACAAGAAATTAAAATCTTCAGATCAGGAATCCAGGGGTAGATAATGATCTTGGTCACTTGATGCTGAGCAGACAAGACTTCCTAGGTCGGGTCAGCTCATGCAAAGCCATGGGCGCAGATCTCATTTCCTGATACCCATAAATAAAGAACTGACCCCCTACCATTTCAGATTGAGATTCCATCTCCTCCCTAGTACTGGATTAGCGGCAAATTGCATTGCCAGTTGCTGCTGCACTCACTAACCCAAGCTAATCATTGACACTCTGATCAGAGATGAAACGAGACACCAATAATTTCGTATACACGATCTTAAGTCTGAGCTATCTCAACCGATCTTGCAGGCCTGCAAACTTGTGCAGGACCAGGTTTTGTATAGGCTGGAATATAAAGGTCCAAGAAAAACCTAATCATTTTTAATGGAAGGTAGCCGAGCATCAGGACGACTAGTTTTTGGTTCTCCGTGCCCACTAGGGGTGAAGACATGGGCAAGGCCACACGGCATGTCAAAACAAGGCGAGAGCCCGAACTTTGGGCGCCTACTCCCTTGTCCCTTCTCATGTTCTCACAGCTCAGGCTCAGCTCACAAGGTCGGTGAGTGAGCCGCCTCCGAACACCGATGCATTTGTGCTGGTTGTTTGAGTGGAGCATGTTCGGAGAAGAGGCTGCGTCTAGGTTGTTGTTTGCTTCTCCTCCGTGCTGCTAGCTCTTTAATGCAGCGAGTTCTTGGACTTCTGAATGTTTTCAAAGTTCTGCTTGCTTGCTCACACTGGGGAGTGGGGTGTTTGACTCACCAGGGAATCTGCACATTTCGATCCACTAGACCACGGTCTCTCTTTCCTAACCTCTAATGCGATGCTAATCGCCACCGTCAACTCCGGACAGTACACTAATCACCATGCAGTGACTGACAGTATACTACACACAACAGCAGGCCTCTGTTTGACCTGTGACTTGTGTAAGGTGCTCCACGTTTTTTGTTGCCTTGTGCTCACTCTCAAGCCCGTGTCGTGTCCCCATGGAAGCCCCTGTTCGTTTCCAGGTTTATAATTTTTAGAGGGTTAAATCAAAGAGAATTTTATCATTTTGAAGACTTAAATAAAGTCTAATCTCGAAACTAATTGCAGACTCCTATCTAATTCACGAGACGAATCCAACGAGAGTAATTATGGTGTTATTAGAAGATGATTACTGTAGCATCACTGTAGCAAAACATAGATTAATTAGGATCATTAGATTCGTCTCGTAAATTAGAGGGGTTGTGACATAGGTTTTGTTATTAAATTAATAAAAATACTTATTAAATAGTAAGATTCTCTTTGGTGTGACCGTCTTAAATTTTAGAGGGCACAAAACGAGCCGAAGTCCTTTCTCTAATCGCCCGGCTCGTTACCTGTCGTCTCGGAACGGCGGCAGATTCTTCAGACTGCCGCGCGCACCGAGGCCTGGAGAAGCGGGGGTGGCGTGAGCGTCCGGTTGCGAGCGTTGAAGAAACTGAAGCAGCAAAGGGGTTACCTGTTTGTTTATACTGACAAAGCCATGCGCATGTGGCGCAACACGCCGTGGTAATTCGGTAGTTTTACTGCCCCGATGAGCTTCGTAAGGATGAGATACCCTTCGTGACAGCGTATTTTTAACGGTAGCGGTGAAAGTTAGCAAGATGCCTTTTTCCGTGGTCAATGAGGCTGGTTATATAAATCGAAGTTGTGGTTGTGCGTACAGTGTAAACATGTTTAGCATGAGCAACAGCAGTAGCATGTTTTTGGCCAGCTTTTGGATTTGGATTTGGATTTGGATTTGGATATGCCGCAGGTTAATTACCTTTTGTTGGGTCATTATTGTCAGTGATGATGTATGGCCAGATCTCTACTGTATTCTGACTTCTGTTACTTCAACAGACTGGATGCATGATCTAGTACGTACTACTAGAAAAAGCCGAAATGTCAAGAGCAGGAGATCCTTAGCTCTGAACTTCTGAATTAATAACATTGCACCGATAAGTACAATCAGCTGCCAGTTCATGTTAGATGGTGTCAGCATTCAAGGATGATACTTAATCATGATCCCCACGCTGATTGCACTATCTTCACTGAAGACAAGAGAGTGAAAAAGAATTCCGTTGTCCAAAGTCGCGACGTGCCTGCGTTTAACAGTCGTTGCGTAACACATTGGCACCTTCAAAGAGTTCACAAACCTATTTCATTTCACGTCCAGAAAGAGAAGTTTCTAAAATGATTTACTTTAGGATTAGAAACACCTCTGACAGACAGAGAACACCGGTTGAGCAGTGAGTAAAACAAAAAGGTAGATCCTAATTTTCAAATGATTGAAAACCCATCCTTTCAGTCAACGATCTCAGTCGTCGGATCAAGATTAGACCATCCTCTCTATCTTCTACCTCAAGTTTTTCATAGCAACTACTCTCTCTCTCTCTTTGTGATGGACCAACCATGCGTCCCAGCTCCGACAGCGTTCATGCCACCTCCGTGGCCACCCTAAATTCTCTGACATGATTCTAAATTCTCCAACTTGCTGTCGCACTAAATTCTCCGGCCCGTCAACGTGTCGCTATGGTTAGAAGTGGTGGTGGTTGATTCTTGTGTACAAACCCATACAACTAAAATGCTAAATTCTCCGACAATGCTTGTGGCTTCAGCGATTTTAGTCGATCCAAAACAAGTGTTTTCGAAAAAAAAAAGACATGAAAAAGTGGACCGGATAAACTAGAACTGGCATTTCTTGTATAAGGCCCGATATCATTACTTGACCTTATTCTTTATAATATTTACTAGGGCTTATTCTTTTTTTTATGGAACTATTGGGCCTTATCCGGAAAGCACCACACCAACTAGCAAGCCATAAAGAGTGAATGACGACGTGTGATTTTGCTTTGATTTTCTTGAATCGCAAAAGCTGCAAGGTAAAGCGATTTAAGTTAACGACGTAATCAGAGGCACGTAGATCTAGTAAGAACGTGAAAAGTAAAAGTGAACAGAAAAATAGAGAAGACAGATTCTTTATTTAATAGAATTGACGAATTACATGGGATGTCTCTCGTTACGAACGATGACGAAACGACGATGAAGAACACAAGATCAAACCACACGGGACATAAGGATTTAACGTGGAAAACCCTTCCAATGCGGAAGGGAAAAACCACGGGCGCCAGCCAACAAACACTTCACTATCAAGAGTTGGGGTTACAATGCCCGACGGCGGCTTACAAGAATATGATTGTGTTATCACGGTGGAAACCCTAAAACGAGTATATGTACCGTACCAAGCCTCCGGCACAAGCCTCCGGTGACGGGCCTCCGCTCGCTGCGTCGAAGTCGGCCTCCCATTGTACATAATTTGGATCACAACTCAACAGTCTCCTCAACTATTTATATGGGGAAACCTTACTTCAAATTGGCACCGATTCGATAAGGAGTCCACATGGATCCCAATTCGAAATATCAAAGGTGATGGTACCCACAAGGGCGGATCCAACAGTGGAGCTGAGGGGTCTAAAGCCCCCCCTCCCTCTAAACTTCTAGAAGAGAAGAGAAGAGAAGAAAGACAAGAAGATGAAGATTAGGTGAAGAAAGAAAGAAGCGATCCCTTTGTTCCTTGTCTGGATCTGCCGTTGGTTACCCAATCAGGAGTCGGGATCGAGTTCATGCCATTACATGTAGCGTGTCAAAAAAAATTGTTACAACATAATTATTTGTTGTAGATCTTAGCATCGCATACAACACGTAGATGGTAGCTTTTTTAGAACATCATATGGATTGGATTTTTTAGAACATCATATGAATTAGTTCAAAACTGGATTTATTTTCATGGTGACGATGATGACTTGACGAGTCGGGTCGGGCCGTTTCAGCCGAAGCGAATTTGGAGGTGAGAGTGGTCCGAAGGAGAGCCTAGCCCAAGCAAAATCGCAGAAACCTTTTATGGGCCACGAAAGGGAACACGGAAGCGGTCTGATAAGGCCCAACGGTGTTGCTGGGCTACATCCTGGATCGTTGGCTGTTGGAATTCCTTGGCTGTTTTACCCTGCAACTTTGCAATTCTTGAGCAGCAATGCTGGATTGGATGTCTCAAGTCTCAACGCCCCGTATCAAAAAAAAAAAAAAAAAGTCTCAACGCCCGGAGGCCGGAGCCGGCGGGAAGCCGGCCGTACGGCGGCGAGCCTGACGCCGCTGTACCGGGATGAGCTCATGCGGAGGCCGCGAGGCGAGCGCGTGCGCCGACTTGCTTTCACGGGCGAGGCGTTCATCGGCGTGGGCCTTTGCCTGAGCCAGAAGAAGATTTTCATGCCAGCAAAGTCCACGCGCACGCGTATCTCGACGAGGATGACGCCACGTTCGTCTTGAACGGAGGCAAGGTCAGTACGCTCTACGAGTAAATCACTTGCGTTTATGGTAGTACGTGCACAAGAGTTTGTCTGTAGTTACCTGGGACATGCGAGGCAACGAGTAGGCCTTTTGCCATGGCGTGGAACGCGTGAGCCTGAACATAACGTGTTCGTGAAAATGTCTTCAAGAGGCTCTAGGAGCGGCCGGCTGATATCTGTTGAACCTGGACCTGGAAAAGTGCTTTGGCACGCCATTGGGGAGTTTGCAGCTCTTCTAGCCGCAAATGAACCGCACCTGCATCGTTTACACCGGACATGGTTTTTTTCCCATCGATTGGACATCCCATCGGAGAGAAAAATATTTACACCACGGTGATTGCATCCTCCTAGCTTGTTGCATCTACCGAAGCAGCCAGCCGGCCATCTAGTTGGACGCGTAGTAGATTACCTCAGAGCCAAGAGGCAGAGAGCAGTTCAAAATTCTTGTTGTCTATATCGTACATGCCCTTTAGGCCTACCACGGCATTTTCAGCCAAGGATGAACTATCTGAATTGCAAGTGGTGGATATTATATGTTTTGCGTACGCACATCCTACTCAGCATGCGCACTATCTAAAATTTTAGGCCACCAGTGATGGCTACTTCCTTGGGTGGAGCAGGTACAATAATTCCACATACACACTAGAAACTTTGCGGTTTCCATGATGGTCCATAACAAGAATCAGCTCAGGTGAAACACATCGTTGTTCCACTTTATTCTCAGCTACTCATTCGAGTTTTCATCACTTAAGATGACGAGGGCATTCGAATTGTTTCTAATATAAAGGACTGAATTGTAATACAGTACATGCTTTATTTTCTGCTCAATGGGGAAGACTATTTGTTTCAGACCTCAAGTCTATAGCTAATCTAATCAGTTGCAGACAGTTTCTACAACCCTTAAGGATTGAGTAACACAGTTGTTCAGAGCGAAGGTATCTACTATCTTTTAAGCCAGAATATATCCTCTTATTTTTTCTTTGCGATTGTTACACTGTTCAATTTTTCTCTGGCACCGGCTATTTTTTCTTGTAAGTTTTGCCTTTGCCTATGCATCTTCTAACAGAGTAGAGTATCATCTCAACTCCGCATGATCTGATTTGCATGGGGAAAATCAGCTGATCAGATCGCAAGGTATTTACTCCCTTTAGACCAGAATATCATCTTTATTTCGTTTTTTCCTTGTTAGGTTGTTTGATTTCTCCTTGGCATCGGCTATTTTGTTTTTCCTCCAGTGACACTTTTTTTTTGCCTCGTTTCAGAGAGGCATCTATTTTCTGAAAGATGAACACTCATTCAGTAACGTAGTAAGGTAGTCTCTCTATTCTTCTCTCTGACAGATGCTTAGGAAACACAAATCTAGTGTAATTAATAAGGCAAAACAATAAAAATAGGTGAAAATTACTCAATACTGTAGAAGGTCTTATATTTTGGATCAGAATTTTTTTTAATATTAATTATCAAAGATAAAAAGATAGTCTAAACTCTAAAGTGAGATCCATTTTCGTGTAATACTAGGTAGCATGTTAACAATCATAATTCATAAGACAAGTTGAAGAGATAATCATTTGCCAACTTTTCAAATTTGATCTTATAAAACACAAAGACCAGCGTAGCTCATTTTGAAAATATTTTTAGTGTTTCAGGAAAAGAGACGCTTTCAATATATGTGTGCAATGGAAGCCGCTTTAGTATCTGGGATCTTGAAGATCGTGGGGATGAAGCTAGCTCCACTGGTAACCAAAGAGTTTAGTGCTATAGCAGGTGTAACCAAAGATCTTGAGGATCTCCAGGATGTAGTTGGTTGCATCACCGACTGGTTGGAAAAAGTAGGTGACAATGCAATAAGAAATGAAAAGTCTTCTAATTGGCTCAAACGATTGAAAGATGTTGCTTATGATGCTGAAGATTTGATGCATGAGTTCCTTATGGAGGATGAGAAACATAATGTAAATGTCGTCAGTCTCAATAATATTGTGATGAAACACTTGACAACAAAACCAAAATCAATTGTCTTTAAATTCAAGATAGCACACAATATAAAGAAAATAAAGAAGAGATTTGATGATATTGTGAAGGGAAGAAGTGACTACAGCACAATAACAAATAGTATATCAATGGGTCTTCATGTGCCACATATAAGCAAAGCAATCGGGGAGGTGCCATGGCTGACAAATGTGGACGAGACATCAATATTTGGGAGGGATCAATTGAAGCTTCATTTGATATCTGAGCTTATAGAGACTTATGGACAACAGAAAATTAAGATAGTTTCAATCATTGGGCTAGGTGGCTCTGGGAAAACTACTCTCGCGAAACTAGTCTATAACGATGGCAACATCATAAAGAAACATTTCGAAGTTATACTGTGGGTTCATGTATCAAGGGAATTTTCTGTTGCAAAGCTTGTGGAGAAGATGTTTGAGGCTATTGATGCCAACAAGGCTGACCACCATTCATCGCAGCATATGAGCAGAACAATCTCAAATAAGTTGGCTGGAAAGAAGTACCTACTTGTCCTGGATGATGTTTGGACTGAAGACCACCTTCACTGGGAGCAGTTCATGGTAAATCTAAGGGGTGGAGCACCTGGCAGTAGTATTTTACTCACTACACGTAGTAGCAAAGTTGCAGAAGCTGTGGACTCTACATATACATGTGACTTGCCATTCTTGTCTAAGGAGGACAGCTGGAAAGTGTTCCTCGGAAGTTTTAGAAGGGCCATAAAAGGTTTAGACCCTGAATTCGAACAAGTTGGGATAGAGATTTTGAGCAAATGCGGTGGTGTGCCACTTGCAATCAAAGTTCTTGCAGGCGTGCTCCATGGAATGAAAAGAATAGAAGAGTGGCAATCTGTGAGAGACTCTAACTTATTAGATGTCGAGGATGAAGAACATAAAGTATCAAATTGCTTATTCTTGAGCTATATTCATCTGCCAAATCATCTAAAACAATGTTTCACACATTGCTCTATATTTCCTAGAGGCTATAAAATCAACAGGCGTCATTTGATTTCCCAATGGATAGTTCATGGCTTCATCAATCCAACCAACCAAGCTCAACAACTAGAAGGTATTGGAAGTGACTACTTTGATTCTCTTGTGAATGCGGGTTTTATTCAAGATCTAGAACATCACTCATTATATACAGGAACAACATGTAAAGTACACGACCTGCTTCATGATCTAAGTAGACAAATTCTACAAGATGAATCTGTGTATGGGCTAGAAACTATTGATAAAACAAAGAGCTTCAGATATTTATCTTTGACTTCAGGCACCAGGGAGGTTGATAGCAAAGTATTTGACAAGGTCCGTGCTGTCTTCATTTCCCGGGCTATAATTACGTTTGATAAGCCAATGAGCAAAAGGTCTTGCGTCCGAACTATGATATTGGAAATCACAAGAGCTAGTTCATTGCTTCACTTTGTCTCCAAATTTGAACACCTGGGGTACATTGAAATTTCTGATAATAACTGTGAGACACTCCCAGAAGCTATATCCCATTGTTGGAACTTGCAGGTCATTAATATTATTAGATGCAGAAGACTTGCGACACTACCTGAATCAATTGGTAGGCTTAAAAAGTTGAGAATACTAGAGTTGCATGATTGTTCCATTGTCACGAGTTTACCAGATTCTATTGGCGGCTGTGATAATCTTCAAAGCTTGTACATATCTTATTGTGGACTGAAAGACATACCTGATTCTGTTGCGAACATTGCTAAACTTAGGGTTCTTAGTATTGTGTGTTGCAGCAAATTGCAGCAGCTACTGTCGTCAGAATCTCTTGGAAAGCTTTGCAACTTACGAACAATCACCCTATGTTATTATAAGAAGCTCCAACAGCTGCCTCAATGCATCACTTTATTGAGTCATCTAGAGCATGTGGATCTTTCAGAGTGTCATAAGTTGGTAGCTTTGCCTGAAGGTATAGGTAGCTTAAAAAACTGCAAGTTTTGAATCTATGGAGATGCTACAGTTTGTGTGGCCTGCCAGCAGGTTGTGGGAAACTGATTCGTTTATGGAAATTGACCCTTTTTGTTGTAGGGGATGGCACCAAGTATGCAAGGATCTCGGAGCTTGAAAATCTTAATAAACTAAACGGAAAATTGAACATTACAAATATTAAGAATGTAAATGATCCATGTGATACGGAAAAGGTTCATTTGAAAAAAAAGAACGGTATCAGAAAGTTGTCATTGGATTGGTATCCGAGATGGAATTCTCGGATTAGGGAAGCATTAGAAGAATCTGTGGAAGAATCGGTTAAAGTAATAAGGACCAAAAAAGAGATCTTATTAGACATGAGAAATGACCTGTATTTGCTCAACAATCTTGAACCGCCATCGGATATTGAGAACTTGAGAATTAGTGGCTATCGAGGTTTGCAGTTGCCATGCTGGATGATGAAACAAAATGAGTCGTGTGGTCTGGATGATATTCATATGCCAAAGAAAAGCAATCCACTACAATTTTCCCATCTGACTAAACTAGTGTTGGAAAACTTATCAAATTTGGAGCATCTTGAGGGGCTTGTCGATTTGCCTGGGATAAAGGTTCTCAAGCTGAGAAAAATGCCTAAGTTGTTGGAGTTGCTTACTTCCAGAACCTGTTTGGAATGTGGGGAGGAAGAAATGGAAGCGCAGTGTTGTTTCCCCCACCTTTCTGATCTCATAATAAGTGACTGTCCAAAATTGGTAGTGAAGCCCTACTTTCCATCGTCTTTGCAGAGATTAACAGTGGATCGTAGCAATGAGCAGTTGCTGTTCCCAGGTAGCTTCTTCCTTCCATGGCATGCTCATGGTGATTATCCCACATCTTCCTTCTCTATTGTGGATGTGAAGCCTTCTTACCTCACATTACTAAAATTTAAGCGATTGATAGAATCATCACCTGGTTGGGATGTGCTGCGGCACCTCAGTGGGCTTCAGCTCTTAGCAATCGAAGAGTGCCACGACCTAAGGCAATTACCTGAGAGCATCCGGAGCCTCACCTCACTGCTAAAGCTCCAGATAAGTCATTGCGACAATCTTTGCATGCTGCCAGAATGGCTTGGGGAACTGAATTCTCTAGAGAGTTTGTACATCAGAGGTGTCCCAAAAATGTCCACCCTCCCTCCATCGATTACGAACCTCACAGCCCTCCAAGATCTCTTGATAATAGAATGTGATGCCCTTTGCTGTCTGCCGGTGCAATTCGGGGAGCTCTGCTCTCTCCGTTACATGGTCATGATTCATTTGCCTGCCCTGACTTGCCTTCCCGAGTCCATGCAGCGCCTCACCTCACTTGAACGTATGAACATAGGTTCTTGTTATGCGTTGACCCAGTTTCCGGAGTCGCTAGGGGAACTCTCTGCACTTCGAAGCTTGTGGATCCAGAGTTGTCCTGGCCTTACATCCTTGCCGTGCTGCATACAACGTCTTTCGGCTCTAGAGGTATTAATGATAGTCAACTGCCCCCAGCTGATTAAGCGTTGCAAGGAAGGAGTGGGAGAGGATTGGCACCTTATCTCCCATATTCCGGATTTGCAACTAAAGGAATAGGGGCTTCGGGCGGAATCGCTGGATTGGCACATCATATTCTAAGGCAGACAAGCACGGCCAGGTGAGACATTTCTGTAGGGGCGCCCCTCCAGTTTCATTAAAAAAAAACATTTTTGTTCCCATCCGTACACTTTTGTTGACACCATTGACTTTTTCGTTACGTTTAATCGTTCGTCTTATTCAAAATATTTTTTCAAATATGTAAAACTTTAAGTATTGTATCAATTCCTTTGTGACAAAATGAATCATAATAAAATATTTGATAATTTCTAAACTTTTTTGAATAAGACTGAACGGTCAAATATAATAAAAAAAGACAACGACGTCAACAATTTAAGAACGGAGGGAGTAACATTATATCTGTGCCGTAGTCCGTAATATCTTTCTCCTATTTGTCTTGTTTTGCAGCAGATTTTTCAGCCTCTTGCTATACGCCTATACACACGACGCAAGTGTGTCGAGGTCGCTTACTGAACGCTCCTGGATGTGCGGTCGTGTCTTCTCCTCACCGTCCCTACCCAGTACCCACGTATGCAATGTGCTCCATCGCACTACCTGACTGGACCGTACATTGGATGGGTTTTGGGCACGATCACTGCAAGGGTGGCCAGTGCAAACTGCAAAGTAGCCTGGGCTGTGGTCACCTTGCCGAGGCAGAAGAGGGCGCTTTATATTTGGCCTCCAGGATTTAAAAGGGCACAACAACTGCCTACTGCTAAAGTTCATCAACACGCTCCATGAACCGATCTCCACCTCTTGGCGCAGGCCTTGTTCCGCAGCATGTACGGGACTCAAAAAGCAGGCGAAGTCAAAAGCCTGCTTCAAGTTGAGTTCTGCCAACGTTCCTAAAAAATGAAAGCCGTTCAGGTCAGCCTGTAGCCTAAGCATCGTGTTCCTGAAAAAAAAAGAAACATGAAGCAAGTGTTCTTCTCGGTTGGGCCACTCCAATGAAGTGAAGCACAGGCATCACGGCGTGAATGCATCATCACATGAGCCGGCAACATGAGTATGGCTTGACCCCATGAGACGTGAAGCAATTCGGATTTCCCAGGATTTTCTTAGTTTTCTGGAAAACTAGGAAGATGACCAGCACAATTGCGCGGCTGGCAAATGTATTGAATATTTAGATATGAAAATTTGTACTTATTAATAGAATTACCTTACTAAGTATTTAGATGAGCACATGCATAAAGTATTCTGGCTTTCGACTAAGTATTTTAATTAGTTTGCCATTTTCGTATTTCCTTACAACTTAGTAATACTGTGGATCGCACATTTACCTAAGTTCTTGTTTCATTTATGAACCAGTTTTACAATTTGTCTAGAGAGGTCGATGCATTATATAAGATGTCTTTATGACTCAAGATTTATTCCAGTTAGGCCATTCTCAGTGGTTTCTTTCATTTCACGTTTTCCAAGTGTGACACGTCAGTTTTCTAGTTTTATTCTATGAAATGAAAGTGTCTCTCTCAGTGCACTATTTCATTTCACAGTTTCATAGGCTGCATGAGACATTAAATGACCGCATAGGTGTACCAATAAGGATTCGTTTTTCTCTACATATGAAAGGAAAAGAGTCTCAATGGATCTTTCATGTTCCTTTCATCAACTTGGAAAGAGTGTCACTACCCTTTCATCCTAATGAAAGGCTTCCCTCCTCTTTCATAATTAATATCATGCCATGTCACCACTTTTGCTGATGTGTCATCTAATTAATGTCAAATGAAATGCCCACTGAGAATGGCCTTATGATCCAACTTTTTTCTTGTTTGCTTTGATCGGACCAGCACATTTAATTCTATCACATTACCCCGACAAAGTTAGATTTTAGTTAATGTATACACCTCGGTACTTTTTGCACCAAACAATAATATATTTTGAGTGAAATGCATCAATAGCCATCATATTTGTTTATGCCATTTCAATTTAGCAATTGTATTAATGAAACTGCAAATTTGTGGCCACCAAGCTTGCTTCTTGGTGTCAATACGTATTTTGAAGATGTATTATATGTATAATCATGACTCGGTATCTAACATGGATGAGCAACAGCAGCATGTTTTTGGGCCACCTTTTGCAATTGAATATGCAGAAGATTAACTTTGGATCAATATTGTGACTTTTGTGAGTGATGATGTATGGCCAGACCTCAGTTGTATTCTGACTTCTGTTACTTGAACAGACTAGATGCATGATCTAGAGCAGGAGATCCTTGGCTCTGAACTTCTGAACTGATACCATTGCACTGATAAGTATAACCAGCTGCAAGTTTACGTTAGATAGTGTCAGCATTCAATGATGATACTAATCATGATCCCCACACTGCTTTGCACTACCTTCCTAGTACCCAAGAGCCCATGCAAAGTTGATTGCAGGAGTTGTAACTTCATCAAAATTTATTCCTCTCCTTTTGTTTTCGGTACACTACACTTTTCTTTTGCGAGGGGGTTCGGTACGCTACCCTGTGTTGCATAAGGACTCATCCATTTGTACCCCTAGATCTTAGTACTTCTGAGAACTGATAATTTTGAAGTAATAACTTGGCATGGAATTCTTTCCCGTCTTTTAAACGTTTAATTTCAGTGAAGACAATAGAGTGTAAAAAAAGAACAGCAGCTAGAAAAAAATTCCGTTGTCCTTCGTAGCGACGCGACGTGCTAGCATTTAACCTCGTTGCGTAACACTGTGGCACGTTCAAAGAGTTCACACACCTATTTCACGTTCAGAAAGAGAAACTTCTAAGATGATTTACTTTGGCATTACGAGACAAGAACAGTGAGTAAAAAAAAGGGCAAGAGATGGAAAAATGGACTGGATAAACTCGAACGGGCATTTCTTGCTTCCGGCCCAAATATATTTCCGTACATCAGGTTCGACAACATTACTAGGCCTTACCCTTTAAAAAAGAAGGAAAACAAATCATATTTACCTCCATAAACTATCACTCGTGTCGCACTTTACCTCTCTGAGCGGTTGGTTTGACTCCCCGTGCCGTCTGGCTTAAATTGAAGGGCTAATATGTGAAAGATCTGGAGGTAATGTGCAAAATAATTGAATCGCGATCCTGAACAATGGGTTATACTCGAGAATGAAATTTCCATAAAAAATATACTCGCATGAAAATAAATGAGATCGTAACTACTAGTACTACTCCTCCGTTCACATTTACATGTTATTCTAGTCTTCCCCACTTTTCTCCAATTACATGTCATTCTCGCTTCCCAACACACCTTTCTCTCTTCTAATGCAATATTTCCTCTTTCCACTGTACCTCTATCTCTATCTCTCTCCTCCTCGTTTTTAGTACACCCATTTTTTTTACTTCTCCTTAATTCTCGTGCTCAACTCCAAAACGGCATGTAATAATGAACGGAGGGAGTAGTATTTATTGTGATCCCGGATAGGCCTTGTTCGTTTTGCCATGGAACAACATGGATCACAACCCAAACCACATGGAATAGAAGAATGTAGAACTGTTCCAGCCCAACTCGAAATGATCGTTCGGTTGCACATGTATTGATATGGGAACCAACCCGATTCCAGTCCATTCCATGCCCATTCCATGCCTTGAAGGCCTAGCATCAATCCATGACTCTAACCCATGGAACGCAGTAGGCCCGGGTGAAATGAAAGAGCTGGAACCACTCAATCCGTGTCCGGAGACAGATCCATATGAGATCCATTCCCATAAAAACGAATAAGACCATAGAAGGTTCTGTGTAAAACTGTGGGATCACGGACTCACGGTGAATAATCGCGAGCCGGACCAGGGGGTTTGTGCAAAACTGTCGGACAAGGAACCGTTTAGAGCAAGTATTATAGCGTTGAGTCAGTTGGCGAAATCAGAGCACACGTATGATTTATCCGACGTGTAGGTGAGAGAAAGGAAGAGAGAGGACTGAACAAGCGTCTCGCGAGTTGCCAGCGTGAAGCAGGCGTCTGAGAAAATATTGCGATTGAAAGCGTGCTCATTGGAGGCTAGCGAGCAGCTAATAGCTAGCAGCGACCGCTTTCATTATACGAGGAATTCTCCGTGCAGGCGTTAAGTGAGTTGAAGGGGCATTTCACCGGCAAGCGAGCGTCCTTATTAGCCTTATGTGCCGTGCGGTCTGGATTGCAGATCACCAGGCACCAGTTCACCTCCCTCCTGTTTCCAGGAAAAAGAACTCTGGCGAGCCCCCGGTGCCGCTGCCGGTGCGGCTGCCGATGCTCATGAGGGTCAATTTCCTCAACACAACTTCTAAAGGGCGTCATCTTCCCAACACTATTAGTAAATGCATCATTTCCTCAACACCACTTTTGAAGGAATTTCTTTTACCCAGATACAAAATAACCATTCAGCAGTACTTTGTGTTTCCATTTTACCCGTGCCTCACACGAACACTACAACGTATGAATGATGCACCAGAAATTGAAAATAATTTTCAAAATACTGAAAATTGATAAAAATGCATTAAATCAAAAAAATGGTGCTGTTCCTTTTGCATGTGCGATTGTGTAACGGAAAATTAATACATTTTTTTTTAAAAAAAGAGCAGGTGTTAATACAAAAACTTCTTTTTTTATTCCTTTCCTCGTTTTCACGTGTTTGGATCGGTTTTGGGTGAGGCAAGGATAAAACGGGAAGGGAAACTACCAGTAGATGGTTATTTTGTATCTCGGGTAACAAGGACTCGACTCAGGAGTGGCGTTGAGAAAATGTTCTGTTTAGTAATGGTGTTGGGGAGATGGCGCCTTTTAGGGATGGTGCTGAGGAAATTGGCCCATGCTCCTGAAAGGTACTCCCTCCGTCCGGAAATGTAAGCATTTGTTGACTTTTAAGAATCACGTTGGACCCTTCGTCTTATTCAAATTATTTATAAAATTTATATTTATTTTATTATAATTTAATTTAGTCCTACATATATTTTAAGTGCAATTTCTTTATTTTTATATTTTAACAAATATTTTGAATAAGAAGAATGGTCAAACATGAAATAAAGTTAACAAATTCTTACATTTCTGGACGGAGGGAGTACTACACAACCTATCAACCTGGAAAAGAGTAAGGCCCTGTTCGTTTCCTGCCCTCTAAAATTTAACACTTGTCACATCAAAGAGAATCTTACTATTTAGTAGTACTTTTATTAATTTAATAATAAAACCTATGTCACGATCCCCTCTAATTTGCGAGACGAATCTAATGATCCTAATTAATCTATGTTTTGCTACAGTGATGCTACAGTAAACATCTTCTAATAACACCATAATTACACTCGTTGGATTCGTCTCAGTAAATTAGATAGGGGGTCTGCAATTAGTTTCGAGATTAGACTTTATTTAGTACTTCAAAATAATAAAATTCTCTTTGATTTGACCCTCTAAAAATTATATACCTGTAAATTAGATAGGGGGTCTGCAATTAGTTTCGAGATTAGACTTTATTTAGTACTTCAAAATAATAAAATTCTCTTTGATTTGACCCCTCTAAAAATTATATACCTGGAAAACGGAGCAAGGCAGGTGTCCGCGCCCGGCCCTGAGAAGTAGCTGGATATGGCATGCGGACTTCCGGGCACCGGAGAGCGATGTCTACGGTCCGTACACTACCCCGCGTGGAGACGACTCTGCCCAAGCCAACACGCGGCCGGGGCTTGTTCACTCGTGTGCGGCTCTGTTTTCCGTTCGCCGCCTCGTAAAGCAAGGTGAGTGACACCGATTCTTCTATAATGACAGCACAGAAAGTGCTTGCGATTGCCAATATGTTCTTACCGGTGCAAACGCAGTTCAAGGCTTCAAGCAACCGGCGTGCCAGGGCATGGCATTGGCATGGAGAGCGCGTGCTCGCAACCTGTTCCCTGAAAACGTGGGCTTAGGAGAGGACGGGCGAGGTGTTCAAAGTCGAGTTAGTGTGGCTCTAGCAACCTGCCTGAATGTTTCACCTTGGCTCCAAGGGAATTCCTGGGTGGTCACTTAATTCCCATTCAGCACTAACCCTGCAAATCCTGCTCCCCTTCGTCCCCGGTTCCTCATTTTCCGTCTAATCACCGACCATGACCCGAGCTTTTGTCTTGTTTTTAACACGAGGACTGAAGATGTTTTAACTTCAAAACCATTATTCTGGGAATTTCTGTTAGATGGTGAAATTCGACAGTCCAGTTTTGTCTTTATTAGTAGACTTGGACGCTTCTAAGTCGCCGCTCATCTCTTTCATTAGGTGACAATATCTCCTCTTGCGGATGATAATCCAACGCTTATTTGCACTACAGCCACAGAATCACTAGAAACACGGAAGCTTTAGCAGTCTAGCTATGGTATGCCAAAAAGTTTCTTCAGCACAAAACTAAACCCTGCATTACTCTGATTTGCTTGTGAGGCAATCTTTTGGGATTGCATGGGAAGAAGCGGTTGATGAGATCGTAAGGTATGTTTTTTTTTTTTTGACCAGGATCTTAAGGTATGCGCTTCCATTTCTACCAGAGTATCCTCTTCGTTTTGTTTTTTTCTCTTGTTACACTCCTCAGTTTCTTGTTTGGCATCAACTATGTTATACTACTCGGTGATTAAATTTTCTTTCATTCTACCTATTCTCAGGGAGGACTCTATTCTGATGGCTGAATATCAATCAGGACGACATAGTTTTCTTATTCTTCTCTACTAGACGCTTTGGTATATTAATCTCCCTGTCTTTAAATAGCTCACTTTCATATTATAGCCTGTGTTTCCTTATTCATATTTTTTGCTGTTAATGCAAGATCACTAATCAGAGAAGAGTTTCATTTCAAAAATACAGTTTGAGGAAGGCAGAGTGTAAAGGCAAAGCTAGTATTTTCCAGGTCAGACATCATCAATACAACACCCACTGGCCGCCGATTTGTGCATACAGATTTTGTGTGGTCAGATCATTGTATGCACATATCATCCATGATAGCGAGTTGGTACACAAAGGATAAATTCAAGAAATACTCACAAACAAGCATACAGTATATAAAAGAAGTTTTTCGTTGTTATTCTTATTATATATGCAACTCAATGGTTTTAGTTTAGATCATTTTGCAAATAATCTTGAGAGGTAGCAGCTCATTTCAAAATTATTTTACAGTCTCAGCAAAAGACACACTTCCAAAATATGTCTGTGATGGAAGCTGCTTTAGTGTCCGGGATATTGAAGATCGTGGGAATGAAGTTAGCTCCATTGGTGACCAACGAGTTCAGTTCTATAGTTGGTGTGACCAAAGATCTTGAGGGTCTCTTTGGTTGGGCTTTTGGCTGTGACTTTTAAGCCAACCAAAGGGATGACTTTTCTATTGGTGCTTTTAAAAAAAGCTGCTTTTTCCTAGTATGAAACTCAAAGCACCTCACCTCCTACTTTCAGCTGCTTTTGACGGTAGAAACTTTGTAAAAATTACCCACTGTCACTGGTTATGGGATACCATTTCATTTCTTTTTCCCTGTCTGCTGCCCACCACCGCACGAGCTCCCCTGGCTCCACACGAGCTCCCCGTACGGCTCCCCATCACCGCTGTGCAAGCTCCTGGCGGTCCGGCTCACAGCCGCACGAGCTCCATGCTCCCTCCACGCGAGATCCCCGCCGTCTCCAGCTGGTAGGCACGGTGCGGCGACAGGCTCGGGCGCGCCGGCGGCAGGAGCCCGCAAGCTTGTGCGCGGCGGCGGTAGAGGCACGACGGCTGGCTCGCGCGCGTGGCAGGCGCAGCGGTAGACTTGGCAGCAGGCTCGCGTGCTGTAGAGAGCGTGGCGGCAGGCCCGACGGTAGGCGCGGCAGCGGCCAGCTCACACGCGTGGCATGCTCAACGGTAGGTGTGGCGGTAGGCTCACGCGCGGCAACGAGAGGTGCACGGTGGGCCCGACGGCAGGCCCGACGATAGGTGGGGTCCATTTGTCTATAGGGAGCTCTCCATGAAGCTCTCCAATGGAAGATCGGGAGGAAGAGGAAAGAGGATGAGCAGTGGGGTCCACTCATCAATGAAAGAACCCCCGTGCCTCTCTTCACCGACGACGAAGGAATGGTGGCGAGGCGTCGCACGACGGCGATGATGGCTTGAAGCCGACGGGCTCATGTTGTGTTGCCATAGGGTTTCTCGCCGACGCGCGCTCGCTCGAGGGTGAGCGCGTCGCCGTCGAGAAATCTTCCAGCCGGTGATTCATTGCCGACGCCCACGAGCAGCGACGACTACATCGGCGGTGGCGGACTCCACGTAAGCCCAGCTCGGACCGCGCCTTTCAATTTCTTTGCCTTTTCGAACTAGGGTTAGGGTTTCAACTTTGACCAATTTCTATTCCGATCTCGATCTACTTTCTATTGCTTCTAGTCGATGCGCAACCATGGCTCCGATACCATTGTTAGACTTAAAGATCTAGATATCGCACTAGCAACAGTAGATACTAATGTTCATGTGTTTGAAAACTAACACCGGAGAAAGCGAGTGAGCTAGAGAGAGGGAGTGAGATGTTACCGACCAAACGAGGAACTGGAGAGGTGATGACGCACGATGGCAATCTATGTGGCAGCTGATCCGGTGGCCACGAAGTCGTCATTGGAGCCCGTCATCTTGTCGGTGAAGTAGTCGATGAAGGCGTTCTCGCGGGTGATGAAGTTGAGGGTTGCGTGGTCGAACGGCGTCCGGCGGATGCGTCTATGCCAACCTTCCGGCCTCCACCGACACCGGCCCAAGGCGCTAGAGCGAAACAACGACGCCGATGACATGGCCGACGGCGGTGGCGAACTTCCCGTCGGCGGTTGTGCCCCCTCTCGATTGGATTAGGGTTTGTGGGGGTGAGGTTATGGCAGCAACGAATCTCATGTGTTGTGCCCCAGCCCTAACCCCCTTTTTATGCGGCGTAGTATGACGAGGGCACACTAGCCGAGAACGGCTGTGCACCCCCAATCGGGGTGTGGTCAAAGGTGGTTGGGCCCAATCCGACTGGAGATCAACTAACATGTATGGCCTAGCGTGTGACTACATTCAGTAAACCATTGAATTAATCTTTGTCATCCTGTGTTGAATCGGTGAAGAAGTCCTACATCGGTTACCCACTCAAACGAATGGGAGGAAGAACTCGATGGCTGGAGGCGAACCGACACATTATAGACATGGAAGGGTGAACCCCACCACGAGCGGACGTCCCACTACAAGGACGGGCATCATCCCCCGGCAAGATCGGTGGCTGGGTTCGAACTACATTGGGGTCGCAACGTGCTTGTAGGGCGCCGATGGCGATCCGGAGCTAGAGCCGGTGTATGATTCCGGAAGAGGATGCCGCTACAAAAATTTGGTTGATAGAGAGTGCAGGAGCCAACATATTCGTGGATTTCGGCCGATGGCGAGCGACACGAGCTCACAATTCTTGGCGAGTGGATTTCACGAGATGCCAAGCACTCTAATTTGGAGCTCCGAGTTAAGGCATGACATCTGTTGAAGATGGATTTTGTGACATAATAGCTATATTTAGAGAAAAAAAATCGAATATAAAGAGTATGTTGGAGTTGCTCTAACATATCATATCTTCAGTAACAGAAACAAAAACTTCTCTCTTTTTTGTGGCCTTCATTGTATTATCAAATCTCGAGTGCGTGATATTATCGGACTAAATATGTTAAAGAAAGGATAAAGTTCGCTTTACTCCCTCCAAGTATGATCAAAGTCCAGATAACCCCCTAAACTATCGTTTGGTTTGTTTTACCCCTCCAATTCGATAAAATAGTTCATTTTACACCCTTTATCAGTATTTTAATCCCAAATTACTTATGTGGATTGCAATTAAGCAGAGATTTCTCACATAACCTCACACATAGATTGCACGATGTGACAAAGCAGTTGAACGGGTCATATAATACATGCTTGTATATTAGTTTTTTTTGTGTAACCCACTTTCTCGGCTCACTCACACAACAACATGATGAGAGATACAACTAGGCTGTAGTTATAGAATGTTAATGGTGGGCAAGGTTGATGCCGTCGCAATGATCAAGATTCAGTGAGAGCAGCGTGGATGCATCGGTGAGCGCGAGCTCCTAGTGGCCGAGTGTCTTGAAAACACGTGTGGGAAGGGAGAAGGTGAGAGGCACACCCTATTACCGAGTTATAAATGAAGTTATATGTCACGTTGGTTACCTAGTCATATTCGACAACACATGTGTTAGTTGACACAACAATTTCAGCTTAATCCCGGTCTACAACGGTAAAGTGGGATTAGAATACTAGTAAAAGGTGTAAAATGAACTCTTTTATTGAATTGTGGGGGTAAAACAAACCAAACAATAGTTTAGGGGGTTATCTGGACTTTGGTCATACTTGGAGGGAGTAAAGTGGACTTTATCCTTAAAGAAAAGTATAGAATATCATAATCTCAATTTCTTAATTGGGAGAAGAATAAATTTTCAATTCCATATGCAATAGTTGGTCCATAGACATATGAGGACGGTTCCAATGGTGGATCCAATGGGGTAGTAAGAAGTTTGCTTAGTTCATTGATAGGCGTGATGGTTATCCAAGGTTAGGTTGTATACAACATTAGAACTACCGATGAAACTTCATCATAGCTATACACCATGCAGTTTTAGCTCATGCTTGCTTCTCACACTTGCATGATATATTGATCTTTTTCACTGCAGTGATCCCGAACGCATTTTCCTGATCGATGGCACCAGCAAAGGAGTCATGCAAATGTTGAATGCCATCGTCGAGAAATGGGAGGAATGGGGTAGTATTACTCCGGAACTACAAAGGAAGTTGTCGAGTTGATTGAGAGGTGTGACCATTATCAATGGTTGGACTGTGTAGAACATTACGTTGCTTGACGAAGTTTCATAACCTTTAAACCACGCATTTTCAGCTGATGCTTGATATGTTGTAACCCATCAAACTTTATGGTCCACCAAATGATTATGGAAGGCTAGTAATTCCGGGACAATGTGACGTGTTGAGATACGTCAAACTTTGTAGTCCACCAAATGATTTTGGAAGAACAAGTAACTCTGAAACACCACGACATGTTGAGATCCGTTAAACTATGTAGTTTACTAAATGATTCTGGAAGGCCGGTAATTCTGAAACAATGTGTCATGTTGAGATCCCTCAAACTTTGTAGTCCACCAAATGATTCGGAAGGCTAGTGAGTCCTGAACAATGTGACATGTTGAGATCCGTCAAACTTCGTAGTCCACCAAATGATTCGGAAGACCAGTAATTCCGAAACACAATGTCATATCGAGACTCATCAAACTTTTTAGTCCACCAAATGATTTTGGAAGAACAGTAATTCTGAAACACCACGACATGTGGAGATGCATCAAACTTTGTAGTTCACCAAAGGATTCGGAAGACCAGTAATTCTTGAACAATCCGACATGTTGAGATCCTGCAAACTTTGTAGTCCACCAAATGATTCCGGAAGACCAGTAATATTGAAACACCATGACATGTCGAGACTTGCCAAACTTTCGAAGCGAGACCAAATGATTTTGGAAGATCAGTAATCTGGCACACCCTACCATGTTGATACTAGACAAACTTTGGAGTCCACCAAATGATTCTGGAAGACAAATAATTTTGGAACACCCGGACATGTTGAGATCCATCAAACTTTGTAGTCCACCAAATGATTCTCGTAAGACCAGTAATTCCGAAACAATGTGAGATGTTGAGATCCATCAAGCTTCTTAGTCGTCCAAATGATTCTGGAAGATGAGTAATTCTGTAACACCTTGACATGTTAAGATATGTCAAGCTTCGTAGTCCACCAAATGATTCTGGAAGACCAGTAATATTGAAACACCATAACATGTCGAGACTTGTCAAACTTTGGAGTCCACCAAATGATTCTGGAAGACCGAGTAATATTGTAACACAATGACATGTCGAGACTCGTCAAACTTTGGAGTCCACCAAATGATTTTGGAAGATCGGTAATCCCCGAACAACATGACATGTCGATATTCGTCAAACTTTTGAGTCCACCAAATGATTACGGAAGAACAGTAATTCCGAAACACCATGACATGTCGAGACACGTCAAACTTTGTAGTCCCCCAAATGATTGTGGAATATCAGTAATCCCGAACAATGTGACATGTCGATACTCGTCAAACTTTTGAGTCCACCAAATGATTCGAAAGAACAGATAATTCTGAAACACCACGACATGTTGAGATGCATCAAACTTTGTAGTCGACCAAATGATTCTGGAAGATCAGTAATTCTGAAACACTCGACATGTTGAGATACCTCAAACTTCGTAGTCCACCAAATGATTCCGGAAGACTAGTAATTTTGGAACAACCTAGCATGTCGAGATCCATTAAACTTTGTAGTCCACCAAATGATTCCGGAAGACCAGCAATTCTAGAACACCATGACATGTCAAGAACAGTCAAACTTTGTAGTCCACCAAATGATTTTGGAAGACAAGTAATTCCTTCACGAGTAGAACATGACCAGACGCATCAAACTTTGTAGTCCACCAAATGATTCTGGAAGATCAGTAATTCCAGAACACCATGACATGATGAGACTCGTCAAACTTTGGAGTTCGCCAAATGATTCTGGAAGGCCGGTAATGCTGGAACAATTTGACATATTGAGATCCCGCAAACTTTGTAGTCCACCAAATGATTCTGGAAGGCCAGTAATTTTGGAACAATATGTCATATTGAGATCCCGCAAACTTTGTAGTCCACCAAATGATTCTGGAAGACCAGTAATTCCTTCACACCGTGACATGTTGACACTCGTTAAACTTTGCAATCCACCAAATGATTCTGGAAGATTAGTAATTCTGGAACACCCTACCATGTTGATACTCGTCAAACTTTGAAGTCCACCAAATGATGCTGGAAGAGAAGTAATTTTTGAACACCTGGACATGTTGAGATCCATCAAATTTTGGAGTCCACCAAATGATTGTGGAAGACAAGTAATTTTGGAACACCCGGACATGTTGAGATCCATCAAATTTTGGAGTCCATCAAATGATTCGGGAAGACAAGTAATTTTGGAACACCCGGACATGTTGAGATCCATCAAATTTTGGAGTCCACCAAATGATTCTGGAAGACAAGTAATTTCGGAACAATCGGACATGTTGAGATCCATCAAACTTTGTAGTCCACCAAATGATTCTGGAATACCAGTAATTCCGAAACAATGTGACATGTTGAGATCCGTCAAACTTCGCAGTCCTCCAAATGATTCTGGAAGACAAGAAATTCCAAAAACCAATGTCATGTCGAGATTCGTCAAATTTTGTAGTCCACCAATTGATTCTGGAAGAACGGTAATTCTGGAACACCATGAGATATCAAGATGCACCAAATTTTTCAGTCCAACAAATGATTCTTCTGGTAATATTAATATGCTAGAACAATCCGACAAAGAAAGGTATACCAGAGCACTGAGTTTGCCGATTGATTCAGGCAGTGTAGACATTTGAGAAGATCCTCGAAGGTTTAGGTATTGCAGTTTTGAGAGTTGAGCTATAGACTTTGGGAGCATCTCATTTTGCACTTGTGGAGCGATAAGGCACCTCAGATGGTTTAATTGGCCAACAGGGGGCGTCAAGGTTATACCGGAGCATTCACTGAAATCTAGAACACGCAAGCACTTTCCGAAAGAAAATGAAACATCATGGGGGACCAAGCACTTTGAGAATGAAAATGAACCATCATGGTGGACCAGTTTGCTGCTACTAGAAAAATGAAGTGCCCGAACTTTCTTGGGTAAAATATTTGACAACTTGAGCTGACCATCATAATTTGTGAGCACTGCATACTGACAGTATTTCTGCTTGCTTGCATTATTGCTCTTCTTTGTAGCATCAACCACAGGTAGCTCGTCACCAATGACTGATGTAGCCAGGTCGTGCACTAAGTCATGCATGGTGTACCGCAGCTCTCGAAATCTCTGAAATAATATCATGATCAAGTCGTTAGAGATGCAGGTAACGTGTCCTGTTTTAGATAACAAAGTAATGCGTCTTAAAAAAAATCATGTCTTACCGTTGTAGGCTTGTAATAATTGTTCCTTGTCTAAGTATAATGAAAAAAAGGCATAATTCAAAGCTAAGCCGTTCACCAAGCGTAGTACAAAATGAACAGCGCGGGTGGCTTGTCCCGACGGACTGCTCTCCCTGAAATCTTTTCGAACTGCCGGCACTGCACATCAAAGGCCTACCACCGCCAACGCATCCGGGACCACCGCCACCTGATCTTCGTGTGTTTTCCGAGGCACGACCACGGACATAGTTTTGTTATTATGGTCAGGATGCAAGCGTCCCGCATCAGCCGCAACATTGGAATATGCAAGCAATGCAGGCGTCAGAGAGGAGGTCGAGGGCATCAGGCGAGGTGGCGGAAGGCTCGCCGAAGACGCATCCCTCCCTGATGGCATGAAGGCTGGTGGGAGAGCAGCTTTGTTCCCACGACATCGGGCAGCAGCTAGGGTACGCATCATTCGCGGGCGTTGCGGCGCCGCAGGTCAGGACGACTGCTTCGTCTTGTTCATGCGGGCAGCTAAACGGGTAGTCCTGCGCCGCTTGCATCCTTAGCTTAGCTACTGTCTCTATCCATTTTTATTAGGATTCTAGCCATTCTCATTTGCCACAATTGTTAGCACTTCTAGCCTTTGTTGTAAAACCCAGGTGACATTTATTTCCTCTTCTCATCCAAGTTCCTCCCGAGATTCTTCTGTTGGGGCGCTGCTACTGGAGACAGCAAGCGGAGAGAGCTTGGGACGGCGTGACAGATGAGGAAAGAAGATCCTTGATTCGGATATTCTTGACTTTTGACCTCTACCATGTTCTCACCTCACCAATCTAGAAAGAGGTTTGTTATGGTGCTTGAAACTAATATTAACTGTTCATTTAATCAAATATAACGGTTTATAATATGGACGTACCTACTGAAAGGTATTTTAAGTTGTGGACCACTATGAAAATGGTGAGACCAGTATAAGTTATTTTATTATTATTTTACTTACATAAAGTACACTTTGGTAACTATACATTTTTATATGCATTTTACCGGTTCGTCCATTCGATTTTGTGCCTGACCACGGGCCAGCAAGGTCCTCCTACTTCCTCTGCCTCTTCTCGCACTGACGAGTCTTCCGACTTCCCCGCCTCTTCTCGCAGTAGCGAGCCATCTGACCTACTTGATGTGAACAAGGGTTCCCGATCTTTCGAAAGGTTCTGATAACTCTAGATTGGGATATTCTGAAGTTTTGACCTCTACCATGTTCTCACCTCACCAATCAACATGTTAACATTGTGGACAGAGGGAGTATAACAGTTTTGTTTGGAGCGATGTGATGTTGCTTTGATTTTTAGACATCATGTTTTATCATTTGTCTCAATCAAATATTTTGTGCAAATATTATTTATTTTTTGTGACTAGTTTTATCATTAGAGATACTTTAATCGTGACACACAAGTTTCAAATATTTACACAAAAAATTTGAATAAGACACCTATTCTAGGGCATGTGTCTAAAAGTCAAAAACCGTAATCTAGGACAGAGGGAGTCGGCATTATCAGGGCCCTATACTATATATGTTTTACACGAAAATTTATGTTGTGTCATATATATGGAATGCACATGTGTGTTTCCTTTAATAACAATTGCTGGGCCTTGGGCTATATATCTTACAGTCCAAAATACAGGACATATTTGACCATATAGAAATATTGTTTGCCTTAATTTGTCAAATGTAATATTATTTTTGCCAAGCTAAATTATTTCTATTTCAGCATACTTTAATATATATATCCACAACACACAAGAAATGAAAAACAAACAAAATATTTGACATCCATTATCAAGTTGTACACTCGTACATCTATCCAAGAACCCACAAATTTTTTATATGTGATAAAAATGAAGTTTGTGGACATACTCCCTTGTTTATACAGTAAATGCGATATATCGTAAGGTGTAAAACAATAACACTTGCACTGAATTTTTTTTATGGTTATCACTTTGATAAATCTTATTTTAGGTATGTGTACATATTCAGAATAATAAATAGATATGTACACATATCCAAGGTGATTTTTTGAATGTGGGAGTAGCTACACTTGAGAGTAGATTGGATTATATAATACCTATTCTACACCCAAGGTGTATTTATAGAAGTTAGTGTGCAAAAAATTTGGAGAATTTAGGGCGCATAGGATTTGTAGAATTTAATATTTATTACCATATGGTTTAGGCCCCTAGAATCCAACACCGTCTTCTCCGGATATAAAATTTGGCAGCACACCGTAGAATTTAGTGTGCAATGGATTTGTAGAATTTAGTGTACAAAACAATTTGTAGAATTTACTGTGCAAAGGAGTTCTAGAATTTATTGTGCAAAGGATTTGTCGAATTTAGTGTGTAAATGATTTGTAGAATTTAGTGTGCTCTCGTGGCTCCTAGGTGGTGCCGGTTAGGTGTGGGTGTAGAATAGCTGTGTAGTATGGAAGCCTTTTTGTACTCTAGGGGTAGTTACTCCCATGTGTATTTCACAAACTAGAGGGTATCTTTTCATACTTGGGATTTCTAAAAAACATACATACACATACTTGATTTTTAAAAGTGGTATGTGCACATACTTCTTTATTTATCATGAGGATATATAAAGTATGTGGACATACTCCTTTTTCTACATAGGAAATGCGATATATCGCAATGTGAAGAAAATATGAGTTCCACTCAAAAGATTTCATGGTTATCATTTTAAAAAATATTATATTATTTTAGATATGAATAAATTCCCAAAATAATAAATGGATTTGTGCACATACACAAGATGGCTTTTTGAACGTGAGAAAATTGAATCTACTTCCAGGGGTGTAGTTATTCCCAAATTCAAAAAAATGACCTTGGGTATGTGTACATACCCATTTATAATTTGGAGTATGTACACATATCTAAAATAAGATTCATTAAAGTGATAACCATGAATAAAATTCAATGAAACCCATATTTTTTTGTAGATATATCACTTTTACTGCATATAAAAAGGTTTATATCCACATAGCTCAGTTTTCCTCATATAAAAAAAGGATGTACCACTTTAAACAATCAGGTATGTGTACAATTTTTTGTTAGAAACCCCAAGTATGAAGATATACCCTCTAATTTATAAGATACACAAATGGGAGTAACTACTCCTAGGAGTAGAAAAAAGTTCTATATATACACACATGCATAATATTTTGTAACATCTAAATATCCAATATTATAATATTAATTGTTATTCAGAAATATTTGCCACCTTGCCACTTTCTAAAAATTCAAACAATTAGTTAAAGGGATCTCACAGAGAAGAAGTTTCTCCCTGTTTCTTTTACGCAACTAGAACAATCACTACAGAACTGTATTGTTTTTAATACGCATAATTAAATACATAGCCGGAGAACTAGTAATCAGAGTGTGGAAAAATGTAGTAACTTACATAGGGAAAATTTGAATTTTGGAGGAAGGACATTCCCAAAAGTTGCTTAATATATTCCTTGCCTTCTGAGGACTTCTTAATGAAATCAAGAGCAATCCATTGGTGAACCAAATCATCTTCAAAGATATCATGGCCTTTTGGAAATATGGCACAATAGGAAAAGCATAACCGCAATATTTGTGGCATCCGTTCGTAACTTAACATCAAAGAGGGAAGCACTTTCATATCTTGTGAATTATCAACTCTACAAGATTCATTCCATATACCACTGTCGTTGATTTCTTTCCAATCATTCAGATCTTTGGATCTTAGCATGTATCCAAGTGCTTGAGCTGCTAATGCTACACCTCCACATTTCTCTGCTATTTGCAATCCTATCCACTCTAGTTGTCCTTTGTTGCTTTTACCTTCAAACCCACTGCATCTCTTTATTATATCCCAGCATATATTATCCTTTAAAGGTTTTAGCTCATATGACTCATTATTATTGGTGCAAATTTTGTCTGCTATGTCTTTGCTGCGTGTTGTTACAATGACATCTATCATGCTGCTTTTCCTGTCAAGCATATCCTTCAAGCTCTTCAACTTGAAGTCATCTTCCTCCCATATGTCATCTAAAACAATCAAAATCTTCTTGCCTGGAAGCAAATCATTGAGGCACAGATGTATCAATTGCAATGTGTCCTGTTGACCTCCTGCTGCTGGTAGCTGTGAGATTATTGATTTTCCTATTCTCACCAAATCAAATTCCTGAGAAACATAAACCCATATCCGATGATCATAGTACTCTACGAATTGAGTGTCATTGTAAACTAGTTGTGCCAAGGTAGTCTTCCCTATGCCTCCAAGTCCATATATAGAGAGGACCATGAGTCCATCTTTATTGTGACTTGAAGACAAAAGTTCTGCAATGACCTTCTTTTCTTCACCTCTCCCCAAGATTTCTTCTTCTTTCACATTTGACGCGGTTTGACGCTCATCACAAAGTTGCTGGTCCTGACTAGCAGCATTGCCCTCAATGAAGTTAAAATCCTTGCCCTGCTTATTGATTTTCCTCAATTTTTCTCTCATACTCTTCATCTTGTTTGCCAGGATAAGTTTCTTGTGTGCAGCTGGGAGACAAGAGAATATTCCTGGCATCTACAACAATGTCACAGTGAATAAAATTAGAACTGTTTCATAGTTCTACTAACTTGTATCAGCTTAAACTGACCGATCCAGATTAACGATTCTTTAAAACATGCAAATGGAATGGAATAATAAATGCTTATTACTTCTGGAAACAATATTTACACTAGTGATGTAGGGATGTTCCCCTCCAACCAAATGATATCTCATATTTTTACAACGGCAGCCAACAAATAGTAACTGGCCTAGCCTCTAGTAGATAATATACTTCTATATGGCGCTCTTAATGATCCATTGAAGAAGCTCAGTAGAAGAAACTCTAAAGTCACTGGTCTGGAAGCTGGAGCTCTATTAGTAAGATCTATAATATTAGAGAGTACGATTGTGCGACAGCTCAAATTAAAACTGATAGGGGCAATTGCATGGGAGGTTCTATCTTGGAATCCAATTACAACACTGGACCTGTTTTTAGAACTTTGCAAGAATGGTCTCGTTTTGTTTTTTTAATGGAACCAGCCGTCAGCCCCTCTCCATCAGTTTAGTTTCTGTTTTGAATTAAAAAATAAAAACAGAAGTGTCATGACCGGACTACCCCCACGTTTCTGTAACTCCCACGAAGCAGTCGAGTGACGCACGCACTTGAGACGCACACACCCGAGACGAAAAACGCACGCAGGCACGACCTAACCCTGGGCGACGGCGACGGCGGCCGGCTGGTGGCGGCGCAGAGCGGCTCGGCGCGCGGAGGCAGGCGCCTGGGCGCGGGGCTGTCGGTGGGCGGCCGGCCCAGGAGCTCGATGCGCAAGATCTGGGGCCGCTCCCGTCGCTGCAGCTACCGAAGCTCTCGTCCACGACCGTCGGCTGGAGATGACTGGCGCAAGGATAAGGTTCCTCACGGTTGTGGCAGCTGGGTCGCCAGCCTTCTATTGCTGGCGGAGGGTTATATTCTGAATAAAACTTTAAACGCTCCAAGTCATAGCATTTCAGACAGGAGGAAGTACAAAATAGGTTTCAATCTTGCAAGTTATAATGTTTCAAAAAACGGGTCCAATCTTACAAAGTTCTGAAAACAGGTTCTCCCATACAATTGCCCTAAACTGATATATATGCATGTAATTAATCAGTGAGCAGAAGTGCGTTCCACATTGTTACTAAAAGCAGTTTCTTCTCCCGATGTATGAATATTACCGTTGCCTTGCATGGTAAACGGAAGATGGTTTGATCTAAAAGTTGTACACTAATCTTGTTAAGCTGGCCAAGTATTTATACGAGAGCGCTGGATCTACACAAATAATACTATGTGTAATATTTGAAATAAGCATATGAGAGGTTACACACTTTTGCAGTTGCTTGTGTATAGGCAGTATCCTGGTACTCGTCCATCATGTGGGAGATGTCCAGGGATGCGTGCTTGAGCCGCTTCAGCCACAGCCGTACCGACTCCTTCTTAATCGACTGCTTCTCAGCGTCGTGGAGCACCGCCGCCATGGATTCCATCGTATCCTTCATGTCCTCAAGGTCATCACTAAAGTTGCAGACCAGATTGGCCTGCTCCGCGAGGACGGAGCTTAGCTTATCCTCTGCTATTTTGACAACCGCGGACGTGAGCAATCCCGCTGCTACTTCCGCCATGGCTTCGAGGAACGAGGTGCTCTTGATCTCTCTTCACACACTTGAATGGTGCCGTGAGGGATCTCTCTGGGAGCTCTGGATTATATTTCTTCTGGAGCTCTGGAGGCAATGGCACACGCGGAAGCCATCGCAGTTGGATAACGAAGGCACAGACCTAGCCCCGACGCAAAGGCACAGGGAGATTCCCCAGCAAAATATTAATCATGGAAAAGAACTTGCACGAAAGGAAACCCCAAGTAGGCCAGCATGATGAAGGAAAGAATCGCACAGCAGGAAACTCCTGGCGGCCTGATGATGGAAGGAATCGCACAGAAGGGCTCCACGCCGACGGAGCAGATGAGGCATCTCGCACGTCTAGTCAATCAGGTTTCGATGATTTCACGCGATCCTAACCTCGCCTTTGGTTGTGCGATTCCTTCCTTCATCAGGCCACTTGGGGTTTCTTTCATCTGTGCGATTCAGGCAAAACTGGCAAATAAGATAAACGCCAAGTGAGCCAGTGTCACATGCGACCACGCATGAATACTACTATATAGTATGTTGAATACTGATGATCGTGCTTTTAACCTCGAAACAAACACTGATAGTGCTTTTAACCTCGAATTGAGTACTTAATTCGAAATGGGAGCTGGGGCTCTTTCGACGGTGTAGTACCTCTCATGGTCTTCCTGATGCTTTTTACGTGGGATGGTTATGTCGAGGCAGAGAAACGATGACTGTCTGGTAATATTTCCAAGCGTGTTTATGTGCAGCAGCAACCCTGTTGCCCGTGATTAATTAGTGCATACGTTTGAATCGTCACAAATGACCAGTTTTGTAATTGCAGATGCCAAGTTCCAAATTACTTATTCAAAAGTACTCCCTCCAGTTCCATACAGAGATTTTCCCGATTTTACGAAGGATTGCGTTCTGGTTAAAATTGTAATCTTTGGACCTTCTACCCCTCGCACTAATTAAACGACACCACGTGAAGGGGCTAATCAGCAGACGAGAGTCCAGCGCACACGCACCCGAGGCCAACGGTCAGCTCGCTAGCTCCTCGCGTTGCCGCCATGTTGAAATTTGTTTGTCGATTATGTAGTTTGTTGGGAGCAAAGCAAAGGCCCATGCTGCCTGCTCCGTTTTTATAGCGATATGTATGACAAACTGGCCCGCTGAAAACTGGCGTGCGGTGGTGCGAGGTAAAAAAATCTGCCGTGAGCAGGGCAAAAAATGACAGCCACGCTAAAACGTGCTTGTCCCCCGCTGGCGCCATGCAAAAATCCCCCAAAAAATAATCGAACCCAGGTGCTGAAGCATTAAAACTAGCTATCCTGGCCACTCATAGGAAAGAGCACTTTTGTCAAGGAGAGGGACCGCTAAATGATGTCCTAAACAAATTCCTTTTTAGAATTGGTGAGAGTACTACATGGAGGTGAGCATTGAATGGAGCATTCCACTGACGCCCATCAGACTGTCCATGGGGCAGTGCGACCTATGTGCCGGCATAGGGCCCCCAAAATACTACAACACATGTATATATACTACTAGTACTCCTCAACGGAAAGAGGTCTAATAGTTGTAGTTTGAGGTGGAAGTGGTGGACCCCTCTTTGGTGGTGTTTGTAAACTTCGATCAGTATTCTCTGCATTAGGTCGTATTGGCGTTATAAATGCAGAGGAGTCTTTTGATGCATTAGCTAACGTCCGGGGCGTTCGAATAGGGATCAAGGGCCGTGAATAGCTCTGCTGTCGCAGCTTCTTTTTTTTGGAACAGAGAAATATCTTGACTTATATTGAAAGTCAAATACAAGGTTATACTGGGAATGCCAGTTTACAATATCGAGCTATCACCAATTCATTAAACAAATCGCACTAGATCTCCATAATCTCAGATGTCTCTGCATTTGAGTTGGCGACCTTCAGCTGGTTGATAATTGCCTCTGTGAACTCATTCACTTTGCTAGCCTCCTCTTCCTTCAGCAGTACTTTTCATTTCTGCAAGAACGAGATCCTAGAGAACAACACATCAGTTGAGTTTGGAAACACCTTTTCAGTTGCCATCTTGTTTCTGCACTTCCAAATTGCCCAGGAGAGACCTGCAAAAAGAAAATAGCAAGTTTCCGTGAAAGCTGAAATCTTTTTGGTAGCCAGACTTCCCATAAATTTGCTACACTATTAGGGTGTCCATCCCATCCAAAAGTGTCTCTAATTTTGCACCATGCAAAGTTAGCCAAAGAGCATTTGAAGAAAATGTGATCTACAGTTTCAAATTTACCACATAGCACACATTTCGTCTTTCCTTTCCATCCTCTATATTTTAGGCACTCAGTAGATTGTAGTCTGTTATGACCCATTTGCCATAGAAAGATTTTGATCTTAAGTGGAACTTTTGCTTTCCAAACCTCACAAAGTGAGCTGTTATGTGCCCCTCTATAAGTGAGGAATCTGTATAGAGATTTGGTAGTATAAGTTCCACTCTTCTCTAGGGCCCAGGACACCGTATCCTCTTTGTCATCTAGATCCACTTCCCTAATTAGCTCCTATAGCTGGCTCCATTCCATCTCTTCATCGGGCCCAAAATTCCTTCTGAAGTTAATTGAAGATTCCTTCTCCTGTATACATTGCCACACCATCGCCTCGGGATTATCACGGATCCTAAATAGACGAGGGAATTTAATCCTCGAGAGGGGTTGAACCTTTCCAAACATCGTTCGAAAATCTGGTCCTCTCACCATTATGCACCTTAAAGACTGCTCCCCATTGGAAAAGGTACTTAACCTTATGCAAACCCTGCCAGAACTAAGCTGTTCCCCTACTGTTTGAGTTAAAGAAGTCATTTGTCGGCATGTATTTGGCTCGCAAAAATTTGCACCAAGTTTCCTCTCCATCCTCAAACATCTTCCATATCCATTTGGTAAGTAGGCATTCATTCATCACTCTGCCCAGTACCACCAAAGTCCTTCGGTCTTGTCACAGCTTCCCATTTCATTATGTGGTACTTAGATTTGTCTCCAGCTCCTTGCCGGAAGAAATTTGATCTGATAGAGTCCATTCCTCTATGGGTTTCCTCATGTAAAAGATAGAAGCTCATTATGTATGTAGGTAGACTGCTTAGACAAGTGTTGGTGAGGATTAGCTTCCCTCTAGAGGAGTTGAATTTACCCTTCCATGGGTCAAGTCTATTCCTCATCTTCAACACCATAATGTCAAACAGAAAAATCCTAGCACATGGTCTGGTATCCCAAGGTAGTTCATAGGCAGGACTCCCATACTCAGTTCAACATGTTAGCCCATTCTTCCCTTTCTTCTCTTGATCCTCCAAATCCAAAAACTTCATTCTTATGAAAATTTATCTTCAACCCTGACATATATTCAAAGCAGTATAAGATGATCTTCAGATTCCTAATGTTTACTTCGAAGGTTCAATCATCTCCACTGTATCATCAGCATATTGGATATGAGATAGACCTTCGGGGAGCAGATGTGTCATTACTCCCCTTTATTAACCCTTTTTGTCTAGCTTTGGCCATTAGCTCACCAAAGGCATCAGCAACCAAGTTGAAAAGGAATGGTGAGAGGGGGTCACCTGTCCGAGTCCTTGATATGTCCTGAAAAATCCTCCTCTCTCTCCCCATTGACATTGATACAAACTCTACCTCCCTGTACTCTCTGCATCACCCACTTGACCCACTACTGAGAAACCCCCTTTTAACCATGATCTCTTCTAGGAAACTCCATTTTACCTTATCATAGGCTTTCTCAAAGTCAATCTTCATGATGAGCCCTGTTTGTTTTTTCCTTTTGAGTTCATGCATCACCTCATGCAGAATCACAATTCCTTCAAGAATATTCCTGCCTTTGGTAAATGCAGTTTGATTTGGCCCAATGATCTCCTTTACCAACGGGGCCACTCTAGTATTCTGAGTTTTAGTAAAGATCTTATAATCCACATTCACTAGGCAAAATAGGTCTGTATTGTCTAATATTGTTGGCCTCTCTGACTTTTGGCACTAACGTAATAACCCCATAGTTCAGTCTTTGTAGGTCAAGCTGACCAGCATACCACTCCCTGAACATCTCCATGAGTTCAGGTTTAATGAGTTCCCGTAAGGTTTTAAAAAAATCATCGCCAAAACCATTAGGACGAGTGGAGTCTGATTTTATATCCCCTACAGTACCTTTAATCTCTTTTTCAGTAAAGGGTTTAGTCAGCTCCTCATTAATCCACTCAGGAATTTATGAGTCCATCTAGAATGCTTCACTCAACCCAACACCCATGTTAGTGCTGGATCCAAACAACCCTTTGTAGAACTCAGTGCAGTAGCTCATCAATTCCTTCTGTTCCGAGGTCACACCCTGCTCAGATTCTAGGGATTTAATGGAACTTATCCTTCTCCTTGCATTGGCCAACAGCTGAAAAAATTTTGTATTTGAATCACCCTTCAGTATCCAGGTCACCCCACTCCTTCTCTGCCAATATATTTCCTCCATCTGTAAAATGTGTTCCAGTACTCTCCTCAATCTTATACCTTTGCCTCCATTCTTATATTTGTCGCAGCTTCGTTTCCTCCCCGGGGCCGATTTGCCCTCTTTCTCTGCGATGGGATGGCTGGAGCTTTTCAACTCACCGAGGCCATGGACCAGAGTGCACCGACCAACCTTAGGAAAACGTTGGAAATCGTTTGCCAAGTGCCAAGCGAAAGCAAGCAAGCTTTGTAATCTACGGTTGCTTGGCTGCTCCTGAAGCTCCTGGTGATCTACAATTCTGCACAACCTAGTTGGTTGCCAACAGCCCGACACCATCCTGTTACTTCCAACTTAAATTAAAGCAATGGAATCAACAACCTGCACAACCTTTTGCGACTACCATCCCTTAATTAAATTAAAGCAAGACAAGACTCCACCGATACGTTTGGTTGCTTTGCATCTCGCTTCATGTTCTTCTGACGTTTTTGAATTAAAATCTAGCCCGTGCGTATGCACGGGTTGATGGATTAGTCTAATTAAAATACTAGACTAAGAGATTGAAGAGGAGGGGACGCGGCTAGTATTGACCATTCTTTATTCTCTCATTTTTTTCTAAAACAAAGAGAATGCAGAACGAAATTACTATGGGTGAGATACTAACAGTTTTGTTAAATCTCACTTATAAAATTTTATTTCTTCATTCATAGTGGCATGCCTGCGTTTTCTAAGAAGAAAATTAAAGATTAATCAGTTGATAAAATCAATTAAAATCATATTGGTTAGTTAAGCAATATTGTTCTTCTGAAAATCAATTAGTGAGGCAAAGTAGTTTGGGCAAATTTCTTCTCCCCATCAAAGATAGCACCCCCATGTGCTCCATTATTTTGAATGCCCGATCCCTTATGTGTCACTACCATCACATTTGTTAGATAGTACTCCCTCCGTCCCATTGAAAGTGTCGCTATGGTATCCGTGCCGATCAAATTTTTTAAATTTTGACTAGATTTGTAGAAAATATTAGTAATATTTGTATCTTTAAATAAGTTGATTATGAAAGTAGATTCGATTATCTATCTAATGATACTAATTATATTCAAAAAATATTTATAAGTTTTCATATATTGTTTGTCAAAGTTAAAAAGATTTGACTTCTTGGGAAGCGAGAATGACACTTTCAATAGGACAGAGGTAGTAACAAACACATGTGCATGTCCATGTCCACGTCCATTTTCATTTATACCTGTGGTTATTGGAAAGTAAAACATATGATGCTCTTTTTGCATCTCACGGCCATATCCTTAGCTTGAAACTATCATTAGTCAAGTAAAAAATGTAAAATGGAAGGAAAGGGAATGGTAAAAAGAAATTCTACATTACTTTCATGTTTGTGGGTAAATTAATTCAGTTTTTACATGATCCCTTAACAACCATTTAACAGGTAAATAAAGATATAGTGGCATAGAACTATAGAAGGTTTCCGAAAATTAAAAAGACAGCGCATAACGGAAGTTATATTTTTTTAAAAGCAGAGGGAAGAGTGTAAGTTTGGATGGCAAAGAAGGAATTTGCTAGCCATATACATAAGATAAGAGGTTTTAATATAGCCTGATTTGAGTAGTTCACTATATTGGTCAACGTTATCAACTTTTTTTTTTTTTGGCAAGAACGAACGTTGACGTTGCCTGCAGTACAGTACAATGTACTGGTGGATTGTCTCAGTCGACACGCCGTCACCGGTTACACCCAATACTTGAGCGAGCTATCAGTCTTGAGTGCTGTTCCTCGATCGATCGCGTGACTGACCATGAGCCACCACCGACGACTCTTGCTTGCTCTTGTAGCAGCTTCGTCTTTGGTGCTTGGAGCCTCGGCGGGCAGCGGGAGCAGGCTGACGCGGTCGACGAGCATCACCGGCGACCAGAGGCTTGTCTCTCCCAGCGACATCGGGTCGCCAACCGGGACCGCCCGCTCAACGACAGCGCGTCCGGGGTCGTCGCGGTCAACGGCCAAGGATCGCTGGTCCTCCTCGACGGCGGCTTGGCCAACGAGACCGTCAGGTCGTCGTCGCCGTCCAACTCCTCCGCCGCCGCCGCGGAGCTCCTCGACACCGGCAACCTCGTTGTCACGGACACCGGCAGCGGCCGCGTGCTGTGGCAGAGCTTCGAGCACCCGACCAACACGTTCCTCCCGGAGATGCGGGTGGGCCGGAACCTCCGCACCGGCGCGGAGTGGTCCCTCTCGTCGTGGCGCGGCGCCGACGACCCGTCGCCCGGCGAGTTCCGGTACGTGATGGACGCGCGCGGGATGGAGCTCCACGTGTGGCGGCGCGGCCGGAAGACGTACCGCACCGGGCCCTGGAACGGCGCCCGGTTCGGCGGCATCCCGGAGATGACCACGTTCGAGGACATGTTCGAGTTCCGGTTCACGTCCTCGCCGGAGGAGGAGTCCTACATGTTCCGCGACCGCGACGGCTCGCCCATGTCGCGCGTGCTGCTGGCCGAGTCCGGCGTGATGAACCGGATGGTGTGGGACCGCGGCGCGCGGGTGTGGACCAGCTTCTGGGCGGGGCCCAAGGACCAGTGCGACGAGTACGCGCGGTGCGGCGCGTTCGGCGTGTGCAACGTGGTGGACGCCACGCCGTGCGGCTGCGCCCGGGGTTCGCGCCGCGGTCGCCGCCGGAGTGGCACATGCGGAACACGTCCGGCGGGTGCGCGCGGAGGACGCCGCTCCGGTGCGGCGGCGGCGGCGACGGGGACGGGTTCTACGCGCTGCGCAGCGTGAAGCTGCCGGACACGCACGACGCCGCGCGGGACGCCGGAGCCACGCTCCAGGAGTGTGCGGGGAGGTGCCTGGCCAACTGCTCCTGCACGGCGTACGCGGCGGCGGACATTCGCGGCGGCGGGACCGGGTGCATACAGTGGTTCGGCGACCTGGTGGACACGCGGTTCGTCGGCGGCGGCCAGGATCTCTTCGTCAGGGTTGCCAAGTCTGAACTAGGTACCACCAGTCACTGATGACTACTCTCCCCCTGCTTCTTTTTGGTTCAAATAATAATCGATCAAAATCAATTGCAACAAGTAAAATAAACCGTCTCGCTTTCCATTTTGTTCGCATTCGGTTCTCTCTCGTGTTTTTATTGCTTGCCAAAAAGTCCTTGAACTTGCATTTCAACATAGTCTGCAAGTCCACGTACCGACGACACGGTTGTGGAATCTCAAAATTTCCTCCAATTCAATAAGGTACTCCGTACATGCTAATGTCGTTAGCTCAAATTATTATTGCAATTATAACTACCGATTTAGTAGATGCCACGAGGAATGTAACTACTCAGTCGTCATTACGGACGGTGGTGGAGTGGAGTGTGTGGTTGGAGGTGGCTGGAGTTTTCCTGGCATTAAACCACTTCTTTGACTTCTGTTACTACATGACAGTGCAAAACCTAGTCAATAAATTATTTTGTAATATAAATTTTAATACTACAGTGTTGACGTCAAGTTTAATACCGTTCAAACTGGCTTGCATACTTTCTAGATCAAGTAATGTACAGGACCTGCCGTACGTTATGCAACTTGCTCTTAGAACATTCTTCGCTGTCAGAATTAATTTTCCGCTGAAGTCAACAACTGAATTTCCTCTCAATATGCATGCATGGGTGATGGGCCTACACCATGACTTGGAATAAGTGTTGAAGTCCAAAACGCTGATTGATTATTTTATCGAATGTCTCCGAAGAGACACTGATTCATTATTTTGGTTTCAGTCCATATCTGGTCTCATGTCATTGTCTCATTAATGTAGCCTAAATATTTATTCCCTGCTTATTTTGCTACGGTACTATTACCTGGGCTCTAGAATTTTGCTAAGTTCAACTAACCACATATTCTCTGCATCTTCATCCTCAGACGTCGTAGCCAAGCGAACTAAGAAGTTTGTGATAGTCATCGCACTTGTGATTACAGTGTTCGCATTGCTTCTGCTCGTATCTGGCTTTCTGACATGGAGAAAGTTGCAGCGCAACAAGAAAGGTCACTCCTTTTATTATCACATTTACATTATATGTCTTCTGACGTTATATATAACATAATGCTAGCGTCGTGCCCTGTTGCTCATGTGGCTTCCCATTCCATTTGCAGTCACCTTTTGGGAGGACACTCAGCTTATGAGCAGTGAATGCCAGACGTACCCTTTGGAGAGCATTCGAGTAGCCACCAATGGCTTCTCTGCGGAGAACGAAATTGGACGAGGCGGGTTCGGCATTGTTTACAAGGTGGAAAAATACTGACAAATATATACTATATTTATGTAGCTGAGAAATGAATTAACTAAATTACTTGCTGCCGTTCAAAAACTTTTCAAAATTAATGGCCATAGAAGTTTCAAATAGAGAAGAATAACGTCCATATGTATGTGCACCAAAGTATTAGGATTGTGTAGGAAGTCGTGAATTTTTTACTAGTACTATTAAAAATGAAAAGAAAAATGGTACTAACTGAAACTTTCGTGTACCTTATTGAGCTTTAACTTATGAATCTACAGTCATTAGTACGCCTTTTCAGATAGACAACAAATTTTATTGCAGCATGACAACATACTTTTGTCTAACAAATATCACTGGTATTTACAGGGCCAGTTGTCAGATGGACAACAAGTTGCTGTCAAGAAACTCGCAGCAGAAGACACAGTGCAAGGCCTGAATGAGTTTATAAATGAGGTTGTCCTGATCGCGAAACTTCAGCACCGCAACCTTGTTCGACTCCTCGGCTGCTGCATTCATAGTTCAGAGAGGATACTTATTTATGAGTACATGAGCAACAAAAGCTTGGATTACTTCATTTTTGGTATGTAGGGTGCATAACCATATCTGCATGCAGATGCAATTCAGTTGAACATGTGCTTACTTCAGTAAAATGCAAACAGACGAGACGCGCCGCAAGACTTTGAGTTGGAACACGAGGCTGGATATCATCCTCGGGATTGCTAGAGGGGTTCTCTACCTTCACCAGGACTCGAGGCTCAACATCATTCATCGAGATCTGAAGGCAGCAAACGTTCTCCTTGACAGCGATATGGCTGCCAAGATATCTGATTTCGGCATTGCACGGCTCTTCACCAGTAGTGCTGATCGTCAAGATACTGTCACTAAAACAATTATTGGCACATAGTAAGAATCTGTCTGAAAAATACAATTAGCAAATATATGCCACCATATTTGTTCCCATCATATATAGGAATCTACTGACGACCGTTTCATTGGAACTCTGGTAGCGGCTACATGGCACCTGAATACGCTATGGATGGCATGCTATCATTCATGCAAGATGTGTACAGTTTTGGTGTGCTACTGCTAGAGATCATCAGTGGCAGAAGAAACCGCAGAAGTTTCAACCTCATAGCTCATGTAAGCAATTTTCCTCCTACCTTCATCATCGGATTGATACATATAGCATTTTTTTCGAGAAAAATAATGCGTGCATTTGTTCGAGTATAATTAGGTTACCATATGTATATCTAGGAGGCGTCTTGTCTCCCAACTCACTGTACTCTATATATATCAGCCGATAGCCTGCAAAAAAAAAATCAAATATTCCACCAATCCTATTATACTATATGGTATAGAGCTAAATTTTATCCCTTTTATTTTCTGCTGGCTACCCACCCCAAACCCTAGCGTCACTGCCACATCTCATCTTGCACCGCCACCACCAGCCTTGTACCTCATGGCGCCCCTCGAGCACGCCACCTCCATGACTCTCTAGCACGCCCGGGAGGGAACCATGTCGATCTCTGCCGTGGGCGTGCCTTCCAAGGTCTTACGGCACTGCTGCGATGTCCACCACCACCCCCGAGCTAGCTCCCCGATGGGTGCCGTCTCATGTGTGATTATATTTCAGCCTGTCTGTTGGTATATATGGAGTACAATAATTTGGGAGATAAAATGCCTCCCGGATACCTAATTATACTATAACAACGTTTTATATAACATTTAAGAAAAAAAATATCAAACTAGATCTGAAATGCGGAATGCCAGATTCTCCATGACCCCAGTCAACCTGATCACACGAGAAAAAACGCTTTAGAAATTCCGTAATGATGGACCTGTTCGTCTTTTTGTTTTTCAGACATGGGTGCTATGGGAAGAAGGCAGGAGTTACGAGATCATCGACCCAACAATTCGCAACAGCTGCACTGTTGCTGAGCTTAAACAGGCTGCGACGTGCATCCAGGTCGGTCTCCTCTGCGTGCAGGAGAGCCCAAGCCAGCGGCCACCGATGGCAGACGTGATCCCCATGCTGTCGCTGCAAAAAGCACCGTCAGAGCCGCGGCGCCCTGTTGTCTGTACACCGATAAGCCACCCGACTGCCGTTCTTGGTGTTCAGGAGATAACATGTGGCAACGGAAATCTAACTATCACAAACCTTGAAGCCCGATAACGTTGACACACCTGCAAAGCGGACTTTCCCTCAAATGAGTATAGATGAGGTTCTTGACAAAAATTATATGACATTTCTACTGAATGTAATCTCGTGATGTCTTCGTCCCCTTGTTATCCCCATTTCTCAAATCATGTACTTATGCTACTAACCTTGCATACGCAACTGCACAAAGAGTGTTTAGTGGTGGCTCATAAGGGCCACTAAGCTTCCTGTCACTCGTGTACTGACATTTTCAACCTTGAGGTAAGTTCTTGATAACCTTCTATGTTTTGCAATTTTTCTGTTTATATACTAGATAACTGTTTATGAAACCTCTAGCTACTTGCCGTCAGCTATATATGTGTATTCAGCTTTTGGTACCGGACTTGTTTCAAATTTGAAATCTGTTTCTACTCCTTTCCTTTGATGGAGGCTCTAATTAGGTCCTGTTCGTTTCCTGTCCTCTAAAATTTAGCACTCGTCACATCAACGAGAATTTTACTATTTATGAATATTTCGATCAATTTAATGACAAAACCCTATTGACAGATTGATGCTAATTTTCGAGATGAATCTAATGAGCTTAATTAATTTAGATTTTGTTAAAGTGATGCTACAGTAACCATCTTCTAATCACGACTTAATTAACCTCATTAGCTTCGTCTCGTAAATTAGTCTAGGGGCCTGTAATTTATTTTATAATTAAACTTTATTTACTACTTCTAAATAGTAAGATTCTTTTTGATGTGACAGCTCTAAAGTTTATACCCCATAAAACGAACACACCCTTAATTCCTTTGAGGAATAAAGTACTACTGCACAAACATACAAGCAAATTATAAAGCTAGGACAAGAATCATCAACCGCGGCCGGGCTCGCGTACCGAGGGCAACTAGCAGCAACTGTGCATGAGCCATCCTTGCCATTGACGTGTTGCTCTCCCTTCTCCTGCACTGCACCGTAGCACAATGGCTGCTACCGGTGCATTGCATAGCAGCAGAGGGAGGCAATGAACAACCAGTTTTCGACAAAGCCTCGCCCGCATCCGCCATGCCGGCGCCGATGCCGATGCCTGACCGATCAATCGGGCAGTCCTTGTCCGACGCGCTGTGCCTGATGCGCGGCCTTCCCCGACCGGGCGGGGCGTCATTATTCGCCTGCTGCACTGCAAGGGCGGCATCGGCTTGTTGCGCTTGGAACTGCATTGCGCCCCTGAAAATGCCTGTTGCTCCCCCAATGGCGCCTCCTTTCTCTCCGCCTCTGTCCCCCTCCTTGGATTATTTCCCAGGCACGCGGCACAAGAGATTTTCCACATCGCATCGATCAATTCTGTCTGTTTGTGCATGCCGCGACTGCACGGCATTCCTCACATGCATGGACGTATATGTGATGCTGTGCTTCACGCGTCATCATCGCTGCGGCTGTGCAGTAGGCTCTACCTCTACGTACTATAGGATGTCCTGGGTCTAAACTTTAGTGATGTCACATAAAAAAAAATCTTATAATTTAGAAGTAGTAAATAAAATTTAATTATAAAATAAATTATAGGCCCTTAGACTAATTTACGAGACGAATCTAATGAGGTTAATTAAGTCGTGATTAGAAGACGGTTACTGTAGCATCACTTTAACAAAATCTAAATTAATTAAGCTCATTAGATTCATCTCGAAAATTAGCACCAATCTGTCAATAGGGTTTTGTCATTAAATTGATCGAAATATTTATAAATAGTAAGATTCTCTTTGATGTAACAGTCGCTAAATTTTAGAGGGCAGAAAATGAACAGGGCCATAATATACGCTGTGCTTATTAACCTGACGAGGACCAATCAGTAATAAATGGGGACTGATCCGGCCGAATCGTGCTCGACGCATCGCTTTCGAGCTCCAAGGAAGCAACACAGCGGACTCAGCTACTAGATGCTACGTAGGAGGTAGCTGGGGCTATATATCTAAGATAGCGCCAGGAGCATGCAGTTAGCAGCTGGTGCCGGTGACCACACAACAGTGAGTCCTGTCTTTCCTGGTGTCCCACCGGCGACAGGCGGCCCCCTTGTTGCCCCGAACGAATCTGACCGGCCGTCTGCGTTCGTCCGGTCAAGAGAAGAAGTCGATTCAACAAGAAGGCACGCATTGATCGCTGGATTATGATCGTCCGCGTTTGTACAAATCTATACAGAATCACTCACAATTCTCTCAAATTATTAAGATGCAGGGTAACCTGAAGATCTGGAGCAAACACGAGGGCGAAAATCCTTGGGAACCAACAATATATAATCGTCACGTTCGTACATGCTGACGTGCGTGCCAAGGATCTCGCCTGCTCAATCTGTGCAAGAAAGTGACGTAACCTTCGTAGCCACCAAACTTGGGATCCCTGAGCCGCCCCTGTCCCTCTCCCTGCGCTCTGCCGCGTCCGTACAGGGCGCCATGCCGTGCAGTCCCTCTCTCGACAAGCAGCTGTGCGCGCCGTACGCGACACTGCACCATCATCCGGTAGAGCCAAGCAGCAAAGCCAGCAGCTCGGCTCGCCGGGGCGTGAGCTCTAGCAGTATAAATTTGCACCCTCCGGAGCCAGAGCCCCGACCACCAACCAACACTGGCAAGCACGAGCATCGTCGGTCACAGAGAGCAACCTCTGATACGGCGACGAGCTCGGCCATGGAGGCGCCGCTGCACCACTCCCCCGTGCCACTGCCACTGCCCGTACCGGCGGCGCCACCGCGGCATCACGACGCCGCGGTGCTGCAGCACGCCGCGATGACGATGATGACGGCGCAGAATCCTCTTCCTCCGCCACCACCACCGCCGCCGGTTCCGGCGATGACCGGTCGTGAGCAGTGCCCGCGGTGCGCGTCGCGGGACACAAAGTTCTGCTACTACAACAACTACAACACGGCGCAGCCGCGCCACTTCTGCCGCGCGTGCCGCCGCTACTGGACGCTCGGCGGCTCCCTCCGCAACGTCCCCATCGGCGGGTCCGCGCGCAAGCGGCCGCGGCCCTCGTCGGCAAGGTGGAGGGGGCCCACACGCGCCGCCGCACTCACCGCTTCATCCTCCTCCTCGGCAGCACCACCGGCCACCACCACCGCTGGGCCCTGCTTTGCAGCTGCCTCCCCTGCGGTTGCACCTGCGACGGCCCGGAACGGCGGCGGCGGCCTGCTCAGCTCGCTGCTGCCGGGCTCGGTACCATTGCTCGAAGGCCGGTTAGGCTCCGACCTCGGCCTCGGGCAGCCGGCCGCCGGGTCCACTGCAGGCGACTCGGCCTTGGCCCATAAGCTGGGCTTCGGCGCGGGGCCACAGCTGTGGCCCGCCACATTCTTGGACACGGCGCCAAAATCCGGTGGCATGTTCCTGCCGGCCGCTGAGATGTGGCAGGAGCTCGCGGCGGCAATGATGGCGGAGGGCGGCGCGCTGCTGTGACACCGGCAACCACGAATGCATGGTGATAATACGTCTGTCGTCTGTTGTCTCCACAGTCAATCGATCATGTACGCGATCTCCAAATGTTTCAACAAACGTCAATATTATTTACTCTGTGGGTGAAACAACGAAGGAAACTTGATTTGTTTTTGTTGTACCTGGAAGCCGAGATGGCTTCGATTCCTTCTCTATCAAGACCCCCTCGACGCAGCTCGCCGTCACCTAGTCCGTGCGTGCGTGCGTCAGTGGTTGTCCTAGTCCGGACCAAGAGTTCAAAACAAAGGTAGACCCCCTTTCCTTCCCAAAAACTTGTAAAGTGTCGGCAGCAGACCCCGCCGTCCTAGTCTAGGCGACACTGTCCAAAGTCCGGCTGACCTAAAAACCAGTCCAAGACGAGGTCACCGTCCTAACACTAATACAAATGGGCTCTATAACGGCGTTGTACGGACACACGTAGCGGCGCATTCATTATGAACCGTCGCTACAAATAGTTTGCTATTTTTAGCGGCGATCAAAGAAGTCAACCATCGTTAAAAAAGAATTTTTAGCGGCGGGTAATGTAGTCTAATTTTTAACGGCGGACAACAACACCAACCCTCACTATAAATCGATTTTTAGCTGCGGACGACCTCATGGGCCGTCGCTCCAAAGGCAAGCTTTAGTTTTTTTAGCCCATCCAGCCCACCAACCGGACACTAATGTAAAATCCTCCCTGTCCTCACTCTCCATTCTCTCTCCCTCACGCAGCCGCTCTGTTCCGGTGGCGACGATGGCTCGCCCCTTCCGGTGGCGCGGTGGCTAAGGGGCGGCGCATCCCCCCCCCGCCCCGCCCCTTTCGGCGATGGTGGCGCCTCAAGGGGATGGCGGATCCGCCCCCCCCCACCTTCCGGCGATAGCGGCGGCTCGGGGGCAGCGGATCCGGCCCCCGCCCCTTCCGGCGATGGCGGCGCTTCGAGGGACGGCGGATCCGCCCCCCCTCCGTTCCGGTGATGGCGGCGGCTCGGGGACGGCGGATCCGGCCCCCGCCCCTTCCGGCGATGGCGGCGCCTCGAGTGGGCGGTGGATCCGGCACCCCCTCCCTTCCGACGATGGCAGCGGCTCGAGGGCGGCGGATCCGGCCCCCGCCCCTTCCGACGATGGCCGCGCTTCGAGGGACGGTGGATCCGGCCCCCTCCCTTCCCGTGAGGCTGACTCCAACAGCCCTATGCAAATGCAAAAATAGCTCACGAATCAACACCGTACATGCTATTTTCTTCTCCAGCAGCGAGAGACAAAGCATGAGGCATTTTTGCCTTTGAGGAGAGAGGGGAGGTAAAAATGAACATCCTCTTTCCTCCAATGCATTCGAGAGAGGCGAGTCACAACCTCCGCTTCCGACATGTGGCAGGGAAGAGTGACAGCGAGACGAGCGGAGACGGACGAGCGTGGCCGCGATAGCGAAGGGAGAGGACGGTGGCGGGCGAGTGTGGCCGTGGCGGCGAGCGAATGCCGAAGTCGACAGCAGCGACGCATCCTCACGCGGGTCGGCGGCAGCGATGCGTCCTCCCGGGTCGGCTTGAGGGCGACCCGCGGGACCGGGCGCGAGCCTCCTGCGTGTCCCCATTGAGCTCCTCACCGTGCCGCCCGGGCCGTGCTCGCGTGCTCCTCGGGCCCTCCGATAGGCGGCAGGTGGGGCGAGCAGAGCCGACGGACGCGACGCGAGGAGCGGCACCATGCGGGGCGAGCGTGGGCGCGGAGGAGGACGGCGCGAGAGAGTCCGAAAGCGGTGGAGTGCGACGCGAAGGTGCTCGGAGGAGGGGCCGCGACGACCAGGGCGTCAAGGCGGCGCGACGGCGGTGGGCGCAGAGGAGGCGGCGCTACCGGGGCGGCCGTGCGCGTGGCAGCCAGGGCGCGAAGGAGGTGGCTCGACGTGTCGGGGCTGGTGTGCTCACGGCGGACGGGCGAGCGTAGCCGCGAGCGGGCGGGCGGCGCGGTTGCGAGGGCAGGCGGCACGACCGGGCAGGCGGTGCGGGCGGGCCGGCAAGAGCGGGGCGGACGGGCGAGCGCAGCGCGGCCACGAGCGAGCGAGAGCGCGAGCCGGACGACGTCTAAGCGCAAACGGCGTGACCTCGCGCACGGGACGGCGGCGGCGCGACCTCGCGCACGGGATGACGACGGCGCGTCGCGGGGAGGCGGGCCGCCGGCGCGTACGGGACGGCGGCACCGCGACCTCACGCGGCGGCGGGCACGTCGCGCGGGGAGGCGTGGTCTTGGCGGAGCTCGAGCAGCGCCGGTGCCGCAGGTCCATGTGCTCGTTATTGTTGGAGATGGCGTCCAATGCATTCTTCGGTGGCTACCGTACACGCTATGCAAAGGTACTTCGCCTCTCCAAAATGCATTGCATTGTTGGAGTCGATCCGATGGCGGCGGATCCGGACCCCCGCCCTTCCGGCGATGGCGGCGCCTCGAGGGGCGGCGGGTCCGGCACGCCCTCCCTTCCGGCGATGGCGGCGGCTCGGGAGGCGGCGGATCCGGTCCCCCGCCCTTCCGGCGATGGCGGTGCCTCGAGGGGCGGCGGCTCGGGAGGCGGCGGATCCGGTCCCCCGCCCTTCCGGCGATGGCGGTGCCTCGAGGGGGCGGCGGTTCCAGCACCCCCTCTCTTCCGGCGATGGCGGCGGTGGATCTGCCACCCCCCTCCCGCCCCTTCCGGCGGCTCAAGCGGCGATGGCTCCCTTCCGGCGGCGGATCCTCGTTTCGGGCCAACGGGCCTAGGATGGGCATGGCCCGGATCTAGCGTGGGCCTACGGGGCTTTTTTTATATTTCTTGTGTGAACTGTAACGGCGGGTGAATATGTTACCTGCCGTTACTATCTTCATCTTTAACGGCGGTTGACGATCTTTGTACCGCTATTGATGATATTTTTTAGCTGCGGGGCCGTAGCGGCGGGCTTCCATACCCGCCGCTACAGGCTGTTTTGGCCCACCGCTATTGGCTATTTTTGTAGTGGTGTAATGAACTGGGTTAGGCGAGCTCGGAACTGAACGGGTTAACTCGACACGACCCAAACCCATCCTAGTCCGTCTAGAGCCGTCCAATTCGGAAGTACTGAAAACATACACTCTGTTGCTGCCGGACAAGGACTAGTCCTGATCCCCTAGGTAGAATATGCTACAAACATCACGAGAAATGCAAATGTAAGTCAATATATTGGGCACTAAGTAAATTATACACCGTGTCCCTCTTGATGGTACAACGTACCTACTACTCAAAAGGATAAACAAAAAATTTGATGTTGTAGATAGTTTTTTTTTCATTTTCTTTTTTTAGGGACATAATTGATATGAAATAGTTTTGCCTTGCTAAGACATGAAGAGTCTCTCTTTCTTTTTCTCCTTTTGTTTTCTTAAATTTATCCGTACAAGCTCATCCATATAATCAATCTGTTAAATATTCTGTTAATAATCACCGAAACCCCATTAGAGAGTCTAGATGCATATTTAAAAAGCAATGTTAAAGAAAACCGTGAAGGATAACAACACTCCCTTTTAAAATTTGCACGGAGTATGTGAGTCATGAGGGGCATGTGCCCCACATATGAAATGGTATCTACTTGTTACCAAATGGTATAATTTTGTTTCAAACTCTTAAACGTACTATATAACTTCATATTTTTTATTCAATACTAATTTGGACCATTTCGTACTTAAGCACATGTGTTTATACAGTTATTGTCAAAAGCAGACCTAATATAGTACATCAATATTTTTGCTTCATATATACATGTTGTACAATCCAATAAATGCCTCCTGGTAGAGTGGAGAAACATCAAAATCTTGCCCACTCCCACAAATGACTAAAATCATAACTATTAGGTCAAAATATGAAAATATTGAATCAACATTTGAAAAAGATAGTTCTCAACAAATCAAATTGTTGGATCAAGAATTGGAAAATGTCATCAACAAGGAACATACTGAGTTTTTTTTCAACAAAATTGATGAATCAACATTTGAAAAAAATGTCGTCAACAAATTAAAATGTTTAGTCAACAGTCGGAAGATATTGTCAACAAATGAAAATGTTGAATAAACAATTGGAAAATTTGATCAATGAATAAAAAGTTGAGTCAAAAACTGAAAAATATTATCAACAAATAGAAATATTGAGAAGTTTGGGTGAACAAATGAAATTGTTGAATCAAAAATAGAAACAAAAAAACTATTGAGAATTTTGGCTTAACAAATAAAATTGTTGAATCAACAATGGAAAAAAATCTCATTAACACATTGAAATTTTAAGAATTTTGGGTGAACAAATGATGCTTGCCATCAGTCTTGCACTGTTTTCGTCATCTTTGAAATTTGTCTCTATTATTTCGATCTGGACACTCCAGTGACGTGTTGCTCTCCGTGCACCTGCGCCGACGGCCCAGACCGCGCGCGACGGAACAGTCAGAAGGACGTCGACCTCGCCCACATCCGCCACGCCGGTGCCATTGCCGATGCCTGACCGATCAATCGGCAGTCCTTGTCCCCGACCGGGTGTGGCTGCATCCATCACCATTCGCCTGCTGGAAGGCGTGTTGGCTTGTTGTGCTTGGAACTGCATTGCACCCCTGCATATGCCTTGCTCCCCCACTGGCAATGGCATATATATCCCTGCGCTGCGTGCTGTCCCCCTCGTTGGCCTGCACACGCCACAAGAGATTTTGCACATCACGTCGATCAATTCTGCCACGTTCCTCGCTGCTGTGCAGTAGGCTCTACCTCTACGTAATACTCCTCTGTCTAGAAATATAAGTATTTGTTGACTTTAGATGTCATATTTAACCACTCGTCTTATTCAAAAAATTTGTTAAAATTTTATTTATTTTGTTACAATATACTTTATTCCTATGTTTATTTTAAGTACGTTTTCTTTAGTTTTGTACTTGCATAAATATTTTAAATAAGACGAATGGTCAAACGAGAAATCAGAAAGTCAACAAATCCTTATATTCTTGGACGGAGGGAGTACTGTAAGCTTATTACCAATCAGTTAAATGAATTAGCGGGGCCTGATCCGGGCGATTCGTGCTTGACGCATCGCTTTCGAGGAAGCGAAGGCCGACTCAGCAAGTAGATGCTAGGAGGTGGCTTCCGTCAGATAGATGATAGCGCTAGGAGCATGCAGATAGCAGCTGCTGCCCGTGACCACATTCTTTCCTGCTTTTTGTATAGCTTCATGGAAATTTTGTCCGTCCGCCCCTGACGGCGCAGCTAAACGCGTTACATTAGACTAGTTGTTATCAATTGTTGTACAGATTGATAGTTTAAGTTTACTAACGTCTTTTGGGCTTTTGTATGCTAAAATGGTTGCATCAACATATTGTTTACCACCATACCATTTTTTTATGATTTTTAGATGTCTAAAAGTATTTTTAATTGAGACATCAATAGGCTTAACTGTTAAGTAGAAAAAATCAAGAAAAGAAAAAAGGTACTGTAGCACATCGCCCACTCACACGGACATCTATCCCTTGTCGCCCGACCAACGGGCGATTTTTCCTTGTCGCCCGGTAAATGGGCGATAGGGCTGTTAGTTTTGTAAAATTTTAAATCGATCTGTTATTTATATTAAATTATTAAAAAATTTTGTTATTTATAAAAAAATTCCCACGTTCTTGGCCGGCAACGATGTCGCTGAGACGAGGTGGAAAGCCACCGGCGTGCTTCCGCCGGCTGCCGCGATGTGGCAGGAGCTCGCGACGGCAATGCTTGCGCTGCGGGGGCCGTCGCGTCGCAGCTGCTGACGCCGGCGACCGCGGACGCGTGGCCATATATATGATACGTCGTCCGTCGTCTCCACAATCAATCAATCAATCATGTATGGCGATCTAGTCATCCGGGGGTAAATTAGATCTATACCATCCCTAAGCGACTACATCCAACATATAATATCAGTAAAGAGAGCATCCCACATATACCATCGGATGGTCAAAATGGATCCAAGTCATACCATTTCATCCTTTTACTCCCTATTTCGTTTTTTTTCCCAGAAATTAGATAGGAAAAGACGCTTGTACCCTTGTCTACTCCTGATTTGAACAAATCGAAAGAAAAAGGGGATCGAGCCCCAAACCCTAGCAGCACAGAGCGACGCGGGCGGCGGGCGGCGCAGCAGATCGAGCGCGGGCGGCGCGGCGGGCAGAGCGGGCGCGCGGCGGGCAGACGGCGCTGGCGGCGCAGCGGCCAGGCCGCGCGGGCGGTGCCGCGGCCACGCGGGCCACGCGGGCGGTGCAGCGGCCGGGCGGGCGGCCACGCGGGCCGCGCGGGCGGTGCAGCGGCCAGGCGGGCTGCACGACGAGGCAGAGGCAGGCAGGCTGGCACACGGGCAGGCGGGCCGCGTTTCCGGAGCTGAGGTAGAAGGATTGATGGATGAAATGGAAGCTACGAACACCGGAGAAGAAGGCAGCAATTCAAGTGTTACTCGGGTGAGTTGTTTTTCAAAATTTTGCTTAGCTTTCTTACATAGCTTAGAACCCACATTTTAGGATCTCAAATCAGTTATTTTGCTTTCAATTATAGGAATGATTCAGAGTCAAGCTTTACAATAAATTTGAAAATTCCGGGATACACAGCACTTCTTGATGATGAAAATAGCAAAGAAGTTGAGTCTACCATTCATGTTATGGAAGTGGTTTCTGTTGGGTACGTGATGACTAATTTGTTGAGTGATTTAGCTAGTAGAGCAGAATGGGGTCCGTGTCAAGAGCCCACATTTTGGTATTGGAACAGTGAGCACAATGGATTGAAATGTGTTGCCACGGATGCTGATTTGAGGTCCGTTTTTGAGCAATTTTGGTCTACCAAGTCAATCTCTTTTGTTGTTGAGTTTACACTTAAGCCTTCATACAAGTGCAACATCATGTTAGACCATAAGTTTGAAAAATTGCCGGTTAGAAGGAATCCTAATCTATCACCACATAGTGAATCTGAATCAAATGATGAAAGTGAGGAGGAGGACAATGTGGATCCTGCTTTGAAGGATGATGAGGATGTATTCATGGAGGATCATGATGTTTTTGTGTCCTTAGGTTTGCAGGCTGAGGAAGTGGTAGCAAGAACACACATGGATAAAGAGGCTTTGGGGTTCAATGTTAATGCAGAAATTGTGGTTGATGACTATGCAGTTGAAGAACCTAGGTTTGTTGTTGATAAGGAAAACCCAAAAATCAGAAAAGGTCAGACTTTCCCAACCATGGAGGGTTTTAGGATGGCTTTGAAACAATATGCAATAAGAAATGAGTTCGCGGTGCACTCCTTGTTACTGATAAGAAGAGATATAGAGCTGAATGCAAGGCAGATGGATGTCCTTGGAGGATAGTTGCACGCAAGCTAGTGGATCAGCCTACAGTAGAGGTGTGTATCCTTTATGTTTGTGTTTAAATATATTATTTCTTTTACAAAGTACTTCATTTAAATATGTGTTATTTCTTTTGCAGATTATTGTCCTCCCTTTCGAGCATAATTGTGTGGGCACTAGTAAGTTGATAAGTTCCATGGCATCTCACACTTGGGTTGCAGAGAGAGTTGTTGGCTGGTTGAGAAAGAAACCAGAACTTGGTGCTTCAGATTTGCAAGACAAACTACAAGATATTTATAATGTACAGGTCAACTATAATACCGTGTGGCTTGGAAGAAAGAAAGCAATGGATACTATTTATGGGGCTTGGCAAGATAGTTTTGTGACATTGTTCAATTTCAAGGCTGAGCTAATTCAGCGGTCTCCAGGGTCCATTTTTGAGATTGCAACCAAACTAGTTGGTGACAACGTTGTTTTAGATAAGCTTTTCATGTCTATGAAGCCTTGCATTGATGGATTTCACAATGGGTGTCGCCCCTATCTTGGAATTGACTCCACTGCCTTGAATGGTAAGTATAAAGGGCACCTTGCTTCTGCTACAGCTCTAGATGGTAACAATTGGATGTTTCCCATTGCATGGGCAATATTTGATTCAGAATCTGCTGATAGTTGGACTTGGTTCATGAGGCAGCTCAAGAGGGCAATTGGTCACCCACCAGTTTTGGCAATAGCAACAGATGCATGCAAAGGTTTGAGTGCTGCTGTGAAGGAGGTATTCCCTGGCATTGAGCATAGAGAATGCATGCGGCATTTGTGGGCAAATTTCAAAAAGAAGTATCGTGGTGATGTCTATGATAAGAACATGTGGCCAGCAGCTAGAGCCTACAAGGTTAAGAAATTCGAGCACCATTACAATCAAGTTATTGCTGTTAATCCTGATGTTGTTGAGTATATGAAGCTCCATCACAATCTCAAGTGGAGTAGGTCAATGTTCTCTAATGAAATCAAGTGTGACTATGTCAATAACAATCTTGCTGAGAGCTTCAATAAATGGATAAAGAAGATAAAAGACTTGCCTCCGGTTGAGTTGCTTGACAAGTTAAGGCAGATGATAATGGACTTATGGGAGAAGAGGAAGAGGATTGGAATGAAGCTATCAGGCCACATTCTACCTACGGTAATTAAACAACTCAATGCTAAAACAAGAGGGTTAGGTCACATGAAGGTTCATAAAGGGTTGCATACTCGGTGAAGTGTTTGGAACACACTATGATATGTCACCATGGAGGCATGTAGTAGATCTGAATGCTAATACTTGTAGTTGTGGGGAGTGGGAGATGACTGGGAAGCCATGTCTTCATGCATTGGCTTTTATTCAAACAATACCTAATGTTAATATGGAATGCTATGTCCATGACTACTACACAGTTGAGAGGTTTAAGGCTGCATACCAGGGTACCATTCCACCAATAACGGACAACTCGCAATGGCTCTGAAGTTAATCTTGGTTTCAAATTGCTGCCACCACCATTGAAAAGATCCTCTAGGAGACAAAAAAAAGAATAGGTACAAAGCTAGTCATGAGCCTGGAGCAAAGAAACAACAAAGGTGCCTAAAATGTGGAGAGTTTGGACATCGTGAGAATGGAAACTGCCCTATGAATGAAGGAAATAAAAGGTAAGACACGTAACATACTTACAACCATTGTTGAAACTGCTCCTATGCATATACATTTTTGAAATGAGTTCTCAATTTTTATGCAGGAAGCGAGTGTCTAAACCAAAGAGGCAACCGAAAAGGCCTAAGATAATACCGGCTGATAGCATATCTCCTGCATCCATCACATGACGGCTTGCCAATTTGGTGGAAGAGGGTCAAGTTCAGGAAGTTGGTGCATCCAACCCATCTCCCTCTACAAGTGGTGCTAGGCGCTCCCTGGAACTATCTAAAGAAGATGGTGGCACAAGCAACAACTACATATGATCATTTGGATGTATTTTGTTTAAGTAGGATGAATTATTATGCTTGTGATGAACTATTTGGGTCTGGTTTGCTTAATATGTTGAACTTTTCTAGCTGTTGAACCTACCTGGATGTGCTTTGTTTAATGGTTATGTTAAAATTTCGAGCTATGAATTTGTGTTAAATTTTCGAGTTTGTAGTGTGGTAGAAAATGAACAATTTCGAATTATCATTTTTCGATCAATTTTCGAACTGTTTGAATCCACTGAAAATTTGCAATTTTGAATTTTGAATTTTTATATTTTTTGAATTTTTAAACATGGTTCAAATTATATAATCTGATTTTCAAAATTTATCAGTGTTATAAAATTCTCAATAACACGTTTCCTTGAAAAATAGGGAAAACAGGGTACAAGCGTCTTTTCCTATCTAATTTCAGGGAAAAAAAACGAAATAGGGAGTAAAAGGATGAAATGGTATGACTTGGATCCATTTTGGCTATCCGATGGTATATGTGGGATGCTCTCTTTACTGATGTTATATGTTGGATGTAATCGCTTAGGGATGGTATAGATCTAATTTACCCAGTCATCTAGAAATGTTTCAGCTAACATCAAGATTTAGGTTGTATTCATTTCTAGGGGTCTAAACTTTATAGTTGTCACATCAAAAAGAATCTTACTATTTAGGAGTACTAAATAATGTTTAATTATAAAATAAATTACAGGCCCCTAGACTAATTTACGAGACGAATCTAATGAGGTTAATTAAGTCATGATTAAAAGATGGTTACTGTAACATCACTTTAGCAAAACATAAATTAATTGAGCTCATTAGATTCATCTCGAAAATTAGCATCAATCTGTCAATAGGATTTTGTCATTAAATTGATCGAAATATTCATAAATAGTAAGATTCTCTTTGATGTGACGGTGCTAAATTTTAGATGACAGGAAACAACAGGGCCTTTACTCCGTGGATGAAAGAACGAAGGAAACTTGATTTCTTTTTGCTTTAACTGTCGGTAAATTGGTGGGCCGACTCGGAGCCGATTGCCTCGGTGCCATGACCTCCGGATAGGTGGCCACTCTATCTCTATCAAGACCCGTGCATGAATCTCTTCCGCGCCCCATTCCATGTACAAAGAATATTTTTCGCACACAAAAAAATAATTTTAAAAACTAATGATACTTATCATTGATGACTTAATCATTGCTAAAATGCCAATTTATTATCCAATCTAGGCATCGACCTTCTAAGTCCCGCAATCATATACTCCATTCATTGTCAAATTAATAATATTGGTCCACAAAGTGCATTCGCTAGTCTGTTGCTAGGTTTCTGCTAGATCTTGGTCCAATGGTGTGTCAAATATTTGTAAGACTTGCATTCTGAAAGGTGTATGGAAAAGTTGTCCGCTTGAATCCTCGAAAGGTAGTATATGGAAGAGATTCATGCATATGCTCAACTCATGTTTCTTCCTCCTACCTCCGTTGCCATCCCTTTTCGATCATTGTTGTTGAGAAAAAGAGAGTTGGACCAGCCTAAAACATGGATTTTTTTTTGTAAAATACTGGTGCAAAATTGGAAGATGTTGCCTCTATATGCATGTATATATAACTTATTATTGCGTTGTTCTCAAAGACAATCTTTGTTATGTGTCTGCTCATTTGAATCCCCGGTTACACACAGGAGAGACTGACTTGATGTAAGCCTTGCTGTAAAAAGAAAGAAATCAGTAAAAGTAATGTTGGCATGTGCAAAAGATACAAAAGAAAATGACGAAGAAAAACTTGGCGGGAGTATGTAATGACATCAGAGGGGGCATATGTCCATGTGTCCCACATAATGCTAATATTTTATTTCCAACTCTACAGTTATGTGTTGCACAACACCATGAACGTGACGAAGAGGCAATGAAGAGTAACTAGCTTGTAACGACAGCAGTTAATGCACTTTATTTCCACCTAAATCTAAACGGTCAAAAATCGCCTATTGCAGATAAAGACTCCTCTATATTGACTGAACCAATGCAATGGACGAGCTGTGTATTTGTTTTCCATTGTGTTGAATGCTTGGTTATTCTTAATTATCACTATAACAAAACTAAACTATAGCCACACCATCTAATATCAAGTAGCCACGGCAAGAAAAATTGACTGTGGCTACAGTAGGTGGCAGAGCTACGCTGCTTTTGGGCCGTGGCCATAGAAGGCCACTATAACCACGGTTGGCTTTGTAAACCGTGGCTATAGTGGCCTCCACCAATAGCCACGGTCCATGTCATCAACCGTGGCTATAGTGGCCTCTATAGCCATGGCTGAAGAAGTGACCATGACCATTGTTTTTCTACAGTATAAAAGCCGCGTTCGGTCGGAACATGAGCTCACTCAAAGTGTAGCGGCCTGAAAATTGGGCAAAATTATGAAAACCGAGGGGAGAAGTTTTGAGATCGTTTTTTTATAGTATTTTTCTCCATGGTAAGAGAAACTCATCCCATGTATTTTTTGTTGCTATAATGTTGTAATCAAGGAGAATTTTGGGTTACCATTTGACCTAGGTTTTGATTTCGATTTGTCAAATTTCTCCATGTTTGTAGGTTTGTTGTTGGTTTGAGTAGTGTATAATGGGCTCATACATCATGTGTATGTGTTGCATAAAAAAATCTTGTCTTACAAGTATTTTTCATGTCAATCAATTTAAGATCTACTTTATGCTCTCTTGAGAGACCTAAGTCACAATTTAATTATTAAAAAAATTCGAGTGAATTAATAATAATTTGTATATTTTATTTTTATGTATTTTAGCACATTGTCTAATGCAATATATTAGTTCCCTTATATTTTCTATAAATATATAATATTTATAATAGTAATTAGATTAATTAGTAATTAATTAATAATTATTGTTTTCGTGTCATGCTTATTTAGATGGACAAAACATGGATGTACGGAGAGTCAAGATTAAGTGCATATTTCCGAGGTCAAGTTGATGTATTTTTCAAGAGGGCTATCGAGCATGCTAAGCGTCTAGGAAGACAAGAAATATATTGTCCATACATGGACGGTAAGAATAAAAATTTTTGGACAAATACACTTGTAATCAAATCTCACTTAGTAAGGAGAGGTTTCCTGGAGAATTACACGAGGTGGACAAAGCATGAAGAAGATGAGCCGGTCGAAGTTGAGGTACGATCGATTGAAGTTGAAGAAGAATTGTTTGTTCAAGTTGACGAGTCCTTTGATTTTCATGTCGAAGAAGTACGAGTGTACTGATTTTGATGTTGAGGGATTGCTATGTCTTGTTGAATCGCAAGTTTTACTCGATGCGGGGACAACAAGAGGTCTTGATAACTTTGCAACGATAGAGAAGGCATCAAAGAATTTATTGTATGAAGAGTTTAAAGGATGTTCTAAAGAGAATACTGTGTTACATACGGTTCTCGAGCTCATGTGAGGGCCATCCATGGGTGGTCGGATGCTAGTTTTACTCGAATTGTTGGATCTTCTTTCGGATACACTCGCCGAAGCCCAACTTGTTAAAAAAACACCTATTATGCTAAGAGACTGATATCCCCATTGTCGTTGGGTGTGCAAAAAATCTACGCATGTCCAAATCATTGTATATTATACCGGGGATAAGTATAAGGACCTCGTGAGATGCCCAAGGTGCAAACGAAGTCGTTACAAGATGAATGAAGACTATGATGTAGACACAACTAATAAGAGGGAGAAGAATGACAGGAAGAGGAAGAAAAGCAATGATCGTCAATCGTAGCCACGATGATAGTAAGGTTCTAGCCTTAGTCATGTGGTACCCGCCGGTGATCGATCACATATGACGTATATTTGCCAACCCAAGAGATACCGACTCGATGGCATGACATACACGTAAGAGGAACCCTAATAAACCGAGTCATCCATCTGGTGTAACCCAACGGAAAAACTTCGATCGTAAACACCGTGACGACTTATCTCACGAGCTAAGAAATATACGGTTTGCATTGAGTACGGATGAAATGAACCCTCTTGGTCTAACGAGGAACGTTCGCAGCGTTTGGCTCTGTGCTGCTAACAATGTTCAACCTCCTGTCATGGTTGTGCCGCAAGAGAAAGTACACAGTGGCGGAGGCGGTGTCCGTCCTGAGTCCGAGTTCATGAGATGTGGGACATTTAGTCATGAGAGCGTGGTTGAAGGGAAGGTGATGGTCAACCTCAATGAATACTTGCACAAGCTGGAGTATGAGCAATGAGAGTGGTCGATGCGGCGGTCGGAGGTGGCTTCACGATTGATGCAGATGGGGCAACAGCTCGGAAAAGCCATGAATTCACCGAAATGGGGAGAGAAGTCCAAGGGCAATCCTGGTATTTAGAAAAATAGCATATGCCCAAATCATATGGATATCATCAAAATGGTATGAGGGGGACTAAAATTCGAGATGAATGGCATAGAAGGGATATACGTTTTTGTGGTGGTGAATAAAAGATTAGAGTTTAAGCCAATGGCACGTAAGGAATTTTTCCTTTGATAAATTTTAGAAATTTGATGGCCACGACACCGGCCATTGCTTCACTCACGCACCTTGTAGTGTTCAGCTTCGTCCTCACGCTTGGCCCTCGGCTTCACGGATGGGGTTCCACCGACTTAAGTCACTCCGCCCGACGGGTGGGCCGGTGGCTGCGTGTGGCCTCGCGTACAATGACTCACTGTCCGGTGACGACCCTCGGCTTCGCAATCGATGACATTGGCCATCGCTTCGCCACCTACCTATCCGGACGTTGTTTTCACACCGACCTAGCTTTGATCATAGACATTGTTGTCACATTGACCTTTCCGAATTGGGCATTTATGTCGTTATTTTTACCCGATTCTGCAATAAAACACTCATACAACATACTCTAACAAAATAGGATTAAAATTAGGCCTCAAGTCGCTATGCCCTAAAATGATAGATAAAAAGATTGTCAAAACAAGCACCAACAGAGGATAATTTCCTGTTGATGTTCTACAGAAATGAGATTGATATCAATTCCGCGTCGTAGTGTATAAAGTGTTTTGCTGGAAATCGTGTTAAAATCGGTTTGTTTGACAAACTTTGCCGCTTAATTCCAATAGAAATTACCCATAATTTATTCCAAATGTAGGCTTATGTCCTATTCGGATCCAACTCCTAAAATTTAGCTAGTTAAACTATAGCTATTTTTGCTTCAATCATGATCTCTAAAATCTCTTAAACTTTATCTAACCCACCTCCTAAACCTTAGACTACTCCGTCATCTCCACCCTCTAAAAATCTCCTAAACTTGGAAAAATGCAACTAAATTCAAAAGTACCCCTCCCATATGTTAGGAATAGAAAAAGAGCAGGAGGAGAAACTTGTTAATTAGCCAAAGACTTTAGCCACGATCCAAATATGTACTCCCTTCGTCTCAAGATATTTGTTGTTTTAGCTCTCAACTAGGTTCATCAAATATGTTATCAATCTGAACATATATAACAGTTATCTAGATTCATGGAAGATGCTATGAATTTGGACGCACGTGAAACCAAAGAAGTAGGACAAACACACGTGATAAGTCTGTTTTACCAAATAGTTTGATTGAATAAGCTACATAACTCAAAATAAGACGAAAGATTATTTTAACTGATAATCTAGAGCTAAAGCTGTTTTACACGGCTGAATCTTTTTTTTCTTTATAACGACGGCTGAATCTCTACAAAACATATCCGTAGCCAACCGCAGGATCCAAATGTTTAGCCAAAAAGACAGTCGAGCCTAGTGCCTACCCAAACGAGACCGCCCACCGGTTCCTGAACCCATCAACGGGCAACGCAGAACCGAAAGCACGAGCCCCCTGCCACCACGGTCGGTCGGTGGCTTCTCGCTGCAAACCACAGGACCCGCCCGCCCGCAGATTCCGACTCGTGCCCGTGCCGGCGTGCGCTTGCTCGAGCCCGCTCGCCGCCGCCTCGATTAAAGAGAGAGCCGTGGAATCCTCGGACTCTCAAATCCCCCAACAGTACTCAGCAGCGTAGCACGGCGGCGAGAAGAGAGGAGGGGATTTGGCACGCGGAGAAGAGCCCAATCGGAGATGGTGATTCTGGTGGTCGCGACGACGTCAGACCCGGCGTCCATCGGCCCCGCCGCCGCCTTCCTCGCCATGCCCGGATGGTCCCCCGGCCCGTCAATCGCAGTAAGCAGTCGTGCTATCCCCTTCAATCCGATCCGCATAAGTCTCGATTCCATCCATGCTGTTGCGCGTTGCTCCAAGCTCGTCATTCATTAACTGTGCTTCACTGGGCATCTGACCGTGGTGCTCTCCTCAGACCTCAGTGCTGAGGTTTGAGGTCATGCCGTGTTTATGGTTGGGATGCAGAGGATATGTTCTTCATGTGGGTTCAGGCAACTGTATGTTTATAATTCTGGATGCATGTATGAATGCGTACTGTACCTATAGTGATTTTCAAGGAGAGCCGGTGTCTAATAGGCTTGGTAAAATGGACCTACTCCTAACTGCTGACTAAATGACCTAGTAGTTCACAGCCATGTCATGTCCTTAGCAGGCTGAGGTATTGAGGCAATTACGGGCTATACATCAGTTGACGAGACTTGTTGACCTCAATGGACATGTTTCCAGTATTTTGTGTGGGATCAAACACATTGTTTAAAGGTTACCGTGACAAGTATATCCGAAATAAGAAATCACATTTCATTGCCCGATCTTGTATCAGACACAGATGCATCACGATCAAATTAAGTGCATCTAAATGTTGTTCGTTTGTGAAGTTGAAATTAATTAAATTGGCTGACCTTATCTTTATTCCCTAAAAGTACCTGTTGATTTCCTTTTTGTTTTGTAGGAGGGGATGGAAAGCTTTACTAATGGTGATGTTCGGTTGCTGAAGCATGAACACAGCATTATCGCCGAGGATCATCTTGACCACAGGTGGCAGGAAGCCACTGGAGAGATCGTTTCGGAGGTCATATTCCTGAGCAAACACACTGCTGTCTCTAACCGTCCTGCACTCACTGTCCATCCCATTGGTATGTTTACGACTCATATGCTCATATGCTTCGTTCTCCAACTTTTGGCCCAGTGCAATTCTCTGACACAGTCAAATTCTTGATGTGGTGTGTTTTATTTTTTTATGAACTTCATTTGCTGCATGATGTATCACATGTGTATGTGTGCTCAATAAACTTGAAGTATATTACTTGTGCTTATAGTGTAAAGGCAGCTAGCAAGATATTCATATTTTTAATGACATGAATATAGATCTGCTGATTTGTTGAAATTGATGGCTTTTATTTCCACGACCATTAATTTGCTTGCTAATGGACATGGAGCACTTATTGTTAATTGCTTAACTGAAGGTGTTCCACATCTGAGAGAGGATGAGACTCCACCTCAAGGAGGGATTCCTGGATGGGCAGCAATGCCAAACCCTCGAATTGGCCCATGGCTGCGGTTGATGCAGAAGGTCGCAAAGGACCAAGGCCTTGTTCCAGAGTTTGAGGTACCTTTCTCTCCACTAGTGATGCATATTGTATTGTTGTTTCTTCGACAATGATTATGACTATGATTGTTTTTTTTTCTTTTGAAGATTACACTTGAGGCTACTCACCATGGGCCTGTTACCAACACACCCACCATGTTTGTTGAGATAGGTACACACTTATATCAGTTCTTCCATTTTTCTTATTTCTGGCATGTCATCATCCATAATTGGAAAAAAGTTTGAAAAGCACCCTTCAAATTACCCTTTTTTATGTGGCGGTCTCTCTTCTTTTCAGTAGTCACTCGCCCTGTTCGGCTGATCAAGAAGCCAGCTTATGCTGGTTGCTTAAAGCACACAACCACTGTTGCTGCTTGGAATAAGCAGCCAGCATAAGCTGGCTTCTTGACCAGCCGAACAGGGCAACTTACTCTTGGAAGCCTTCTTTGGATTTGTGTAAACAATTCTTTCTTTGTGTCCTACATCATATTCAACTCCTATGCACATTCTTGGGTTTACAGGATATTCCATTCCTTCATAGTTGCAAAGTGGAGTTATGGATATCATAATAAACCAAGGATCTTTAAAACATGTTTTTTTTACAACACAACTAACATAAGCATTTACTGTCAGATTCATGTGCAAGCTTCACATGTTGGTGGGATTTTTTTTATTGTACATTCCCTTTTGAATGTTATTAATAGTTTCTATGCATACCTTAGGCCCTATTTGTTTCAGCTTATAATCTAGTTAGATTATATAATCTCGATGAAATAATCCACTAGGCAAACAAACAGGTCAGATTATTTACCCAGATTATATAATCTAGGGGTTCAGATTATTATAATCCATAATCTCCTCAAGAGATGCTTATTTCAGATTATTTTTGACAATAGACCCTCTACCCATAGTAACTTCATACAAAATTACTCGCAATTGCTATTGGTTACATAGAGAAAACATTTCCTTCTGTTTTGATTCACCAACAAGGTTATTGCCTCGTCTATATCAGAATACATGTTGTAAAATCTGCTAAGTAAAGAGCAACAAAAAAAAATCAACGATAAGGTTATTCCCTTGTCTAACAATTTTTGCTGCAATCTGTCAAATATATTGTTGTCTTTTTACATATAAAATCAATAATTTGAGTGTCAATAATCTAGGTTGCCAAACAGCTCCATCTAGATTATATAATCTAGTACCTATAATCCAGATTATATAATCTATAAGCTGAAACAAACAGGCCTTTAATGTTGGTGAGATTTATTTGTTTTACATTCACAGTGCAGACAGGACCTCTGTTAAGAAATCTACATTTAAACTGAGGATTCTAAACGTTTAACTACTAAAAAATTCTGCTTAAAACATGGACAGGTTGAACAAGATGTGAGCAAGCAGACATCTATTGCGCAAGTTTCTCCATGTAGCCTGTATTTTGCATTAGCAGAAGGCCATTCGAATTTATTAGTTACATGATGTAGCCCATGAATCCACTCTCGCAGCTGAACTAATAGGGATGCAAAATGTCAGGGAGTACGGAAGAATACTGGGGTAGACAAGATGCTGCGCAGGCAGTTGCTCTAGTGAGTCCTCTCTCTCTCTCTCTGATTTCTTTTACTTCAAAATGTATAGAGTTGGATATCATGTAAATATTATTGATTTTTTTCATTAGAAGCATGTTTGTGTAAGGAAACTAGATCTGAACTTTCCAATTTTTGCAGGTTCTATGGAAAGGTCTTGGTCTTGAGGATGGGCAGATTGTTGGAACTTGGCAGAGGTATGTCTGAACAAGTTGCTTCCCTTTGTAAAATACTGGATACAACAGTGGCGTTGATGATGTTTAAAAACTTGATGTTCCCTTTTCTCTCTGTCCTTTTTGGAGGCCAGCAACAGCGTTTTAGAGGCCCTGTTCAAATTGAAAATCCCCTTGATTAGCATATCTGTCATGTTGAATGTGAACAGTACTGGAGTGTGAAACATAGATGCATGGAGGGCTGTTTACTATGTACATGCCGTCACATCTTGAATTGTTAAAACAATATATTGCACATCTCCAAACTGTTCTGGTGCATTTCTGAGATGGTTTCTGGTTATAAATTCAATATTTTTGAACCTCCAAAGTACTTAATATGACTCCTACCTTACCATCTTGGCGTTTTATTTCTTCAAAATGACTGGTTACCTTGCTAGCCCCCTTTCCATTTATTTATTAAGCACACATGTCTCATTTGTTATGCAGGAGTGGTGAAAAAGTTCTACTAGGTATAGGCGGTGGGCACTACGCTCCTCGTCATATGGACATTGTCGTGTAAGTGTAGAGGTGGTGTTATTGTTGAAGGCAATCTATAGTGATTCTCTTGTATTGTTTCCTTTGCATGTTTTAGTGCTTTGAAGGTATCAACATACTTCTCTGGTTACATCTGGTGCTCTTTCAATAAAACTGATATTTATATGACATCGATGTGTGTGGTGTGCACATATATATAATGGGTAAATATCTCAAGAAGAGAAGACTTATTATTAGTTTATCAGGCATGGGTTGCGACTGCTAGTATTATCTTAATCTTCCTTTCTCAATATGCTTGCTTTATTAAAGGTCATAAGAATATGGCATTTCATATTCTCGAAATATTTCAGGAAAGATGGCGTATGGGTGGGTCATTTGCTCTCGGGTTACTCTTTGCCAATGGAAACACCAGCCCAAGTAAATGGAAAGACTTCTGGGGAGGTTAGTGGGATGTGGAAACATTCCATTAAAGCTTCATATGAAGCCACAAAGGCTGCATTTCCAGAGGGTGAGATTATTGCTCACCTGGATCACAAGTAAGTATTTCAACCAACTTCTGCAGACTGCTGACGTCCCTAATTCTGTAAAAATCCACAAGTTTATTGCATTTCTTTTCAGATAATTGGTACAGTGGATTTGAATTGGAAAACAGATTCAATTTTTTTTAATTTTATACCTCAAACATAAACAGCTAACTTACTAATGTTTCCTGAAGGTTGAAAACCCTACAGTTCTTTTCTCTTTTCCAGAGAAATTTTCATTGGCACGTTAGGATGCCTGTATAAAATGTTGTGAAAAGAATAGTTATGTTTTCTCTCAAATATGCAGGAGAGTTGAGCATCTTTTTATTTTCAGAAAATAAGATCTGACTTCCAGCAATTAGCTAAACCTTGGAAGACGGTGTTTTATCATACACATAGAAATAAACCAATTACAACAACAAAGACATGATCTGACTTCCAGCAATTAACTAAACCAATTACAACAACAACGACATGATCAAATACCATGACTGGTGCTCATCCTTGAGGGACCTCATGACCTCATGGGCACTCACCAAGGCACCATCAAACACACATGAGCTATAACGTTTTCAAATACCACATGCTCCCAAAATGTTTATCAAGTTAGAAATCACGTTGCAGCATATGGGGCTAAAACCGAAATGTGAAAGAAGCCCATGAAACTGAATAGGTAACTTTGACCTTGTTGCATTTTGATAGCTTGCTACACCGATATGAAAGCCTTACCTACCCAACGTTCAATAGATGCAGTTGAAACAGTCCAGTTGATAGTTACTTTAGATTTTTTGAATAGACATAATGTCACACTATCTTATTTCAGTATTATATGTAATTTTTTATCAGGTTCTATTTTTGTCCGTTCCCTGTCTTAAAAATAATATTGAACTGTTTTGGTTCTGATGGTAAGAACATTTTTTTTCTGATGATAAGAACATTTTCTGATGGTTTCTCTCATCTTACAATGAGTATAATCTTGATTTTTTCTAGCATCACAATCTTATTTTCTCGCTCTGCTTTGCAGGAGCTTTAAGGGCTGGCAGAAAAATGCCATCACGAGCTATCTGCAGGAACAGAATATTAGGATTGGAAAGCCAAATGATTTTCTCTAATATGATCCAACAGAGCTCAGCATTTTTTTCTTTTTGCACGCATCATATTGGGCTGCGCATTCTCCTCCCTGGTTATTTTTCCCTAGTTCGGCTGAAGAATCTTGTAAATGTTGAGCACACTCTACTTAGAAGTTAGAACACAGTTCAACTGCAATACAATTTGAGCTGTTCGACCTGCATGGCTGCATGCCCTAATTTCTTTGGGCTCTGTTTTTTTATTGATATAGCGGTACGACCTGCCAGAGTCACGGAGTAACAATACGTTTGTAACAAACCAGGCAGATGAACATTCAAGTATTCAACATTGAGCACTGAAATGGATACTCAGTAAATTTGAGTGTGTTTAATTGTACTTCCTCAGTTTCCAAATATAAGCACTTTTAGGTTTGAATTAAAATACATTTCCAACTTTGGCTAACAAATTAGTAAAAGAAATCACAAAGATTGACAATATAAATGATGTTGCTAGATCTAATGTGAAACCAATTATTTATGTAACATAAAATTTGTTCTATTTGAAATAATTTATCTATACATATGTGTATTTGGGTTAAATGTAGAATTGTCTATTTTTATTAAGCATGGAAATGTTTATATTTTAAGACAGGGATAACTTTTTTTAACATGTCCATACATGCCTCATGCTTCATGCTTCATAAAAATGTGGGGAAAACTGATGGATGAGAATTTATGTTGTGGTTTACTGGTTGCATAATCATAGAAATTTTTGTAAGGATCCACCCCACAGGAGTGGCAGGCCCTGCATCTGCATCTACAAATAGTGTTACAATGAATCTCGACATATGACGTGTCAAGGTTTAGAGAATGTTTAATTAATCTCGTAGAAAGCTAGAATGACAAATAATTTGAAACAATGGGAGTAATTAGTTATGTGCGGGTACAAACACCTCTGCCCATTTAGCATTGATTGTCCTACAAGCTGCAGATGTTAGTTGTAACTACAATATTAAGCATTCAGGTGGTCCATATGGACTAGGACAGGTGATAGTTTCGGGGTCCATATATACGGACTAGGACAGGTGATAGTTTCGGGGGCGACGGAGTCCACCGGTAAAATAAAGCGCGGGAAACAATAATTTCTTGTGATGGGGTATGTGAAACCACTGTACAAAATGTTCGAGGCATTCAAGGGGACCCCATATACAGCAGCAAGGAAGAAGGTTTTGTGATTGTAGAAAGAGTGTTGGTAGGGCTCCATTTCCCAATGTAATTATTGATGCCCGGCCCGTGTGTTGTATCCTCAAGCGTGACGCATGGCCAGACCCAGTCCCGTCTTTCGCTTGCGGGCATCGAGCAGGAAGAAGTGCGAGCCACCGGGATCGAGGCGAGGAACCATACGCTGCCAATCCACCCGGAGGTTGCGGGCGGAAAAAATTCTATGCCACCGGTGCCATAAAATTAAGAGTAAATTTCACAAAACTCTAGGTTTTATGGTTGTTTTGTCACAAAATCTTGGATATTATAGCTCGTGTCATATAATCACAGATTTTATGGTTATATTGTTTCACAAAATCCCACCTCTATCAAGAATTGACTGTCAATATGTTTTATGGATTCTAACTTTTGCTTGGATGATATATGTGTTCTGGTCGAATTAATAAACAAAATCATCAAGTTAAATATCTGACAAATTTTATCTTCTCACATGAAAGTTAGATACACATTTAATATTCATACTACTTTGATAGTGATAGGGTTATATAAAACAATATGACCAAAAAACCTGAGGTTATGTGACACCGACCATAATACCTGCGGTTTTGTGACGCAAAGACCATAAAATCTGAGGTTTTATGAAATTTACTCTAAAATTAATATGACAGCCCTGTTGGTGGCAAGGTTGGTGGCTTGCCACGTAGGTAGGAGAAATCTCTCCGCATGTAACTTCTCTTTCAGTCCACTGTATTTGTTTTCTCTAATATGTTTCCATTGCTCTCGTATGCATCAATCTAATCATCGTTCTTGGTATTTTTGCGGCAGAGCAGTTGTAGTTGTAGGGAAATTGGCCAGGAACACTTGCAGTTGGTGGATAATCATACTAAAAAGACATAAATGATGAAGAACAGACAGATATCAGTGTCTTTGGATCCAGTAAACAGCAACCATAATGTTCAAGATAAGAACTTCCTCGCAGAAGAAAAAATTGTTCAAGATAAGAACTAGCAAATGTGGTTGGAAGAAATATGGTGCAGTCGGTCACCGTTTCTAGGCCATGTCAATTACGCTGTCAGGTTGGCAAACAGGTTCTCGCTATGCCTCATGGTCGTTACAATTCACAAAAAATTTACATGCTCAAAGCAGATCGTAGAAAAAGAGAAACGTACTAGACCGTCACGGGAGGGAAGCGTGTGTGAAAGGAAAAACAAACTGATGGCGTGTTCGTTTTCTAGAGTGAAACGTACTAGACCGCCACGGGAGGGCAGCGTGTGTGAAAGGAAAAACAAACTGAGGGTGTGTTCGTTTTCTAGGGTCTAAACTTTATAGCTGTCACATTAAAAAAATCTTACTATCTAGAATACTAAATAAAGTTTAATTATAAAATAAATTACAGGTCTCTAGACTAATTTATGAGACGAATCTAATGAGGTTAATTAAGTCGTGATTAGAAGATGATTACTGTAGCATCACTTTAACAAAACATACATTAATTAAGCTCATTAGATTCATCTCGAAAATTAGCACCAATTTATTTAAAGGGTTTTGTCATTAAATTGATCGAAATAATCATAAATAGTAAGATTCTCTTTGATGTGACAGTGCTAAATTTTAGAAAACAGAAAACAAACATATAAGCCAAAAATAAAAAAATACAATAGAAACAATAAAGTCGTGCAGCGTTGCCGCGCGATCTTTTCTAGTGTTCACACGAAAGGCTGCTTCGTCATTAGTATCAGGCAGCGAACACATGGTCCAGTGCCCAGGCATGGTCGGCTGGTGCCTAGCGGGAAATATCGTCTTGACGCGCTATTCACTGCGAATACACATGTTGACGGTCCCGCGTGTACTAAATAGTTGACTCGTTGACTCCTATAATCTCTCCCTTACATAATAGGTTGGGATCATCGACTACTACATAATACTCCGTCCAGAAGGAGGAGGCTACATACTCGCTCCGTCCACTTTTAAATTATCATTCTAGCATTCAAATTTTATCTCTAAATAATTATCATTTTCACTCTTTCTGATACACATTTTTCTTTTTTCAATACAATTCTATTTCCATTTCTTGCTCCTCATTTCTTGTACATTCCATCCTTTTCGATTCTCCTTAATTCCCACATCTAGAGCCACAATGGCAATTAGAAATGGACAGAGGGGGTAGCATTTTGCTTGCATATAGGTCAATCAGACCTAACCTTTCACAGGATGATCTGTATCTTTTTCCTATATATATTGTTGAGTTGATATTTGAAATTGTCACTTCAACATTTGCCCGGGCACGTTCCCATGTCAGTAATTACACAAGAAACACTTCAGCAAAACATCACCTCTGACAATAACACATGAAGAATAATAACCTGCAGATCTTTAGGCCTTGTTTGGATGGAGTCCTCGAGTACTTGCCTGAGAAAAAATGTTGCCTGGAAGTAGCCTGAAAATTTGAAGAAATCTGCCTGCCCCAGGCAAGTATATTGAAGTTATTTGAGAGCCTGGCCTGAGAAAAAAAAACTAATGATATTTATGATGGCGCAGTGATAGGACTTACGGCAGTACACCGTTTTAGAGGGAGAAAACAAATGGAATCTTGTGTCAGGTAGCTCCGTTTGAGCCAGGCACTCGGGGCTTGTTTGCTTGCCGTCCTGGAATTTCTACCTAGGCCAAGCAGTGCCCTCAGGTGCACGATTTCGAGTGCCTAGGGCTGAGATGCTTGCCTGGCTCAGGCAACTTTTTTCTTCTTCTTTTGATAACCAGTGGTTTATATTATACTATCGAAAAGAAGAGTACAAAATCACCTTTAAACAAGGTGAAGACAACACTACATAACAGCAGGGCACACAACATAGTTTTATCCTATGCAATTAAGCATTGAATGAAATAGGATGAGACATCTTGATGTGGAGATCGTTGGTGCAGCTCCGGTGGGATTGGAGGTCCAAAGACGGCCGGACGAAGGGGCCTCCACTGCATTTGTGGAGGTAGGAGTAGGAGCGCGATTCTGGCATTGAAGTTTGTCATGATGACTGGGATATGGTTGAACTTTTATCGAGACGCGGATGAGTAGCATCGTTGACTCCCAGGGTGATTGGAGCTGAGCTTTCTATCTCGAAGATGAGTTGTTCTTGGCGATGAGGCGTGATCGATGAACTGTAGTGCTGTCAATGACTCTCCCCAGTCTGGCTGGCCCACCGCATGGCCCAACCGCCACATGGAGTACCTTGCGTGTGGGGTGGGCTCCCGGTGGGCCAAGGGCTCTGGTCCCCACGTCGATAGGACCAAGAGCCACTAGCCAAGCGGGGTGATCTCTCGTGGCGGCGCCAAGTTCTCCGGCTCGGAAGGCCGACGACATCGTGGACCGCCCCACAGGACCGACTCCGCTTGGCTAGGCGTGGGTGCCTTCCGCGGCGACGCTAAGAGCGTCGACTCGGAGGGCTAGTGGCCCGGGGAGCATAGTGGCAGGGCAGGTCCAAGAGAACCTCGCAAACCTGCGTGGGGAGGTGGTGGAGCCGACGGGGAGGGCGATGGAGGCGGAAACGGCGGGGCCGGTGGTGGATCTAGCCTAGATTTGCTTAGATTCGGAGGTGTTGACGACCTATCTAGCGCATAAGGACGCAGATCCGGTGTCCACCGGTCGGAATCCGACGTCACCGACGGTGAGGATAGGGTCCGAGAGGGATGGGGGGGGGGGAGGGGGGGGGGAGGATCCAATTGCTACTTTATTGAAGCTTACCTCCGTTTCCATGGCAACATAAGGGGAAATGCGGTCGTCGCCACCGAGCATGAGCTTGGGGGGGGGGGGCAGCCATGGCAGCTAGTAGCAGGAGGAAGACATATGGCCCACGAGGGAGACACCAAAGAAGGCAAAGTACATCTACTACTAGCACTAGAGGTGGTGGTGGGGCTTCCCTCTCCCTCTCGCAGCCGGCAAGGTCGCTGGAGAGAGGAAGGTGGGGGGGGGGGCGAAGGTGGCGGCGGCTTAGAACCCTAGGTGTGCCTTTCGTGAGAGGACTCGGGAGGTGAACGAAGCGTCGTAGCAGATGGGTCCCACCTGTCGAGCTCTTTTTCAAATGGCGTGGTCCGCTCAAGCAACTTTGATCAGTGGTTCAAGGCAGGCAACATCTCGTTTTTGTGCCTTCTATTGTTGGCCCAAATCGTGTTGACTTGCTCCGACAAGGATTGTCTTAAGCTTGCGAATGATTGAGAGCCAATTTGGCTACATTGGTCCGGCAAGCATTTTTATGTCCCTTTTGTTTTGCGGTAAACTTTGCCTCTCCTTGCTTGTCTGGTCTATTCTTACCTTGTCAACATCGGAGAGCCAAATTTGCTAGCTTGGGTTAGTAAGGATGTGTTTCTTTCACTCGATTGGATTGGACAGACGACTTGGACAGGACTATCGAGTCCAGAGTTTGATTCGTCGTCACAGGGGATAGAGCTATCACTATAGGAAATGTTCCTTCCAGATCCTTGATGAGGCAGTCCAACAAAAATGGCCGAATGAAGCTATCCATGTTACTAACGATAGTAGTTAGGGAACATATTAAGCATTATTAGCATTGCGTAATATTTTATTGTATTTATTACTATAAGATTATGATTGATAAGCCTTAACAAGTTGATTAGTGTCTAAAGATGGCTCAACCGTAATAGGATTATAAAAATAATTAGTGTTTTTATTGTTGATTAACAAATGTAATTGTGACATTAGGATTAAGAAATGTTAGAATATATTAATTGATGTATAATAAATTGTTATTATTTTAAAATAATATTTATAATTTTGTTAATTACTCTTGTTTGTATATCCTCCATCCGTCCAACCAAACATAAAACTGGATCATCCCATATACCCAATCAAACACTAACTTGGATCATCCTATCAAAAAAAAGATGAATGACCCTATCCAATCCAACCTTGCCCTCGAAACAAACACATCCTAAGGAAAAAAAGCTTTCTAGCATGACATATGAGAAAAACTTGCTAGGTATCCGAACACACAATTTCTTGCTCATCTAGGCATAGGCAAGCCTTGCCAAAGGATTAAAATGTGCCCTTCTTGATAGCACAGACATCGAGGTTAGCATCAAAGCAACTAAACACCCTATCTCTTGCTCCACTAGACAAAGCAAGATGTCGCAAGAAAACTAAATGGTCCCATTGTTGCCTGGGCCCAGGCAGAACTGAACCAAACATGCTACAGGCCAGGGTTTCAATAATCGAAAGAACCAACGATAGCACCTGTCAGCGAAAAGGTGATAACCGTGAAAACTGCTCGAAAAACCGCACAAACGACAAAATTGAATTCATTTGAATCGAAAACAATTTTTTGGCTCGGTAACTGAGCGGTTTGGGCAGTAAACCCCACGGTTTTTGCGGTTTACCGACCCAAGGCAATTGAAAACCGGTTTCAATCGAAAAAAGGAAAAATAGAAAAGAAAAAGTTAAAAAAAGTTGGCATGATCTTGCATATTTTTTTAAACAATTGCAACTCACATATTAAGCACGTATAATCCGTATAACATTCGTGAAAAGAATGCATATCGAATCCATACTACATGAGTTGAAACAAATTGTGCATTACAACATACAGTTTTACAATATATCAAATGGAGTAAAGAAAGATGGAGATCAAAAGGGAAAAAATAGAAACATAAAAAAGAAAAGGTTTGAAATTTTGGCATGAACAATGCATATTATTTGCAACAATATAGTAACTCACATATGCAGAACATATAGTCCATACAACATCAATCACAATGCATACATAATCCATATAACATAAGTTCTAGTCTTGAAAAAAATAAATTATTCATTACAACACTTAGTTTGCAATAAATAATTGTATAAGATTGAAGATAAATTCGATTTTCCTTTTTTATGTATACTTTTTCTTTGATTTTATATTACTCAACTTTTTTCACCACTCAAACTCATTAATTTTCTTCAAATTCTTTCACCAAAATTCATCATGTATCATCTAGTTTTTTTTGCAATTTTTGTATTATATTATTTCAAAATTTTAAAAATTCAACTTTAAACCGATCGAAAACCAACCGACCGAGGAAACCGGACTAGCCCTGTCGGTAACCGTGGTAATTTGATGCTTGGTTTTTAAAAGGGACACTTGTGTTTCTAACCTTGATTCCAATCTTAATTGTGATTTTACCCTCTCGTGTTTCAACTTTATAATTTTACCCATTCGATTTTAAAATGAACACGAAATTTATCCCTACTAGGAGTAAAATCGCAATATTTTTATTATTACCCCTAGTAGTATAGGTAATTTTTCTTTCGTTTTGAAATTACAGGGATAAAATTATAAAGTTAGAAAACGAAAGGTAAAATCACAATTGATCATCGGATCGAGGATAAAAACATACCCTTTTTTAAACCATGCTACAGGCAGCTCACAAGCAAGCCCTACCCCAGGCGATTTCTCTCTCTCTCAAAAAGAATCTTACTATTTAGAAGTATTAAATAAAGTTTAATTATAAAATTTTATAGCTGTCACATCAAAAAGAATCTTACTATTTAGAAGTATTAAATAAAGTTTAATTATAAAATAAATTACAGGCCCCTAGACTAATTCACGAGACGAATCTAATAAGGTTAATTAAGTCGTGATTAGAACATGGGTACTGTAGCATCACTTTAGCAAAATATAGATTAATTAAGCTCATTAGATTCATCTCGAAAATTAGCATCAATCTGTCAAAAGGGTTTTGTCATTAAATTGATCGAAATATTCATAAATAATAAGATTCTCTTTGATGTGACGGTGCTAAATTTTAGAGGGAACGAACGAACGGGGCCGAAAAATCCACATGCCGACGCCCACAAATTTCACAGCGGACAGCGGATTCAGAGGCTTTATTCACGAGCTGACGACGAGTGCAGGCCGGACGGGGGTCTGGGCCGACATTGATCGCCAGTACGATCTGCCGCGTGCATGCGGAGCAAGACGCAGTGCCACCCGGTTCATTGCGATCTCAGACGGGCACATGGTGTGTGTCCCGGTGCGTCCCACGCGCAGTTGACGCGACTCCATCTTCACTAGCTGAACAGGTGCATAGCTTGCCCAAGGCAAGAAGGTGCCTGCTTGGTTGCTCATTCGCTGCTATCTGCTGCTCAGCTCGTCGGCCACAGCTCGCCCTCCACCGGACCTCGAGCGCTCTCAGCAGTTGCAATCAGCTCTTGTCCTGCCCTTCCCGTGTTGCTTCCCATGTTGCTTGCCTGCTGGAAGAAACAAACTTGAGGAATCGGGTCTCTGCTTCGTTTTCCTTGGGTGAGTATATGGATTGCAAGAAACTTGTACACTTGTAACAACAACATCCTTTCTTTTCCCATGCATTTCCCCTTCGTTTTCAACAACAGTTTCTGTATCAGTATGGATGGCAAGATTTGTTAACGGCTAACTTCCTGTTTCTGGATGCAGCAATCTCAAAGGACTATCTGCTCAGCTCTGGCAGCTTACTTGCTCGCTCGCCATCTGCTCAGCTGGTCGACCACACAGCTCACCCTCCACCGGATCTCAGCAGTTGCTCCAGAAGGCGCCCTCTTGCTCTGCCCTTCCTGTGTAGCTTGCCCGTTGGAAGAAACATGGGATATTTTGGGTAGGCGCCGGAGACAGCAGCAGCGCCATGTACTTATTAATTAGCGCACACCAAACTTCAGGAATCGGGTCTCTGTTTCGTTTTGGGTGAGTATGGATTGCAAGAAACTTTAGCAGCGCTAGTACACTTGTAACAACATCGTTTCTTTTCCCATGAGTTTCCCCGTTTTTTCCTAGAGTTTTCTTGCCCAAAATAATTACCTCTATTTTTTCACAACTAATGATCATTAGTTAGATCCGAGGGTGTAGATTTAATTTCAAAAATTAACAACTAATGGTTACTATTAGGTGTAATATTGCCAAGAATAATATATTTATAATAACTTAAAATTCGTCATTATTAATAACTTAGTAAATTGTTGTACAGATATATTATATTATGTTTATAGTGTATTAATCATCAGTACTAGTAACTTAATTATTTCATAGTGCAATTAAAGATAATTCATAAATAAAAAGTATTAATTTTCAGTGCAATATTACTGAACTACTCCTTAACTAATGGTCATCAGTTGAGAAAAAATAATGGTCATTATTTTAGACCAGAAAACTCCTTTTTATATATATAATCATGCATTTCCCCTTCGTTTTCAACAGCAGTATGGATGGCAAGATTTGCTAACGGCTAAATATTGTTTCTGGATGCAGCAATCTCAAATAACTAGGGGGCTTGGGTCTTTGGGGTAGGTTTGCGCCATGCATTGACCTGGAGCTCTGCCCTGCTTGCTTGCATTCAGCTCTGCCCGGACTCATCGAGCACATCGAGTCTTCCTCCTGCGCAGTTAGTAACATGGGATCTGTGGGCTAGCCGCTGGAGTTCGCACCGATTGTGTTCACAAGAAAGACTACTTCGACGGGCAAATAATTCTTCTCGCGTCCCTTCTGTACTGGTGCGTGCACCTGAGATATGTTCTCCCTCTGACGATAGCGGCATCTTGTATTATTGGTAGTAACATTTTGCTTACAGTTCCTTCTCTGTACGCAGCAAACTCAGAGATATTCCGGTGGTGCCAACGTGCGGCGAGAGTATGGCTAGCGCCGTGCTCAGTGCAGCCTTTTCGGTGTTGGGCAAGGCGCTAGCACCTCTCACGGACAACGTGTTGGAGACCTGGGCAGCCAGCAAGGATCTCGGGAAAAATGTTGAGGACCTCAAGACGGAGCTGCGGCTTGTGAAGGCCACACTCGAGCCTTACATCGGCAGAAAAATACAGTACAAGGAGCAAGAGTCGCTATTCCTAGGAACTGAAAGGCCTCGGCTATGATGCAGAGGACATGCTGGATGAGCTGGAGTACTTCCGCATCCAGGACAACATCCGAGGCACTTGCAACGCTGCAGATGAGCTAGCCAACGGTTGCGCCCGCAACCTTGTCCTTAATGCCGGCCACACTGCCAGATCTGTGGGCAAACAACTGCTCTGTTGTTTGCCCGCATCGTCCTCGTCTGCTGCTGGTACCGGTGCCAGGCGGAGGGCACGCAACACCAACTCCTCAGCAGAGCACGCCAGCCAATCTGACAGAGAGGCCACCGGATGCATGTGTAAGCTTGTTTATGGAACTGGCACCACCATCCGTACTATCGGTAAATGCCTCACTTGCTCATCCCAGCTGCCACCTGTTCTTGATGATGATGATGTGGATCACTCTGACGTGTTGATTCCATATTTGGTGTTTGATCGGGTGGATGCCTCGAAGAAAATGAGTGATATTGTGAAGCAAATGAAGTCCATGCGTACAGAGATTTCAAAGATTCTTAGTTCACTGGGCCCACCTGAAATTGGCCATAATCGCACCAGCACCATACCTCAAAGTACAGAGCCAAAGCTGTATGGAAGGGACCTCATCATGAATAGCATCGTACATGATATCACCAAGGGTGAATATTCCGACAAGGATGATTTGATCGTCCTTCCAATTTTTGGTCAACCGGGAATAGGAAAGACTACTCTTGCACAATACATATATGGGAACCAAGAAGTGCAAAAACATTTTGAAGTGAAGGTTTGGAAATGTGTGCCTCTCAACTTCAAGGTGGATAAGACTGCTAGAAGATATTATGGAATACATACCTACAGTTAAGCATGACACAACAGGTACTAAACAAGATCTGATTGATCTGATTGGAGAAAGATTGAAATCTAAAAGGTTTTTGCTGGTATTGGATGATTTGTGGAAAAGTGACGAAGAAGAGTGGAAAAAGCTATTGCTGCCGTTCAGAAAATCTCAAGCAAAGGGTAACATCATTATAGTCACAACTCGGTTTCCAGCCCTGGCAGAAATAATTAAAACAACGAATCGGACAATAGAATTGGAAGGCTTGGAACAACAAGAGTTTGAGCAGTTATTCTTAGCATATATCTTTGGTGATCAGCAACCTAGAAAAGATCACTTTCCCTTACTTAAAATTGGGAAAAGAATAATGGACAAACTTAAGGGCTCCCCTCTTGCAGCGAAAACAGTTGGTAGATTGCTGAGAAATAACTTTGACATGTATAACTGGACTAGAGTCCTAGAAAGTAAAGAATGGCAGCTTGCAACGAGTGACAAAGACATTATGCCAGCACTGAAGCTTAGCTATGACTATCTTCCTTTTCATCTGCAACAATGTTTCTTGTATTGTGCTTTGTTCCCTAAAGGTTATAAGTTTTACAAACAAAATTTAATTGACTTTTGGATTGGGCTAGATGTTTTACAGTCTGATCATTGGGACAAAAGCATTGAAGATATAGGGCTGATCTATTTGGATGATTTGGTCGGCCATGGATTTCTCAAAACAGAAGAACAATATGGACATCGTTATTATCTTATCCATGACCTGCTCCATGATTTAGCATTGAGTGTTGCAGCATCTGAGTGCCTTGTCATAAATGAGGTAAATGAGAGGTCCTTAAAGATTCAGCAGCCATATGTACGTCACTTGTGTATCCATATGGATGATGTAGATGTTGGTGATTCTACAAGTTATGAAAGTGCCATAAGTGAGATACTAAAGGAGTTGAAGATTGAGCGTTTACAAACTTTGATGGTCTTTGGAAGAGTGGATGAACGCCACACTCATTTTTTGGATGATTTGATAAGAAAGGCAATTGGTCTTCGTGTTCTTCACTTGTCAAAAATGGACTGTCCCATGGAATTTTCAACACTGCCCCACCTGCGTTACCTAAGCCTAGGGAGCATTTATAGTAGAGAAATTCATTTACCATGCATGCTTTCTAGGTTTTACCATTTGAGGATTTTGGATTTAGAAAAATGGCGTGGAAGTCTCAACTTGCCAAGCGACATGAGCAACCTCAAAAAATTGGGCCATTTTCGTACCAAAGATGACAAAGATCACTCCAAAATATGTAATGTGGGAGAGCTACAATTCTTGCAAGAGTTAAAGAAGTTTCGAGTCAACAAAGAAAACAATGGGTTTGAACTAAAACAACTTGGAAGTATGAATGAGTTAAGAGATCTTGGAATATATAACCTTGAGAAAATACATTCACAAGAAGATGCAATTGGAGCAAATATGTTGCGCAAAAAACACTTGCAAAAGTTGACACTAGACTGGAGCATTGAGCTGCCAAAAAACGAGCGTGATGTACAAGGACAAGTTCTTGAAAGACTTGAACCACAAACAAATCTTCAGGAGCTGTGCATTAGAGGGCACGGAAGTCATTCTTGTCCAACATGGCTATGCAGTAAGCTCTCTCTCGAATGTCTAAAATCTTTGCATCTAGCTGGCGTAGAATGGGAAGATCTTCCCCCATTGGGACATATGGAATTTCTTCATGAATTAAAACTGAACCGTATGTCCACACTCAAGGAATTTGGTCCACGCCATTTCGGCAATATAACAGAGCAAAGCTTTTGCAGCTTAACAAGCCTTGAACTGATCGCCTTAAAAGGGTTGGAAAATTGGGTTATGGGGGCTATTGTCATTTGCTATCTCAACTGAAAGTGCTGATCATTGAAGACTGTCCTGATCTCTCGGGCCTGCCTTTTGAGGACAGTACTCTCTACCTATCAAGGCAAGATGAAGAAAGGACAGTACATTTGTTTCCCAACCTACAAAAGTTTCAGATAAAGAGCTGCCCAAAAGTTGTATCGTTACCTCCAATACCTTGGACTCAGACTTTGTCTGATATCGAGATACAAGAAGTTGGGTCACCGGTACTCAAGAGTTTGTTATACAAAAAATCACTCTCTCGTGTTACCTTGGAAATTGAGGGAAAAGATGATCTGCACAACCTAGATAAGTTATTGGTATTTAGCAATTTGACACATTTGCAGAGTTTAACCTTGGAGAATTGCCCAGCTCTAGAGTCGAGGCACTTTCAAATGCTAACATCACTCGACTATTTCAAGGTGGACCATTCAGACCACTTGTTTGCGTTGTCAGGAAATGATGACGAAGTTGAGTGGCAAATTCCAGTTGAGAAGATGGCAGTCTATGATAGCCTTGTCACTGGGAAGGAACTGTCACATTTCCTCCCTCATCTCCCAAAGCTCTCTGAACTAACCATAGTGCGTTGCAAGAAGATAACACAGATGGGTGCGACAGTGGTGCAGCAACAGCCGACAACGCATGTAGCACTGCTGTCAGCTTCATCTCACCAGCAGCAAATAGCAGAGGTGGTGCAAGAAATAGAAAAGGTAGACGATGAGTTCTTTCTCTTCCCAGCCCATCTATCTGATTCGCTACAGGAGTTGACCATTGAGGAATGTCCAGAGGTGAGCCTGGTGGTATCTTCTCCTTTTCTTCCTAACAGCTCCAGAGCAGGACGAGGTGGGGAAGGAGGAGGGCTCCAAGCCCTGCGCTCCCTCCAACAATTGGAGGTCTTTGATTGCCCCAAGTTTCTCACCGCCTACAACAAGGTCACATCATGTTTCCCTTTCCCATCCTCCCTGATAGACCTCGAGCTCTGGGGAAGAGTGGGTATGGAGACGCTGCAACCCCTTGAAAACCTCACCTCTCTCACTCGATTAACACTATACGAGTGTGGAAAGGATTTGAGGTCGGATGGCCTCTGGCCTCTCATTACCCGGGGTCGACTCAAGGAATTGGTGGTCTTAGGCAGCCCGAGCTTCTTTGCTGGTTTTGACCCCACACAGGGTCTGAAGGATGAAGATCAAGTGCAACTTCTTCACCGTTCATCCAAACTGCAGAAACTCGACACGGATGACGCCGCAGGATTCCTCGTCAAGTCCATCTGCAGGATCCTCTCTTACTCCCTCACCGTGTTAAAACTTAGGAGGAACGAGGAGGTGTTGCGCTTCACGGAGGAGCAAGAGGAGGCCCTTCAGCTCCTCACCTCCCTCAAGTCTCTCAGTTTTTATTGCCTTCCGAAGCTGCAGTGCCTCCCAGCAGGGCTACATACACTCCCCAAGCTTGAGAGGTTAACGATTTGCATGTGTGGACTTGTCGACTCACTCCCAAGAGGCGGTCTGCCCAGTTCACTGCGGAACTTAGAGCTCTGGTTCTGCGGCGATGAGCTAATACAGCAGTGCAGAAGTTACATCAACGACCATCCCGAAATCAAGCTAAAAGTTCGCAAGGTAACAAATGCTGCTCCTACTCATCCCCAACACTATCACTACATTGCTCTTCCTTAATATCACAAGCGTCAAGTCATGCCTTTGATGTTCGATTTACCTCGTTTCTGCATAATCTGAACATTGTTTGTTCTGATCTACCGGTCTGCAGTGATGATTTCAGAGACGGCTTTCATTGAGGCGATGCTGTGCATGCTCAGAAAGCACTGGTTTGGGTCATCTTCTACTATTGCATCTGTATTTATGTAGTCAATTAGCCAACAAAAGAGGAGGTAATCTATGTCATCAAAATTCTTTACTCCATATGCATGTTAATTCGTCATGTTGTGTAGTCCAATAAATGCCTCAAGGGGAAGGAGTGAAGAAGCATTACAGCAACGTGGGCTTTTGTTGTTTTCTTTAAGTGAATTCCATGTATGTGTAATGCATCGAGATTGCATTGTGTGGACGAGAATCTAGATAACTCATTTATGTTGAATTTCTTGGTTATTCATGCTTGTATTTCTTGATTATTTCAAATGATATGGTTGAAAGCAATTTATATATTGGCGGGAAAATGTCAGAAGTGAAGCGTGCATGGCCAAGGGCCAATTAATGAACAACATCAATTTATCGACCGCCAGCGTCAGGTATGCCTTGTATTTGGAAGTTGAAACTACGTTTTCGGGACCTTTATCCCAACGAGCTTTCGCTTGGAGAACACAACCTTTGGATTGAAACCATATAAGCACAACGACAGACGTTAGGAGTTCACCGCTGGACCAGTACATATGTTTGCGACGGTTGGTCGGAGGATCGACACGTCGGCCATGTGCTGCCGCTACAGCCGACAGAGACGTGGTATATAGGTACTGTGTGTTGCATGTCACGTAGACAGTGTCCATGCCTGACCGATCGAGCCATCGACCTTGCCTCACGCGCGCTGCCTGCTGCCCCGATCGATCATCCGGCTGGACTTCCGTGATCTCCTGCGCTTGGATGCATGCTGCACCACATTCGTCACATCTCTGCACAAACACTAGCTCTACACACGCCGTGCCCGTGCCCGCAAGAGCAAGCGCCGGCGCACGAAGCATGCCATGGAGAGGGTCCTACGGAGCGGCGACGGCAATCGCGGAGGTGGTAGTTGGCTTCGAGGGCACGTCAAGATGCATGGCGGTGGTGGGCCGGGTCTCCACGTGTCGCGCGCACGGTTTGCCGTCCAACCCCAACCACTCCCTCCGCCTTTATCCGACTACAAGAACCTCCCCAAACCGCCGCCACTCCCTCGTTCCCCTCACGCGCCGCCGGGGCGCAACCCTAACCCTAGAGCCGTGCCGCCGTCCGCCTCTTCCCCGCCGCTTCCTCTCTCGGTGAGTACCAAGGCCATCGGCATGACCCTCTTCTCTCGCTGATTCTCGTGATGCTCATGGTTACTTCTCCGGTGCAGTGTAGCGGACGAGCGGGCCCCATGGAGTTCACGGCCGCCGGGAACCTCATCGTCGTTCACCTCCCTCCGGTACAGCTCATCATTTCTCTCTCGGTGTTCCGCACTCTCCGTCACACACCGTGTCTGTTGGTGCTAATCCTTGGCCTGTTGTCTCTTCGTAGCACGGGGCGTCGAGCTCACGGTCACCACCCGTCTGCTGCTGTCGCCCATCACCACTATCCGGGTAGCCGTCCTCGTCGCTAGGCCAACCCGGATCTCCTCCGTCCAAGCCCAAGCCTACGGAAGATTCTTGGTGAGCTGCCGCACCCAAACCCCTCCTTTTTCCCGTCGAATCTGTCATGTTTCCTTGCCTCCCGTCGTTTTTCCGACGCTGCATCCATGGATGCCGGTGAGGCTTAGCTTGCGCGCACGCTCATGCTTGTCCGTGTGGTTGAGAAGCTTCGCTTAGTGTTGAGGAAGCTCTTACGTGCGTCTTGGCGAGGGTAGGGACGAGCTTCCCTAGATCCACGGTGAACCGTGGTTGCGCCGCCGCGGAACTCGCCGCCGACAAGTCTCCGACGACCTTTCTTGGTCGAGACCTAGTACAATAGGTTCGTGGAATCACGAGCGTCATTTTGGTGTCGTCAATTTTGAGCCTTGCGCACCCTTGCGGTTTTCCCCTTGAGCACCGCCACGGGCGAGCACTCCGATGAGCTCGGGACGCTCGTCGGAGGTGTGTGGGTGCTCGTCTTTGGTGGTGGTTGATGCGCGGCGCCGAGCTACGTGTCCGGGTGGTCGCGGAAGGGTCGCCGTCGAGCCGGAGCGCCGGGCGAGGAGATTCCGGGGGCCGCACGGCGGAGCGAAACGGCGCCGCCCGTGCCCGGCGTCGGTGATGTCGGCGTGACGTCGGCATGACGTCACTCGGGGGCCGTCACGTTGGGATGAGTCCATGCGCCTTATTTGAATTCCGCGTGGACTTGGTCCATGTGGACCGTAGAGAGAGGCAGAGAGAGAAGGGCCCTGTGGGCCCGGTGCACGGAACGGTGTGGACCGAGGGATTTTCTTTTTCCCAAATTTCCGGAAATGCCAATAATCCATTTTTCTTTGGAAATTCATATGTTTTTCCTGGAGACTCGAGAAAAATACGCAGTCGGTTGCGTTGGACTCGTAGCGACGTACTCTACACGTTAGTGTAGTTGTTGGTCATGATCTAGTAGCATAAATTCCGTCGTTCGTTTCGTCCTTTTTCTATTGCCTCAATTTGCGTGCCTAACCCTTTTTACGTGATCTCGTATGTCGGAGGGTGTCGAGGAGTTTCCACCGGAGTAGCGGTTTAAGGAGTTTCCACCAGAGCAGCCATACGAGTACCCCGACCCCGCCTGGGACCAACGTTTCCATGGCAAGCCGCAATCCTTGACCACTCTTGTACCTATTTAGCAACTTACATTAATTGACTCTTGCATATGAACCGTTACTTGCACCTGTAGTATTCCCATGCATATGAACCGTTACTTGCACTCGTAGTCTATATTATTACCTTATTCTTACACACGCCTTCCTTGGGAGAACTACAAATGACAGCCATTAGAGCAATCCTATGGTGAAATGCTACATTGATATTATCTCGTGTGCTTGCGGATTATACTATTTTACACTAAAGATTATCTATTTAATTATTTTCAGCATTGTTGCTAGGAATGATTTAATGAATATGACTTAGCCAAATGTCAACAGTCATTTCCGGCTCTTTGTCGGGAATGTTTGAGTGATATACTTAACGAGTGTCAATAAGCATTTCTAGCGCCATTGCCGAGAAAGACAAATAAGATAAACTATTGATATATGTCATAAACATATTTAAGTATTGTAGTCATTGTTTATGCGAGGCTAATTTTGCTATGTTTTCTCCATTTGTGTGAAAATAGGGTAGTGTATGACTGGTTTCACCGTGCATGAAAGCTTCAACAAGAACCCGAAAAGAGTCCTAAAGAAGAGAAGATCAAGTGTATCCTCTTCCAAGGCCTCCGGACTAGTAGCTCAACCAGTCAACACCGCACCGGCGAGATCCGAGTCCATGGCTGGAAAGACCCTCAAGGAGTACTCAGCCCCTCTCGTTAGCAACGTGCCCACTAAGCCCAAGGTTGACATTGGGGATGCAAACTTTGAGATGAAGACCAGCTTGATCACGATGGTGTAGGCTAGCCCATTATGTGGGAAAGACCATTAGGACACAAGTGCTCACTTACAGCGATTCCTAGAGTTGTGCAGCACCTTCAACATAAGGAACGTGACACCGGATGCCATTAGGCTCTCTCTATTCCCATTCTCGCTGCTAGGCAAGGCCAAGCGGTGGTTCCATGCCAATAAGGATGCCATCAACACTTGGGACAAATGTTAAGCTACGTTCCTCACGAAGTTCTTCTCGTTGGGTAAAACCAACCCTCTGCGTGGAAGAATTTTGAGTTTCTAGCAGAGCGACTAGACAAACTATTCCGGATGCACGTGAGAGGCTCCAGGAGTACATCCTGGCATGCCCCCATCATGGAATGCATAATTGGCTCATTATCCGGAACTTCTACAATGGATTGACAGGTCCAAACCGTCGAGCACATTGATGTCGCCGCTAGAGGAGCATTCTTTTCGCTCATCGTTGAGAGAGCAACAGAGTTGATTGAGAAGATGGTCTCCGGCCAAGGCTAGAATAATGAACGACCATGTGAGCGGGGCATGCACACCGTGAAGGAGATGGACGTGCTCCCTGCGAGGATGGACCTACTCTTGAAGCGGCTCAACACCCACGACCATGTGCTCACATGACGCGCGAGGTCTATGGAAACATGGGTCACTCGAGCAATGATTGCCCCGAGACCCGCAAGGAGGCTATGTTCGTAAACAATGGGTATCGCACTCAAGGAGGCCAAGGATGGCGACCACGCCCCTACCGTTGGTCGTATCTACGCACCCACTTATATAACGCAAGATGACGGTGTACATTGTAGCACTTTTTCCCTTAAAGTATTCCAAGGTATATATCGAATCCATGAGAATTAGTAAGAGAACTGTGTTTAGAGTTTACTATTTTTTTTTAATAAATCAATTCTATCATAAAGTACACATTGCACATACGAGAACATAAAAAGAGGTGAAGGTTGGAGCTGTGCCGATCGGCGCACGAAGGTGTCGATCGGCACAAAGGCAATTGGTTTAAGAAAACTTTTAGGAGCATACACATCGATCAAGGAGGAACACCCGGAGTTAGCCTATATGCATTTTGTGGTCGGAGAAAGGATGTGCTAATCGGCATAACGAGTGCACCGATTGGCACCGAAGCAGTATTCATTATCATCTTAATCCTAGCTTATACGACACTTTAAGCAATTGGTAAACATCGAAGATGAGCAAGACCACCATGCTTTCCGAGAGACCCCAAGACCACCCTCGCTTTCGAGAGACCCCCAATTTATGGCTCGCTGCGAGCAATCCCTTAATCACGTGAGTATCTTAACCCTACTTAACTATCTAAACATGTTGTGCAAGCTTAGCCCTGTCACAACTAAACCACACGGGCACAAGGCTGCCCACTCACACATCAAGGGTTTAATATTTGTGGCTAATTAACGTGAGCTCAAGATTTGGTGTGTCAATATACCGTGACAACGGACATCCGGATAGTTATATACACTCTACGGAGGTTGGTACAGTTTACCCACAAGCTATATGTTCTTAGCTATGGAACACATAACGCTGCCACCGCAACTAGGCACGCTCACAAGTCCACCCCGAATGCCCAGGGATCCGACGCGTATGACACAAGCATACCGTCTATCATATACGTGCCAAGTACTTGGACTTCACCAAATAAACGATCCCTGGACCTCCGTCATCTACTGCACCCGATGGAACTTCTTGCTGCGTAACCCGAGGTTTGGTGCACGATCCTGCCCATAACAGGTTCTCGTGGTTGTACACTAAATCACCAATTTGGGGTCCGAAGAACCGGTCCTTATATGGCAGGGCGAACACTCGTCCATCATAAATGGACATCACCTAACATCAAGTACTCTACACCAAGTACTAGGAGTTTCGCCCACGGTCGGTATCATTTCCCACCCAACTTCACCTTAACATAGTTGGTCTAATCACCCACCCATCAACACACAACACCAAACACATTTTCACACATTTTCATAAACAGGGTGTATGATGAAAGATAGTAACAGCTTCCTAAGCATGATACTAATATATCATTAACATAGTTAATAATACATCTAGGTTGATTCTAGTGATCTGATGGCTATCAAGGGTATAATATTCGCATCTATAGTGACTTGAACATTATCATACAACAATTGGGCTCTAGCAAAATATTTGTAAGGATAAATGCATATAAGAGTAGCTTCCTATATAGGTGCGAGAATAAGTAGAGAAATTAGGATCAATAAGCAGAGAAATTAGGATCAATTATGATCAAGGAATTGATAGAGCTTACCTCCTAACGCGTCCTCAAAGTCTTCCTCGCAATCGGGGTCTTCGGGCCGTTGCTCCCGGTTCTCCTCGTCTACGGACGGCGTTAGAGTACGTAAGCTACGTCACATAAAATAATGAAGGCAAAAAGTAATAACGAGGAAAAACCAAACAAAATAGAGTGAAGAGGAAGGTTTAAGGGGCTAGGGTTCGTCACGACGATTCCCACGGTGTCGGAATCGTTGAAAACGGAGCTACGGTTGAAAAGTTATGGTCGTGGGAAGTCCGGGGGTATTTTTGTAAAAATCAGCTAGGGTTTCTATAAAAAAATAAATAATTTTTGGTAATTTTGGGGAAGTGGAGGGGCTTATTGTAATTTTTGAAAAGTTCAGGGGGGCTTTATGTAAAAATCTAAGGGCTCTTAACTAATATATGAAAAGGTCGGAGGGTCTTATGTAAAAGTGGCTTTTACTAGGAATATAGGATTTATTTTCTAAAGGAAAAGGCGGGAAAATCCAGGGGCGTTGATCTTCGGGTCGGGATTTAAATAGGGCGAAGGGGAACGCCCGATCTATTCCTAGCCGTTGATCCTGGATCGGATGGTGGGGATGCGGCGGTGAGGTCCGACGGTGGCCAAGGGCGGCGCGATAGGGAGGCTCGCCGGAATTGAGCCTTCCGGCGGCCGGAGGCGGCCGAGGGGGAGGGGAGAGCACGTCGGGGTTCGAGAGGTAGTGGCGGAGGTGTGGGGAGGGGTGACGACGCGAGGCGGGGCCGGACGGGGATGAGCTGCCCCGCCGGAGCTTGTCGCGGCGGCGGTGAAAAGGGGAAGCGGCCCGGGGCCTTGCTTGCGGGGGAAGGGGGTCGGGGAGGTGTGCGGCATCGTGGCGGAGCCGGGCGGCGCTAGGGCTCGGCTTGAGGGGGACGAGGGTGGTCACGCGGCGAGAGGGGAAGGGGAAAGGCCGACGGCGGGCGGTGGCGGAGCGGAGAGGGAGGGAGGTGAGGAGCTAAGGGGGCGGGACTTGCCCGGGGTTCTCCGGGAGGCGGTGGCGAGTAAGGGAGGGGCGGGGAGGCTTTTATAGTGGTGAGGAGGGGGGATGGCGACGGCGGCGCCATGGCCGTGGTGGCCTCGCCCGCGGCGCGCCGAGCGAGGCGTCGGGTCGGCGCTTGCCGACGAGCGGGCGGCGCGGTTGGCCGGAGGTGGAGACAACGGGGATCCGGGCATGGCGGCGACGGACGGGCGACGCGTGGCGCGGCGTCGGGTCGGCGCGTTCGTCCAAGGGAGGGGCAGCGGCGGCTCGGGCGCGGCGCGGGCTTGACCGTGCGCGCGGAGTTGCGGAGGGGGTGGCGGTATTGCGGTGGGGACGGAGCGGCGGCGACGGCGCGGGCGACACGCGGCGTGCCCGCGTCATGCGCGAGATGAGGAAGAAGGGGGGGGGGCGGGGGAGTTGGGCTGGGTCGGGCCGGAGAGAGAGAGGTCAGGCCGGGGGAGGGAAAAGAGAGTAGGGCGGCTCGATAGGAATAGTGTTCCTTTTCTATTTTCCTTTCTTCACTCCTTAAGTCAAAATAATAAATAAATGAATAAAATCAAATAAATCCCAATGAGTCAAAATAAAATGAAGAAAAATAAAAGTAAAGCAAACAAAATAGAAATAACCAAGTTTGCAAGAGTTAGGTTTTTATTTTAAAAATTCTATGTGTTGTTTTCCTATGTATATAATTAGGTTCTAAATTCCTAGTTAATTTTCGTACATATTTTTTCTGAATAAAATAAAATGATTTATTTAGTGATTTTTAATTTGGCCAAAAACCGGGGTGTTACGGGGGCCAAGAGGATAAGGAAGGGGGAAGGAGCCAAGGGGACGACAGGTCAGGCGCGCGAGCACGGCTGGCGAGGTGCGCGCGGGGTGCGGAGAGTGCGAGGGGGGGACGGCCTCGGTGCGGCCGACGCCCGACGAGCGTCGCGCGCTCGCGGTGCGCGGCGAGGAAGAAGGGGGGCGTTGGGCTGGGCCGGGGTGAGAGGGGCTGGGCCGGGGAGGAGAAAAGTGGGTAGGACGGCCGGTAGCGATTTATTTCCTTTTCTATTTTCCCTTCTTCACTCCTTAAGCAAAAATGAATAATAAATAAAAAAATAAAATCAAATAAATTCCAATGAGTCAAAATAAAATAAAAGTGAATAAAATAGAAACAACCAAGTTTGCAAGAGTTAGGTTTTTATTTTAAAAATTCTATGTGTTGTTTTCCTATGTATATAATTGGGTTTTAAATTCCTAGTTAATTTTCGTAAATATTTTTCCTGAATAAAATAAAATAATTTATTTAGTAATTTTTAATTTGGCAAAAAATCGGGGTGTTACAGGTTCACATCATCTGCTCTTTCTACTTGTAATCAGTATTTTGTATCGAATTTCTAGTTCAGCAATATATTGTTAAAAGTTTCCCACCGCCGGCCCCTGTGCGCCGGCACCCGTCTACGGCGCCACCCTCCCCGACAGGCTGCCCTCCCCGCCGGGTCTCTCCTCCCTGTTGGCCCCTCCTCCTTCGCGCCGTCTTGAGGAGAGGGCCGGATCCGACGGGTTCCGAGTGAGCAGGCGGCCGGATTTGACCGGTGGCGCGTGAATCCGGCCGCCAACGCACGGATACGTTGAGGATTCATTTTTCTATTTTTTTTCTGTTCGGAATATAGTAGCTTGCTTTTGGCCCGGTAGTGGTGGTATTTTGTTTGCTACTATTTCATGAGTGGTAAAACTTCATGAGGAAAATGCTTGTCTCATAAAAATAGTTATGTAATGCCTAATTTTCTATTATTCTTTTATAGGAATATTTTAGTTATTGGTTAGATCATATTAATGAATTGTACCCTCCATTTGTCGAAAATTGCTTTCATCTTTTCACCTTTTCTTCTACTACCTGATTATTTTTTTAACATTTTCCACTCAAGGGATGTTTTTATGCTCATGAGCAAGCCACATCGATTGGTAGGGACGAGCAAGCCATATAGTCTCAATTCTTACTGCAAGAATTTCAAAATATTTTCTGCCTAAAATTTACGACCGACTCCTATGCACCGTCAATTCATCTTGTTAACAATGATTTTAAACCTTATTTCATTCCAACCAAGTTTATGTTTCCGCTCAGAGATTATTTGTGTTCTAGTTTCTATAATTGTACCGAAATTATTTACTTTAAGGAAAGGACGTGTAACTAAAAGCATGCAGGTGAGTAATTCTAAAATCATCATTTTTACTAACAAATATTGATGACAAATTTGTACAAAATCTCTTAACGAGTCTATCCGCAGACAACGACTTGCGACAGGGATGTGGTCTAAGAGCGAATCACGAGTAGGAGGGAATCAGGATGTGAATAATGACTCACGTAGCTAGCCTCTGCTCGTCGGTGCCCTTGGCGACAAACATGCGTGGCCTTGCAGGGTGGGAATCACGAGGCGTCCTCATATTATTTGGCTTGCACCAACCACTTGCATTGCATGCTAAAGAATGATCATCGTACAGTATAGCAGGACTAACAGAGGGCAAGTACATATGATAAAAAAAACAGAGGGCAAGTACAAGCTGCCACTAGCCCACTACAGGAAATGCTTGGTACTCGTTTCAAAATGTAAGTATTTATTGACTTTTTAGAATTGAACTTGACCGTTCGTCTTATTCAAAAAATTTATAAAAATATTGATTATTTTGTTATACTTTGATTTATTGTTAGATATATTTTAAATATGATGTATTTGTTTTTATATTTTTATAATTTTTTGAATAAGACAAACGATCAAATACAATTCTAAAAAGTCAACAAATATTTATATTTTGGAACGGAGAAAATAAAAGAGAGGACCAGAGGTGATGCATCCGCATCAAGGAAAGGACGAGACCCCACATACCTCGCAATTGCCAAGAAAGCAACCTGATGACCTTCATCAAAAGGGGACACCGGCCGGCTCGTACACGCCTTTTGGGGCATGTTTTAGCAATTGCGAGGAATGCAACCTGACCTTCATCAGTAGCTACTTGGAATTTATTCCAAGCGTGACTGGGTTGACCCGGCCAGTGCCCAGCTCCGGCCACTGCTCGAGAACATGCCCATGACGTTCCAAGGAGGTGGAGAAACTGGGTAGGGAATCTTCTCTCAAAAACATACTACCTTGATCCATAAATATAAGCATTTGTTCACTTTTAGAGATCACGTTTGACCACTTATTTTATTTAAAAAATTTATGTAAATACAAAAATATAGAAGTCACACTTAAAATATACATACGAATAAATTAAATTATCATAAAATAAATAAATAATTTATAAATATTTTGAATAAGACGAGTGGTCAAATGGAGGTCTAAAAGTCAAGGAATGCTTATATTTTTAGACGAAGGGTCATGCTAAGTATATCTTATCTAGATAGATAACTTTCATAATCAACGGTAGACAGAGATCAGTGCATCTATTTGTTACCTTTCATATCTCTTTTTAATTTGTATAATACTTTTGACTCTTATTTTAATTAGTATAAAAACAGAAGGCAATAAGTATTGACTAATTTAAATTAGCAGTATAGCCTAACATTTAAGATATGCCATAGCCTTTTTTGCTTTTTATATATCGCTAATCATTTGCTACATTGCCATATATAGATTCATATTTCAAGTGATGAGAAATGATAGAGTTATTTTTAAACATTTATAGAGAGACTTGCTAAAGACAGGACCTCTGGTCTGGGCTGACATTGATCGCCAGTACGATATGCCACGTGCATGCGCAGCAAGACGCGCTGCCACTCGGTTCATTGCGAACTCAGACTATCCACACTTGTGGTGTTCTATTTTCATCTCCGAAAGAGAATATTCTATCATAGTCAGCGAGGTGCATCCATTCATATTCTATATCCATCCTCTATATCAACTACTCAATATTTTATTCAATCATCTCTAACAACCATCTCCTTCTCATCTCTCCTTCTCTTTCCTTTTTCTTTTCTTTTTTAATTTCTTTTTTACAATAGTTTAGCAATCAATTTTTAATTAAATAATAATTTCATTTCCTTTTTTCTTTTTTTTCTTTTTTTCTTTTCCCTTTGCCTCTTTTTTTCCTTTCCCATCTATCCACTTGAAGCATCTCGTAGCCTCCTCCACGCCCGAGTAAACTAGCGGCCCACTCCAACCGCTCCAACCCCCAACGCCTTCGGCGCCCACGGCCCGCCCCACGTCCACGCCCACTGCCGTCGCCGCCCGTGCCCGTGGCCCCCGATCTGTCCATCACGCTCTCTACGCTTGCGCGTGAAGCGGTGGCGGCAGCAGCTACGGTCGAGAACCACCTCCCCGGCGCGCGGCAAGGAGGAGGGGGCGGATCTTGCCGGCGTCGGTGGATCGGGCGAGGAGGAGCGGATCCTGTGGTAGCGACGAGCTCCCGACGGGCGGGTGGAGGCGGAGCCGGAGGAGGTGGCCGGAGGAAGACACCGGCCACCCCCTTCCCTGGCCATCCCATTATCTCTCCCTTCCGGCTTACAGCGTGAAAGAACCGTGGGCATGCGGGTCCCACGCCATGTTGGCGGATAGCGCACCACACTGGTTACCCTGGGAATACCGGACGGGCGAGGAAACGCTTTGATACCGGATGGCTTACAGTACCCGCTGGAGGCGATTTTACGCCATAGTGGTATTGGAGGCCTAGGTAGCAGGCTGCGTACGGTACCCGGTGCAGATAGGCTCAGACGGGCACATGGTGTGGGTCCCGGTGCAGGTACCAGAATTAACAAAAAAAAAAGGCAAAAGGTGCCAGAATTAACAAAAATAAAAGGCAAAAGGTGCCTGCTTTCTTGCTCATTCGCTATCTGCTGCTCAGCTCGTTGACCAGCCCTCCACCATACCTCGAGCACTCTCAGCAGTTGCAATCAGCTCCTCTCCTGCCCTTCTCGTGTTGCTTGCCTGTTGGAAGAAACAAACTTGAGGAATCGGGTCTCTGTTTTGTTTTCCTGGGGTGAGTATGGATTGCAAGAAACCTGTATACTTGTAACAACAACATCCTTTCTTTCCCCATGCATTTCCCCTTCGTTTTCAACAACAGTTTCTGTATGTCAGTATGGATGGCAAGATTTGTCAACGGCTAACTTCCTGTTTCTGGATGCAGCAATCTCAAAGGACTATCTGCTCAGCTCTGGCAGCTTGCTTGCTCGCTCGCCACTGCTCAGCCGGTCGACCACACAGCTCGCCCTCCACCGGATCTCAGCAGTTGCTCCAGAAGGCGCCCTCTTGCCCTGCCCTTCCTGTGTACCTTGCCCGTTGGAAGAAACATGGGATATTTTGGGTAGGCGCCAGAGACAGCAGCAGCGCTTGTAGTACTTAATTAGCGCACAACAAACATCAGGAATCGGGTCTCTGTTTCGTTTTCCTTGGGTGAGTATGGATTGCAAGAAACTTTAACAGCGCTAGTACACTTGTAACAACATCGTTTCTTTTCCCATGCGTTTCGCCGTGTTTTCTAGAGTTTTCTTGTCCAAAATAATTACCACTATTTTTTCACAACTAATGATCATTAGTTGGATCCGAGGGTGTACATTTAATTTCAAAAATTAACAACTAATGGCTATTATTAGGTGTAATATTGTCAAGAATAATATATTTATAATAACTAAAATTCGTCATCATTAATAAGTAAGTAAATTTTTGTACAAATATATTATATTAATCATCATTACTAGTAAGTTAATTAATTCATAGTGCAGTTAGAGATAATTCATAAATAAAAGGTATTAATTTTCAGTGCAATATTACTGAACTACTCCCTAACTAATGGTCATTAGTTGAGGAAAAATAATGGTCATTATTTTGGACCAGAAAACTCCTTTTTATATATATAATCATGCATTTCCCCTTCCTTTTCAACAACAGTATGGATGGCAAGATTTGATAACGGCTAAATAAATATTGTTTCTGGATGCAGCAATCTCAAAGAACTAGGGGGCTTGGGTCTTTGGGGTAGGTTTGCACCATTGACCTGCAGCTGTGCCCTGCTTGCTTGAATTCAGCTCTTCCCGGTCTTATTGAGCACATCGAGTCTTCCTCCCGCGCAGTTAGTAACTTGGGATCTTCTGTACTGGTGCGTGGACTTGAGATATGTTCTCTCTCTGACGATAGCGGCATCTTGTACTATTGGTAGTAACATTTTGCTTACAGTTCCTTCTCTGTACGCAGCAAACTCAGAGATATTCCGGTGGTGCCAACGTGCGGCGAGAGTATGGCTAGCGCCGTGCTCAGTGCAGCTTTTTCGGTGTTGGGCAAGGCGCTAGCACCTCTCACGGACACCGTGTTCGAGGCCTGGGCGGCCAGCAAGGGTCTCGGACAAAATGTTATGGACCTCAAGACGGAGCTACTGCTTGTGAGGGCCACACTCGAGCCTAATCTCGGCTGGAAAATACAGAACCATGACCTAAAGTCGCTATTGAAGGAACTGAAAGGCCTCGGCTATGATGCAGAGGACATGCTGGATGAGCTGGAGTACTTCCGCATCCAGGACAACATCCGAGGAACTTGCAAGGCTGCAGATGAGCTAGCCAACGGTTGCGCCCGCAACCTTGTCCTTAATGCCGGCCACACTGCCAAAGCTGTGGGCAAACAACTGCTTTGTTGTTTGCCCGCATCGTCCTCGTCTGCTGCTGCTACTGGTGCCAGGCGGACGGCACGCAACGCCAACTCCTCAGCACAGCACGTCAACCAATCTAACGGAGAGGCCACCGGATGCGTGCGTAAGCTTGTTTATGGAACTGGCAGCACCATCCGTACTATCGGTAAAAGCATCCCTTGCTCATCCCAGTTGCCACCTGTTCTTGATGATGATGAGGATCATTCTGAAGTGTTGATTCCGTATTTGGTGTTTCATCGGGTGGATGCCTCAAAGAAAATGAGTGATATTGTAAAGGAAATGAAATCCATGCGTACACAGATTTCAAAGATTCTTAGTTCACTGGGCCCAAGCCTAAGAACTACCCCAGAAATTGGCCATAATCGCACCAGCACCATACCTCAGAGTACAGAACCAAAGTTGTATGGGAGGGACCTCGTCATGAATAGCATCATACATGATATCACCAATGGTAAATATTCCGATAAGGATGATCTGACCGTTCTTCCGATTTTTGGTCAACCGGGCATAGGAAAGACTACTCTTACACAATTCATATATAAGAACCAAGAAGTGAAAAGACGTTTCGATGTGAAGGTTTGGAAATGTGTGCCTGTCAACTTCAAGGTGGATAAGCTGCTAGAAGATATTATGGAATACATACCTACAGCTGAGCATGAGACACCAGATACTAAACAAGATCTGATTGATCTGATTGGAGAAAGATTGAAATCTAAAAGGTTTTTGCTGGTATTGGATGATTTGTGGAATACAGTGACGAAGAAGAGTGGAAAAAGCTATTGCTGCCGTTCAGAAAATCTCAAGCAAAGGGTAACATCATTATAGTCACAACTCGGTTTCCAGCCCTGGCAGAAATAATTAAAACAACGAATCGGACAATAGAATTGGAAGGCTTGGAACAACAAGAGTTTGAGCAGTTATTCTTAGCATATATCTTTGGTGATCAGCAACCTAGTAAAGATCAGGTTCCCTTACTTAGAACTGGGAAAAGAATAATGGACAAACTAAAGGGCTCCCCTCTTGCAGCGAAAACGGTTGGTAGATTGCTGAGAAAGAATTTTGAAATATCTCACTGGACTGACGTCCTAGAAAGTAAAGAATGGGAGTCTGCAACGAGTGAGAATGACATTATGCCTGCACTGAAGCTTAGCTATGATTATCTTCCTTTTCATCTGCAACAATGTTTCTTGTATTGTGCTTTGTTCCCTAAAGGTTATAAGTTTTACAAAGAAAATTTAATTGACTTTTGGATTGGGCTAGATGTTGTTTTACAGTCTGATCGTTGGGACAAAAGCATTGAAGATATAGGGCTGACCTATTTGGACGATCTGGTTGGCCATGGATTTCTCAAAAAAGAAGAAGAAAATGAACATAGTTATTATCTTATCCATGACCTGCTCCATGATTTAGCATTGAGTGTTGCAGCATCTGAGTGCCTTGTCATAAATGAGGTAAATGAGAGGTCCTTAAAGATTCAGCAGCCATATGTCAGTCACTTGTGTATCCATATGGATGATGTAGATATTGGTGATTCTACAAGTTATGAAAGTGCCATAAGTGAGATACTAAAGGTGTTGAAGATTGAGCGTTTACAAACTTTGATGGTCTTTGGAAGAGTGGATGAACGCCACACTCATTTTTTGGATGATTTGATAAGAAAGGCAATTGGTCTTCGTGTTCTTCACTTGTCAAAAATGAACTCTCCCATGGAATTTTCAACACTACCCCACCTGCGTTACCTAAGCCTAGAGAGCATTCATAGTAGACAAATTCATTTACCAAGCATGCTTTCTAGGTTTTACCATTTGAGGATTTTGGATTTAGAAAAATGGCGTGGAAGTCTCAACTTGCCAAGCGACATGAGCAACCTCAAAAAATTGGGCCATTTTCGTACCAAAGATGATGAAGATCACTCCAAAATATGTAATGTGGGAGAGCTACAATTCTTGCAAGAGTTAAAGAGGTTTCGAGTCAACAAAGAAAACAATGGGTTTGAACTAAAACAACTTGGAAGTATGAATGAGTTAAGAGAGCTTGGAATATATAACCTTGAGAAAATACATTCACAAGAAGATGCAATTGGAGCAGATATGTTGCGCAAAAAGCACTTGCAAAAGTTGACACTAGACTGGAGCATTGAGCTGCCAAAAAACGAGCGTGATGTACAAGGACTAGTTCTTGAAAGACTTGAACCACAAACAAATCTTCAGGAGCTGTGCATTAGAGGGCACGGAAGTCGTTCTTGTCCAACATGGCTATGCAGTAAGCTCTCTCTCGAATGTCTAAAATCTTTGCATCTAGCTGGCGTAGAATGGGAAGATCTTCCCCCATTGGGACATATGGAATTTCTTCATGAATTAAAACTGAAGCGTATGTCCACACTCAAGGAATTTGGTCCACGCCATTTCGGCAATGTAACAGAGCAAAGCTTTTGCAGCTTAACAAGCCTGAAACTGATCGCCTTAAAAGGGTTGGAAAATTGGGTTATGGGGGGCTATTGTCATTTGCTCTCTCAACTGAAAGTGCTGATCATTAAAGACTGTCCTGATCTCTCGGGCCTGCCTTTTGAGGACAGTACTCTCTACCTATCAAGGCAAGATGAAGAAAGGACAGTACATTTGTTTCCCAACCTACAAAAGTTTCAGATAAAGAGCTGCCCCAAAGTTGTATCGTTACCTCCAATACCTTGGACTCAGACTTTGTCTTTTATCGTGATAAAAGAAGTGGGGTCACGGGTACTCAAGAGTTTGGTATACGAAAAATCACCCTCTCGTGTAAGCTTGGAAATTGATGGAAAGGACGATGATCTGCACAATCTAGATGAGTTATTGGTATTTAGCAATTTGACAAATTTGCAGAGGTTAACCTTGGTTAATTGCCCAGCTCTAGAGTCGAGGCAGTTTCAAATGTTAACATCACTCGACTATTTCGCGGTGGAGGATTCAGATCACTTGTTTGAGTTGTCAGGAAATGATGACGAAGTTGAGTGGCAAAGTCCATTTGAGAAGATGGTAGTCTGTGATAGCCTTGTCACTGGGAAGGAACTGTCACATTTCCTCCCTCATCTCCCAAAGCTCTCTGTACTACGCATAAGGAGTTGCAACAAGATAACACAGATGGGTGCGGCAGTGGTGCAGCAACAGCCGACAACGCATGTACCACTGCTGTCAGCTTCATCTCACCAGCAGCAAATAGCAGAGGTGGTGCAAGAAATAGAGAAGGTAGACGATGGGCTGCTTCTCTTCCCAGCCCATCTGTCTGATTCGCTACGGGAGTTGACCATTCAGAAATGTCCAGAGGTGAGCCTGGTGGTATCTTCTCCTTTTCTTCCTAACAGCTCCAGAGCAGGACGAGGTGGGGAAGGAGGAGGGCTCCAAGCCCTGCGCTCCCTCCAACGATTGACGGTCAACGATTGCCCCAAGTTTCTCACCGCCTACAACAACGTCACATTATCCTACTCCTGTTTCCCTTTCCCATCCTCCCTGACAGACCTCGTGCTCTGGGGAACAGTGGGTATGGAGACGCTGCAACCCCTTGAAAACCTCACCTCTCTCACTCGATTACGTCTATATTCGTATGGAAAGGATTTGAGATCGGATGGCCTATGGCCTCTCATTACCCGGGGTCAACTCAAGGAATTAGGGGTCTTTGGCAGCCCGAGCTTCTTCGCTGGTTCTGACCCCACACAGGGTCTGAAGGATGAAGATCAAGTGCAACTTCTTCACCGTTCATCCAAACTGCAGACAGTCGAGACGGATGACGCTGCAGGATTCCTCGTCAAGTCCATCTGCAGGATCCTCTCTTACTCCCTCACCGTGTTAGAACTTCGTTGGAACGAGGAGGTGTTGTGCTTCACGGAGGAGCAAGAGGAGGCCCTTCAGCTCCTCACCTCCCTCAAGTCTCTCACTTTTTGTTGCCTTCCGAAGCTGCAGTGCCTCCCAGCAGGGCTACATACACTCCCCAAGCTTGAGACGTTAAATATTTTGGATTGTAAACTTGTCGACTCACTCCCAAGAGGCGGTCTCCCCAGTTCACTGTGGAACTTATACGTCTGGTCCTGCGGCGATGAGCTAATACAGCAGTGCAGAAGTTACATCAACGACCATCCCGAAATCAAGCTAAAAGTTAGCAAGGTAACAAATGCTGCTCCTTCTCATCCCCAACACTCATCACTACATTGCTCTTCCTTACTATCACAAGCGTCAAGTCATGCCTTTGATGTTCGATTTACCTCGTTTCTGCATAATCTGAACATTGTTTGTTCTGATCTACCGGTCTGCAGAGATGATTTCAGAGACGGCTTTCATTGAGGCGATGCTGTGCATGCTCAGAAAGCACTGGTTCGGGTCATCTTCTACTATTGCATCTGTATTTATGTAGTCAATTAGCCAACAAAAGAGGAGGTAATCTATGTCATCAAAATACTTTTACTCCATATGCATGTTAGTTCGTCATGTTCTGTAGTCCAATAAATGCCTCAAGGGGAAGGAGTGAAGAAGCATTACAGCAACGTGGGCTTTTGTTGTTTTCTTTAAGTGAATTCCATGCATGTGTAATGCATTGAGATTGCTTTATATTGAATTTCTTGGTTATTCATGCTTGTATCTCTTGATTACTTGAAATGATATATGGTTGAAAGCAATTTATATATTGGCTGGAAAATGTCAGAAGAGAAGCGTGCATGGCGAAGGGCCAATGAACAACATCAATTTATCGACCGCCAGCGTCAGGTATTTGAAAGTTGAAAGTACGTTTTCGGGACCTTTATCCCAACGAGCTTTCGCTGGGAGAACACAAGCTTTGGATTGAAACCATATAAGCACAAGGACAGACGTTAGGAGTTCACCGCTGGCCCAGTACATATGTTTGCGACGGTTGGTCGGAGGATCGACACGTCGTCGGCCATGTGCTGCCGCTACAGCCGACAAGAGACGTGGTATATAGGTACTGTGTGTTGCATGTCACGTAGACAGTGTCCATGCCTGACCGATCGATCCATGGACCTTGCCTGACGCGCGCGCTGCCTGCTGCCCCGATCGATCATCCGGCCGGACTTCCGTGATCTCCTGCGCTTGGATGCATGCTGCACCACATTCGTCACATCTCTGCACAAACACTAGCTCTATACACGCCGTGCCCGTGCCCGCAAGAGCAAGCGCCGGCGCACGAAGCATGCCATGGAGAGGGTCCTACGGAGCGGCGACGGCGATCGCGGAGGTGGTAGTTGGCTTCGAGGGCACGGCAAGATGCATGGCGGTGGTGGGCCGGGTCTTGAGCACGCAGGCCCCGATACCACAGTAAACTGCACTTGACCCTCTTGCAGCTGTCGAGATCGCCTAGACGCACGCAGACGAAAATTATTTCTTTATTACGCCGCAGACGTGGCCAACGCAGACGAAGCTGGGTAGCATGGTGGGGAGGTGTTTTTTTTTTTGATTCTATGGTGGGGAGGTGTTCATCGCCTGTGTGGATGTTAAACCCTTAACCCGATGATAGACTAGCTAGTCAAGCCAGGCCGTGCCGATTGACGCGTCGCTTTCGAGGTCCAGTAAATAATGGCTATTATTTTCTCTCAACTAATGGCCATTAGTTAGATCTAACGGTGTAGATTAAATTTTAGAAGTTAATAACTAATGGCCGTTAGTAAGGGTAATATTGTCAAAACAATATGATTATAATACAAAAATTCATCATAACTAATAAGTTAGTCAATTTTTACATGAATATGTTATAAAATATTTATTTTAAATTTGATTAATCATCATCATTATTATTGTAGTCAAGTTTTAGTGTATCTAACACTAGTTTGTATGATAAAAAATAGTAATTTTGTAGTGCAATTACTAAAATACCCTTAAACTAATGACCATTAGTTGAGAAAAAATAATGGCCATTATTTTGGATCTGAAAACCTCTCGCTTATTAACCAGATGGGAGATCCAGTTAATCCGGGACGATTGACGCGTCGCCTTCGGGCTCAAGTTGCCGGCAGTACTTGCAGTAGTCAGCTAGATGCCAGGAGGTACATATAGCGCTAGGAGCGTGCAGTGCAGCTGGTGCCGGTGACCACCACACACAAGTCTCCGAAGCCAGAGCATCGACCGGCAAAGCAACCGCCTGTTCAGTGTCCACCAATATAAATGGCCACCGTCGCTAGCAAATTAAGACGACCTCGGTCATGGAGGCGCCGCTGCACCACTCCCCTGTGCCGATGACCGTACCAGGGATGCCACCGCGGTAGCACAACGCCATCATATGGGTACCCTTAGTGACGGCCAAATGGGCCGGGCCAAACGGACGGGCACGAAGCACGAAATTTTTGGCCCGACCCAAGCACGGCACGCCCGATTAATTTTATGTTGGGCCAGCCCATTAGCCCGTGCAAGCCGTGCTATGGGCCGAGGGTCAAGCACGATGGGCGGCACGGCACGAAATTAAATATATTATATATTTCATGCTATACACCAAAGATAAAATACTCTAATGATAAAGCATGTGCCTCCTACCTTATGGGTTTTAAAATGGCATGCCTTTTAAAATCATGCTACAGAGCAGCTCACAAGCAAGCTCTACGCCAGGAAATTTCTCTCTCGGGAACTTGTAACAGCCTTGTATAAAAGACTTGTAGCTCAAGATTCGAATAAAATGAACAAGTTTGAATCGAATTCAAATGTGGTGGCGGGATTTAAATTCGCGAAGCTATTATTTGAATTTCCGTCGCTTTGGACCAAATCTCTCCGCGGCCTAACTCCCTCTCTCACTCTCGCGCAGCCCCACACCGGTCCGGCCCGCATGAACAGTTCTCTTCTACCTTTCTCTCCTCTCCACCCCGCGCGCGTACGGCACGGACGCCGATGCCTCCACGTGTCGCGCGCACGGTTTGCCGTCCAACCCCAACCACTCCCTCCGCCTTTATCCGACTACAAGAACCTCCCCAAACCGCCGCCACTCCCTCGTTCCCCCTCACGCGCCGCCGGGCGCAACCCTAACCCTAGAGCCGTGCCGCCGTCCGCCTCTTCCCCGCCGCTTCCCTCTCGGTGAGTACCAAGGCCATCGGCATGACCCTCTTCTCTCGCTGATTCTCGTGATGCTCATGGTTACTTCTCCGGTGCGAGTGTAGCGGACGAGCGAGCCCCATGGAGTTCACGGCCGCCGGGAACCTCATCGTCGTTCACCTCCCTCCGGTACAGCTCATCCTTTCTCTCTCGGTGTTCCGCACTCTCCGTCACACACCGTGTCTGTTGGTGCTAATCCTTGGCCTGTTGTCTCTTCGTAGCACGGGAGCGTCGAGCTCACGGTCACCACCCGTCTGCTGCTTGTCGCCCATCACCACCGTCCGGGTAGCCGTCCTCGTCGCTAGGCCAACCCGGATCTCCTCCGTCCAAGCCCAAGCCTACGGAAGATTCTTGGTGAGCTGCCGCACCCAAACCCCTCCTTTTCCCGTCGAATCTGTCATGTTTCCTTGCTTCCCGTCGTTTTTCCGCCGCTGCATCCATGGATGCCGGTGAGGCTTAGCTTGCGCGCACGCTCATGCTTGTACTGTGTGGTTGAGAAGCTTCGCTTAGTGTTGAGGAAGCTCTTACGTGCGTCTTGGCGAGGGTAGGGACGAGCTTCCCTAGATCCACGGTGAACCGTGGTTGCGCCGCCGCGGAACTCGCCGCCGACGAGTCTCCGACGACCTTTCTTGGTCGAGACCTAGTACAATAGGTTCGTGGAATCACGAGCGTCATTTTGGTGTCGTCAATTTTGAGCCTTGCGCACCCTTGGGGTTTTCCCTCGAACACCGCCACGGGCGAGCACTCCGATGAGCTCGGGACGCTCGTCGGAGGTGTGTGGGTGCTCGTCTTTGGTGGTGGTTGATGCGCGGCGCCGAGCTACGTGTTCGGGTGGTCGCGGAAGGGTCGCCGTCGAGCCGGAGCGCCGGGCGAGAGAGATTCCGAGGGCCGCACGGCGGAGCGAAACAGCGCCGCCCGTGCCGGCGTCGGTGACGTCGGCGTGACGTCGGCATGACGTCACTCGGGGGCCGTCACGTTGGGATGAGTCCATGGCGCCTTGTTTGAATTCCGCGTGGACTTGGTCCATGTGGACCGTAGAGAGAGGCAGAGAGAGAAGGGCCCCGTGGGCCCGGTGCACTGAACAGTGTGGACCGAGGGATTTTCTTTTTCCCAAATTTCTAGAAATGCCAATAATCCATTTTTCTTTGGAAATTCATATGTTTTTCATGGAGACTCGAGAAAAATACGCGGTCGGTTGCGTTGGACTTGTAGCGACGTACTCTACACGTTAGTGTAGTTGTTGGTCATGATCTAGTAGCATAAATTCCGTCGTTCGTTTCGTCCTTTTTCTATTGCCTCAATTTGCGTGCCTAACCCTTTTTACGCGATCCGTATGTCAGAGGGTGCCGAGGAGTTTCCACCGGAGTAGCGGTTTAAGGAGTTTCCACCGGAGCAGCCATACGAGTACCCCGACCCGCTCGGGACCAACGTTTCCATGGCAAGCCGCAATCCTTGACCACTCTTGTACCTATTTAGCAACTTACATTAATTGACTCATGCATATGAATTGTTACTTGCACCTGTAGTATTCCCATGCCATACCATGCTTTTCTTGCCATCGATTGCCATAGGATGTTTTATTGTTACTACTCGCATGCTTAGTGATTGCTTAGTTGCTTAATTAAACCCCACATGATAATTATACATGTTTTGTGTTAAATAAATTATAGGTGCTTCTTAGGTGTTGAGTTTACGTACTAGATACCCTGTAGGACTTTACGGAGGCGAGTGTAGGTGATTAGGTGTTGGGAGACTTTTGGGGAGACCCTATTTGGAGAGTGCTCGTTGCGGGCACGGTTGTGTAGGGACTTTGGGTTATGGAGTCCTTGTCGTGGTGGTACTTGTTGTTGTTGAGATTGTGGTTTGAGGAGAGGGATTGGTGACTCGCCCGGCAGCTTGAGGACCGGTTCTTGTGCTTGCTTCCTCTTTGATTTACTAGCATACCACGTGACCCGCAATCGCCTTTGCACCCTGGAACAAAAAAGTACTGCAAGTCACAACGAGCTTCGGTTTTCGGAAAAAGAATGCAAGTCGCATCATAATAACAAAAATATTGATTGAAAAATATGGGTCATACTTTCATAACTTATAAAATTTGCAATAGAACATCTCCTTTAATAAGCTAAAAAATTGAGTATTAAATCTAGTTGTAACTTTTGGTGTAAGTTCCAGTACTATTCATTATAAATATCTCTCTTTTTCTTTGCTGCATTTTTGAATAATTTTTTGGGTACATCCGATGTTTTCTTTTTGCAAGATGTGTCATATGTAGTGCATATTTGACGGTTAAGAAGCATCTCACCTCTTGCAACTCTAAATATGCAATTGCGAGCTGCTACTCGTCCACGAGAGGCGAGTTCGAGGGAGGTGCTCTCCGCGATGGCTGCCGTCGTCCTCCTCGACTCCGATGGCCTCCGGAGCTATCGTGAGGAGTGGAGGACCACGGATTTGCTGTCGGTGGAGGGGCTAGGTCCTAGGTTCCTTAGGTTTACGCTTTTAGGGTTAGGTTTCCATTGACGGCGGCCACGGCGCGGTGGAATAAGGTCCTCTCACTCTTCCTCGCCTCATAGTCATTTCTCTCCGACGTCGGCGGCAAGTCCGTGGAGGTGGGGCTCCGGAGGAGCAGCCCTGTACAGGAGTGTTTGGCTGATGATGCGTGGCCTCCGAGGAGGTGGTGCGGTCGCCGGCCGTCCGGTTCCGGGTGCAAAGGCGGTTGCGGGTCTTGTGGAAGATGGAGAAGTGGATCGACGTAGGGCTTCCCTTTGCGTCTATTGTCATCGACGGCGGGATCAGATCTACGGCCATGAGATTTCGGGGCGTCCCTGGCCGATGAGCTCTCGGCGACGGCCTCATCCCGTCTCGAGCGGCGGGTGTCTTCTAGGGCTCTTTTCAAAGCTTTCAAGTGATGGGATCCCTTTGGCCATGGGTCGGATGGTGGCCGGTGGCGCGCTTTCCCTAGTGGGCAACAACGTTTTCGACGATTGCGGCGAGCTCGGCTTTTAGGGGCTTGTTTGTAATTTTCATTTCTTCTAAGGTCCTCCGAGCAAGATGGCTGGGACAGCTGTACCTTCGTATCCTTCCAGTATGTATCTGTACTCAGATGTGTACGGGTACGTTTTCGTTAAGTATTAATGCAGGCATGTTAAATAAAAAAACTCTATATATGCAATTATTATTTTAGTATAGCATCGATGCAATAATTCGTAAATTGCATGTGTTTAGTATGAGTGTTAACGTACTTAACTCATGCAAATGTTTAATACTAGCACTGAAATAAAAGTTGTAAAATATATTTCAGAAAAACGTGAACATATGCTTCATCATGTACTGTGTATTACCTTGTAATATTTAAAATGCATAAATTTTATGCAAGAGGCAAAATATAAAGTGAAAATCAACTGGAGTAGTGTTGACGGTCGTTATGGTCCAATTTTACCGTCAACATGTTGCATCTTTTTGAATCAAACACCATCACCAAGAATAGACATAGGGATTATTTCTAACAAATTCCACTAGTCTTGGTGAAATTATGAATGCAGGTGCAATTCATATGAAAACGAGGGAAAACATGCACGAAACATGGACTTTGCAATCGACGGATTTTCCCGGACTAAAGAATATAGTCCAAAAGCCCAAAACCACAAAACAGAGCCTCAACATCAAACCAAGCAAGTGGATTGGGCCAGTACACAGCCGGAGGAAGGCACCGAGAGAAGAATCAAGCCCGGGGAGTCCAGGCCGGTTCGGCGAACCACCCTAGTGGGTTCGGCCGAAGCGACAGTGGGCCCCACGGCCCATCTTTCTCCGGCGGTTTGTCACCGACGTCCGGAGGTCGGTTCCACCTGCAATTAATGCCACCGACGTCCGGAACCGCCTCCAAGTTGCCGACCTTCCAAGGCTATAAATAAAGGGCTACACCCCCTCTCTCAACACACCACCAACATCAAGATACAAGACAAAACTCTCATCCTTAGGCCAAGGGCCTCTTGTATTTTAGTAGAATAGGAGAGAGGGCAAGGAAGAGAAAGGAGTGTTCCTCCCTTTTGTAAAGTGGAGTAGTATTTCCTTTTCTTTTACCTTGGCGTGTAAACACTCTTTTTGGTGATTTATACGTGGTGATCTACTTATCTATCGTGACATATCTTTGTGTTAGACGTAATTCTTGTTATACTTGTTTGCGGGATCATCGCTTCGCAAGAAGTGCTCTAGCTTTCGAACTCGGTTCTAGGCCGAGGCTAGAGTAGTGGTCAATAGCATAGACGTGGTGTCTAGGCTGGAGATCGCCTTTGTTTGCTGTGTGCCCCACGGTTTGTAGAGGTAGGTGGCGGGAAGTGACAGCCACTGTCATCCAAAGGAACCCTCCACGTTCGGGTACATAGTAGAGCTTTCGTAGACCGGAGTGGCTTGGCGGACCAAGCCTAAGACGGTGCCCGAAGTAAACAAGTCTAGCTTGCGTTCGTCTACCTTTAAAGGATAAATAGATAAGAGTCACCCTCTCGACCCTATTTTGCTACGTTGTCTTGGTTGTCCTTGGGTAAACTAACCTTGTTGCAGAAATACTCTGTTCCCTGCGGATATAAATACGATACCTTGGAATACTCCCGGGTGAAGTGCTACAACGGTATTCCGTGCGCTTGCGGATTTATTCGTGACGTAAGAAATACCAACAAGCATTTACGGCGCCGTTGCCGGGGAACGGTTGTTATCTTTGTAACGAATCAGGTTTGCCCTCGTAATCTATCTTACTTACCGTTCTGTTTTTATTTTTTCCTTACATTCAAAATTTCACAAAAACATATCATGGAGTCACACCCAACCATCCAATCTTTCTCCACTCCACGGGGTGAACTCTTAGAGCCACCATCATCATCACAACCTATTTCTTCACCTGGCTATGAGTTCTCCCCCGATTACATTTCGATGATTAGAGGTTTATCCTTTTCGGGTTTTAAACATGAAAATCCTTATGAACACTTGCGAGAGTTTGAACATTTGTGTTCATGCCGATTGATCCATGGCTTGACACAAGAAACATTGAAGTGGAAGTTGTTTCCCTTCTCTCTCAATGAGAAGGCGAAGCAATGGTACACTTACACCGCTAAGAGAGTGAACGGTGATTGGAAAGAATTGCGAGACAAATTTTGTCTAGCATTCTTCTCCGTATCTCGTATCACTTCTCTACGAGCGGAAATAATAGGCTTTCGACAAGAAGAAAAGGAAACCTTAAGTGCGTCATGGATTCGGTTCTGTTCTCTAACGGACTCGGACCAGAATTGTTGCTCCCCGAACCCGTTTTATTACAACACTTTTATTCGGGATTGAGCAACGATACCGCACTTTATCTTGACACGGCCGCGGGTGGATCTTTTTCTCATAAGACCATAGCGGAAGCACACGAACTTTTGGATCGAATTGTGGAAAACACACCTTTTCCGCTGACTTACTCGTAGAGCCGGAGTCGGAAGATGAGGAACTCGTTGTGCAAGAGACACAACACTTGGTGCCCATGATGGAGCACCTAGCACTCGAGTCCTCATCTAACACAAGAACAATGATAGAGGAAGATGAACCTCTTGATTTCCCATTTGAGTTCAAGGAAGAAATTTTTGAAGATTTTGGAAACACCTTGAACTACTCCTATCAAAAGAAACCAAGCACTCCTGCACCAACTCCCGAACCTATTGAAAAATCTCTTCTCTTAAAAACTGTTCGGAAGTTGACAGCAATCATGAGCGATGAATGGTTGATGGAAAACGAACTTTCTTCGGAAGTTCTTCGACTTGATCATCCTAGATCAACCATTCGTGGCTCAATTCGGGGAGTAATGGTAGATGTTCTCTATAATCCTCTAGTAGGTGCCAACATCATGTCCGAATCTTTTGCTTCAACTTTATTTGGAAACGAGACATGGGCACCTTCCGACAAACTCCTTAAAGCCTCACCGGGGCAATTTTTTGAGAGTTTGGGGATCATTAGAGATGTTTGCATTAAGCGTAATGAAGCGAGAGGTTTCCTTGGACTTTCACGTTTCGGAATCCCGGATTTCGATGTTTTGGTCGGTCATCCCATAGAAAAGCTTTTCTTAGGGATATCACCTTCAGGAACCTTAGACTTCACCCTCGGCAAGAAAACTTTTTCTCTTCCTATCGTTCATGCACAAAACTCTTTTGCCGAGGAGCCGCTTGTGGAAGAAGAATGCATGGAGGAGGTTATGGCAATTTTTCCTCATGAAAACCCCGAATCATCCTTAGATGAAGATGCTCTTGATTTCATTTTGGAAGAGGATGATTCGGCGGAAACTTTTGAGCTGCCCGAAACTTTTACACCTACGCCACCTCCCGTAGAGCTCAAAACTCTTCCACCGAGGCTTGCGCTACGTTTTTCTTCACGGAAATCCCGAAACCCCTGTCATCATAAGTGACAAGCTTCCGGAGGAGGAAACTGCAAAACTCTTAGCCGTGCTAGAAAAACATCACTCCGTTTTTGGGTACTCGCTTGGAGACCTCAAGGGAATCAGCCCTGCTCTTTGCACCCATCGCATTCCCATAGACCCCGATAGTACACCATCTAGGGAACCTCAAAGGAGGTTGAACAATGCGATGCGGGAGGTCGTTAAAAAGGAGGTCTTAAAACTTTTACATGCTGGCATTATCTATCCTGTTCCACACAAGCGAGTGGGTGAGTCCAGTGCAGGTTGTACCCAAGAAAGGAGGAATGACGGTCGTCCATAATGACAAAAATGAGTTGATCCCTCAACGCACCGTCACGGGATGGAGGATGTGCATAGATTACCGAAAACTTAACAAGGCTACAAAGAAGGATCATTTTCCGCTGCCCTTCATCGATGAGATGTTGGAACAGCTGGCAAATAATTCTTTCTTTTGTTTCCCGATGGGTATTCAGGATATCATCAAATCCCCATCCATCCCGACGATCAAAGTAAAACCACTTTCACATGCCCCTATGGAACTTACGCCTATCGACGAATGTCTTTTGGGCTTTGCAATGCACCTGCTTCTTTTCAACGTTGCATGATGTCTATCTTTTCCGACATGATCGAAGAGATTATGGAAGTATTCATGGATGATTTCTCTGTTTATGGAAAAACCTTTGATCATTGTTTAGAAAATTTAGACAAAGTCTTGCAACGTTGTCAAGAAAATGATTTAGTGCTCAATTGGGAGAAATGCCATTTCGTGGTTAGAGAAGGCATAGTTCCGGGGCATTTGATTTCCGAAAGGGGGATAGAGGTGGACAAAGCTAAATTAGAAGTTATAGAAAAGCTTCCACCTCCTGTGAATGTTAGGGGCATTCGCAGCTTTGCAGGACATGCGGGGTTCTATCGTCGTTTTATCAAAGATTTCTCTCAAATTGCTAGACCCCTTACAAATCTGCTTGCGAAGGATGCACCCTTTGAGTTTATCGATGAATGCATGACTGCTTTCACTACCCTTAAGAATGCACTCATCTCAGCGCCAATTATCCAACCCCCGATTGGACGCTGCCTTTTGAGATAATGTGTGATGCTAGTGATTTTGCTTGGGGGCTGTTCTTGGCCAAACTAGAGATAAAAAGCATCATGCAATCTCCTATGCAAGCAAAACCTTGACTGGAGCTCGGTTAAATTTACACTACCACCGAAAAAGAGCTCCTTGCTGTTGTTTTTGCTTTTGATAAGTTTAGATCCTACTTGACTGGAGCAAAAGTCATTGTTTACACCGATCATGCTGCTTTAAAGTTTTTGCTCAATAAGAAGGATGCTAAACCTCGTTTGATACGATGGGTTCTTCTACTCTAAGAGTTTGATGTAGAAATCCGTGATAAGAAAGGAGTAGAAAATTCCGTGGCAGATCATTTGTCGCGTATACAATTCACTAACCTGCAGGAATTACCCATCAATGATTTCCTACGCGACGACATGCTGCTCCTAGTGAGGGACTCACATCCATGGTACGCCGACATTGTGAACTTCATGGCAACGGGGTACGTACCACCTGGAAAGAGCAAGAAACGACTCATCTATGAGAGTCGCCGTCACTTATGGGAAGAGCCCTTCCTTTACCGTGTCTGCGCCGATGGATTGCTAAGGCGATGCGTGCCCATACCCGAGAGCACACGAATCATTGAGAAGTGCCATGCATCGCCATACGGGGGACACTACGGCGTGTTTCGTACACGAGGCCAAGATATGGCAAAGTGGCTTCTTTTGGCCAGCCATGTACGAAGACACAAAGGAATTTGTCGAGCGATGCCCGGAATGTCAAAAAGTTGGAGGCATCACGGCAAGAGATGCAATGCCCCTCAACTACAATTTACAAGTCGAGCTCTTCGACGTATGGGGCATTGACTTCATGGGACCGTTCACCAAGTCACATGACTGCGAATACATCTTGGTGGCGGTAGACTACGTGTCTAAGTGGGTGGAAGCAATGCCTTGCGGGGCCGCAAATGCCAAGCATGCTCGCCGGATGTTCCACGAAATTATCTTCCCAAGGTTTGGAACACCGAAGCTAGTAATAAGCGACGGAGGGTCTCACTTCATTGATAAGACCTTCCGAAGCTTCCTAAGAGAACTTGGATCAAGGCATAATATCGCTACTCCATACCACCCTCAAACCGGTGGGCAGGCCGAGACCTCAAACAAGCAAATCAAGCGGATCCTGCAAAAGACCGTAACAGAAATGGGGAAGGGATGGAAGGACAAGCTACCCGATGCACTATGGGCATACCGTACAGACATACGAGACACCCATAGGCATGTCCCCATACCAGCTCGTGTACGGGAAACATGTCATTTACCCGTCGAGATGGAACACCGAGCGTATTGGGCCATCCGGAAATGGAACATGGACCTTAATGGTGCCGGACGCAAAAGAAAAATGGAGATAGCTGAGTTAGAAGAATGGAGAGACAAAGCTTACCACAACTCAGCTATATACAAAGAAAGGACAAAAAGGTGGCACGACAAAAAGATAAAGATAAAGGTATTTAAGGTTGGAGATAAGGTCTTGCTATTCAATTCACGGGTGAAACTCTTCGGGCATGGAAAATTAAGAAGTAAATGGGACGGACCATACACGGTTATTGACACCTCGTCACATGGAGCAATCACACTTCAAGACGACGAAGGTAAAATATTTAAGGTAAATGGTCAGCGCCTTAAAATTTATTTCGAGCCCGATAAAGATAAAGAATTTGATGTCATGCACTTGATTAATTTAAATTTTCTCTCATGATAGCTCTTTCTTATCTATCACCCGTAGTAGCTCTTTCCCTGAAATAATTTTAGCAAGCAATCAACCGAGAAAAGAAGGGGACCGAGAGGGGCCCACTACGGTTCGGCCGAACCCCCTTGCTGGTTCGGCCGAACCGATACTGAACCCCAAACGGTCACTTTTTTCTTTCATCTTTTGTCTCCAACGGTCACAAGATCAAATCTCCCTGCTTAGTGCCTTCCATGCTGCGGGAAAAATCAAATTAATTCTTTCCATGCTTTTATCTATAAATGAAGGTGTTTTCTTTCATTTTTCCCTTGCACCTTTCTTCCACCTTGTCCATTTCGCACAAAAAAAGCTTTTGCCCAGCACCATGGACAGCAGCATCCCAAGCCTCGACGTCTCCGTCACCACCAGCGAGCTTTGCCGCCAAGTCGGCCTCGAAGACATCCTTGATCATGTCTCCATTCCCGGCGAGCAAGCCTTGATGATCCATGATCTACCGCTCGCTATTGAACCTCCACCCACAGCAGCAAGAACACCCTCCAAGAGCTCTCCCGCTGCTGTGGCACCTCGCCAAAAGAAGGGAAATCTACCCCCAAGAAGAAGAGCGCCGACGCCGCCGACAACGCTCTCCTTCCCGGAGAGAAGTACGTCGGCACCCTCGCTACCAAGAGCGGGCAGGTGGTGCACCATCAATATGAGGGCGCAACCTGCCTAGCCCCATCAAGGAGCCCGGCGAGAGGTTCAAGATCAAGGGAATCCGCGGTGGCGGAAAGCAGCTCATCCCGCCGCTCACCTCGGCGGAAAGAGAGACGCCGCGAATCCGTGGGCGACACTCCTCCTAAGAGGATAAGGAGGCGTCTCTCTCCCTCTCCCATCAAGAGGGCAGGGGGAATGTATGAAAGCGAGGAGGAGAAAACTCCTAAAAAAAGCCCCTACCAAATCCTCCTCGCTAAACACGTTGATCTCCGCGAAGCCCATGAACGCCTACGTGACAATGTCGCGGAGATCAAAGACGCTATTGAACACTTGAAGGATGCCCGGGCGAGCCATCGCCGCAGCACCAACTCCAAGATCAAGCGTCTCTTCAAGGACGCGGGGAAGGAGGACGAATACGACGTTTAAAATGAACCTTCCCGCGTTCATCATTTCCCGTGAGCACGTTTAGTTTAATTTCTTTTTTTCAATCATTTTTCAAATTCCTCAAGATTGTAATGCGCCTGCTCTTTTAAATTTTTAATCATATTAGTGCTCCCGGTCTTCCCTTACCGGTAGAGCAAGTTTTGTTTCGAAATATCTTTGTCTATTTTGAAGAAAACAGGCAAAAAGGTAAGTGTGGGGGGGACATCGCGGAAAGCAAAGACAAACACACGCGTAGCGCGCAGAAACATCACGAGGAAAACAACACAAACACAACCTGCGAAACAGAGCACCGGTGGGGCCCAGGCCGGTTCGGCCGAACCCACAAGGGTGGTTCGGCCGAATCCTGGTGGGTCCCACTCAGCCCTCGCTTCCTCGTGGCACTTGAGTTTGTTTCCCACACTTCCTTTTCGCCTACTTTATTTGTCAAGTTCATTACGAGACGCGAAAAACAATTACTAAAACTTGACCAACTAAAACTTGGGAAGATTTCTTTTGAATACCTTTGAAAATCTCAAGTCTCTCCCTAATGCTCTCATGATGATCTTGCACACTTTTTATTACTCGCTTCATCACCACTTGCCTGTGAACAAATAATCAAATCCATAGGACCCATGTTTTTCTAGATTATTGGCAAGTGTGATATGGCTCGACAAAATGATCTTATACTTAGCTTACCGAGTCCTTGGGAATTTTATTTCACAAAACAAAAATACCATGGCTTCATGCTCCTCTCTTGATACAAAAATTCCTACCAATGCCATATGATGATCATACATTGCAAAACTTACATACATATGCTGCTTGTGATTGCAATGAGCTTTACCAAAATTGAGTGACCCTAGAGAGAAACTTGTCATGCTCTCTTGATCAAGATCACGTACACTCCACCAAAAAAAAAAAAAAAAAAGGGCTAAACTCCTACACTGGGAGCTAGCACCCCACCAAAATAAAGACACTCCTCGTTTGCACCTCTTTTTACCTCTCTCTCTCTCTCTCAATCACGCATAAACGAGACATGGCTATGTAAAAAAGAAAAGCTCACACGAGATGAGCAATGAAAAGAAAGCTCACAAAGATGAGCAATGAAAAAGAGAAAAGAAAAGAGATGCTCAAGCATAGAGCAAGAAAAGAAAAGAAAGAAAATAAAAAGATAGCCATGTCTCGAAAATGCAAAATAAAGAGAGGTCAATTGCAATAGGAGTTGTCACTTTTTCATATCCATACACACACGCACTTCTTGATCAAGGTTGCATGACTTGGCTTCTCCATGGATCCTTTCTTTTGGCTTAGCAATATTTATGATACAAGTATGCCTCTCTCATTCCCTGCCGAGCTCCACATACAAGCCTAAGAAGTAGGAAAAAGAGAGGCAACACAATGCCTTGGTGAGGAAAACACCTTTTGAGCGATTCAAGAGAATCGAAGAGGAGCGGGAGTCATGTTGTTTATTTTCAAAACTTTCAAAAACCCAAGGTGCTTAGTGAGCAAAAGTATAGTGACTTGAGTCATGAGCTGTTCCACTTATCAATCATCCAAGAATGCATGTTAGCCACCGTCATGTTCACAAGTAAAACGGTGTGGCTTGTAATAACATGTGTGCGGGTCTCTAAGGGGAGAGATCTCTCAACTTACGCTCCCACCTTTACTCGAGGACGAGCAAAGAGCTAAGTGTGGGGGTCTTGTTGACGGTCCTTATGGTCCAATTTTACCGTCAACATGTTGCATCTTTTTGAATCAAACACCATCACCAAGAATAGACATAGGGATTATTTCTAACAAATTCCACTAGTCTTGGTGAAATTATGAATGCGAGTGCAATTCATATGAAAACAGGGGAAAACATGCACGAAACATGGACTTTGCAATCGACGGATTTTCCCCGGACTAAAGAATATAGTCCAAAAGCCCAAAACCACAAAACAGAGCCTCAACATCAAACCAAGCAAGTGGATTGGGCCAGTACACAGCCGAGAGGAAGGCACCGAGAGAAGAATCAAGCCCGGGGAGTCCGAGCCGGTTCGGCCGAACCACCCTAGTGGGTTCGGCCGAACCGACAGGTGGGCCCCCCGGCCCATCTTTCTCCGGCGGTTTGTCACCGACGTCCGGAGGTCGGTTCCACCTGCAATTAATGCCACCGACGTCCGGAACCGCCTCCAAGTTGCCGACCTTCCAAGGCTATAAATAAAGGGCTACACCCCCTCTCTCAACACACCACCAACATCAAGATACAAGACAAAACTCTCATCCTTAGGCCAAGGGCCTCTTGTATTTTAGTAGAATAGGAGAGAGGGCAAGGAAGAGAAAGGAGTGTTCCTCCCTTTTGTAAAGTGGAGTAGTATTTCCTTTTCTTTTACCTTGGCGTGTAAACACTCTTTTGGTGATTTATACGTGGTGATCTACTTATCTATCGTGACATATCTTTGTGTTAGACGTAATTCTTGTTATACTTGTTTGCGGGATCATCGCTTTGCAAGAAGTGCTCTAGCTTTCGAACTCGGTTCTAGGCCGAGGCTAGAGTAGTGGTCAATAGCATAGACGTGGTGTCTAGGCTGGAGATCGCCTTTGTTTGCTGTGTGCCCCACGGTTTGTAGAGGTAGGTGGCAGGAAGTGACAGCCCTGTCATCCAAAGGAACCCTCCACGTTCGGGTACATAGTAGAGCTTTCAGTAGACCGGAGTGGCTTGGCGGACCAAGCCTAAGACGGTGCCCGAAGTAAACAAGTCTAGCTTGCGTTCGTCTACCTTTAAAGGATAAATAGATAAGAGTCACCCTCTCGACCCTATTTTGCTACGTTGTCTTGGTTGTCCTTGGGTAAACTAACCTTGTTGCAGAAATACTCGTTCCCTGCGGATATAAATACGATACCTTGGAATACTCCCGGGTGAAGTGCTACAACGGTATTCCGTGCGCTTGCGGATTTATTCGTGACGTAAGAAATACCAACAAGTAGCACTTTATTCGGGATGGAGGAGGCAGCGGTGTGGGTGCGCCAGCGCAGGGGTGGAAGGGTCGGCGGGCGGAGCGACCCGGCTGGGAGGGCAGCTCTGGCGAGGAGGGCGGCACCGCGGAGGGTCACCAATGGTGAGGGGGCCGGCAGTGTGGGTGGGTCAGCGTGGAGAAGAAGGGGCTCACGAGGAAGAGCGACCCGGCGGGGAGGGCGGTGCCGTAGAGGGGCGCCGGCGGTGAGGAGGCCGCCGCGGAGGGGTCGGCGGTGAGGGCGAGCCAGCGTAGAGGGGAGGGGCCGGTGGGGAGGGCTGCACCACGAAGGGGCACCGACGGTGAGGGTGCTGGTGTAGAAGTGGCTATTGACGATCATTAGGTACCAATTTCGACCATGAATATAGAACCAAAAATAGGAAGACTTGGCATTTCATACACGCATATTAGATAGGATTAATAATTTTCCACTTGCCTTGGAGGAAACATGTGCATTCGGGGAGTAAATTGAGCCAACTTACATTGTTTGAGGGGGTAAAGTGAGCTAAAATTTTGTTCGGGGTTTAATTTAAACATAGTGAATTGTTCGGGGAGTAAAATAGACTTTTTCCAATTAAAAACACCGTTTCGGAAAATGGGATGGTGACAACTAGATATCACATGGATCAATGACGCGGCTACACGGGATTCCTCGGTGAAAATCGACATAGAACACAAGGGAATCCACGTGCCGGCCCACCGGAGGAAGCACCGGGCCAAAGGCCCAACTCCCTGGTTGGCCGACCCGGCCCCCTCGATCGATCGACCTAGGAGTGAGGCGGTTGGCCTCACCCTTCCACGTGGTACTTACTCCGGGGATTTATAGCATTGGTGCATGGCGATGAGGCTGTTGGCCTCACCCTTCCACGTGGTACTTACTCCGGGGATTTATAGCATTGGTGCGTGGCACTCGCCTTGGCGGTTAGTCGGCCTTACCAACCGTGACATCCCCTCCGGGACACCCGGGAATCGGAACAGAGGAACACTCGGCGAAGCGAGTTACAACGAAACATCATCTCATACAAGCCAGAATATATACATCATGGTATAATACAACCAGGTTTTCAAAATACAACCATTCGTGCAGCGGAATATAACATTATTGGAGTTTTAACATCCTACGAGTATTCAGCGGAAGCTCGTCTATTATACAACTCGAAAGACTTCACGAAACAACGTGATGCACCGAGCCCTTCGTACATCACGGTCCTCTCTCATCGAGGTGTGGGGATACGTTCCCACCGAAGGGAACCTCCCTCCGAACATTGCTCCTCGGGAAACCGCCATACAAGTCGTGGAAATACGACTCGCTACCCGAAATGGTAACGAACAAACCACGAGTACTCTAATACTCAGCAAGACCGACCCGTCAACATGGCACGCTAAGGCCGACGCCTAGTATGCAAAGGCTTTTTGGCTGTGGGGTTTATTCCTTTGCGAAAAACAGCATTAACGAGTGGGTCCTTACTTTCGAGTATTTTAGCTCGGTATTAAGTTCATTAGCCTTGGGGTTTGTAACCTATCACTATTGCAAACAAGTTTACAAGACAAGATAATATAGATCATTTATCCTTTCATCCCTCATCTTCATCTTCCAGTATTTACTACGATGCAACGAGCTAAACAAACGGTACTCATTACTGCGAGGGACAGCGATTCGAATCGATTTATACCAGCTGGCAAAACCCGACTACACGACGTATACGCATCACACCGATCGTATACGACAACCTTCCCGCTAGCACCGACAGCAGACTAGCCATTTCCAACTCCCCGGAAGTATGGCGACGCCACGACTTCCCTCGTGGTCGACCCATCTTCCTCCCGTGAGACTATCCTCTCACCGACAGATCGGCAAAAGAGAGCAGGCTACGCTACATCTCCGGGACGATAGGGTACATCAGCTTGCTGGGCCCATGATACCAGCATGTAGTGCGGTACGTTCAAACTTGTTCAACTAAGCCGACAACGGTACGGTCCTTGACCAGACACGGACGGGGCTACCACCTTGCAAGACCTCATATCCGTCTTGCCCTTTCTCCTACGGGGCCCGTCTGGTCTCAACTTCATTAGCACTCTCATCATCTTCAGTGTCAACACAAAAATTCTTAAAGCCTTCATGCTTTAAGTGCCCTAACTCAACTACCGTTGCCACTATGAATTAAGCTTAGCCTCTATTGAGCTACCTGTACCGAGTATAGAATAAACGAGACGGAAACTTACCATAATGCATCTAGGGTGTCAACCAAACCCTAACACCTAATGCACAAGCATAACCGTACTATGTGATAAAGTAAAATAATTAAAAACATAGGTGGGATGCACCGGGCTTGCCTTGAATTTGTTCGAAGTTAGTCTCCTCGGCGGTCGGGTCGACTTCGAGATTCCGGCTCCGACTCGCCTCCGGTGGAACCTCGATCGCTTCGAACCTAGTCGACCAATAATACGTCGCGAATCACCACCATGTATGCATGAATGAGGATGATATAATCATGCAAAAGCTTGGTTAATTATGTTCATTACCAACAATTACGGATTCATTACGTTCGGTAATTATCAACTAACAATTAACAATTAATCATGCTCGTTCATTACTTGTTTAATCAAGGTCATTAATTAATACTTAAATATTAATCATGTGCATTACTTAATAATTAATCACGTTCATTCATTAATAAAGTCCCATAAGTAATAATTAATGATTATTGCTTAATCACCTTAGTTAATTAACAATTTATGGATAAGTATGTTCATTAAGCATTAATTAACATTTAATTAGGCTGATTCATAAATGTTTAATCAAGATCATTATTAATTAATTTTGTTTCCTTAATTACTTAATTAAGGTTACTAATTACTTAAGTTTAATGATTAACACATTAATCTGATTTATTAGTCAATAAATAAATATTTTACTTTAAGTGGTTAAAGGTTAATACATTGTGATCATATAAATTAACATAGTTTAAGTTTAATGTTGGAAAAATAAATTTCATTATTAATTTCGTCTGCAAGTATCTCCTTCATTAAATAAAATTACTTTTCCTAATTAAACATTTTATTTACATAAAATAATAACCTTTCTTTAATCAAAGAAAGTAATTAACTACTAATTATAAATAAATTTACTCAAAATACATATTTTATTTCACCAATGGATAGATTTCATTTTTCTGAGTTAAACAAAGTTGGTTTGGTATTTTTCTGAATTTTATTGAATTTTCTACGAATTTTGAAAATTTAAAAAACACTTACGTGCCACACGCGAGGCCACGAGGGTTGGCCGCACGCGATCCGCCGTGGCCACACGCGATCCCACCCGCGTGTGGCCCGCGGTGTGGCACCACCGCGGCGGCAGAGCCGCGGCGGCGCGGTCACCGGAGTTGGTCGCCATTGAGCTAAGGCTCGCCGCGACGACATCAACACGCTCTACGCTACAAGGCGAACACAACCACACGGACGCGCTCACATGAGCTCAACCCTAGCTACACCGGCGGCGAGGTCCGGCCTTGTCGAACCGTCCGGCGGCGGCGCGAGCTCAACACGGAGCACGGAAATTGGGGAAAACCCGCCGGCACGTACTACGGATCATGAGCAAGAGCGTCGTGAAGGTCCGGGAACATGAGCAAGTGCGGAAATGGTAGCTCACCGTGGAAGGCGGAGACGGCGGCGACCGGCCTTGAAGACGACGGGGAATTTCTCGACTTCCGTGGAAGAACAACCGTGAGCACTTGCTCCGGAGCTAGAGTAATAGGTTGCGCCTCAACACGAAGAAAAGCTAGGATGAATAGCTCACCGGACAACACCAATTTTGAGGCGCGGCGGAGAAGCACGGTCGGAACTCGGGGAAGAAGATGAGCTCGCTTCGACGGAGTGGAGATGCTCAAGCTAGTTGGTCTAGTGGATAAGCTTCGCGGGGTCCCGGCGGAGCTCGGGTGGTGGCGGCGTGGACGGGGAAGGACCGGAGCGGCCTCGGCGGCTTAGCTCCGGTGGGGCGGCTATGGCGGGGAGGTGAAGTGAGAGGGAGAGGGAGAAAATGAAGACCGGCGGGGTCTTTATCTCCCGCCCGAGGCGATTCCCGGCCAGCAGCTGCGTGGCCCGGGTCGTGGCGCCCGCCGGAGAGGCGATGCGCCGCGAGCGCGCGAGCGCGCGGTGAGAGAGGGAGAGAGAGAAGAGATCGGCGCCGGGCCCGGCTCGGAAATTTTACAAAAACCCCCTAACCTTTCGCGAAATTAAAAAGGGGCCTTCCGGTGCTCCAAAAATTCCGCGAAAAATCAGGGGTGTTAATGGAGATGTTTTAGACATATTTCCTATTAAGTCCAAGTAGAGATTCCAAAACATTTTCGGGTTAAAATTTCATAGCTAAATTCATAAAAGAGACCTTGTTTATTTTCTGTAATTATTTTTACATGACAGAATGCTTTCAGGAAGTTTTCATAAATCTTTATTTATGATAATTAAGCTATAGAAAATGTTAAACTTGGATTTCCTCCTCATTTTATTTCTTTTTAACACTTACTTTATTCTTTAGTTAATTTGATATTTTATGTTCATCTTCTTCTCACAACAATAAATAATTTCCACAAATGCTCATGATGATATGATGATACATGACATGAAATGCATGTTCATTCTTTAGGGTTGTTACAGCCCTCCCCCTTACAGGAATCTCGTCCCGAGATTCACGATCGAACGGCTAAGCGATAGTGCTAAAGAACTCGGGGTAGTTTGATCGAAGAAATCCTTCTTGTTCCCAAGTAGCTTCAGCTTCCGAGTGATTACTCCACTGAATCTTATAGAACTTAATGGTCCGATGTCGAGTCACTCGATCCTTGGCGTCGAGAACTTTAATCGGACGTTCGTCGTACGTCAAATCTGGTTGTAACTCGTTCCACCTCAGCTGTCGGTATATCCACTGGTGGTTTCAAACATTTCTTCGGTTGAGATACGTGGAATATGTTGTGTATACCCGACAAGTGTGCTTGGCAATTCCGAACGATAGGCCACCGCTCCACATCTTTCTAGGATTGGAAAAGGTCCGATATATCGTGGTGCTAACTTGCCCTTGATTCCAAACCTTTGAACACCTTTGGTAGGAGATACTCGAAGATAGACTTGATCTCCAACCTGAAATACTAACTCGCGACGTCTTTTGTCGGTATAACCGATCTGTCGAGATTTAGCCCTCTTGAGGTTCCGTTGAATTCGACGTACTTGTTCTTCCGCATCTTTTACTAGGTCCGGTCCGAAGATTACTCTTTCTCCACTTTCGGACCAATTCAAGGGTGTACGACAACTACGTCCATACAGGGCTTGGAACGGTGACATTCCGGCACTCTCCGATAGCTCGTTATTGTAAGAGAACTCTACCAAAGGTAAGCACTTCTCCCGATCTTTACCATAGGTCAAGATACATGCTCGAAGCATATCCTCGAGATATTGATTGATCCTTTCCGTCCGTCCATCCGTTTGAGGATGATATGCTCGAGCTTCGTATTAACTTGGTTCCCAAAGATTCTTGCAATTGTTCCCGTAATCTGGAGACAAATTGTGTTCCTCTGTCCGATATAATGTCTTCGGCACTCCATGTAAACAGAGAATTCGAGCAATGTAGAGTTCCGCATACTTCTCGGCGGTGTACCGAGTGTGTACCGGTATGAAGTGAGCAGACTTCGTCAACCTGTCCACAATAACCTAGATTGAGTCATGCTTTCGTGGACTTAGTGGTAACCCAACGATGAAATCCATGCTGATGTCTTCCCACTTCCATTCGAGAATACTTAAAGGTTGTAAGGGTCCTGCTTGCTTCAAGTGCTCGGCTTTGACTCGTCGACGGACATCACATTCATTGACATACTTGGCTATTTCTCGCTTCATGCGCGTCCACCAAAATCTTTGCTTTAGATCTTGATACATCTTGTTAGTTCCGGGATGAATAGAATACTTGGACATGTGAGCCTCATCCATGATTTTCTTGCGAAGGGATTGGTCTTTTGGTACCACCAATCGATTCTTGAACCAAATCACTCCTTCACTATCTTCTCGGAAACACTTGACTTCGCCGTTCTTGAGTCGTCTTCTTATATGTCCCATACCAACACTCTTCTGCTGAGCTGCTATCACTTCCTCACGCAAGGTAGGGATAAGAGCCAAATTTGTTAATGCTCCATGCGGAATAATCCGAAGATTTGGCTCCTCATTTCTGGGTGCGGATGTGTGCGCCACGAGTTGAGCCATGAGGTTATTGCAATGAACCTTGCGACTTAGAGCATCGGCTACCACGTTTGCCTTGCCAGGGTGATAGTGAATCTCCAGCTCATAATCCTTGATTAATTCCAACCATCTTCGTTGGCGCATGTTTAGATCCGCTCGAGTAAAGATATACTTGAGACTCTTGTGGTCCGTGTATAGATGTATTAAATTTCCCAAGAGATAATGTCTCCAGCTCTTCAATGCAAGTACCACTCGCTGCTAGTTCCAGATCATGGGTAGGGTAGTGTTCCTCATGACGCCTTAGCTGTCGAGATGCATAGGCAATCACTCGTCCTTCCTGCATTAGAACACACCCGAGTCCCGTGCTCGATGCATCGCAGTATACATCAAAAGGTTTTGTCGGATCCGGCTGAGCAAGTACTGGAGCCGTGGTCAGCAATTTCCTTAAGGTTCGGAAAGCTTCTTCACACTCTTGACTCCATACATACTTCTTATCCTTTTCCAATAGTTTGGTCATTGGCTTGGCGATCTTCGAGAAATTAGGAATAAACCTTACGTAATAACCGGCCAATCCTAAGAAACTTCGAATTTGCGAAACCGACTTCGGCGGCTGCCAATCCATTACTTCCTTAACTTTGCCGGGATCAACTGCCACTCCTTCAGCTGATATCTCATGACCTAGGAACGGCACTTCTTTCAGCCAAAACTCACACTTGCTGAACTTAGCATAAAGCTGATGATCCCTTAGTCGTTGTAACACCACTCGTAAGTGATTAGCATGTTCTCCTTCCGACTTAGAGTAGATTAGGATGTCGTCAATGAACATTACGACAAACTTGTCCAGCTCCGGCATGAATACGGAATTCATGAGGTACATGAAGTGTGCTGGGGCATTAGTCAATCCAAAAGACATTACCGGATACTCATAAAGTCCATACCTTGTGGAAAATGCAGTCTTGGGTATATCCTCGGTTCTCATCTTAATCGATGATATCCCGAGCGAAGATCTATCTTGGAGAAGACTTTAGCTCCCATCGGTTGATCAAACAAGATATCAATCCTCGGAACGAGGGTACTTGTTCTTAATAGTAACGGCATTCAAAGGCCTATAGTCCACACATAGCCTTAACGTCTCATCTTTCTTCTTCACAAACAAGGCGGAGCATCCCCATGGTGACGAACTTGGTCGTATGTACCCCTTGTCCAATAATTCCTTTAGTTGCACCTTCAGCTCTACCAGCTCATTTGGTGGCATCCGGTATGGTCTCCTTGATATTGGTGCTGTTCCTGGCTGTAATTATATCTTAAACTCTACCACTCTGTCGGCGGTAGTCCCGGTAAGTCATCCGGAAAGACATCCGGGTACTCACAAACTATGGGTATATCTTCCGGACTTTTACTTACCACCTTATTAACCATTGGCAGCATAGCTCGGGGAGAAGTTAAGAGTAAGCAATCTCGGCCATGAACAGGAGAGTTCGGATATACGGCTCGAGATGCTATATCCAATACTGCCTTATGGAAATCCATCCATTGCATGCCAATAATTGCATCTAACCCTTGCCCATCTAATATGATCAATGAAGTGGAATAAACCTTGCTACCCAATTTTAATGGCATATTGGCAGCTTCCTCATTAGTAAGAATTTTACCCCAGGTGTTGAAATGATATGAGCACATAACAACTTGGATGGCATGATATGATGCTTAGCAACATATGACTTGTCGATGAAATTATGCGTAGCTCCCGAATCAAATAAAACCATAGCAGGATGTTCAGCGATAGAAAACATACCCGCTAAGATTTGTCCTCCTTCGGGTAGCTCCTCGGCCGTAGTAAAGTTGGCACGGCCAGTCTTCACTTGTGTATTCTTGGCTGGTGCCCTCTGCTCGGTTCTCGCGGCTGTCCTTGAGGTCCGGGTGCATATGGTGCCTTCGAGGATATGGACAACTACGGTAATAATGTCCCGAACGGCCACAATTGAAGCATGGCGGTCCATTCTCGCTGCAGTGCTTGACCCATCTGGTCGGGGATTCTGGAAGTTCTCGTTGTTGATATGGCGGTCGATACCGATTCGGCCGCTGTTGTTGTGGTTGCTCGGGGTGATTGATTCTGCCGGTAGAAATTGGGACGAGAGGGGGTATGCTGATAACGCCGACCTGACGGTGCAGTGTAGACCAGCCTGAATTTTGAGGGTCCCCCACTTCCTTGTCCCGTGGCCGGCCTCTTCTTGTTCTTCTCCGTCCGATGAAGACGGATAGAGTCTTCCAGTGCAATAGCGTCACTAACAAAGTCGGTGAAGCTGTCGGTCTTGTTCAACACCAAACGAGACCGTAGCTTGGTACTCATTCCTTCCTTGAACAGATTCTTCTTCTTGGCATCTCGTGTCCACATGTTCGGGCGCATACTGAGCAAGACGATTAAATACCTTGGAGTAAGTATGCACATTCATGTCGCCTTGCTTCAGGGATAAGAATTCCTTCCGCTTCGATTCATTAAGCCTTCGGGAATATGATGCTCTCGGAAGGCTTTGGTGAACTCCGCCCATGTAACTTGATGTCCTGGAGGAAACATTGCTTTGTAGTTGGCCTACCAAGCTCCGAGCAAATCCTTGCAATTGCTGGAAGCGAAAAGGGTCTTCCGATGATCCGTGCACGGGAACAATTTCCAGCTTTGACTCGATGGTGCGAAGCCAATGATCAGCTTCCAAGGGTTCCCCTGCATCCGAGAAGGTCGGAGGGCGAACCGATAAAAAATCCGAAAAGGTCACCCTGTCCTCCGGTGCATTGCGGCCCTGGTGACGTTCCTGTGGAGCCGTGTTACGAACCAATTGCTCCAATAATTCTCGCTGCTCCGCGCGAGAATCCAGATACAGCTGCAATAGCTTGAGCCGGTGTCGGGGTGGTGGTGGTGTTCCCGCCCGCGTTGGGAACTCTCGGGCTCATCGCGTCTCCTTCTTCCAACCATTCTGTCCAAGGAAAGTTTACGTTAGACATCTTCATTCCAACATAATAATGGGGAAACAGGAATACGTAGATGAGAACTCAAATCTTATGCATCAATCCATCTTTATTAAAACACCACCAGATCCAGAAACACATGTTTATACATCCATGTTACAACGATTTCTATGATACACTCATGCGTGAGTACATCACGCTCGTTATTTAACTAACGCCTAGTGTACATACTAGTTTTCTCACTCGCTACTAACTAGCACTCTACTACTCCTCACGGAGCCTCGGAGGTCACTTCCTGGCTCAGGAACTGCCCGTCTCGGATTCTACATCCTCCGGTCGTGGAATCTCCGTGAAGTCTATGACTGAATCCACATCCATTATCTCTTCAGGATCCTCCTCTTCTTCTTCGGACTCAGCCTCCATAGGATTTTCATGTGCTACTAGTCCATCTCCTGGAGGTTGTTGTCCTATTGTTGCATCCAGACATCGCATTGTGTGCTTGCAGTAGATCTTGCTCTAACCGAGTGATCGGTGCTGCGCGTTCGCTAGTTGCTGATCCTTAAATTGAATTTGCTGCTTCCTGTTTAGCAACTGCGCCTCTCTAAGTGCTAACAACTCCTCCTTTTCCTGCAGCTGTCTCTCCAGCCCGACTATACGAACATCCTCCCTTGATCCTCTTACCTCACTCACACCCGTACTTGTGCTGTCCATCTCTCGTGAAGAAGTAAGAGCATCGGATACAAGTAGAAACTAATTCCTAATATTTCAGCACATTTATTTATTCTAACAACTGCATATATATATATATTACTACTACTTCCTTGCCATTAGTTATTGTTGATACAAACTCAAACCCACTTCTCGTACACTCCCAACTGCCCAACCTCCGCTAGTACCCTATATTCATCCGACCTATGTCAGCAAAATGTGGCTACCCTCCTACATTAGTGGAACACACACAACTAAGCCGACGGCGCGTGATCGCCGCTGTCCGACGCGACGTCCCCAGCTGGCGAAGCGGGTGGTGGCTCGTAGTCCATCCCGCAGACGTCCTCGGCGTCGTCCGGTGGACCCTCGCTGCTACTCGCTGCAACTCGCTCGAACTCCTCAACCAGGTCGTCGTGGTCGTGGAGCAGTGCGTGGTGTGCCTCGGCTAGCCCGTCGTGCTGCATCCGTAACCGACCCAGCTCGACCTCTCTCGCGACCAGAACCTCCACCAAGTGGTTCCGCCGTGCCGTCACCATCTAAGCCCGTAGCTCGTGCTCGTCGCCGCTGCGCGGGCGGCGTCTCGCTCCTCGGTCATCGTGGTCAACTGCTCGTCAAAGGCGATGACCGCCTCACGGTACTCGTCACGAGCGTGGGTCACCTCCACTATCTGCTCCTCCAGCTCAGCCGATCCGGCGTGGGACCTCTGGACCTCCCGACAGTCCACTCGACAGCGGTGCTTCCAAGCACCCAACCGTCGGTCCCGACTCGGGTCCTCGGCTCTAGGCCGTGAAGCTGCTGCTCCAGCTCGGCGACACGTGCAGCTCGTGCCTCCTCCTCCTCCCGGACGCGCTTCCTGTTGACGGTCGTTACGGACCAATTTTGACCGTCAATTAGTCAAATAAATGAGAAGGACTAGGCATGTCTTACACGCATTTTACTTAGAAATAACCTAGTTCCACTTGTACCTCTAGATTTTTAGTGTGCAGGTGGATAATGATGAATTCCGGGCCCCGAGGCGACAAATCAACACTTTTACAAAACTTCCACTTCGCCGCGGGAATCAACTCCAAGATAAAAGGCCAATGACCACGAAATCCAACACAAAGAAGGCCACAAGCACCTGGATCAAAGACCAACATCCAGTGGGGGAGCCAATCGCCAAAGCCCAGCCCAGAGGGGCCAGGACCAGCTCGGCCGAACCCACCAGGGTGGTTCGGCCGAACCATTCTCGGTGGCCCCCCGGCCCACTTTTCTCCGGCGGTTTGCCCACCGCCTCCGGAGGTCGGTTCCACGCGCATTAAATGCCACCGACCTACGAAACCGCCTCCAGGAGCCGACCTTTCAAGCCTATATAAGGAGGGGTACTCCCCCTCCTTAACACACACACAACAACACAAGGATCATTCTCTCCTCACACTAGAAGTTTAGAGGCTTTCTAGGTAGTGCTAGGCTTAGTAGTGGGCTGCCTCATTGCTCCCAAGGTCTTGTGGAGAATTGGGGATAGCTCTTGTATCCTCTCTTTGTAAGACTTGATCTTTTATATATGGAATACTTTCGTTTGTGTCCTTGTCATGAGCTTGATAGAGTAGTCATGATCTTGCTTGATCGTTCATCGTTCGTTCATATGAGTTCATCGTTCGTTCTTCGTTCTTCATTAATAGAAGATGAACACATATCGAATGTTCTTCGTTCGTTCATACTTGATCATCGATTACTCTTGATCTTACTTGATTGATTGCCGTTCGTCGCTCATTCTTGAGCGACGAACGCCTTTGCATGACTTAGTGCTAGCTTTGATCCTTTCGTCCGGCTTATGCTAGTTAGGCTAGTGTTCTTATGAATAGGCTTCGGTTCATCATCCCGCAAGGGTGCTCTAGATTTACCACCTTGTCGATCCGTAGGGTTGGGGTGCCTCGAGGGATCTAGAGTTGTGGTTAGTGACGCCGGCATGGTGTCGGGGTTATCTACCCACCTTTGAATGTGCTTCGTGTCCCACGGTTTGTAGAGGTAGGTGACAAGAAGTGACAGCCTTGTCATCCAAAGTAATCCTCCACGTTCGGGCATGGCATAGGAGTCTAAAAGGCCGGAGTCGCGAGGCGGACCTCGCGTAAGACGGATCTCCCGATGATGCCTAGGCATTAGACGCTTGCTTGCGCTTGCATGATCTTGGATGTTAGGTAGAAGCTGCGCACTCATATGAATGTTGTATCATTAGGAGTAGTGGTCTACTAGTCCAGTTTAGCTTTATCTAGGATTGCCTCTATCCCTTTTATTAGAGAATGCATTGCCTTGGTGTGTGTCACACTATCCTCAACTCATTGCTTCTAACCCCTGCATTGGAATGTGATTACTTCATCATTCTTTTGTAACACCATGAGCATAAGTACTCTTATCAACCATGTCTTCCTTTGGGAAAATATAAATACGATACCCTTGAATACTCTCGGGTGAAATGCTACAACGGGTTATCCGTCCGCTTGCGGATATTCATGACCCACCTTATAATACATATCTAGTACTTGTACTGGATGTGGATTATTTGGTTAAATAGTGCATGTGACTTAAACCCTTGGCTCTCCCGCGGTCACGTGTTTCTTTCCGCGTGACCTTAAGAGATGCCAACAAGCATTTCCGGCGCCGTTGCCGGGGAAGACATTGGTTAATAAGAATACAATGAATGTTCATGATTACACTTGATGATGATTTAATCATTGCCCTTGCAGAGCTAACCTTGATCTGTTTTCTCTTTAATGTGAAAACAGGATAGTGCATGCGTGGATTCAACTTGCCGAAAAACTTCGTTGATAATCCCGAGTCTCTTGCGAGAAAGACTCGACCTCGCGTCGTTGTCTCTCCTCAAGAACCCACGACAAGCGAGCCCGCATCTTCCGCACCATCAACCTCAACACTCATGGCTGAAAGGACCCTTCGTGACTACTCTGCGCCCTCCGTCGCCAATGTGCCCATTGGGCCCAACGTCGACGCCGGTGACGCAGGACTTGACATCAAGTCCAGCCTCATCACTATGGTGCAAGCCATTCCCTTTTGTGGAAAGGCCTCCGAGGACGCCAACTCTCATCTCCAACAGTTCCCGGAGATATGCAATACATCAGCCACGGCCGGAGTCAACCAAGATGCTATCGGACTTCGCTCGTTTCCCCTATCCCTCCTTGGAAAGGCGAAACAGTGGTTTTATGCCAATCGTGCAAGCATTGACACTTGGAACAAATGTTCCACGGCGTTCCTCGCCAAGTTTTTCCCGATGGGTAAAACCAATGCCCTTCGTGGAAGAATTGCAAGTTTCCAGCAAGCGACAAATGAATCCATGCCCGAGGCATGGGAAAGGCTTCAAGAATACATTCTCGGCCTGTCCTCACCATGGGATGGAAGAATGGCTCATTCTTCAACACTTCTACAACGGGTTGACACCAACAACCCGTGGACATATGGATGCCGCTGCCGGAGGAGCCTTCTTCTCCAAAACCGTTGCCCAAGCAAAAGAACTCATAGAGAAGATGGTCTCCAATCAAGGGTGGAGCGATGATCGACTCCAAACACGCTCAAGAGGCGTACACCCCGTCAAGGAGGTGGATATGCTCGTCCGCCAAGGTTGACCTCCTCATAAAACGCTTGGATGAACACAACGCAAATGGTGGTGTTCATGCATTGGACTCACACATGACGTGTGAGGAATGCGGGAACACCGGCCACATGGGGAAGGATTGCCCCCATACCCATGAAGAAGCGTTCTACAATGAACAACAACAACGGGTATCGTCCAAACGGAGGACAAGGGTACAACCAAAACCGACCATCATATCAAGGAGGTAACAATTTTTCTCGGCTTTAACAATAATCAGCCTTCCTTGAAAGATTTGGTTTATGGCCAAGCTAAAATCAACGAATCTATCAACAAAAAGCTTGCTGCCAACGACAAAGTCTTAGAAAACATAATCGCACAAATAGAAGGTTTCTCCTCTCGCTTTCAAAAATCAGCCGAGCTTTAATAAAATGATTGAAACCCAAGTTGCTCAGCCTAGCTGCTCTTATTCCTGGTTCTAATTCTGGGAAGATCCCGGGCAACCCGAGTCTTCTTTGGAAAATGTTAATGCGGTTACCACGAGGGGAGGAAAATCCACTCGGGATCCGCCATATCCTAACCATGCAGCAAAGAAGAACAGGAACGAACCGGAGGAGGAAGGCCCTTCTACTACCAAAGAAAAAGAAGAAGAACCGAAGCCAAGTGACGGGAAGAATGGAATTGAATTTCAAGACACAAGCTTCTTGCCATTCCCTCACGTAAACAGGAAGCCAAAGGAGGATGAACAATTTGCTCGATTCGTCGAGACCATCCGAAGGATTCATGTCAACGTGCCATTGTTGGACATGGTGCAGGTGCCCACATATGCACGTTACCTTAAAGACATCCTCAACAACAAGAGACCATTACCCAACGAGGAAATGGTCAAGCTCACAGAGGAGTGTAGCGCAGCTATACTCAATCGGCTTCCGTAAAAGAAGAAGGACCCTGGCTGCCCCACAATATCATGTTCCATTGGGGCACACCACTTCGACCAAGCCTTATGTGATCTTGGGGCAAGCGTCGCCGTGATGCCCAAAGAAGTCTTTGATCGTTTGAGCTACACAACCTTGACTCCTACACCAATGAGGTTGCAATTGGCGGACTCTTCGGTCCGCTACCCCGCGGGAATAGCCGAAGACGTGCCGCAAAAATTCGAGGCAACTTCATACCGGTGGACTTTGTGGTGCTTGAGATGGATATTGACAAGAACACGCCCCTCATTGGGACGTCCCTTCCTCAGCACCGCAAACGCCCAAATTGATGTTGGGAATGGAGAAATCCGATTCCACGTCAATGGGAAGGAGGAAAAGTTTGAGTTTCAACCAAGAAAAGAACAATGCTCAATGATCAAGATCAAGTATGGGCCGAATCCCTCAAACATCCGTGAAGTTGAAGTGACGCCAAGAAAGACGGATAGTCTCGTCGCCTTTTGGAAGCAACTTGACAAAATTGAGAATCCGTCATGGTACCAACCCAAGAAGCCTCGCAACAGCAAGGCCGGGATTATGGGCCAAGAAGCCGACTCCTTCAAGACACAAAGCCACCTACATCAACAAAGACCAAACAAGTGTGGCAAGTGAAGAAGGTGCAGCCATCTTCATCCTCCTCTCCAGGGAAAGGGCCTGCACCACAAGGATGAAAAGAAATGGAGAAGTCCTCGCCCGCCGTACTTAAAATGGCGAAGCCCCGGCCGACAGGATAAATCGGTATTATCTTTCGATTTCTTTTTGATTTTGTTTTCCACCACATGCATTTAAAAAAAATAATAATAATAATAATAAAAACCTCCCTGCATATTCTATTTTATCACAAGAAAATTTTCATTCCATTTATTTGGATTTTCCGCCAGACATATTTGATTTTTTTTCACTCGCCATGCATATAAAATTTGAAAACCAAAATCCTTTTACGTCCAAATTTTCCTACTTTTGTTTGAAACTTTTGGACAACCCTTGTATCCTTATACAAAACCCAAAAACAATTTTGCATGTTGGAATTTTCTCCAACACTTTTTCTCGAGATTTGATTTTTCGAATAAAGTTGAATTTGAGGCAACTTTCTTTGGATTTCTTCTTGAGCAAATATTTCGAGGAATATCTCGGACGTAGCAACCATGGTCAATGATCATTTGGCCGTTGGGGGCTATGGGCCAAAAGGGGGAGCAAGAGGGACCCACAGCAGGCCGGCCGAACCCACCTCCCGGGGTCGGCCGAACTGCTATGACCATTGCTCGGTCTGTCCTTTTTCCCAACGGTCATATGCCCCTTCTAACGTTCAAAAACGGCTACTTCGTGAGCTATAAGTAGAGGTGGCCGGGCCGGAGCTCTCTCCCCCTCTCACACTATCATTTCCACTCCTCACTCACTTCATTCTCATTGCTCTCAAGCTTTCCATTGCCCTCACTTGCTCATTGCCTAAAAGTTCTGCAGAAATCTTTTGTTCTTGGTGTGCTTTCTAGCTTTTGGTTTGATTTGTTTTTGTTTGGTTTTCTCGAGTTGCGATTTCTTGCTCACATGAACAACCGACGGTGTCGCCAATTTGATTTTCCCTCACATAACCTGTTCGGAGTTGCTGTTCTTGTGTTCTTGCTCTCTTTGTGTGCAGCCATGACCGGTGCCAAGAAGCTGTTCGGGTCGATCAAGAGGTCCTTGAGCTCACGCTCAAGTTCAAGCTCTTCACGTCGAAGCACCCGCGCACGCCCCGTAGTCGAGTCACCGCCAAGTTCACCACCACAAGTCGAGGAAGAAGGGCAAGAGGGCAACATCGAGCATCGTCTCCTCACCGACACCGACCTCGACTTAGTGGACGAGTACGAGACGCACACCTACACGCTTCTCCAACACCGTCTCTTTGCTCCTACGCGAGCATTTGACACGGAGCTGCTGCACAAAATAGGTATGGATGCTGAATTTGCTCAAGTATTTAAAGCCTTAGGGTGGACAGATTTTGCTAGTGTAGATGAGCCGGGTTCCCGCTTGCTTACACTTCAGTTTTTATGCACCCTACGAACGGTAGATGAAGGAATTTCTTTTCGGTTTTTCCATGAATCCTACCGTTCGACTTGGAAAGAACTTAGCACTCTTCTTGGCTTTAATACTCGCTGCAATACCGACTTGGATGGTGCCCTTCCTCAGTTTTCAAAGCATGCTTTTTGGGAGAGGATTACGGGTCTTCCTAGTTGCGTGCGACCTAGAGCTAATCACATCCATCATCCTACCTTGCGTTTTATGCACATGTGGATTGCTATCACTCTTTTTCCAAGGAGTGATATTCGAATTGTGCGCGAGGATGAGCTAAAAATTCTTTTTGCTGCGGTTGATAAGATTAAGATTGCTCCCGTGAAAGCCATGATTCGCCAATGGATAGAAAATCTTGGGACGATAGGACCAATTGAATGTACCTCTTTAGTGACACGAATTGCCATGCGGGTGGGAGCTTTACATGATGCTAATGTTGAATACCTTGCTACACCTCGCTCTCTTATAAATAAAGATTATCTTATTCAAGGTCACTCTCTTAAGAATGGTCCGAACGATTCCCTCATATATTATTTTGTGGGATATACAAACGAGTTTCGGTTACCTAACCCGGACCTTCGTTTGTATACTCTCAAAAATCTAACCATTGAGCTCCAAGAAGCGGAGCGGTCTCGCAGGAGTGTATCTTCTCGCAGGGGGCGCACAGATCGGAACAGCCATCTACCTCCGAGATGCCCACACCGCAGCCCACGGCTCATGGCGGGCCAGGGTACAGCCACCCCGGGCTTTCTCCCGGTGGGTACCCAGCCCCGCCACCTCACATGGCCGGGGGATCGGCGTGGCAAACTCCGGGATATGGCCCGGGGCTGTTTTCTCCACAACAACAATGGGAGGAACACTCCACCAACTCCGGATCAGCCCAAGGCTACAACTTTGAGCAGGAGATGAACAACCTCTCCTCACAAATGGGAAGACTCCAAACCACGGCGGAAGACACCGAGTATGCGCTTAACCAACACATCTTGCAAACTCATCAATGGCAAGAGCGCACCGACACCCAGCTCACCGCCCTCACCAACATGACGGAGCAACAACGAGCCGATCTTTTGGCTTACTTCCGTCACATGGGGTTCATTCCACCAACCCCATGAGCAAGAACAAGCTTGGGGGGGCAGCACCCCCGCTAAGGTATCATGTATCGCAACTTGTATCCTTTATTGTCTCTTGTTTTTGCTTGTTCTTGCCTCTCATATGAAAAACAAAATAAAAATGATAAAACTAAAAAGAACAAAAAGAAGTAGCTTAGTTTCCTTTTATGCGCTGCAAGTATGTTGCTAGTCTTTCTATGTTGAGATGATGAATAGTTGCTCTGTTTTATTTCTCTCATGTGCCTAGTTTATAATTTAGAACTCTCCTAGTTTTGAGTTTGTTGGCTAGCAAAACTTGCTTAGAACCTGAAACTTGTGGGCTGCACATGCTTGAGCTGCACCTAAGTTGTTGTGAGATGATGATATGGTAAAAAGAGCTGCTATGTTCTTGTCCTAAGTTGAACTTGAAATCTCCGGAATTTTGTTCCCAAAAATTGCAAAATCTATAAGTTCCCAAGTGATGATAAATTCCTACCAAAGCCATATGCAAATTTCCTTTGAAAACCTTACTCATTTGCTACTTGTTACTTCATTGAGCTTTATCAAAATTGTGTGACCCTAGTGAGATGCTTTTCATACTCTCATGATCAAGATCACGTACACATTCCACCTCATATGCTACACTTCTACACCGGAAGTTAGCAACATGTCATGCCATCCACCAAAATAAAGACACTCCTCACATTTTATCACCTCTCTTAAAATATCAAAAGAAGGCATGGCTATGCAAAAGAAAAAGAAAATAAGGCTCACAAAAGATGAGCATGAGAAAAAGAAAAAAAAAAAGCTGCTCTCATTTCGAGCATGGAAAAAGAAAGAAGAAAAGATAGCCATGCCCAAAATCCAAAATAAAAAGAGGTGAAACAAAAAGAGGAGTAGTCACATACACCACTACCATCATTTTCACACTTGCACATCTTGATCTACGATTGTATGACTTGCTATCTCCATGGATCCACTCTTTTGGTTTTGCAAAATATGAATGCAAGTATGCCTCATTTCATATCCTACCTTGAGCTCCACAAAAGCCTATTAGATGTAGGATGAGGCAATACACATGCCTTGGCGAGGAATACAAACACCACTAGAGCGATTCGAGAGTATCACTTGTGGAACGTGGTTTTACTTGAAAAAAATCCTTTGAAAACTTCCGGAGAATAAAAAGCAAGACAAGGGAAGAGAAAATAAATGCTCTATACACCGTTCTCTCTCTCAACCGCCCAAGGTAAAGTGAAAAGCACAAAGCCCCATGAGGACTAAGGGGAAGGGTGAGTTACCATTGCCAACTTATTCAACTCAAGGATGAGTATCTTTGTTATACACTTGGTACCTTTGAGAAGTAGGCATTGTAGCAACTCCCGATCAACAACCTAAAGTTCTACTACTTGCTCGGGACGAGCAAGGGGTAAGCTTGGGGGACTTGTTGACGGTCGTTACGGACCAATTTCGACCGTCAATTAGTCAAATAAATGAGAAGGACTAGGCATGTCTTACACGCATTTTACTTAGAAATAACCTAGTTCCACTTGTACCTCTAGATTTTTAGTGTGCAGGTGGATAATGATGAATTCCAGTGCCCCGAGGCGACAAATCAACACTTTTACAAAACTTCCACTTCGCCGCGGGAATCAACTCCAAGATAAAAGGCCAATGACCACGAAATCCAACACAAAGAAGGCCACAAGCACCTGGATCAAAGACCAACATCCAGTGGGGGAGCCAACCGCCAAAGCCCAGCCCAGGAGGGGCCAGGACCAGCTCGGCCGAACCCACCAGGGTGGTTCGGCCGAACCATTCCGGTGGCCCCCCGGCCCACTTTTCTCCGGCGGTTTGCCCACCGCCTCCGGAGGTCGGTTCCACGCGCATTAAATGCCACCGACCTACGAAACCGCCTCCAGGAGCCGACCTTTCAAGCCTATATAAGGAGGGGTACCCCCCCTCCTTAACACACACACAACAACACAAGGATCATTCTCTCCTCACACTAGAAGTTTAGAGGCTTTCTAGGTAGTGCTAGGCTTAGTAGTGGGCTGCCTCATTGCTCCCAAGGTCTTGTGGAGAATTGGGGATAGCTCTTGTATCCTCTCTTTGTAAGACTTGATCTTTTATATATGGAATACTTTCGTTTGTGTCCTTGTCATGAGCTTGATAGAGTAGTCATGATCTTGCTTGATCGTTCATCGTTCGTTCATATGAGTTCATCGTTCGTTCTTCGTTCTTCATTAATAGAAGATGAACACATATCGAATGTTCTTCGTTCGTTCATACTTGATCATCGATTACTCTTGATCTTACTTGATTGATTGCCGTTCGTCGCTCATTCTTGAGCGACGAACGCCTTTGCATGACTTAGTGCTAGCTTTGATCCTTTCGTCTGGCTTATGCTAGTTAGGCTAGTGTTCTTATGAATAGGCTTCGGTTCATCAGTCCCGCAAGGGTGCTCTAGATTTACCACCTTGTCGATCCGTAGGGTTGGGGTGCCTCGAGGGATCTAGAGTTGTGGTTAGTGACGCCGGCATGGTGCTCGGGGTTATCTACCCACCTTTGAATGTGCTTCGTGTCCCACGGTTTGTAGAGGTAGGTGACAAGAAGTGACAGCCTTGTCATCCAAAGTAATCCTCCACGTTCGGGCATGGCATAGGAGTCTAAAAGGCCGGAGTCGCGAGGCGGACCTCGCGTAAGACGGATCTCCCGATGATGCCTAGGCATTAGACGCTTGCTTGCGCTTGCATGATCTTGGATGTTAGGTAGAAGCTGCGCACTCATATGAATGTTGTATCATTAGGAGTAGTGGTCTACTAGTCCAGTTTAGCTTTATCTAGGATTGCCTCTATCCCTTTTATTAGAGAATGCATTGCCTTGGTGTGTGTCACACTATCCTCAACTCATTGCTTCTAACCCCTGCATTGGAATGTGATTACTTCATCATTCTTTTGTAACACCATGAGCATAAGTACTCTTATCAACCATGTCTTCCTTTGGGAAAATATAAATACGATACCCTTGAATACTCTCGGGTGAAATGCTACAACGGGTTATCCGTCCGCTTGCGGATATTCATGACCCACCTTATAATACATATCTAGTACTTGTACTGGATGTGGATTATTTGATTAAATAGTGCATGTGACTTAAACCCTTGGCTCTCCCGCGGTCACGTGTTTCTTTCCGCGTGACCTTAAGAGATGCCAACAAGCATTTCCGGCGCCGTTGCCGGGGAAGACATTGGTTAATAAGAATACAATGAATGTTCATGATTACACTTGATGATGATTTAATCATTGCCCTTGCAGGCTAACCTTGATCTGTTTTCTCTTTAATGTGAAAACAGGATAGTGCATGCGTGGATTCAACTTGCCGAAAAACTTCGTTGATAATCCCGAGTCTCTTGCGAGAAAGACTCGACCTCGCGTCGTTGTCTCTCCTCAAGAACCCACGACAAGCGAGCCCGCATCTTCCGCACCATCAACCTCAACACTCATGGCTGAAAGGACCCTTCGTGACTACTCGCGCCCTCCGTCGCCAATGTGCCCATTGGGCCCAACGTCGACGCCGGTGACGCAGGACTTGACATCAAGTCCAGCCTCATCACTATGGTGCAAGCCATTCCCTTTTGTGGAAAGGCCTCCGAGGACGCCAACTCTCATCTCCAACAGCTCCCGGAGATATGCAATACATCAGCCACGGCCGGAGTCAACCAAGATGCTATCGGACTTCGCTCGTTTCCCCTATCCCTCCTTGGAAAGGCGAAACAGTGGTTTTATGCCAATCGTGCAAGCATTGACACTTGGAACAAATGTTCCACGGCGTTCCTCGCCAAGTTTTTCCCGATGGGTAAAACCAATGCCCTTCGTGGAAGAATTGCAAGTTTCCAGACAAGCGACAAATGAATCCATGCCCGAGGCATGGGAAAGGCTTCAAGAATACATTCCGGCCTGTCCTCACCATGGGATGGAAGAATGGCTCATTCTTCAACACTTCTACAACGGGTTGACACCAACAACCCGTGGACATATGGATGCCGCTGCTCGGAGGAGCCTTCTTCTCCAAAACCGTTGCCCAAGCAAAAGAACTCATAGAGAAGATGGTCTCCAATCAAGGGTGGAGCGATGATCGACTCCAAACACGCTCAAGAGGCGTACACCCCGTCAAGGAGGTGGATATGCTCGTCCGCCAAGGTTGACCTCCTCATAAAACGCTTGGATGAACACAACGCAAATGGTGGTGTTCATGCATTGGACTCACACATGACGTGTGAGGAATGCGGGAACACCGGCCACATGGGGAAGGATTGCCCCCATACCCATGAAGAAGCGTTCTACAAGTAACAACAACAACGGGTATCGTCCAAACGGAGGACAAGGGTACAACCAAAACCGACCATCATATCAAGGAGGTAACAATTTTTCTCGGCTTTAACAATAATCAGCCTTCCTTGAAAGATTTGGTTTATGGCCAAGCTAAAATCAACGAATCTATCAACAAAAAGCTTGCTGCCAACGACAAAGTCTTAGAAAACATAACCGCACAAATAGAAGGTTTCTCCTCTCGCTTTCAAAAATCAGCCGAGCTTTAATAAAATGATTGAAACCCAAGTTGCTCAGCTAGCTGCTCTTATTCCTGGTTCTAATTCGGGAAGATCCCGGGCAACCCGAGTCTTCTTTGGAAAATGTTAATGCGGTTACCACGAGGGAGGAAAATCCACTCGGGATCCGCCATATCCTAACCATGCAGCAAAGAAGAACAGGAACGAACCGGAGGAGGAAGGCCCTTCTACTACCAAAGAAAAAGAAGAAGAACCGAAGCCAAGTGACGGGAAGAATGGAATTGAATTTCAAGACACAAGCTTCTTGCCATTCCCTCACGTAAACAGGAAGCCAAAGGAGGATGAACAATTTGCTCGATTCGTCGAGACCATCCGAAGGATTCATGTCAACGTGCCATTGTTGGACATGGTGCAGGTGCCCACATATGCACGTTACCTTAAAGACATCCTCAACAACAAGAGACCATTACCCAACGAGGAAATGGTCAAGCTCACAGAGGAGTGTAGCGCAGCTATACTCAATCGGCTTCCGTAAAAGAAGAAGGACCCTGGCTGCCCCACAATATCATGTTCCATTGGGGCACACCACTTCGACCAAGCCTTATGTGATCTTGGGGCAAGCGTCGCCGTGATGCCCAAAGAAGTCTTTGATCGTTTGAGCTACACAACCTTGACTCCTACACCAATGAGGTTGCAATTGGCGGACTCTTCGGTCCGCTACCCCGCGGGAATAGCCGAAGACGTGCCGTAAAAATTCGAGGCAACTTCATACCGGTGGACTTTGTGGTGCTTGAGATGGATATTGACAAGAACACGCCCCTCATTGGGACGTCCCTTCCTCAGCACCGCAAACGCCCAAATTGATGTTGGGAATGGAGAAATCCGATTCCACGTCAATGGGAAGGAGGAAAAGTTTGAGTTTCAACCAAGAAAAGAACAATGCTCAATGATCAAGATCAAGTATGGGCCGAATCCCTCAAACATCCGTGAAGTTGAAGTGACGCCAAGAAAGACGGATAGTCTCGTCGCCTTTTGGAAGCAACTTGACAAAATTGAGAATCCGTCATGGTACCAACCCAAGAAGCCTCGCAACAGCAAGGCCGGGATTATGGGCCAAGAAGCCGATCCTTCAAGACACAAAGCCACCTACATCAACAAAGACCAAACAAGTGTGGCAAGTGAAGAAGGTGCAGCCATCTTCATCCTCCTCTCCAGGGAAAGGGCCTGCACCACAAGGATGAAAAGAAATGGAGAAGTCCTCGCCCGCCGGACTTAAAATGGCGAAGCCCTGGCCGACAGGATAAATCGGTATTATCTTTCGATTTCTTTTTGATTTTGTTTTCCACCACATGCATTTAAAAAAAATAATAATAATAATAATAAAAACCTCCCTGCATATTCTATTTTATCACAAGAAAATTTTCATTCCATTTATTTGGATTTTCCGCCAGCATATTTGATTTTTTTTCACTCGCCATGCATATAAAATTTGAAAACCAAAATCCTTTTACGTCCAAATTTTCCTACTTTTGTTTGAAACTTTTGGACAACCCTTGTATCCTTATACAAAACCCAAAAACAATTTTGCATGTTGGAATTTTCTCCAACACTTTTTCTCGAGATTTGATTTTTCGAATAAAGTTGAATTTGAGGCAACTTTCTTTGGATTTCTTCTTGAGCAAATATTTCGAGGAATATCCGGACGTAGCAACCATGGTCAATGATCATTTGGCCGTTGGGGGCTATGGGCCAAAAGGGGGAGCAAGAGGGACCCACAGCAGGCCGGCCGAACCCACCTCCTGGGGTCGGCCGAACTGCTATGACCATTGCTCGGTCTGTCCTTTTTCCCAACGGTCATATGCCCCTTCTAACGTTCAAAAACGGCTACTTCGTGAGCTATAAGTAGAGGTGGCCGGGCCGGAGCTCTCTCCCCTCTCACACTATCATTTCCACTCCTCACTCACTTCATTCTCATTGCTCTCAAGCTTTCCATTGCCCTCACTTGCTCATTGCCTAAAAGTTCTGCAGAAATCTTTTGTTCTTGGTGTGCTTTCTAGCTTTTGGTTTGATTTGTTTTTGTTTGGTTTTCTCGAGTTGCGATTTCTTGCTCACATGAACAACCGACGGTGTCGCCAATTTGATTTTCCCTCACATAACCCGTTCGGAGTTGCTGTTCTTGTGTTCTTGCTCTCTTTGTGTGCAGCCATGACCGGTGCCAAGAAGCTGTTCGGGTCGATCAAGAGGTCCTTGAGCTCACGCTCAAGTTCAAGCTCTTCACGTCGAAGCACCCGCGCACGCCCCGTAGTCGAGTCACCGCCAAGTTCACCACCACAAGTCGAGGAAGAAGGGCAAGAGGGCAACATCGAGCATCGTCTCCTCACCGACACCGACCTCGACTTAGTGGACGAGTACGAGACGCACACCTACACGCTTCTCCAACACCGTCTCTTTGCTCCTACGCGAGCATTTGACACGGAGCTGCTGCACAAAATAGGTATGGATGCTGAATTTGCTCAAGTATTTAAAGCCTTAGGGTGGACAGATTTTGCTAGTGTAGATGAGCCGGGTTCCCGCTTGCTTACACTTCAGTTTTTATGCACCCTACGAACGGTAGATGAAGGAATTTCTTTTCGGTTTTTCCATGAATCCTACCGTTCGACTTGGAAAGAACTTAGCACTCTTCTTGGCTTTAATACTCGCTGCAATACCGACTTGGATGGTGCCCTTCCTCAGTTTTCAAAGCATGCTTTTTGGGAGAGGATTACGGGTCTTCCTAGTTGCGTGCGACCTAGAGCTAATCACATCCATCATCCTACCTTGCGTTTTATGCACATGTGGATTGCTATCACTCTTTTTCCAAGGAGTGATATTCGAATTGTGCGCGAGGATGAGCTAAAAATTCTTTTTGCTGCGGTTGATAAGATTAAGATTGCTCCCGTGAAAGCCATGATTCGCCAATGGATAGAAAATCTTGGGACGATAGGACCAATTGAATGTACCTCTTTAGTGACACGAATTGCCATGCGGGTGGGAGCTTTACATGATGCTAATGTTGAATACCTTGCTACACCTCGCTCTCTTATAAATAAAGATTATCTTATTCAAGGTCACTCTCTTAAGAATGGTCCGAACGATTCCCTCATATATTATTTTGTGGGATATACAAACGAGTTTCGGTTACCTAACCCGGACCTTCGTTTGTATACTCTCAAAAATCTAACCATTGAGCTCCAAGAAGCGGAGCGGTCTCGCAGGAGTGTATCTTCTCGCAGGGGGCGCACAGATCGGAACAGCCATCTACCTCCGAGATGCCCACACCGCAGCCCACGGCTCATGGCGGGCCAGGGTACAGCCACCCCGGGCTTTCTCCCGGTGGGTACCCAGCCCCGCCACCTCACATGGCCGGGGGATCGGCGTGGCAAACTCCGGGATATGGCCCGGGGCTGTTTTCTCCACAACAACAATGGGAGGAACACTCCACCAACTCCGGATCAGCCCAAGGCTACAACTTTGAGCAGGAGATGAACAACCTCTCCTCACAAATGGGAAGACTCCAAACCACGGCGGAAGACACCGAGTATGCGCTCAACCAACACATCTTGCAAACTCATCAATGGCAAGAGCGCACCGACACCCAGCTCACCGCCCTCACCAACATGACGGAGCAACAACGAGCCGATCTTTTGGCTTACTTCCGTCACATGGGGTTCATTCCACCAACCCCATGAGCAAGAACAAGCTTGGGGGCAGCACCCCCGCTAAGGTATCATGTATCGCAACTTGTATCCTTTATTGTCTCTTGTTTTTGCTTGTTCTTGCCTCTCATATGAAAAACAAAATAAAAATGATAAAACTAAAAAGAACAAAAAGAAGTAGCTTAGTTTCCTTTTATGCGCTGCAAGTATGTTGCTAGTCTTTCTATGTTGAGATGATGAATAGTTGCTCTGTTTTATTTCTCTCATGTGCCTAGTTTATAATTTAGAACTCTCCTAGTTTTGAGTTTGTTGGCTAGCAAAACTTGCTTAGAACCTGAAACTTGTGGGCTGCACATGCTTGAGCTGCACCTAAGTTGTTGTGAGATGATGATATGGTAAAAAGAGCTGCTATGTTCTTGTCCTAAGTTGAACTTGAAATCTCCGGAATTTTGTTCCCAAAAATTGCAAAATCTATAAGTTCCCAAGTGATGATAAATTCCTACCAAAGCCATATGCAAATTTCCTTTGAAAACCTTACTCATTTGCTACTTGTTACTTCATTGAGCTTTATCAAAATTGTGTGACCCTAGTGAGATGCTTTTCATACTCTCATGATCAAGATCACGTACACATTCCACCTCATATGCTACACTTCTACACCGGAAGTTAGCAACATGTCATGCCATCCACCAAAATAAAGACACTCCTCACATTTTATCACCTCTCTTAAAATATCAAAAGAAGGCATGGCTATGCAAAAGAAAAAGAAAATAAGGCTCACAAAAGATGAGCATGAGAAAAAGAAAAAAAAAAAGCTGCTCTCATTTCGAGCATGGAAAAAGAAAGAAGAAAAGATAGCCATGCCCAAAATCCAAAATAAAAAGAGGTGAAACAAAAAGAGGAGTAGTCACATACACCACTACCATCATTTTCACACTTGCACATCTTGATCTACGATTGTATGACTTGCTATCTCCATGGATCCACTCTTTTGGTTTTGCAAAATATGAATGCAAGTATGCCTCATTTCATATCCTACCTTGAGCTCCACAAAAGCCTATTAGATGTAGGATGAGGCAATACACATGCCTTGGCGAGGAATACAAACACCACTAGAGCGATTCGAGAGTATCACTTGTGGAACGTGGTTTTACTTGAAAAAAATCCTTTGAAAACTTCCTGAGAATAAAAAGCAAGACAAGGGAAGAGAAAATAAATGCTCTATACACCGTTCTCTCTCTCAACCGCCCAAGGTAAAGTGAAAAGCACAAAGCCCCATGAGGACTAAGGGGAAGGGTGAGTTACCATTGCCAACTTATTCAACTCAAGGATGAGTATCTTTGTTATACACTTGGTACCTTTGAGAAGTAGGCATTGTAGCAACTCCCGATCAACAACCTAAAGTTCTACTACTTGCTCTGGACGAGCAAGGGGTAAGCTTGGGGGACTTGTTGACGGTCGTTACGGACCAATTTCGACCGTCAATTAGTCAAATAAATGAGAAGGACTAGGCATGTCTTACACGCATTTTACTTAGAAATAACCTAGTTCCACTTGTACCTCTAGATTTTTAGTGTGCAGGTGGATAATGATGAATTCCAGTGCCCCGAGGCGACAAATCAACACTTTTACAAAACTTCCACTTCGCCGCGGGAATCAACTCCAAGATAAAAGGCCAATGACCACGAAATCCAACACAAAGAAGGCCACAAGCACCTGGATCAAAGACCAACATCCAGTGGGGGAGCCAATCGCCGAAGCCCAGCCCAGGAGGGGCCAGGACCAGCTTGGCCGAACCCACCAGGGTGGTTCGGCCGAACCAGTCCGGTGGCCCCCCCGGCCCACTTTTCTCCGGCGGTTTGCCCACCGCCTCCGGAGGTCGGTTCCACGCGCATTAAATGCCACCGACCTACGAAACCGCCTCCAGGAGCCGACCTTTCAAGCCTATATAAGGAGGGGTACCCCCCCTCCTTAACACACACACAACAACACAAGGATCATTCTCTCCTCACACTAGAAGTTTAGAGGCTTTCTAGGTAGTGCTAGGCTTAGTAGTGGGCTGCCTCATTGCTCCCAAGGTCTTGTGGAGAATTGGGGATAGCTCTTGTATCCTCTCTTTGTAAGACTTGATCTTTTATATATGGAATACTTTCGTTTGTATCCTTGTCATGAGCTTGATAGAGTAGTCATGATCTTGCTTGATCGTTCATCGTTCGTTCATATGAGTTCATCGTTCGTTCTTCGTTCTTCATTAATAGAAGATGAACACATATCGAATGTTCTTCGTTCGTTCATACTTGATCATCGATTACTCTTGATCTTACTTGATTGATTGCCGTTCGTCGCTCATTCTTGAGCGACGAACGCCTTTGCATGACTTAGTGCTAGCTTTGATCCTTTCGTCCGGCTTATGCTAGTTAGGCTAGTGTTCTTATGAATAGGCTTCGGGTTCATCATCCCGCAAGGGTGCTCTAGATTTACCACCTTGTCGATCCGTAGGGTTGGGGTGCCTCGAGGGATCTAGAGTTGTGGTTAGTGACGCCGGCATGGTGCTGGGGTTATCTACCCACCTTTGAATGTGCTTCGTGTCCCACGGTTTGTAGAGGTAGGTGACAAGAAGTGACAGCCTTGTCATCCAAAGTAATCCTCCACGTTCGGGCATGGCATAGGAGTCTAAAAGGCCGGAGTCGCGAGGCGGACCTCGCGTAAGACGGATCTCCCGATGATGCCTAGGCATTAGACGCTTGCTTGCGCTTGCATGATCTTGGATGTTAGGTAGAAGCTGCGCACTCATATGAATGTTGTATCATTAGGAGTAGTGGTCTACTAGTCCAGTTTAGCTTTATCTAGGATTGCCTCTATCCCTTTTATTAGAGAATGCATTGCCTTGGTGTGTGTCACACTATCCTCAACTCATTGCTTCTAACCCCTGCATTGGAATGTGATTACTTCATCATTCTTTTGTAACACCATGAGCATAAGTACTCTTATCAACCATGTCTTCCTTTGGGAAAATATAAATACGATACCCTTGAATACTCTCGGGTGAAATGCTACAACGGGTTATCCGTCCGCTTGCGGATATTCATGACCCACCTTATAATACATATCTAGTACTTGTACTCGGATGTGGATTATTTGGTTAAATAGTGCAAGTGACTTAAACCCTTGGCTCTCCCGCGGTCACGTGTTTCTTTCCGCGTGACCTTAAGAGATGCCAACACTTCCTACCACGAGTAACCGGCATCTGCAGGGAACATGTTTAAACAGAGTTAAACACTTCTTCCCACGAGACGGAAAAACTTACAAAGTACTACGAACTAGCTAAGTATATACCCAAGTATTTAATTTGTGCATAATATGACATGATGCATGCTCGCGGACTAACTACACGTACCATAGTAAGAAACTACGACGAATAGTTAGCACTTCCCAAAAACCCAAACGTCGACCGGTTAATAAAAATCTAACTATTCTACATCCTTATAGGCTCCGTACTCTCTCGTTGTCTATCGTATGAGGGTGTTAAGTTTTGAAAATAGACTTGTAATGACGTCGTTGTTGCCTCTGAACCGCTCCGATACCAGTCTGTGACATCAACTCCGGGACACCTAGGAATCGGAACGGAGGAACACTCGACGAAGCGAGTTACAACAGAAACATCATCTCATACAAGCCGAATATATACATCATGGTATAATACAACCAGGTTTTCAAAATACAACCATTCGTGCAACGAAATATAACATTATTGGAGTTTTAACATCCTACGAGTATTCAGCGGAAGCTCGTCTATTATACAACTCGAAAGACTTCACGAAACAACGTGATGCACCGAGCCCTTCGTACATCACGGTCCTCTCTCATCGGGGTGTGGGGATACGTTCCCACCGAAGGGAACCTCCCTCCGGACATTGCTCCTCCTCGGGAAACCGCCATACAAGTCGTGGAAATACGACTCGCTACCTGAAATGGTAACGAACAAACCCCGAGTACTCTAATACTCAGCAAGACCGACCCGTCAACATGGCACGCTAAGGCCGACGCCTAGTATGCAAAGGCTTTTTGGCTGTGGGGTTTATTCCTTTGCGAAAAACAGCATTAACGAGTGGGTCCTTACTTTCAGTATTTTAGCTCGGTATTAAGTTCATTAGCCTTGGGGTTTGTAACCTATCACTATTGCAAACAAGTTTGCAAGACAAGATAATATAGATCATTTATCCTTTCATCCCTCATCTTCATCTTCCAGTATTTACTACGATGCGATGAGCTAAACAAGCGGTACTCATTACTGCGAGGGATAGCGATTCGAATCGATTTATACCAGCTGGCAAAACCCGACTACATGACGTATACGCATCACACCGATCGTATACGACAACCTTTCCCGCTAGCACCTGACAGCAGACTAGCCATTTCCAACTCCCCGGAAGTATGGCGACGCCACGACTTCCCTCGTGGTCGACCCATCTTCCTCCCGTGAGACTATCCTCTCACCGACGACCGGCAAAAGAGAGCCGGCTACGCTACATCTCTCGGGGCGATAGGGTACATCAGCTTGCTGGGCCCATGATACCAGCATGTAGTGCGGTACGTTCAAACTTGTTCAACTAAGCCGACAACGGTACGGTCCTTGACCGACACGGACGGGGCTACCACCTTGCAAGACCTCATATCCGTCTTGCCCTTTCTCCTACGGGGCCCGTCCGGTCTCAACTTCATTAGCACGCTCATCATCTTCGGTGCCAACACAAAAATTCTTAAAGCCTCCATGCTTTAAGTGCCCTAACCAACTACCGTTGCCACTATGAATTAAGCTTAGCCTCTATTGTGCTACCTGTACCAAGTATAAAATAAACAGACGGAAACTTACCATAATGCATCTAGAGTGTCAACCAAACCCTAACACCTAATGCACAAGCATAACCGTACTATGTGATAAAGTAAAATAATTAAAAACATAGGTGGGATGCACCGGAGCTTGCCTTGAATTTGTTCGAAGTTAGTCTCCTCGGCGGTCGGGTCGACTTCGAGATTTCCGGCTCTCGACTCGCCTCCGGTGGAACCTCGATCGCTTCGAACCTAGTCGACCAATAATACGTCGCGAATCACCACCATGTATGCATGAATGAGGATGATATAATCATGCAAAAGCTTGGTTAATTATGTTCATTACCAACAATTACGGATTCATTACGTTCAGTAATTATCAACTAACAATTAACAATTAATCATGCTCGTTCATTACTTGTTTAATCAAGGTCATTAATTAATACTTAAATATTAATCATGTGCATTACTTAATAATTAATCACGTTCATTCATTAATAAAGTCCCATAAGTAATAATTAATGATTATTGCTTAATCACCTTAGTTAATTAACAATTTATGGATAAGTATGTTCATTAAGCATTAATTAACATTTAATTAGGCTGATTCATAAATGTTTAATCAAGATCATTATTAATTAATTTTGTTTCCTGAATTACTTAATTAAGGTTACTAATTACTTAAGTTTAATGATTAACACATTAATCTGATTTATTAGTCAATAAATAAATATTTTACTTTAAGTGGTTAAAGGTTAATACATTGTGATCATATAAATTAACATAGTTTAAGTTTAATGTTGGAAAAATAAATTTCATTATTAATTTCGTCTGCAGTATCTCCTTCATTAAATAAAATTACTTTTCCTAATTAAACATTTTATTTACATAAAATAATAACCTTTCTTTAATCAAAGAAAGTAATTAACTACTAATTATAAAATAAATTTACTCAAAATACATATTTTATTTCACCAATGGATAGATTTCATTTTTCCGAGTTAAACAAAGTTGGTTTGGTATTTTTCTGAATTTTATTGAATTTTCTACGAATTTTGAAAATTTAAAAAACACTTCGTGCCACACGCGAGGCCACGGGGTTGGCCGCACGCGATCCGCCGTGGCCACACGCGATCCCACCCGCGTGTGGCCCGCGGTGTGGCACCACCGCGGCGGCAGGCCAGCGGCGGCGCGGACACCGGAGTTGGTCGCCGTTGAGCCAAGGCTCGCCGCGACGACATCAACACGCTCTACGCTACAAGGCGAACACAACCACACGGACGCGCTCACATGAGCTCAACCCTAGCTACACCGGCGGCGAGGTCCGGCCTTGTCGAACCGTCCGGCGGCGGCGCGAGCTCAACACAGAGCACGAAATTGGGAAAAACCCGCCGGCACGTACTACGGATCATGAGCAAGAGCGTCGTGAAGGTCCAGGAACATGAGCAAGTGCGGAAATGGTAGCTCACCGTGGAAGGCGGAGACGGCGGCGACCGGCCTTGAAGACGACAGGGAATTTCTCGGCTTCCCGTGGAAGAACAACCGTGAGCACTTGCTCCGGAGCTAGAGTAATAGGTTGCGCCTCAACACGAAGAAAAGCTAGGATGAATAGCTCACCGGACAACACCAATTTTGAGGCGCGGCGGAGAAGCACGGTCGGAACTCGGGGAAGAAGATGAGCTCGCTTCGACGGAGTGGAGATGCTCAAGCTAGTTGGTCAAGTGGATAAGCTTCGCGGGGTCCCGGCGGAGCTCCGGGTGGTGGCGGCGTGGACGGGGAAGGACCGGAGCGGCCCGGCGGCGTAGCTCCAGTGGGACGGCTATGGCGGGGAGGTGCGAGTGAGAGGGAGAGGGAGAAAATGAAGACCGGCGGGGTCTTTATCTCCCGCCCGAGGCGATTCCCGGCCAGCAGCTGCGTGGCCCGGTCGTGGCGCCCGTCGGAGAGGCGGTGCGCCGCGAGCGGCGCGAGCGCGCGGTGAGAGAGGGAGAGAGAGAAGAGACCGGCGCCGGGCCTGGCTCGAAAATTTTACAAAAACCCCCTAACCTTTCGCGAAATTAAAAAGGGGCCTTCCGGTGCTCCAAAAATTCCGCGAAAAATCAGGGGTGTTAATGGAAATGTTTTAGACATATTTCCTATTAAGTCCAAGTAGAGATTCCAAAACATTTTCGGGTTAAAATTTCATAGCTAAATTCATAAAAGAGACCTTGTTTATTTTCTCGTAATTATTTTTACATGACAGAATGCTTTCAGGAAGTTTTCATAAATCTTTATTTATGATAATTAAGCTATAGAAAATGTTAAACTTGGATTTCCTCCTCATTTTATTTCTTTTTAACACTTACTTTATTCTTTAGTTAATTTGATATTTTATGTGCATCTTCTTCTCACAACAATAAATAATTTCCACAAATGCTCATGATGATATGATGATACATGACATGAAATGCATGTTCATTCTTTAGGGTTGTTACACCAACCTTTGGCCCCCATTTAAGGAAGGGAGGAGTTCCTCTCCGCACACACTCAAGCATTTTTCATTTCCCTCTGTCATTTAATATTTCCATGTTCTTGTGAAGTTTAGTCTAGGTGGAGCCTTGCTCAAGTCTCCAAGTCATAGGAGTTTCAGTAACGGCTCATGTATCCTTTTCCTCATTCCTTTTGCATTTGACTTTGATCTACTAAGTAAAATAGTTCTTTTATATATTTATGCTTATGATATGAGTTCCTTGTTTGGTTTTATATCATATTTATATCATAGGACCTTGTTATGCTTTCATGATGATATAGACTTGCTACTTTGTTGTTACGAATGGCATATCCCTTGAATATAGTCTAAATGTTATAATGCTAGTTGTACTTTATTCTAATTGTGATGCCTTGATTGGATTTGATATCTAAATAGCATTGCTTGTGCTTGGTTTCATGGTTTGTTGATCCGTATGGTTACAGTTGTGCTATGGTTCTTGTTTATCCTTTTAGACGTTCTAGTCTTTGATCGATGCTAGAATTCTACTAATACGTGTAAGCGCAATGTTTAGACATTAGGTAGTGTTAATCATCTTGCAATCCACGGTTCATAGAGGTAGACGGTAGGTGGTGACATCCCTGTCTATCATGTGTAGTCCTCCACATTCGGTTGTGAGATGCGTTATTTCGGGAGGAGGTGCCTTGTGGATGCGGGGCATGAATCCATATGCATTAGGGTATGAATAATAGTATGACTTGCTTCTTATTGTTTGACTATGCTTCTATATAGATAGACTAACATTAGAGAATAGGCTTTGCTCCCCTGATTTAATCCACTAGATCTTGAGGTTCTTTCTTTATCTTTTAGGAATGTTTTTGTTATGTGTCACGCTACCCTTCTTTTCTCAATACTTATCCATGTCTAAACCTTACCTATCAATACCAATCTTTATGGTTATGACGTCTATATTATTACCTTATTCTTACACACGCCTTCCTTGGGAGAACTACAAATGACAGCCATTAGAGCAATCCTATGGTGAAATGCTACATTGATATTATCCGTGCGCTTGCGGATTATACTATTTTACACTAAAGATTATCTATTTAATTATTTTCAGCTACTGTTGCTAGGAATGATTTAATGAATATGACTTAGCCAAATGTCAACAGTCATTTCGGCTCTTTGTCGGGAATGTTTGAGTGATATACTTAACGAGTGTCAATAAGCATTTCTAGCGCCATTGCCGAGAAAGACAAATAAGATAAACTATTGATATATGTCATAAACATATTTAAGTATTGTAGTCATTGTTTATGCAGGCTAATTTTGCTATGTTTTCTCCATTTGTGTGAAAATAGGGTAGTGTATGACTGGTTTCACCGTGCATGAAAGCTTCAACAAGAACCCGAAAAGAGTCCTAAAGAAGAGAAGATCAAGTGTATCCTCTTCCAAGGCCTCCGGACTAGTAGCTCAACCAGTCAACACCGCACCAGCGAGATCCGAGTCCATGGCTGGAAAGACCCTCAAGGAGTACTCAGCCCCTCTCGTTAGCAACGTGCCCACTAAGCCCAAGGTTGACATTGGGGATGCAAACTTTGAGATGAAGACCAGCTCGATCACGATGGTGTAGGCTAGCCCATTATGTGGGAAAGACCATTAGGACACAAGTGCTCACTTACAGCGATTCCTAGAGTTGTGCAGCACCTTCAACATAAGGAACGTGACACCGGATGCCATTAGGCTCTCTCTATTCCCGTTCTCGCTGCTAGGCAAGGCCAAGCGGTGGTTCCATGCCAATAAGGATGCCATCAACACTTGGGACAAATGTTAAGCTACGTTCCTCACAAAGTTCTTCCCGTTGGGTAAAACCAACCCTCTGCGTGGAAGAATTTTGAGTTTCTAGCGAGCGACTAGACAAACTATTCCGGATGCACGTGAGAGGCTCCAGGAGTACATCCTGGCATGCCCCCATCATGGAATGCATAATTGGCTCATTATCCAGAACTTCTACAATGGATTGACGGGTCCAAACCGTCAGCACATTGATGTCGCCGCTAGAGGAGCATTCTTTTCGCTCATCGTTGAGAGAGCAACAGAGTTGATTGAGAAGATGGTCTCCAGCCAAGGCTAGAATAATGAACAACCATGTGAGCGGGGCATGCACACCGTGAAGGAGATGGACGTGCTCGCTGCGAGGATGGACCTACTCTTGAAGCGGCTCAACACCCACGACGACGCCAACCTCGATGACCCGCCACATGACGCGCGAGGTCTATGGAAACATGGGTCACTCGAGCAATGATTGCCCTGAGACCCGCAAGGATGCTATGTTCGTAAACAATGGGTATCGCACTCAAGGAGGCCAAGGATGGCGACCACGCCCTACCGTTGGTCGTATCTACGCACCCACTTATATAACGCAAGATGACGGTGTACATTGTAGCACTTTTTCCCTTAAACTATTCCAAGGTATATATCAAATCCATGAGAATTAGTAAGAGAACTGTGTTTAGAGTTTACTAGTTTTTTTTAATAAATCAATCCTATCATAAAGTACACATTGCACATACGAGAACATAAAAAGAGGTGAAGGTTGGAGCCTGTGCCGATCGAGCGCACGAAGGTGTCGATCGGCACAAAGGCAATTGGTTTAAGAAAACTTTTAGGAGCATACACATCGATCAAGGAGGAACACCTGGAGTTTGCCCTCTTTATTGAAATAATAAAGAAGATTCACATCGACGTGACCTTGATAGATGCAATACAAGTCTAAACCTATGCTCGCTACCTCAAGGACATGTTGAGTAACAAGCATCCAATGCCTACCACGGAGATCATGAAACTTATGGAAGAATGTAGCACAACTATACTCAATCTACTTCCCGATAAGAAGAAGGATCCAGGCTGTCCCACAATATCATGTTCAATTGGGACAAAATTCTTTGATCAAGTGTCATATGACCTTGGATCCGAGTGTTACTTGTCATGCTAAAGCCATCTTCAACAAGCTCAACTTCAAAGTTTTAGCTACCACTCCTATGCAGCTTCAGCTAGCAGACTCATCGAGTGTGGTATCCCGCAAGAATCGTTGAACATATCCCGGTGAAGATCCACGGATGTTTTGTTCCTCCGGACTTCGTGGTGCTAGATATGGACATCGACAAAAGGACGCCGCTCATTCTTGGGTGGCCATTTTTAGGGTGTGTTCGTTTTCTGGAGTCTAAACTTTATAGCTGTCACATCAAAAAGAATCTTACTATTTAAAAGTACTAAATAAAGTTTAATTATATAATAAAATATAGGCCCCTAGGCTAATTTACGAGACAAATCTAATGAGATTAACTATGTCATGATTAGAAGACGGTTACTATAGTATCACTTTAGCAAAACATAGATTAATTAAGCTCATTAGATTCATCTCAAAAATTAGCACCAATCTGTCAAAAGAGTTTTGTCATTAAATTAATCAAAATATTCATAAATAGTAAGATTCTCTTTGATGTGACAGTGCTAAATTTTAGAGGGGAGGAAACGAGCAGGGCCTTAAGCACTACAAACACATGAATTGATGTCGGGGTTGGGTCAATCTGCCTCAACATCAATGCCAAGGAGGAGAAAATTGACTTCCGACAAAGGGTAGACCAATGCTACATGATCCGACTCAAGTTTGGGCCAAATTCTAAGAACATCAAGCAAGTGGAATTGAGGCCGAAGAAAGATAGCCGGGTGGAATTTATGATGAACTTCTTGGCAAGAGATAATCCTACTCTCGTTGTCCCGAAGCAAAAGGCCACCGTCGGGCCCGGCCTCCGGGAAAAGAAGCAAACGCTACAATAGAGGAATCCTTCAATCACACCGCCTAAGAAGGCCAAAAAGGTGTGGCAGCCAAAGACACATTTGTGTCCTCATCTCCAGGACAAGAGTGCGCCGACAACAAAATTGAACGTGACAAGGGAATAGTATTTATCCATGTTTCCCATTTTCAATCTTTGTTTTTATTTTTGCATTTGCATATTTGCTTTTCCCACTACATGCCGGAATTTATTCCAACGTTTTTTGTTTTCAAAATAAAAAAATAGATTTTTTTTAGTTTGTGTTTTTGAGAAAATAATTTTGCAAAAAGGTTTTAAAATATTTTTCTTACTATGGGCCACTACCGGTGGGACCCATCGCCGAGCGAGGTAACCGAGAGGGCCGGCCCACAGTCGGCCGACCGAGAGAGAAGCGGCTATCCGGCCCCACCTTTCCCAACGGCTAGTGTGCAATGGCCACATTTGAATATGACCGTTGAACACAATATGCTATAGAAGGAAGTGGTTAGGAGAGGTTCTTCACCTCTCCACTTTGCTCTTGCCATTTGCTCTCTTGTTTTCCCAAGTCTTACACTATGAAATTCTGCTAAAAATACTTGCTTTGGTTTTTTTGTTTTCATTTGCAAGTTAGTTTCACAATCGCAAGAGTTTCCGATGGAGTTTCGTTTGGTGTTTTCACTAACCTTAACCCCGTTCTAGTTGCTGTTGAGGTGGTTTGTGTAAGTGTCGACTATGAAGAGGCTTAAGCGAGCTGTGGGCAAGCTGAAAGGAGAGGCGACGGGAAGCACAAATAGTGCAAGTCCTCTAGCAACAGATAATACTAATCAATTAATATGCATCCTCGGTTATAGGATCCGGAGAGTGAAACATCAGTCATTTATAGAGATATTAGCAGCTATTCGGAATGAGCTAGTTCCTCTGTTTGATCCTATTGAGAAGGCCATGAAAAGAATTATGGCAACATATGAGGTTCCGTGGCGCCCCGTTCTCGGGACTACATCGTGTATACGTACCAATCCCTGGAACAGTAGTTGGTACACACGTAGATGATACAAATCCGATACAACAACCTTTATTTATTCCTTATAGGGATAGTAGCTACGGGATACATGGTCCGGATTACATTCAAAGAGGCGGATAGGCCAGCCTCACATAAAAGAAAACACACTGGAAAGCATCATAAACTCCACGAGGCAACATCGAGCGAAGGACGCGACCTACTCCTCATCCTCGTGGTATTCTCCATCTTCGTCCGAACAAATAAGCAACGGGTGAGTACATAAGGTACTCAGCAAGCTCTACCACTAGCAAGGGATAATACTTATGCAATTGGTTGTGGTCAAGGTAGGGTTAGAGTTTTAGCAGAAAGCGCGGATGTAGGGCTCACTACGAAGCAAAGGGGTTCTTGAAGAGGAAAGCAGTTTTCATAATTTTAGTTGGTCGGACCTGGGGAGATATTCATCAATCCCGACAGTTCCCATTCTTTTTAGATGAGCCTTCCGACCGAAGGTCGTAACAGCTCCGGCACACCGGTCCAACACCATTTCCAAAACACACGGGCACAAGGCTGCCCACTCACACATCAAGGGTTTAATATTTGTGGCTAATTAACGTGAGCTCAAGATTTGGTGTGTCAATATACCGTGACAACGGACATCCGGATAGTTATATACACTCTACGAGAGGTTGGTACAGCTTTACCCACAAGCTATATGTTCTTAGCTACGGAACACATAACGCTGCCACCGCAACTAGGCACGCTCACAAGTCCACCCCGAATGCCCGGGGATCCGACGCGTATGACACAAGCATACCGTCTATCATATACGTGCCAAGTACTTGGACTTCACCAAATAAACGATCCCTGGACCTCCGTCATCTACTACACCCGGTGGAACTTCTTGCTGCGTAACCCGAGGTTTGGTGCACAGTCCTGCCCATAACAGGTTCCGTGGTTGTACACTAAATCACCAATTTGGGGTCCGAAGAACCGGTCCTTATATGGCAGGGCGAACACTCGTCCATCACAAATGGACATCACCTAACATCAAGTACTCTACACCAGTACTAGGAGTTTCGCCCACAGCCGGTATCATTTCCCACCCAACTTCACCTTAACATAGTTGGTCTAATCACCCACCCATCAACACACAACACCAAACACATTTTCACACATTTTCATAAACAGGGTGTATGATGAAAGATAGTAACAGTTCCTAAGCATGATACTAATATATCATTAACATAGTTAATAATACATCTAGGTTGATTCTAGTGATCTAATGGCAATCAAGGGTATAATATTCGCATCTATAGTGACTTGAACATTATCATACAACAATTGGGCTCTAGCAAAATATTTGTAAGGATAAATGCATATAAGAGTAGCTTCCTATATAGGTGCGAGAATAAGCAGAGAAATTAGGATCAATAAGCAGAGAAATTAGGATCAATTATGATCAAGGAATTGATAGAGCTTGCCTCCTAACGCGTCCTCAAAGTCTTCCTCGCAATTGGGGTCTTCGGGCTGCTGCTCCTGGTTCTCCTCGTCTACGAGACGGCGTTAGAGTACGTAAGCTACGTCACATAAAATAATGAAGGAAAAAAGTAATAACGAGGAAAAACCAAACAAAATAGAGTGAAGAGGAAGGTTTAAGGGGCTAGGGTTCGTCACGACGATTCCCACGGTGTCGGAATCGTCGAAAACGGAGCTACGGTTGAAAAGTTATGGTCGTGGAAAGTCCGGGGGTATTTTTGTAAAAATCAGCTAGGGTTTCTATAAAAGAATAAATAATTTTTGGTAATTTTGGGGAAGTGGAGGGGCTTATTGTAATTTCTGAAAAGTTTAGGGGGGCTTTATGTAAAAATCTAAGGGCTCTTAACTAATATATGAAAAGGTCGGAGGGTCTTATGTAAAAGTGGCTTTTCCTAGGAATATAGGATTTATTTTCTAAAGGAAAAAGGCGGGAAAATCCAGGGGCGTTGATCTTCGAGTCGGGATTTAAATAGGGCGAAGGGGAACGCCCGATCTATTCCTAGCCGTTGATCCTGGATCGGATGGTGGGGATGCGGCGGTGAGGTCCGACGGTGGCCAAGGGCGGCGCGACAGGGAGGCTCGCCGAATTGAGCCTTCCGGCGGCCGGAGGCGGCCGAGGGGGAGGGGAGAGCACGTCGGGGTTCGGGAGGTAGTGGCGGAGGTGTGGGGAGGGGTGACGACGCGAGGCGGGGCCGGACGGGGATGAGCTGCCCCGCCGGAGCTTGTCGCGGCGGCGGTGAAAAGGGGAAGTGGCCCGGGGGCCTTGCTTGCGGGGGGAAGGGGGTCGGGGAGGTGTGCGGCATCGTGGCGGAGCCGGGCGGCGCTAGGGCTCGGCTTGAGGGGGACGGGGGTGGTCGGGCGGCGAGAGGGGAAGGGGAAAGGCCGACGGCGGGCGGTGGCGGAGCGGAGAGGGGAGGGAGGTGAGGAGCTAAGGGGGCAGGACTTGCCCGGGGTTCTCCGGGAGGCGGTGGCGAGTAAGGGAGGGGCGGGGAGGCTTTTATAGTGGTGAGGAGGGGGGAGGATGGCGACGGCGGCGCCATGGCCGTGGCGGCCTGCCCGCGGCGCGCCAGAGCGAGGCATCAGGTCGGCGCTTGCCGACGAGCGAGCGGCGCGGTTGGCCGGAGGTGGAGACAACGGGGATCCGGGCATGGCGGCGACGGACGAGCGACGCGTGGCGCGGCGTCGGGTCGGCGCGTTCGTCCAAGGGAGGGGCAGCGGCGGCTCGGGCGCGGCGCGGGCTTGACCGTGCGCGCGGAGTTGCGGAGGGGTGGCGGTATTGCGGTGGGGGACGGAGCGGCGGCGACGGCGCGGGCGACACGCGGCGTGCCCGCGTCATGCGCGAGAGGAGGAAGAAGGGGGGGGGCACGGGGAGTTGGGATGGGTCGGGCCGGAGAGAGAGAGAGGCTGGGCCGGGGGAGGGAAAAGAGAGTAGGGCGGCTCTGATAGGAATAGTGTTCCTTTTCTATTTTCCTTTCTTCACTCCTTAAGTCAAAATAATAAATAAATGAATAAAATCAAATAAATCCCAATGAGTCAAAATAAAATAAAGAAAAATAAAAGTAAAGCAAACAAAATAGAAATAACCAAGTTTGCAAGAGTTAGGTTTTTATTTTAAAAATTCTATGTGTTGTTTTCCTATGTATATAATTAGGTTTCAAATTCCTAGTTAATTTTCGTACATATTTTTTCTGAATAAAATAAAATGATTTATTTAGTGATTTTTAATTTGGCCAAAAACCGGGGTGTTACGAGGGGCCAAGAGGGTAGGGAAGGGGGAAGGAGCCAAGGGGGCGACAGGTCTGGAGGCGCATGCGAGCACTGCTGAGTGCGAGGGTGCGGCGCGTGCGGTGCGCCGAGAGTCGCGCGCGGTAGCGAGGGAGAAGGCGGGTGCGTTGGGCTGGGCCGGGGTGAGAGGGGCTGGGCCGGGGAGGAGAAAAGTGGGTAGGACGGCCGGTAGCGATTTATTTCCTTTTCTATTTTCCCTTCTTCACTCCTTAAGCAAAAATGAATAATAAATAAAAAAATAAAATCAAATAAATTCCAATGAGTCAAAATAAAATAAAAGTGAATAAAATAGAAACAACCAAGTTTGCAAGAGTTAGGTTTTTATTTTAAAAATTCTATGTGTTGTTTTCCTATGTATATAATTGGGTTTTAAATTCCTAGTTAATTTTCGTAAATATTTTCCTGAATAAAATAAAATAATTTATTTAGTGATTTTTAATTTGGCAAAAAATCGGGGTGTTACAGGTTCACATCATCTGCTCTTTCTACTTGTAATCAGTATTTTGTATCGAATTTCTAGTTCAGCAATATATTGTTAAAAGTTTCCCACCGCTGGCCCCTGTGCGCCGGCACCCGTCTACGGCGCCACCCTCCCCGACAGGCTGCCCTCCCCGCCGGGTCTCTCCTCCCCGTTGGCCCCTCCTCCTTCGCGCCGTCTTGAGGAGAGGGCCAGATCCGACGGGTTCCGGTGAGCGAGCGGCCGGATTTTACCGGTGGCACGTGAATCCGGCCGCCAGCGCACGGATACGTTGAGGATTCATTTTTCTATTTTTTTTCTGTTCGGAATATAGTAGCTTGCTTTTGGCCCGGTAGTGGTGGTATTTTGTTTGCTACTATATCATGAGTGGTAAAACTTCATGAGGAAAATACTTGTCTCATAAAAATAGTTATGTAATGCCTAATTTTCTATTATTCTTTTTATAGGAATATTTTAGTTATTGGTTAGATCATATTAATGAATTGTACCCTCCATTTGTCGAAAATTGCTTTCATCTTTTCACCTTTTCTTCTACTACCTGATTATTTTTTTAACATTTTCCACTCAAGGGATGTTTTTATGCTCATGAGCAAGCCACATCGATTGGTAGGGACGAGCAAGCCATATAGTCTCAATTCTTACTGCAAGAATTTCAAAATATTTTCTGCCTAAAATTTACTGACCGACTCCTATGCACCGTCAATTCATCTTGTTAACAATGATTTTAAACCTTATTTCATTCCAACCAAGTTTATGTTTCCGCTCAGAGATTATTTGTGTTCTAGTTTCTATAATTGTACCGAAATTATTTACTTTAAGGAAAGGACGTGTAACTAAAAGCATGCAGGTGAGTAATTCTAAAATCATCATTTTTACTAACAAATATTGATGACAAATTTGTACAAAATCTCTTAACGAGTCTATCCGCAGACAACGACTTGCGACAGGGATGTGGTCTAAGAGCGAATCACGAGTAGGAGGGAATCAGGATGTGAATAATGACTCACGTAGCTAGCCTCTGCTCGTCGGTGCCCTTGGCGACAAACATGCGTGGCCTTGCAGGGTGGGAATCACGAGGCGTCCTCATATTATTTGGCTTGCACCAACCACTTGCATTGCATGCTAAAGAATGATCATCGTACAGTATAGCAGGACTAACAGAGGGCAAGTACATATGATAAAAAAAAACAGAGGGCAAGTACAAGCTGCCACTAGCCCACTACAGGAAATGCTTGCTGCTCGTTTTAAAATGTAAGTATTTATTGATTTTTTAGAATTGAACTTGACCGTTCGTCTTATTCAAAAAATTTATAAAAATATTGATTATTTTGTTATACTTTGATTTATTGTTAGATATATTTTAAATATGATGTATTTGTTTTTATATTTTCATAAATTTTTTGAATAAGACAAACGATCAAATACAATTCTAAAAATCAACAAATATTTATATTTTGGAACGGAGAAAATAAAAGAGAGGACCAGAGGTGATGCATCCGCATCAAGGAAAGGACGAGACCCCACATACCTCGCAATTGCCAAGAAAGCAACCTGATGACCTTCATCAAAAGGGGACACCGGCCGGCTCGTACACGCCTTTTGGGGCATGTTTTAGCAATTGCGAGGAATGCAACCTGACCTTCATCAGTAGCTACTTGGAATTTATTCCAAGCGTGACTGGGTTGACCCGGCCAGTGCCCAGCTCCGGCCACTGCTCGAGAACATGCCCACGACGTTCCAAGGAGGTGGAGAAACTGGGTAGGGAATCTTCTCTCAAAAACATACTACCTTGATCCATAAATATAAGCATTTGTTCACTTTTAGAGATCACGTTTGACCACTTGTCTTATTTAAAAAATTTATGTAAATACAAAAATATAGAAGTCATACTTAAAATATACATACGAATAAATTAAATTATCATAAAATAAATAAATAATTTATAAATATTTTGAATAAGACGAGTGGTCAAATGGAGGTCTGAAAGTCAACGAATGCTTATATTTATAGACGAAGGGTCATGCTAAGTATATCTTATCTAGATAGATAACTTTCATAATCAACGATAGACAGAGATCAGTGCATCTATTTGTTACCTTTCATATCTCTTTTTAATTTGTATAATACTTTTGACTCTTATTTAAATTAGTATAAAAACAGAAGGCAATAAGTATTGACTAATTTAAATTAGCAGTATAGCCTAACATTTAAGATATCCCATAGCCTTTTTTGCTTTTTATATATCGCTAATCATTTGCTACATTGCCATATATAGATTCATATTTCAAGTGATGAGAAATGATAGAGTTATTTTTAAACATTTATAGAGAGACTTGCTTAAGACAGGACCTCTGGTCTGGGCTGACATTGATCGCCAGTACGACATGCCGCGTGCATGCGCAGCAAGACGCGCTGCCACTCGGTTCATTGCGAACTCAGGCTATCCACACTTGTGGTGTTCTATTTTCATCTTCTAAAGAGAATATTCTATTATAGTCAGCGAGGTGCATCCATTCATATTCTATATCCATCCTCTATATCAACTACTCAATATTTTATTCAATCATCTCTAACAACCATCTCCTTCTCATCTCTCCTTCTCTTTCCTTTTTCTTTTCTTTTTTAATTTCTTTTTTACAATAGTTTAGCAATCAATTTTTAATTAAATAATAATTTCATTTCCTTTTTTCTTTTTTTTCTTTTTTTCTTTTCCCTTTGCCTCTTTTTTTCCTTTCCCATCTATCCACTTGAAGCATCTCGCAGCCTCCTCCACGCCCGAGTAAACTAGCGGCCCACTCCAACCGCTCCAACCCCCAACGCCTCCGGCGCCCACGGCCCCGCCCCACGTCCACGCCCACTGCCGTCGCCGCCCGTGCCCGTGGCCCCCGATCTGTCCACCACGCTCTCTACGCTTGCGCGTGAAGCGGTGGCGGCAGCAGCTACGGTCGAGAACCACCTCCCCGGCGCGCGGCAAGGAGGAGGGGGCGGATCTTGCCGGCGTCGGTGGATCAGGGCGAGGAGGAGCGGATCCTGTGGTAGCGACGAGCTCCCGACGGGCGGGTGGAGGCGGAGCCGGAGGAGGTGGCCGGAGGAAGACACCGGCCACCCCTTCCCTGGCCATCCCATTATCTCTCCCTTCCGGCTTACAGCGTGAAAGAACCGTGGGCATGCGGGTCCCACGCCATGTTGGCGGATAGCGCACCACACTGGTTACCTTGGGAATACCGGACGGGCGAGGAAACGCTTTGATACCGGATGGCTTACAGTACCCGCTGCAGGCGATTTTACGCCATAGTGGTATTGGAGGCCTAGGTAGCAGGCTGCGTACGGTACCCGGTGCAGATAGTCTCAGGCGGGCACATGGTGTGGGTCCCGGTGCAGGTACCAGAATTAACAAAAAAAAAAAGGCAAAAGGTGCCAGAATTAACAAAAATAAAAGGCAAAAGGTGCCTGCTTTCTTGCTCATTCGCTATCTGCTGCTCAGCTCGTTGACCAGCCCTCCACCATACCTCGAGCACTCTCAGCAGTTGCAATCAGCTCCTCTCCTGCCCTTCTCGTGTTGCTTGCCTGTTGGAAGAAACAAACTTGAGGAATCGGGTCTCTGTTTTGTTTTCCTGGGGTGAGTATGGATTGCAAGAAACCTGTATACTTGTAACAACAACATCCTTTCTTTCCCCATGCATTTCCCCTTCGTTTTCAACAACAGTTTCTGTATGTCAGTATGGATGGCAAGATTTGTCAACGGCTAACTTCCTGTTTCTGGATGCAGCAATCTCAAAGGACTATCTGCTCAGCTCTGGCAGCTTGCTTGCTCGCTCGCCACTGCTCAGCCGGTCGACCACACAGCTCGCCCTCCACCGGATCTCAGCAGTTGCTCCAGAAGGCGCCCTCTTGCCCTGCCCTTCCTGTGTACCTTGCCCGTTGGAAGAAACATGGGATATTTTGGGTAGGCGCCAGAGACAGCAGCAGCGCTTGTAGTACTTAATTAGCGCACAACAAACATCAGGAATCGGGTCTCTGTTTCGTTTTCCTTGGGTGAGTATGGATTGCAAGAAACTTTAACAGCGCTAGTACACTTGTAACAACATCGTTTCTTTTCCCATGCGTTTCGCCGTGTTTTCTAGAGTTTTCTTGTCCAAAATAATTACCACTATTTTTTCACAACTAATGATCATTAGTTGGAGCCGAGGGTGTAGATTTAATTTCAAAAATTAACAACTAATGGCTATTATTAGGTGTAATATTGTCAAGAATAATATATTTATAATAACTAAAATTCGTCATCATTAATAAGTAAGTAAATTTTTGTACAAATATATTATATTAATCATCATTACTAGTAAGTTAATTAATTCATAGTGCAATTAGAGATAATTCATAAATAAAAGGTATTAATTTTCAGTGCAATATTACTGAACTACTCCCTAACTAATGGTCATTAGTTGAGGAAAAATAATGGTCATTATTTTGGACCAGAAAACTCCTTTTTATATATATAATCATGCATTTCCCCTTCCTTTTCAACAACAGTATGGATGGCAAGATTTGATAACGGCTAAATAAATATTGTTTCTGGATGCAGCAATCTCAAAGAACTAGGGGGCTTGGGTCTTTGGGGTAGGTTTGCACCATTGACCTGCAGCTGTGCCCTGCTTGCTTGAATTCAGCTCTTCCCGGTCTTATTGAGCACATCGAGTCTTCCTCCCGCGCAGTTAGTAACTTGGGATCTTCTGTACTGGTGCGTGGACTTGAGATATGTTCTCTCTCTGACGATAGCGGCATCTTGTACTATTGGTAGTAACATTTTGCTTACAGTTCCTTCTCTGTACGCAGCAAACTCAGAGATATTCCGGTGGTGCCAACGTGCGGCGAGAGTATGGCTAGCGCCGTGCTCAGTGCAGCCTTTTCGGTGTTGGGCAAGGCGCTAGCACCTCTCACGGACACCGTGTTCGAGGCCTGGGCGGCCAGCAAGGGGTCTCAGAGCTACTGCTTGTGAGGGCCACACTCGAGCCTAATCTCGGCTGGAAAATACAGAACCATGACCTAAAGTCGCTATTGAAGGAACTGAAAGGCCTCGGCTATGATGCAGAGGACATGCTGGATGAGCTGGAGTACTTCCGCATCCAGGACAACATCCGAGGAACTTGCAAGGCTGCAGATGAGCTAGCCAACGGTTGCGCCCGCAACCTTGTCCTTAATGCCGGCCACACTGCCAAAGCTGTGGGCAAACAACTGCTCTGTTGTTTGCCCGCATCGTCCTCGTCTGCTGCTGCTACTGGTGCCAGGCGGAGGGCACGCAACGCCAACTCCTCAGCACAGCACGTCAACCAATCTAACGGAGAGGCCACCGGATGCGTGCGTAAGCTTGTTTATGGAACTGGCAGCACCATCCGTACTATCGGTAAAAGCCTCCCTTGCTCATCCCAGTTGCCACCTATTCTTGATGATGATGAGGATCACCCTGAAGTGTTGATTCCGTATTTGGTGTTTCATCGGGTGGATGCCTCAAAGAAAATGAGTGATATTGTAAAGCAAATGAAATCCATGCGTACACAGATTTCAAATATTCTTAGTTCACTGGGCCCAAGCCTAAGAACTACCCCAGAAATTGGCCATAATCGCACCAGCACCATACCTGAAAGTACAGAACCAAAGCTGTATGGGAGGGACCTCATCATGAATAGCATCATAGATGATATCACCAAGGGTAAATATTCCGATAAGGATGATCTGACCGTCCTTCCGATTTTTGGTCAACCGGGCATAGGAAAGACTACTCTTGCACAATACATATATCAGAACCAAGAAGTGCAAAAACGTTTTGAAGTGAAGGTTTGGAAATGTGTGCCTCTCAACTTCAACGTGGATAAACTGCTAGAAGATATTGTAAAATACATACCTACAGTTGAGCATGAGACACTAGGTACTAAACGAGATCTGATTGGACAAAGATTGGAATCTAAAAGGTTTTTGGTCGTATTGGATGATTTGTGGAATTTCAGTGACGAGGAAGAGTGGAAAAAGCTATTGCTGCCGTTCAGAAAATCTCAAGCAAAGGGTAACATCATTATAGTCACAACTCGGTTTCCAGCCCTGGCAGAAATAATTAAAACAACGAATCGGACAATAGAATTGGAAGGCTTGGAACAACAAGAGTTTGAGCAGTTATTCTTAGCATATATCTTTGGTGATCAGCAACCTAGTAATCAGGTTCCCTTACTTAGAACTGGGAAAAGAATAATGGACAAACTAAAGGGCTCCCCTCTTGCAGCGAAAACGGTTGGTAGACTGCTGAGAAAGAAATTTGAAATATCTCACTGGACTGACGTCCTAAAAAGTAAAGAATGGGAGTCTGCAACGAGTGAGAATGACATTATGCCTGCACTGAAGCTTAGCTATGATTATCTTCCTTTTCATCTGCAACAATGTTTTTTGTATTGTGCTTTGTTCCCTAAAGGTTATAAGTTTTACAAAGAAAATTTAATTGACTTTTGGATTGGGATGGATGTTGTTTTACAGTCTGATCGTTGGGACAAAAGCATCGAAGATATAGGGATGACCTATTTGGATGATCTGGTTGGCCATGGGTTTCTCAAAAAGAAGAAGAAAATGGACATAGTTATTATCTTATCCATGACCTGCTCCATGATTTAGCATTGAGTGTTGCAGCATCTGAGTGCCTTGTCATAAATGAGGTAAATGAGAGGCCCTTAAAGATTCAGCAGCCATATGTTCGTCACTTGTGTATCCATATGGATGATGTAGATATTGGTGATTCTACAAGTTATGAAAGTGCCATAAGTGAGATACTAAAGGTGTTGAAGATTGAGCGTTTACAAACTTTGATGGTCTTTGGAAGAGTGGATGAACGCCACACTCATTTTTTGGATGATTTGATAAGAAAGGCAATTGGTCTTCGTGTTCTTCACTTGTCAGAAATGAACTCTCCCATGGAATTTTCAACACTGCCCCACCTGCGTTACCTAAGCCTAGGGAGCATTTATAGTAGAGGAATTCATTTACCAAGCATGCTTTCTAGGTTTTACCATTTGAGGATTTTGGATTTAGAAAAATGGCATGGAAGTCTCAACTTGCCAAGAGACATGAGCAACCTCAAAAAATTGGGCCATTTTCGTACCAAAGATGACAATCACTCCAAAATATGTAATGTGGGAGAGCTACAATTCTTGCAAGAGTTAAAGAGGTTTCGAGTCAACAAAGAAAACAATGGGTTTGAACTAAAACAACTTGGAAGTATGAATGAGTTAAGAGAGCTTGGAATATATAACCTTGAGAGAATACATTCACAAGAAGATGCAATTGAAGCAGATATGTTGCTCAAAAAACACTTGCAAAAGTTGACATTAGAATGGAGCATTGAGCTGCCAAAAAACGAGCGTGATGTACAAGGACTAGTTCTTGAAAGACTTGAACCGCAAAGAAATCTTCAGGAGCTGTGCATTATAGGGCACGGAAGTCGTTCGTGTCCAACATGGCTATGCAGTAAGCTCTCTCTTGAATGTCTAAAATCTTTGCATCTAGCTGGCGTAGAATGGGAAGATCTTCCCTCATTGGAACATATGGAATTTCTTCATGAATTAGAACTGAACCGTATGCCCACACTCAAGGAATTTGGTCCACGCCATTTCGGCAATGTAACAAAGCAAAGCTTTTGCAGCTTAACAAGCCTGAAACTGATCGCCTTAAAAGGGTTGGAAAATTGGGTTATGGGGGGCTATTGTCATTTGCTCTCTCAACTGAAAGTGCTGATCATTAGAGACTGTCCTGATCTCTCGAGCCTGCCTTTTGAGGACAGTACTCTCTACCTATCAAGGCAAGATGAAGAAAGGGCAGTACATTTGTTTCCCGACTTACAAGAGTTTCAGATAATCAGCTGCCGAAAAGTTGTGTCGTTACCTCCAATACCTTGGACTCAGACTTTGTCTTATATCAAGATAAAAGAAGTGGGGTCACCGGTACTCAAGAGTTTGTTATACGAAAAATCACCCTCTCGTGTAAGCTTGAAAATTGAGGGAAAGGACGATGATCTACACAACCTAGATGAGTTATTGGTATTTAGCAATTTGACAAATTTGCAGAGTTTAATCTTGGAGAATTGCCCAGCTCTAGAGTCGAGGCACTTTCAAATGCTAACATCACTCGAGTATTTCGGGGTGGCCTTTTCAGATCACTTGTTTGCGTTGTCAGGAAATGATGACGAAGTTGAGTGGCAAAGTCCAGTTGAGGAGATGGCAGTCTATGATAGCCTTGTCACTGGGAAGGAACTGTCACATTTCCTCCCTCATCTCCCAAAGCTCTCTAAACTAAGCATAGAGCGTTGCAAGAAGATAACACAGATGGGTGCGACAGTGGTGCAGCAACAGCCGACAACGCATGTACCACTGCTGTCAGCTTCATCTCACGAGCAGCAAATAGCAGAGGTGGTGCAAGAAATAGAGAAGGTAGACGATGGGCTGCTTCTCTTCCCAGCCCATCTGTCTGATTCGCTACGGGAGTTGACCATTCGGGATTGTCCAGCGGTGAGCCTGGTGGTATCTTCTCCTTTTCTTCCTAACAGCTTCAGAGCAGGACGAGGTGGGGAAGGAGGAGGGCTCCAAGCCCTGCGCTCCCTCCAACGATTGCGGGTCATTGATTGCCCCATGTTTCTCACCGCCTACAACAAGGTCACATCCTGTTTCCCTTTCCCATCCTCCCTGACAGACCTCGACCTCTGGGAAACAGTGGGTACGGAGACGCTGCAACCCCTTGAAAACCTCACCTCTCTCACTCGATTAGGTCTATACAAGTGTGGAAAGGATTTGAGATCGGATGGCCTATGGCCTCTCATTACCCGGGGTCAACTCAAGGAATTAGTGGTCTTAGACAGCCCGAGCTTCTTTGCTGGTTCTGACCCCACACAGGGTCTGAAGGATGAAGATCAAGTGCAACTTCTTCACCGTTCATCCAAACTGCAGAATCTCGGCACGGATGATGTCGCAGGATTCCTCGTCAAGTCCATCTGCAGGATCCTCTCTTACTCCCTCACCGAGTTAACATTAACAAATGGTGGGGGGACGAGGTGGTGTTGCGCTTCACGGAGGAGCAAGAGGAGGCCCTTCAGCTCCTCACGTCCCTCGAGTCTCTCACTTTTTATTGGTTTCCGAAGCTGCAGTGCCTCCCAGCAGGGCTACATACACTCCCCAAGCTTGAGACGTTAAGGATTGGCAGATGTGGACTTGTCGACTCACTCCCAAGAGGCGGTCTGCCCAGTTCACTGCGGAACTTAGAGCTCTGGTCCTGCAGCGATGAGCTAATACAGCAGTGCAGAAGTTACACCAACGACCATCCCGAAATCAAGCTAGAAGTTGACATGGTAACAAATGCTGCTCCTACTCATCCCCAACACTCATCACTACATTGCTCTTCCTTAATATCCACAAGCGTCAAGTCATGCCTTTGATGTTCGATTTACCTCGTTTCTGCATAATCTGAACATTGTTTGTTCTGATCTGCCGGTTTGCAGGTGCCGTGGTGATTTCAGAGACGGCTTTCATTGAGGCGATGTGGTGCATGCTCAGAAAGCACTGGTTTGGGTCATTTTCTACCAATGCATCTGTATTTATGTAGTCAATTAGCCAACAAAAGAGGAGGTAATCTATGTCATCAAAATACTTTTACTCCATATGCATGTTAATTCGTCATGTTGTGTAGTCCAATAAATGCCTCAAGGAGAAGGAGTGAAGAAGCATTACACCAAAGATAAAATACTCTAATGATAAAGCATGTGCCTCCTACCTTATGGGTTTTAAAATGGCATGCCTTTTAAAATCATGCTACAGGCAGCTCACAAGCAAGCTCTACGCCAGGAAATTTCTCTCCCGGGAACTTGTAACAGCCTTGTATAAAAGACTTGTAGCTCAAGATTCGAATAAAATGAACAAGTTTGAATCGAATTCAAATGTGGTGGCGGGATTTAAATTCGCGAAGCTATTATTTGAATTTCCGTCCCTTTGGACCAAATCTCTCCGCGGCCCAACTCCCTCTCACACTCTCGCGCAGCCCCACACCAGCCCGGCCCGCATGAACAGTTCTCTTCTACCTTTCTCTCCTCTCCACCCCGCGCGCGTACGGCTTGGACGCCGATGCCTCCACGTGTCACGCGCACGGTTTGCCGTCCAACCCCAACCACTCCCTCCGCCTTTATCCGACTACAAGAACCTCCCCAAACCGCCGCCACTCCCTCGTTCCCCCTCACACGCCGCCAGGGCGCAACCCTAACCCTAGAGCCGTGCCGCCATCCGCCTCTTCCCCGCCGCTTCCCTCTCCGGTGAGTACCAAGGCCATCGGCATGACCCTCTTCTCTCGCTGATTCTCGTGATGCTCATGGTTACTTCTCCGGTGCGGTGTAGCGGACGAGCGGGCCCCTTGGAGTTCACGGCCGCCGAGAACCTCATCGTCGTTCACCTCCCTCCGGTACAACTCATCCTTTCTCTCTCGGTGTTCCGCACTCTCCGTCGCACACCGTGTCCGTTGGTGCTAATCCTTGGCCTGTTGTCTCTTCGTAGCACGGGAATGTCGAGCTCACGGTCACCACCCGTCTGCTGCTCGTCGCCCATCACCACCGTCCGGGTAGCCGTCCTCGTCGCTAGGCCAACCCGGATCTCCTCCATCCAAGCCCAAACCTACGGAAGATTCTTGGTGAGCTGCCGCACCCAAACCCCTCCTTTTTCCCGTCGAATCTGTCATGTTTCCTTGCCTCCCGTCGTTTTTCACCGCCGCATCCATGGATGCCGGTGAGGCTTAGCTTGCGCGCACGCTCATGCTTGTCCGTGTGGTTGAGAAGCTTCGCTCGGTGTTGAGGAAGCTCTTACGTGCGTCTTGGCGAGGGTAGGGACGAGCTTCCCCTAGATCCACGAGTGAACCGTGGTTGCGCCGCCGCGGAACTCGCCGCCGACAGGTCTCCGACGACCTTTCTTGGTCGGGACCTAGTACAATAGGTTCGTGGAATCACGAGCGTCATTTTGGTGTCGTCAATTTTGAGCCTTGCGCACCCTTGGGGTTTTCCCTCGAGTACCGCCACGGGCGAGCACTCCGGTGAGCTCGGGACGCTCGTCGGAGGTGTGCGAGTGCTCGTCTTTGGTGGTGGTTGATGCGCGGCGCCGAGCTACGTGTCCGGGTGGTCGCGGAAGGGTCGCCGTCGAGCCGGAGCGCCGGGCGGAGGAGATTCCGGGGGCCGCACGGCGGAACGAAACAGCGCCGCCCGTGCCCGGTGTCGGTGACGTCGGCGTGACGTCGGCATGACGTCACTCGGGGGCCCGTCACGTTGGGATGAGTCCATGGCGCCTTGTTTGAATTCCGTGTGGACTTCGTCCATGTAGACCGTAGAGAGAGGCAGAGAGAGAAGGGCCCTATGGGCCCGGTGCACGGAACGAGTGTGGATCGAGGGATTTTCTTTTTCCCAAAATTTCCGGAAATTCCAATAATCCATTTTTCTTTGGAAATTCATATCTTTTTCCCGGAGACTCGGAAAAATACGCGGTCGGTTGCGTTGGACTCGTAGCGACGTACTCTACACGTTAGTGTAGTTGTTGGTCATGATCTAGTAGCATAAATTCTGTCGTTCGTTTCGTTCTTTTCTATTGCCTCAATTTACGTGCCTAACCCTTTTTACGCGATCCGTATGTCAAAGGGTGCCGAGGAGTTTCCACCGGAGTAGCAGTTTGAGGAGTTTCCACCAGAGCAGCCATACGAGTACCCCGACCCCGCCCGGGACCAACGTTTCCATGGCAAGCCGCAATCCTTGACCACTCTTCTACCTATTTAGCAACTTGCATTAATTGACTCATGCATATGAACTGTTACTTGCACATGTAGTATTCCTATGCCATACCATGCTTTCCTTGCCACCGATTGCCATAGGATGTTCTACTATTACTACTCGCATGCTTAGTGATTGCTTAGTTGCTTAATTGAACCCCACATGATAATTATACATGTTTTGTGTTAAATAAATTATAGGTGCTTCTTAGGTGTTGAGTTTCCGTACTAGATACCCTGTAGGACTTTACGGGGCGAGTGTAGGTGATTAGGTGCTGGGAGACTTTTGGGGAGACCCTATTTAGAGAGTGCTTGTTGCGGGCACGGTTGTATAGGGACTTTGGGTTATGGAGTCCTTGTTGTGGTGGTACTTGTTGTTATTGAGATTGTGGTTTGAGGAGAGGGATTGGTGACTCGCCCGGCAGCTTGAGGACCGGTTCTTGTGCTTGTTTGCTCTTTGGTTTACTAGCATACCACGTGACCCGCAACCGCCTTTGCACCCTGGAACAAAAAAGTACCGCAAGTCACAACAGCTTCAGTTTTCGGAAAAAGAATGCAAGTCGCATCATAATAACAAAAATATTGATTGAAAAATATGGGTCATACTTTCATAACTTATAAATTTTGCAATAGAACATCTCTTTTAATAAGCTAAAAAATTGAGTATTAAATCTAGTTGTAACTTTTGGTGTAAGTTCCAAGTACTATTCATTATAAATATCTCTCTTTTTCTTTGCTGCATTTTTGAATAATTTTTTGGGTACATCCGATGTTTTCTTTTTGCTAGATGTGTCATATGTAGTGCATATTTGACTGTTAAGAAGCATCTCACCTCTTGCAACTCTAAATATGCAATTGCGAGCTGCTACCGTCCACGGAGGCGAGTTCGAGGGAGGTGCTCTCCGCGATGGCTGTCGTCGTCCTCCTTGACTCCGATGGCCTCCGGGCTATCGTGAGGAGTGGAGGACCACGGATTTGCTTGTCGGTGGAGGGGCTAGGTCCTAGGTTCCTTAGGTTTACGCTTTTGGGTTAGGTGTCCAGTGACGGCGGCCACGGCGCGGTGGAATAAGGTCCTCTCACTCTTCCTCGCCTCATAGTCGTTTCTCTCCGACGTCTGCGGCAAGTCCGTGGAGGTGGGGCTCGGAGGAGCAGCCCCTGTACAGGAGTGTTTGGCTGATGATGCGTGGCCTCCGGGAGGTGGTGCGGTCGCCGGCCGTCCGGTTCCGTGGTGCAAAGGCAGTTGCGGGTCTTGTGGAAGATGGAGAAGTGGATCGACGTAGGGCTTCCCTTCGCGTCTATTGTCATCGATGGCGGGATCAGATCTACGGCCATGAGATTTCGGGCGGGCGCCCCCGGCCGATGAGCTCTCGGTGACGGCCTCATCCCGTCTCGAGTGGCGGGTGTCTTCTAGGGCTCTTTTCAAAGCTTTCAAGTGATGGGATCCCTTTGGCCATGGGTCGGATGGTGGCCGGTGGCGCGCTTTCCCAGTGGGCGACAACGTTTTCGACGATTGCGGCGAGCTCGGCTTTTAGGGGCTTGTTTGTAATTTTCATTTCTTCTAAGGTCCTCCGAGCAAGATGGCTGGGACAGCTGTACCTTCGTATCCTTCCAGTATGTATCTGTACTCAGATGTGTACGGGTACGTTTTCCTTAAGTATTAATGCAGGCATGTTAAATAAAAAACTCTATATATGCAATTATTATTTTAGTATAGCATCGATGCAATAATTCGTAAATTGCATGTGTTTAGTATGAGTGTTAATGTACTTAACTCATGTAAATGTTTAATACTAGCACTGAAATAAAAGTTGTAAAATATATTTCAGAAAAATGTGAACATATGCTTCATCACGTACTCGTGTATTACCTTGTAATATTTAAAATGCATAAATTTTATGCAAGAGGAAAAATATAAAGTGGAAATCAACCGGAGTAGCACTTTATTCGGGATGGAGGGGGCAGCGGTGTGGGTGCGCCAGGCACAGGGGTGGAAGGGTCGGCGGGGCGGAGCGACCCGGCTGGGAGGGCAGCCTCGGCGAGGTGGGCGGTGCCGCGGAGGGTCACCAATGGTGAGGGGGCCGGCAGTGTGGGTGGGTCGGCGTGGAGAAGAAGGGGCTCACGAGGAAGAGCGACCCGGCGGGGAGGGCGGTGCCGTAGAGGGGCGTCGGCAGTGAGGAGGCCGCCGTGGAGGGGGTCGGCGGTGAGGGCAGGCCAGCGTAGAGGGGGAGGGGCCGGTGGGGAGGGCTGCACCACGAAGGGGCACCGACGGTGAGGGTGCTGGTGTAGAAGTGGCTATTGACGATCATTAGGTACCTATTTCGACCATGAATATAGAACCAAAAATAGGAAGACTTGGCATTTCATACACGCATATTAGATAGGATTAATAATTTTCCACTTGTCTTGGAGGAAACATGTGCATTCGGGGAGTAAATTGAGCCAACTTACATTGTTTGAGGGGGTAAAGTGAGCCAAAATTTTGTTCGGGGTTTAATTTAGACATAGTGAATTGTTCGGGGAGTAAAATAGACTTTTTCCAATTAAAAACACCGTTTCGGAAAATGGGATGGTGACAACTAGATATCACATGGATCAATGACGCGGCTACACAGGGATTCCTCGTAGAAAATCGACATAGAACACAAGGGAATCCACGTGCCAGCCCCACCGGAGGAAGCACCGGGCCAAAGGCCCAACTCCCCGGTTGGCCGATCCGGCCCCCTCCGATCGATCGACCTAGGAGTGAGGCGGTTGGCCTCACCCTTCCACGTGGTACTTACTCCGGGGATTTATAGCATTGGTGCATGGCGATGAGGCGGTTGGCCTCACCCTTCCACGTGGTACTTACTCCGGGATTTACAGACATTGGTGCGTGGTGCCGCCTTGGCGCTTAGTCGGCCTTACCAACCTTTGGCCCCCATTTAAGGAAGGGAGGAGTTCCTCTCCGCACACACTCAAGCATTTTTCATTTCTCTCTCTCATTTAATATTTCCATGTTCTTGTGGAGTTTAGTCTAGGTGGAGCCTTGCTCAAGTCTCCAAGTCATAGGAGTTTCAGTAACGGCTCATGTATCCTTTTCCTCATTCCTTTTGCATTTGACTTTGATCTACTAAGTAAAATAGTTCTTTTATATATTTATGCTTATGATATGAGTTCCTTGTTTGGTTTTATATCATATTTATATCATAGGACCTTGTTATGCTTTCATGATGATATAGACTTGCTACTTTGTTGTTACGAATGGCATATCCCTTGAATATAGTCTAAATGTTATAATGCTAGTTGTACTTTATTCTAATTGTGATGCCTTGATTGGATTTGATATCTAAATAACATTGCTTGTGCTTGGTTTCATGGTTTGTTGATCCGTATGGTTACAGTTGTGCTATGGTTCTTGTTTATCCTTTTAGACGTTCTAGTCTTTGATCGATGCTAGAATTCTACTAATACGTGTAAGCGCAATGCTTAGACATTAGGTAGTGCTAATCATCTTGCAATCCACGGTTCACGGAGGTAGACGGTAGGTGGTGACATCCCTGTCTATCATGTGTAGTCCTCCACATTCAGTTGTGAGATGCGTTATTTCGGGAGGAGGTGCCTTGAGGATGCGGGGCATGAATCCATATGCATTAGGGTACGAATAATAGTATGACTTGCTTCTTATTGTTTGACTATGCTTCTATATAGATAGACTAACATTAGAGAATAGGCTTTGCTCCCTTGATTTAATCCACTAGATCTTGAGGTTCTTTCTTTATCTTTTTGGAATGTTTTTGTTGTGTGTCACGCTACCCTTCTTTTCTCAATACTTATCCATGTCTAAACCTTACCTATCAATACCGATCTTTATGGTTATGACGTCTATATTATTACCTTATTCTTACACACGCCTTCCTTGGGAGAACTACAAATGACAGCCATTAGAGCAATCCTATGGTGAAATGCTACATTGATATTATCTATGCGCTTGCGGATTATACTATTTTACACTAAAGATTATCCATTTAATTATTTTCAGCGCTGTTGCTAGGAATGATTTAATGAATATGACTTAGCCAAACGTCAACAGTCATTTCTGGCTCTTTGTCGGGAATGTTTGAGTGATATACTTAACGAGTGTCAATAAGCATTTCTAGCGCCATTGCCGAGAAAGACAAATAAGATAAACTATTGATATATGTCATAAACATATTTAAGTATTGTAGTCATTGTTTATGCAGAGCTAATTTTGCAATGTTTTCTCCATTTGTGTGAAAATAGGGTAGTGTATGACTGGTTTCACCGTGCATGAAAGCTTCAACAAGAACCCGAAAAGAGTCCTAAAGAAGAGAAGATCAAGTGTATCCTCTTCCAAGGCATCCGGACTAGTAGCTCAACCGATCAACACCGCACCGGCGAGATCCGAGTCCATGGCTGGAAAGACCCTCAAGGAGTACTCAGCCCCCTCTGTTAGCAACGTGCCCACTAGGCCCGAGGTTGACATTGGGGATGCAAACTTTGAGATGAAGACCAGCTCGATCACGATGGTGTAGGCTAGCCCATTATGTGGGAAAGACGATTAGGACACAAGTGCTCACTTACAGCAATTCATGGAGTTGTGCAGCACCTTCAACATAAGGAACGTGACACCGGATGCCATTAGGCTCTCTCTATTCCCATTCTCGCTGCTAGGCAAGGCCAAGCGGTGGTTCCATGCCAATAAGGATGCCATCAACACTTGGGAAAAATGTTAAGCTACGTTCCTCGCGAAGTTCTTCCCGTTGGGTAAAACCAACACTCTGCATGGAAGAATTTTCAGTTTCTAGCAGGCGACTAGACAAACTATTCCAGATGCATGTGAGAGGCTCCAGGAGTACATCCCGGCATACCCCCATCATGGAATGCATAATTGCTCATTATCCGAACTTCTACAATGGATTGACGGGTCCAAACCGTCGGCACATTGATGTCGTCGCTAGAGGAGCATTTTTTTCGCTCATCGTTGAGAGAGCAACAGAGTTGATTGAGAAGATGGTCTCCAGCCAAGGCTAGAATAATGAACGACCATGTGAGCGGGCCATGCACACCGTGAAGGAGATGGACGTGCTCGCTGCGAAGATGGACCTACTCTTGAAGCGGCTCAACACCCACGACGACGCCAACCTCGAAGACCCATCACATGACGCGCGAGGTCTATGGAAACATGGGTCACTTGAGCAATGATTGCCCCGAGACCCGCAAGGAGGCTATGTTCGTAAACAATGGGTATCGCACTCAAGGAGGCCAAGGATGGCGACCACGCCCCTACCGTTGGTCGTATCTACGCACCCACTTATATAACGCAAGATGACGGTGTACATTGTAGCACTTTTTCCCTTAGAGTATTCCAAGGTATATATCGAATCCACGAGAATTAGTAAGAGAACTGTGTTTAGAGTTTACTATTTTTTAATAAATCAATCATATCATAAAGTACACATTGCACATACGAGAACATAAAAAGAGGTGAAGGTTGGAGCTGTGCGGATCGGCGCACGAAGGTGTCGATCGGCACAAAGGCAATTGGTTTAAGAAAACTTTTAGGAGCATACACATCGATCAAGGAGGAACACCCGGAGTTAGCCTATATGCATTTTGTGGTCGGAGAAAGGATGTGCTAATCGGCACAACGAGTGCGCCGATTGGCACCGAAGCAGTATTCATTATCATCTTAATCCTAGCTTATCCGACACTTTAAGCAATTGGTAAACATCGAAGATGAGCAAGACCACCATGCTTTCCGAGAGACCCCAAGACCACCTCGCTTTCGAGAGACCCCCAATTTATGGCTGCTGAGAGCAATCCCTTAATCACGTGAGTATCTTAACCCTACTTAACTATCTAGACATGTTGTGCAAGCTTAGCCCTGTCACAACTAAACCACACATCTAGCATCATCAAATAATCATGATTCATTACAAGATTTGGATAACTAGCCTAATCACCACGATCAAGATAGCATCTAAATACTTAGTCATGAAGCAATGAAATAAGAATATGCAAGACCAATCAATCCAGACAAACACAAATTGCAGCCAAGGATAGAATTAGGATAGATAACATAGAGATTGATAAATTGTTCCGATATTCATCACCGTCGTGGACATGCCAATCGGCACCGCCTTGATGCACCATTGACGACTCTTAAGGTACATGGATCTACTTCCCCTAGCTCCGGTGTAGTGCAACCACGCACGGCAAGTACTCGACTAGACTACATCTCTCAATTTGGTGGCTCTTCAACTCCGGCAGCCTCCCGGTGATATGCAGCAGCTCCTATGGCTTGTAGGAGTCCCTCCTAACGTTCAACCCCTATCTTGGATGTCATATGGGGGTTATATGGCCTCTGGTCATGTCCTGCCTTACTTGGCCACCGAGTTTAACTCATAGAGATTGAATCCAAGTTGGTTTCGTACCTTCCATAAATAGCGCCGACTTACTTTAATCATAAATTTTACTTCCAAAGTCCAAATGAGGCAAACTTATACTCCATCTTGTAGCCCTTGAAAATATCTACAACTTTGTTATTATTTTGATATTCAGATTCGGCCGTTTAGATATCCAAAATTGCGATGGCATGATATCTATCTAGATTCAGACTCCTTTGCGCTCCGAAGTCCAATTATGCAAATAGTTTATGTTCCGGAAAGCTCTCGAAGAGATCTACAACTTTAGTAGTATGAGATTTATCAAATGATGGTGTCTTGGGATCCGAAATTGTGTGTCAATACAGTGTTATTTCCGGACTCCACGAATTGAACTTTCCTTCCGGATAAACCTTCTAGAAATCCTTAGGCATCGGGCCATGACCCCGGGCTTGCACATTGGGCCTCACGGACGTCTTGGAGTGTCTTGTAGGCTTCATGGGCTATTAGGAAGCCCACCTTACATGGCGAGTCGGGCTTCATGTCGGTACTTCTCATATAAGAGCCATTTTGTCGTCTTTTTACATGTTTCCGTAACAACACATGTGGAAATCGTCAATATTAGAGGTATAACACATGATTATGATGAGAATATGGTACAATGTTGGTGGTTTTGGACATATAAAATGGGTACATAGGAACCACCAATACCTACCAAGGTGGTAGTTCCTACAACTCTTTCAATCCTAACCAACCCTCCTTTAAATATCTTGTGCTAGACCAAGCTAAAAGCAATGAAGATGTTAGTAAAAGGGTAACAACATATGGCAGGAGCCTAGAGAGCGTTAACGCTAAGCTAAAAGTCCTTTCTTCTTCTTTTAAGAGCCAGCTCAGCTTTAATAAAATGATAGAAACCCATCTAGCTCGGTGGGCGCTGCTTTGCCTATTATGGAAATTACTAGTGCGGTCTGCGGTGACAATGCGTGGAGGTAAATCCACGCGTAACCCACCTCTTCCTAACAATGCAGGGGCAGCTGAAGAGAAGAAGGATGAACCCTCTAGCAATATTATGGAAGATGAAGTGGTTCATAACAGGAAAACGGCACCACATGAATTCCGTGATCTAAGTGGGTTGTCGTTCCCTTGTTGAAATAGGAAACCGACAGGGGATGAGTAGTTTGCCCTCTTTATTGAAATAATAAAGAAGATTCACATCGACGTGACCTTGATAGATGCAATACAAGTCTAAACCTATGCTCGCTACCTCAAGGACATGTTGAGTAACAAGCATCCAATGCCTACCACGGAGATCATTGTCGTAGACTTACCTTACGGGTATACATTGATCGGAAGAATGATTTATCGAGGACATGGTGGCGTATTGAAGACATAAGACCGGTGGGGCGGGCCCACGAGTGGTGTCCGACCGGTATAGGATTCCGGAAGGTTCCATAAGACCGGTATGGAAATAAAGGCGGACAGCAAGACTCGGATTAATCCTTAAGGAAAGTACAAGATCGACCGAGTAGGACTCCGAATTGGTAAAGAAGCTTAGAGATAGAGTTTCTAAGTATGTAGATATTGTATCCGACTAGGATTCTACATGTAACCTTGCCTCCCCGGACATATAAGGCGGGGGCAGGGACCCCTAGAAGCATAAGTTCCGATAAGTTCGACAAGTTCTCACAAGTTAGGACAAGTTCCAACACTCGTGAAATCGTGCAATTAGCAATCCACTAAAGGCAATACATAACACACGGGACGTAGGGTATTACTCTCCATCGAGAGGCCCGAAACTGTCTAAAATCGCGTGTTCTTGTGTGTTCCGTGTGTTGCACCATCGAATTCCACACTCGTGAGGGACCGGGTAGTTCTAGTGCCGAGTTTAAGACTCGACATTTGGTGCGCCGGTAGGGGCCCCGGCGAGTTCCAGCGAGTTCGATGGCTTCTACTTTCGACTTCGACTTCGTTACAAGCTTTAAGATCTGCTTCGGGTTTCTCTACTTCATTGTACGATGACGAGCGGTGTCGCAGGATGACGATCGCAGCCGCGACGACGACGACGACGACCGGTGTCGTGGAGCTATGACCGGTGCAGGACGACGATCGTCGCCGCGACGACGACGACGAGCGGTGTCGCGAGACGACGATCGCCACCGCGACGACGACGACGACTACCGGTGTCGCGGAGCGATGACCGGTGCAGCACGACAATCGTCGCCGCGACGACGACGACGAGCGGTGTCGTAGGACGACGATCGCCGCCGCGACGACGACGACGAGCGGTGTCACAGGACGATGACCGCTGCTCTCACGTAACGACAACCGGTGTCGTGGAGCGATGACCGGTGCAGGATGACGACTCGCTGCCGCGACGACGACGGCGACCGGTGCGGTGATCGCCGTCTTGTGACGACGAAGATTGATGCCGCCGAGCGATGACCGACGCCACGACGATAATTTCAACAGCTTTCATCGGTCGTCGGCTTCAACTTGGAGCGCCGCTGCTGCTCGGACGCGGTCCCGAGCATTAGCGCGGCTGCTAATCTTCGGTTTTGACCGATCGCGCCGTCTTCAACTCGCTTTCATCGGTCGTCGGCTTCAACTTGAGCGCCGCTACTGCTTCGGACGCGGTCCTCGAGCATTAGCGCGGCTGCTTATCTTCGATTCGACCGATCGCGCCGTCTTCAACCGCTTTCATCGGTCGTCTACTTCAACTTCGAGCACCGCTGCTGCTCGAACGCGGTCTTGAGCATTAGCGCGGCTGCTAATTTTCAGTTTTGACCGATCGCGCCATCTTCAACAGCTTTCATCGGTCGTCGGCTTCAACTTGAGCGCCGCTGCTGCTCGGACGCGGTCTTGAGTATTAGCGCGGCTGCTAATCTTCGGTTTTGACCGATCTCGCCATCTTCAACAGCTTTCATCGGTCGTCGGCTTCAACTTGGAGCGCCGTCGCTGCTCGGACGCGGTCCTCGAGCATTAGCGCGGCTGCTAATCTTCGATGCGTCGTCTTCAATCGCTTTCATCGGTCGTCGGCTTCAACTTCGAGCGTCGCTGCTGCTTCGGACGCGGTCTTGAGCATTAGCGTGGCTGCTAATCTTCGGTTTCGACGGATCACGCCGTATTCAACAGCTTTCATCGGTCGTCGGCTTCAACTTGGAGCGCCGCTGCTGCTCGGACGCGGTCCTGAGCATTAGCGCGGCTGCTAATCTTCGGTTCGACCGATCGCGCCGTATTCAACTCGCTTTCATCGGTAGTCTACTTCAACTTGGAGTGCCGCTGCTGCTCGGACGCGGTCTTGAGCTTTAGCGCGGCTACTAATCTTCGGTTTCGACCGATCGCGCCGTCTTCAACAGTTTTCATCGGTCGTCAACTTCAACTTGGAGCACCGCTGCTGCTCGGACGCGGTCTTGAGCATTAGCGCGGCTACTATTCTTCAATTTTGACCGATGGCGCCGTCTTCAACAGCGTTCTTCGGTCGTCAACTTCAACTTGAAGCGCCGCTGCTGCTCGGACGCGGTCTTGAGCACCAGCGCGGTCGCTAATCTTCGGTTTTGACCGATTCCGTCGCCTTCAACCATCTACATCCGTCGACAACACGGAAGTGTTGTCTTGAGCTGAATGCAACTGCTAAACTACTCATCGACTAGCTACATCATCTTCGGCCCGGGCTCGGGAGCTACGCCTAATAAACCAGCTAAGTGGCTTTTACACTTAAGTTTTTATGTTTAAACTTATATAATGTGATGCTCATGATAGCTTTTTGATAATATGAAATATGTCAATCTTTGTCTATCTCGCATGGTTTTATTTATCTTGGAATCTTAATTTTGAATTAATATACCATGCCACGGGGCCGCTATTTAAGAGCGGTCAATTAATAATTTGTGATCCTGAGTTCTAAGACCGGTCATTTTTTCTATACGACACGATTTTGTTAAGTAGACCGCCGCTATGAGCTATACCTAATGCTGATTAGAGCCAATGGTCATGTCATAGTTTGTTTGTGTTGAATTAACCATCGTTGCTTGGTTATAGACTTGATTGGTTGAATCAGGATGGTAAAATTTAAGTTTTCTGAAATTGGAGTGACCGGTTATTAAAGTTGAAATTACATTAGGCATATAATGATTAATCTGGACCGCTGCAGTTTGCGCGAAAGGAGAAAATATTATATGTTGAAATACAATGGACTAGAAACTAGGCCTCGGCTCCGCTTGATGTACCGGTGCTTCCGGTCTTGGGTGCGGTGACGAGAGGAGAAGTCCACGTGATTTGGATAATCACGGGGCTCTTTTGCCAATTGTGATGACCGGTCCGAGTGTTCGACGCTCGATCCGTTAAGCATTTTTAGCCCAGAATATATGATTTACGGAGTGATTTATACAACAAACCGGTCGGATTGAAGACTCGCTGTCTGATCGATTGGTTAACCTTAGGCCCTGGGTGTTAATCATTCGGCTGATTATAGGCCTTGGAGACTCGAGTCGATGTAAGTTAATTGGGAAACTGGTCCGATCAACCAGAATTTTGGTTCTTAGTGAAATTTCACTAAGCGAATTATGAGTTCGAGGCTGATTTAGGCGGTCTGCTATGTCAACCGGTGTGAATCTCCAGGAGATATGACGTTCCGACCGGTATGACCGGTCCGAAAAATATGTTCTTGGCAGAAATCGCTGAGAGGAATGTGATTTGATGGAAAATAATAAAGCATAGTCTCTCAAGAAAGACTCTTGTATTATTTGCGATCCTCAAATGATACAAAAGTCGGGGCTATACCTAATTAGGAGCACCTCACCGGTGCACCGTGTTCAAGAGCGATCTGCAGAGATCTCGGGAAGTGAAAAATGATGGAAATTGAAAGGAGCGGTCTGTAGAAATTGCATATTGAAGGAAATAATGAACAATCAACTAGTGGACTCTTGCATTATTTGAAAGGAGTTCAAATGATCCAAGAGTCGGGGGCTATACCCAATTGGGTGCACCTAAACGGCGCACTAGAAGGAAAATACTTTGTTTTTGCACATCTAATTAGGTGGTATGGAGGACAAAATACTAATTTTTTAGCTTTTTAAAGCGTCTTGAAGAAAGAAGAAGTATTGCAGAAGATTGGAGTTCTTTTTAATTTAACATTAGAATCGGACCAACATGCGGAAGACCGGTCGGTCTTATTCAATGTCAAATCAAAAATTACTCGGGGCTGTCTGTCGTAGACTTACCTTACGGATATACATTGATCGGAAGAATGATTTATCGAGGACATGGTGGCGTATTGAAGACATAAGACCGGTGGGGCGGGCCCACGAGTGGTGTCCGACCGATATAGGATTCCGGAAGGTTCTATAAGACCGGTATGGAAATAAAGGCGGACAGCAAGACTGAATTAATCCTTAAGGAAAGTACAAGATCGACCGAGTAGGACTCTAAATTGGTAAAGAAGCTTAGAGATAGAGTTTCTAAGTATGTAGATATTGTATCCGACTAGGATTCTACATGTAACCTTGCCTCCCCGGACATATAAGACGGGGCGGGGACCCCTAGAAGCATAAGTTCTGATAAGTTCGACAAGTTCTCACAAGTTAGGACAAGTTCCAACACTCGAAATCTTGCAATTAGCAATCCGCTAAAGGCAATACATAACACACAGGACGTAAGGTATTACTCTCCATCGAGAGGCCTGAACCTGTCTAAAATCGCGTGTTCTTGTGTGTTCCGTGTGTTGCACCATCGAATTCCACACTCGTGAGGGACCGGGTAGTTCTAGTGCCGAGTTTAAGACTCGACAATCATGAAACTTATGGAAGAATGTAGCACAACTATACTCAATCTACTTCCCGATAAGAAGAAGGATCCAGGCTGTCCCACAATATCATGTTCAATTGGGACAAAATTCTTTGATCAAGTGTCGTATGACCTTGGATCCGATGTTACTTGTCATGCTAAAGCCATCTTCAACAAGCTCAACTTCAAAGTTTTAGCTGCCACTCCTATGCAGCTTCAGCAAGCAGTCTCATCGGTGTGGTATCCCACAAGAATCGTTGAAGATATCCCGGTGAAGATCCACGGATGTTTTGTTCCTCCGGACTTCGCGGTGCTAGATATGGACATTGACAAAAGGACGCCGCTCATTCTTGGGTGGCCATTTTTAGGGCGTGTTCGTTTTCCGGAGTCTAAACTTTATAGCTGTCACATCAAAAAGAATCTTACTATTTAAAAGTACTAAATAAAGTTTAATTATATAATAAAATACAGGCCCCTAGGCTAATTTACAAGACAAATCTAATGAGATTAATTATGTCATGATGAGAAGACGGTTACTTGTAGCATCACTTTAGCAAAACATAGATTAATTAAGCTCGTTAGTTCATCTCAAAAATTAGCACCAATCTGTCAAAAGAGTTTTGTCATTAAATTAATCGAAATATTCATAAATAGTAAGATTCTCTTTGATGTGACAGTGCTAAATTTTAGAGGGGAGGAAACGAGCAGGGCCTTAAGCACTACAAACACATGAATTGATGTCGGGGTTGGGTCAATCTGCCTCAACATCAATGCCAAGGAGGAGAAAATTGACTTCCGACAAAGGGTAGACCAATGCTACATGATCCGACTCAAGTGTGGGCCAAATTCTAAGAACATCAAGGAAGTGGAATTGAGGCCAAAGAAAGATAGTCGGGTGGAATTTATGATGAACTTCTTGGCAAGAGATAATCCTACTCTCGTTGTCTCGAAGAAAAAGGCCACCGTCGGGCCCGGGCTCTGGGAAAAGAAGCAAACGCTACAATAGAGGAATCCTTCAATCACACCGCCTAAGAAGGCCAAAAAAAGGTGTGGCAGCCAAAGACACATTTGTGTCCTCATCTCCGGACAAGAGTGCGCCGACAACAAAATTGAACGTGACAAGGGAATAGTATTTATCCATGTTTCCCATTTTCAATCTTTGTTTTTATTTTTGCATTTGCATATTTGCTTTTCCCACTACATGCTGGAATTTATTCCAACGTTTTTTGTTTTCAAAATCAAAAAATAGATTTTTTTTTAGTTTGTATTTTTGAGAAAATAATTTTGCAAAAAGGTTTTAAAATATCTTTCTTACTATGGGCCACTACCGGTGGGACCCACTGGCCGAGCAGGTAACCGGAGGGCCAGCCCCGGTCGGTCGACCGAGAGAGAAGCGGCTATCCGGCCCCACCTTTCCCAACGGCTAGTGTGCAATGGCCACATTTGAATATGACCGTTGAACACAATATGCTATAGAAGGAAGTGGTTAGGAGAGGTTCTTCACCTCTCCACTTTGCTCTTGCCATTTGCTCTCTTGTTTTCCCAAGTCTTACACTATGAAATTCTGCTAACAATACTTGCTTTGGTTTTTTGTTTTCATTTGCAAGTTAGTTTCACAATCGCAAGAGTTTCCGATGGAGTTTCGTTTGGTGTTTTCACTAACCTTAACCCCGTTCTAGTTGCTCTTGAGGTGGTTTGTGTAAGTGTCAGCTATGAAGAGGCTTAAGCGAGCTGTGGGCAAGCTGAAAGGAGAGGCGACGGGAAGCACAAATAGTGCAAGTCCTCTAGCAACAGATAATACTAATCAATTAATATGCATCCTTAGTTATAGGATCCGGAGAGTGAAACATCAGTCATTTATAGAGATATTAGCAGATATTCGGAATGAGCTAGTTCCCCTGTTTGATCCTATTGAGAAGGCCATGAAAAGAATTATGGCAACATATGAGGTTACTGTAGCGCCCGTTCTCGGGACTACATCGTGTATACGTACCAATCCCTGGAACAGTAGTTGGTACACACGTAGATGATACAAATCCGATACAACAACCTTATTTATTCCTTATAGGGATAGTAGCTACGGGATACAAGGTCTGGATTACATTCAAAGAGGCGGATAGGTCAGCCTCACATAAAAGAAAACACACTGGAAAGCATCATAAACTCCACGAGGCAACATCGAGCGAAGGACGCGACCTACTCCTCATCCTCGTGGTATTCTCCATCTTCGTCCGAACAAATAAGCAACGGGTGAGTACATAAGGTACTCAGCAAGCTCTACCACTAGCAAGGGATAATACTTATGCAATTGGTTGTGGTCAAGGTATGGTCGAGTTTTAGTAGAAAGCGCGGACGTAGGGCTCACTACGAAGCAAAGGGGTTCTTGAAGAGGAAAGCAGTTTTCATAATTTTAGTTGGTCGGACCTGGGAGAGATATTCATCAATCCCGACAGCTTCCCATTCTTTTTAGATGAGCCTTCCGACCGAAGGTCGTAACAGCTACGGCACACTGGTCCAACACCATTTCCAAAACACACGGGCATAAGGCTGCCCACTCACACATCAAGGGTTTAAAATTTGTGGCTAATCAACATGAGCTCAAGATTTTGTGTGTCAATATACCGTGACAACGGACATCCGGATAGTTATATACACTCTGCGAGAGGTTGGTACGAGTTTACCCACAAGCTATATGTTCTTAGCTACGGAACACATAACGTTGCCACCGCAACTAGGCACGCTCACAAGTCCACCCCAAATGCCCGGGGATCCGACGCGTATGACACAAGCATACCGTCCATCATATACGTGCCAAGTACTTGGACTTCACCAAATAAACGATCCCTGGACCTCCGTCATCTACCGCACCCGGTGGAACTTCTTGCTGCGTAACCCGAGGTTTGGTGCACGATCCTGCCCATAACAGGTTCCGTGGTTGTACACTAAATCACCAATTTGGCGTCCGAAGAACCGGTCCTTATATGGCAGGGCGAACACTCGTCCATCACAAATGGATATCACCTAACATCAAGTACTCTACACCAAGTACTAGGAGTTTCGCCCACGGCCGGTATCATTTCCCATCCAACTTCACCTTAACATAGTTGGTCTAATCACCCACCCATCAACACACAACACCAAACACATTTTCACACATTTTCATAAACAGGGTGTATGATGAAAGATAGTAACAGTTCCTAAGCATGATACTAATATATCATTAACATAGTTAACAATACATCTAGGTTGATTCTAGTGATCTAATGGCAATCAAGGGTATAATGTTCGCATCTATAGTGACTTGAACATTATCATACAACAATTGGGCTCTAGCAAAATATTTACAAGGATAAATGCATATAAGAGTAGCTTCCTACATAGGTGCGAGAATAAGCAGAGAAAGTAGGATCAATTATGATCAAGGAATTAATAGAGCTTGCCTCCTAACGCGTCCTCAAAGTCTTCCTCGTAGTCGGGGTCTTCGGGCTCCTGCTCCTGGTTCTCCTCGTCTACGGACGGCGTTAGAGTACGTAAGCTACGTCACATAAAATAATAAAGGTAAAAAGTAATAACGAGGAAAAAAACAAACAAAATGGAGTGAAGAGGAAGGTTTAAGGGGCTAGGGTTCGTCACGGCGATTCCAACGGTGTCGAATCGTCGAAAACGGAGCTACGGTTGAGAAGTTATGGTCGTGAGAAGTCCGGGGGTATTTTTGTAAAAATCAGCTAGGGTTTCTATAAAAGAATAAATATTTTTTGGTAATTTTGGGAAGTGGAGGGGCTAAAATGCAAAAATGCATTTTCGGGTCGGCCAAGGACCTAATTGTAATTTCTAAAAAGTTTAGGGGGCTTTATGTAAAAATCTAAGGGCTCTTAACTAATATATGAAAAGGTCGGGGGTCTTATGTAAAAGTGGATTTTCCTAGGAATATAGGATTTATTTTCTAAAGGAAAAAGGCGGGAAAATCCAGGGGCGTTGATCTTCGGATCGACGGTCGGGATTTAAATAGGGCGAAGGGGAACGCCCGATCTATTCCTCGGCCGTTGATCCTGGATCGGATGGTGGGGATGCGGCGGTGAGGTCCGACGGTGGCCAAGGGCGGTGCGGCGGGGAGGCTCGCCGGAATTGAGCCTTCCGGCGGCCGGAGGCGGCCGAGGGGGAGGGGAGAGCACGTCGGGGTTCGGGAGGTAGTGGCGGAGGTGTGGGGAGGGGTGACGACGCGAGGCGGGGCCGGACGGGGATGAGCTGCCCCGCTGGAGCTTGTCGCGGCGGCGGTGGAAAGGGGAAGCGGCCCGGGGGCCTTGCTTGGAGGGGGAAGGGGGTCGGGGAGGTGTGCGGCGTCGTGGCGGAGCCGGGCGGCGCTAGGGCTCGGCTTGAGGTGGACGAGGGCGATCGAGGCGGTGAGAGGGAAGGGGAAAGGGCGACGGCGGGCGGTGGCGGAGCGGAGAGGGGAGGGTGGTGAGGAGCTAAGGGGGCAGGACTTGCCCGGGGTTCTCCGGGAGGCGGTGGCGAGTAAGGGAGGGACGGGGAGGCTTTTATAGTGGTGAGGAGGGGGGATGGCGACGGCGGTGCCATGGCCGTGGCGGCTCTGCCCGCGGCGCGCCGGCACGAGGCGTTAGGTCGGTGCTTGCCGACGAGCGGGCGGCGCGGTTGGCCGGAGGTGGAGACAACGGGGATCCGGGCAAGGCGGGGACGGACGGGCGACTTGTGGTGCGGCGTCGGGTCGGCGCATCCGTCCAAGGGAGGGGCAGCGACGGCTCGGGCACGGCGCGGGCTTGACCGTGCGCGCGGAGTTGCGGAGGGGTGACGGTTTTGCGGTGGGGGACGGAGCGGCGCGACGGCGCGAGGCGACACGCGGCGTGCGCGAGAGGAGGAAGAAGGAGGGGGCGGGGGGAGTTGGGCTGGGTCGGGCCGGAGAGAGATAGAGAGAGAGAGAGAGGTCGGGCCGGGGAGGGAAAAGAGAGTAGGGCAGCCCGATAGGAATAGTGTTGCTTTTCTATTTTCCTTTCTTCACTCCTTAAGTCAAAATAATAAATAAATGAATAAAATCAAATAAATCCCAATGAGTCAAAATAAAATGAAGAAAAATAAAAGTAAAGCAAACAAAATAGAAATAACCAAGTTTGCAAGAGTTAGGTTTTTATTTTAAAAATTCTATGTGTTGTTTTCCTATGTATATAATTAGGTTTTAAATTCCTAGTTAATTTTCGTACATATTTTTTCTGAATAAAATAAAATGATTTATTTAGTGATTTTTAATTTGGCCAAAAATTGGGGTGTTACAGGGGGCCAAGAGGATAGGGAAGGGGGAAGGAGCCAAGGGGGCGGCGGGCCGAGGCGCGCGAGCGTGGCCGGCGAGGTGCGCGCGGGGTGCGGAGAGTGCGGCGTAGCGAGGTGGGGGGAGGGACGGCCTCGGTGCGGCCGGCGCCCGACGCGCGTCGCGCGCTCGCGGTGCGCGGCGAGGAAGAAGAGGGGGAGGGGCCGGGGCGTTGGGCTGGGCCGGGGTGAGAGGGGCTGGGCCGGGAGGAGAAAAGTGGGTAGGACGGCCGGTAGCGATTTATTTCCTTTTCTATTTTCCCTTCTTCACTCCTTAAGCAAAAATGAATAATAAATATAAAAATAAAATCAAATAAATTCCAATGAGTCAAAATAAAATAAAAGTGAATAAAATAGAAACAACCAAGTTTGCAAGAGTTAGGTTTTTATTTTAAAAATTCTATGTGTTGTTTTCCTATGTATATAATTGGGTTTGAAATTCCTAGTTAATTTTCGTAAATATTTTTCTTGAATAAAATAAAATAATTTATTTAGTGATTTTTAATTTGGCAAAAAATCGGGGTGTTACGAGGTTCACATCGTCTGCTCTTTCTACTTGTAATCAGTATTTTGTATCGAATTTCTAGTTCAGCAATATATTGTTAAAAGTTTCCCACCGCCGCCTCGTGCGTCGGCACCCATCTACGGCGCCACCCTCCCCGACAGGCTGCCCTCCCCGCCGGGTCTCTCCTCCCCGTTGGCCCCTCCTCCTTCGCGCCGTCTTGAGGAGAGGGCCGGATCCGACGGGTTCCGGTGAGCGAGCGGCCGGATTTGACCGGTGGCGCGTGAATCCGGCCGCCAGCGCACGGATACGTTGAGGATTCATTTTTCTATTTTTTTTCTGTTCGGAATATAGTAGCTTGCTTTTGGCCCGGTAGTGGTGGTATTTTGTTTGCTACTATTTCATGAGTGGTAAAACTTCATGAGGAAAATACTTGTCTCATAAAAATAGTTATGTAATGCCTAATTTTCTATTATTCTTTTATAGGAATATTTTACTTATTGGTTAGATCATATTAATGAATTGTACCCTCCATTTGTCGAAAATTGCTTTCATCTTTTCACCTTTTCTTCTACTACCTGATTATTTTTTTAACATTTTCCACTCGAGGGATGTTTTTATGCTCATGAGCAAGCCACATCAATTGGTAGGGACGAGCAAGCCATATAGTCTCAATTCTTACTGCAAGAATTTCAAAATATTTTCTGCCTAAAATTTACGACCGACTCCTATGCACCGTCAATTCATCTTGTTAACAATGATTTTAAACCTTATTTCATTTCAACCCAGTTTATGTTTCCGCTCAGAGATTATTTGTGTTCTAGTTTCTATAATTGTACCGAAATTATTTACTTTAAGGAAAGGACGTGTAACTAAAAGCATGCAGGTGAGTAATTCTAAAATCATCATTTTTACATTTTTACTAACAAATATTGATGACAAATTTGTACAAAATCTCTTAACGAGTCTATCCGCAGACAACGACTTGCCACAGGGATATATGGTCTAAGAGCGAATCATGAGTAGGAGGGAATCAGGATGTGAATAATGACTCACGTAGCTAGCCTATGCTCGTCGGTGCCCTTGGCGACAAACATGCGTGGCCTTGCAGGGTGGGAATCACGAGGCGTCCTCATATTATTTGGCTTGCACCAACCACTTGCATTGCATGCTAAAGAATGATCATCGTACAGTATGCTAAAGATTGTTATACTTTAATTTATTGTTAGATATATTTTAAATATGATGTGTTTGTTTTTATATTTTTATAAATTTTCTGAATAAGACAAACGATCAAATACTGATTCTAAAAGATCAACAAATGTTTATATTTTGGAACGGAGAAAATAAAAGAGAGGACCAGAGGTGATGCATCCGCATCAAGGAAAGGACGAGACCCCACATAGCTCGCAATTGCCAAGAAAGCAACCTGATGACCTTCATCAAAAGGGGACACCGGCGGGCTCGTACACGGCTTTTGGGGCATGTTTTAGCAATTGCGAGGAAAGCAACCTGACCTTCATCAGTAGCTACTTGGAATTTATTCCAAGCGTGACTGGGTTGACCCGGCCAGTGCCCAGCTCCGGCCACTGCTCGAGAACGATGCCCATGACGTTCCAAGGAGGTGGAGAAGCGTGGGATGGGCGGACGACGAGGAATACTCGCGCGTTTTTCCTCTGCGGTCTGCCTTCGCCAGGAGGCCAGAATTAAATATACAAAAAAGAAAAAGAGAAAGTGAAAACAAACACTCCGAACTCTGAAGTCAAGAGCGGGGTCGCTTGTCCTGTTGTTCTTTTACACTTGTTTCGTTCCCTCTGGTGCGGTGGCAAGCAGCCAGGCATACAGCCAAGAGCTGTGCTAAAGCAGCACAGCCGCACAGGCAGCCTGAATGCTGATAGCACCCGCAGTAAGATCACGTTTGTTGACTTTCAGAGATCACGTTTGACCACTTATCTTATTTAAAAAATTTATATAAATATAAAAATATAGAAGTCATACTTAAAACATACATACGAATAAATTAAATTATCATAAAATAAATAAATAATTTATAAATATTTTGAATAAGGCAAGTGGCCAAATGGAGGTCTGAAAGTCAACGAATGTTTATATTTCTGGACCAAGGGTCATGCTAAGTATATCTTATCTAGACAGATAACTTTCATAATCAACGATAGACAGAGATCAGTGCATCTATTTGTTACCTTTCATATCTCTTTTTAATTTGTATAATACTTTTGACTCTTATTTTAATTAGTATAAAAACAGAAGGCAATAAGTATTGACTAATTTAAATTAGCAGTATAGCCTAACATTTAAGATATCCCATAGCCTTTTTTGCTTTTTATATATCGCTAATCATTTGCTACATTGCCATATATAGATTCATATTTCAAGTGATGAGAAATGATAGAGTTATTTTTAAACATTTATAGAGAGACTTGCTAAAGACAGCTGTAAGAGTTTATTTTCTTTTCTTTTTTGATTTAAAGCTACTGGAAAAGACCAAACTACTACTGTATATACATGAATCGGTTTCTCCCTTTTTAACTTATTTTCCGCTGTCAGTTGCTGGTAATTCAAAAAAAATCAAAAATTATTTTCCACATCATCACCAATTGACGGATCCACATAAGGTAAAAAGACTTGCAAAAAATCAGTGCGAGCTCAGACAGGCACATGGGGTGTGTCCCGGTGCGTCCCACACGCAGTTGACGCGACTCCATCTTCACTAGCTGAACAGGTGCATAGCTTGCTCAAGGCAAGAAGGTGCCTGCTTGCTTGCTCATTCGCTGCTATCTGCTGCTCAGCTCGTCGGCCACAGCTCGCCCTCCACCGGACCTCGAGCGCTCTCAGCAGTTGCAATCAGCTCTTGTCCTGCCCTTCCCATGTTGCTTCCCATGTTGCTTGCCTGCTGGAAGAAACAAACTTGAGGAATCGGGTCTCTGTTTCGTTTTCCTGGGGTGAGTATGGATTGCAAGAAACTTGTACACTTGTAACAATTACATCCTTTCTTTCCCCATGCATTTCCCCTTCGTTTTCAACAACAGTTTCTGTGTGTCAGTATGAATGAAAAGCTCTGGCAGCCTGCTTGCTCGCTCGCCATCTGCTCAGCTCGTCGACCACACAGCTCGCCCTCCACCGGATCTCAGCAGTTGCTCCAGAAGGCGCCCTCTTGCTCTGCCCTTCCTGTGTAGCTTGCCCGTTGGAAGAAACATGGGATATTTTGGGTAGGCGCCGGAGACAGCAGCAGCGCCATGTACTTATTAATTAGCGCACACCAAACTTCAGGAATCGGGTCTCTGTTTCGTTTTGGGTGAGTATGGATTGCAAGAAACTTTAGCAGCGCTAGTACACTTGTAACAACATCGTTTCTTTTCCCATGAGTTTCCCCGTTTTTTCCTAGAGTTTTCTTGCCCAAAATAATTACCTCTATTTTTTCACAACTAATGATCATTAGTTAGATCCGAGGGTGTAGATTTAATTTCAAAAATTAACAACTAATGGTTACTATTAGGTGTAATATTGTCAAGAATAATATATTTATAATAACTAAAATTCGTCATTATTAATAACTTAGTAAATTGTTGTACAGATATATTATATTATGTTTATAGTGTATTAATCATCAGTACTAGTAAGTTAATTAATTCATAGTGCAATTAGAGATAATTCATAAATAGAAAGTATTAATTTTCAGTACAATATTACTGAACTACTCCTTAACTAATGGTCATTAGTTGAGGAAAAATAATGGTCATTATTTTAGACCAGAAAAGTCCTTTATATATATATAATCATGCATTTCTCCTTCGTTTTCAACAGCAGTATGGATGGCAAGATTTGCTAACGGCTAAATATTGTTTCTGGATGCAGCAATCTCAAATAACTAGGGGGCTTGGGTCTTTGGGGTAGGTTCGCGCCATGCATTGACCTGGACTCATCGAGCACATCGAGTCTTCCTCCCGCGCAATTATAGTAACATGGGATCTTTGGGCTAGCCGCTGGAGTTCGTACCGATTGTGTTCACAAGAAAGACTACTTCGACGGGCAAATAATTCTTCTCGCGTCCCTTCTGTACTGGTGCGTGCACTTGAGATATGTTCTCCCTCTGATGATAGCGGCATCTTGTATTATTGGTAGTAACATTTTGCTTACAGTTCCTTCTCTGTACGCAGCAAACTCAGAGATATTCCGGTGGTGCCAACGTGCGGCGAGAGTATGGCTAGCGCCGTGCTCAGTGCAGCCTTTTCGGTGTTGGGCAAGGTGCTAGCACCTCTCACGGACACCGTGTTCGAGGCCTGGGCGGCCAGCAAGGGTCTCGGACAAAATGTTGAGGACCTCAAGACGGAGCTACTGCTTGTGAGGGCCACACTCGAGCCTAACCTCAGCTGGAAAATACAGAACAAGGACCTGAAGTCGCTATTGAAGGAACTGGAAGGCCTCGGCTATGATGCCCAGGACATGCTGGATGAGCTGGAGTACTTCCGCATCCAGGATAACATCCGAGGCATTCGCAAGGCTGCAGATGAGCTCGCCAACGGTTGCGCCCGCAACCTTGTCCTTAATGCCGGCCACACTGCCAGATATGTGGGCAAACAACTGCTCTGTTGTTTGCCCGCATCGTCCTCGTCTGGTGCTGCTACTGGTGCCAGGCGGAGGGCACGCAACGCCAACTCCTCAGCACAGCACGTCAACCAATCTAACGGAGAGGCCACCGGATGCTTGCGTAAGCTTGTTTATGGAACTGGCAGCACCATCCGTACTATCGGTAAAAGCCTCCCTTGCTCATCCCAGTTGCCACCTGTTCTTGATGATGAGGAACACTCTGATTCCTCTTCGGGGACTTTCTCCTCTGAAAATGAGGATCACCCTGAAGTGTTGATTCCGTATTTGGTGTTTCATCGGGTGGATGCCTCAAAGAAAATGAGTGATATTGTAAAGCAAATGAAATCCATGCGTACAGAGATTTCAAAGATTCTTAGTTCACTGGGCCCAAGCCTAAGAACTACCCCAGAAATTGGCCATAATCGCACCAGCACCATACCTCAGAGTACAGAACCAAAGTTGTATGGGAGGGACCTCGTCATGAATAGCATCATACATGATATCACCAATGGTAAATATTCCGATAAGGATGATCTGACCGTTCTTCCGATTTTTGGTCAACCGGGCATAGGAAAGACTACTCTTACACAATTCATATATAAGAACCAAGAAGTGCAAAAGACATTTTGATGTGAAGGTTTGGAAATGTGTGCCTGTCAACTTCAAGGCAGATAAGCTGCTAGAAGATATTATGGAATACATACCTACAGCTGAGCATGAGACACCAGGTACTAAACAAGATCTGATTGATCTGATTGGAGAAAGATTGAAATCTAAAAGGTTTTTGCTGGTATTGGATGATTTGTGGAATAAGTGACGAAGAAGAGTGGAAAAAGCTATTGCTGCCGTTCAGAAAATCTCAAGCAAAGGGTAACATCATTATAGTCACAACTCGGTTTCCAGCCCTGGCAGAAATAATTAAAACAACGAATCGGACAATAGAATTGGAAGGCTTGGAACAACAAGAGTTTGAGCAGTTATTCTTAGCATATATCTTTGGTGATCAGCAACCTAGTAAAGATCAGGTTCCCTTACTTAGAACTGTTGGGAAAAGAATAGTGGACAAACTAAAGGGCTCCCCTCTTGCAGCGAAAACGGTTGGTAGATTGCTGAGAAATAACTTTGAAATATCTCACTGGACTGACGTCCTAGAAAGTAAAGAATGGGAGTCTGCAACGAGTGAGAATGACATTATGCCTGCACTGAAGCTTAGCTATGATTATCTTCCTTTTCATCTGCAACAATGTTTCTTGTATTGTGCTTTGTTCCCTAAAGGTTATAAGTTTTACAAACAAAATTTAATTGACTTTTGGATTGGGCTAGATGTTGTTTTACAGTCTGATCGTTGGGACAAAAGCATTGAAGATATAGGGCTGACCTATTTGGATGATCTGGTTGGCCATGGGTTTCTCAAAAAGAAGAAGAAAATGGACATAGTTATTATCTTATCCATGACCTGCTCCATGATTTAGCATTGAGTGTTGCAGCATCTGAGTGCCTTATCATAAATGAGGTAAATGAGAGGCCCTTAAAGATTCAGCAGCCATATGTTCGTCACTTGTGTATCCATATGGATGATGTAGATATTGGTGATTCTACAAGTTATGAAAGTGCCATAAGTGAGATACTAAAGGTGTTGAAGATTGAGCGTTTACAAACTTTGATGGTCTTTGGAAGAGTTGATGAACGCCACACTCGTTTTTTGGATGATTTGATACGAAAGGCAACTGGTCTTCGTGTTCTTCACTTGTCAGAAATGAACTCTCCCATGGAATTTTCAACACTACCCCACCTGCGTTACCTAAGCCTAGGGAGCAGTTATAGTAGCACACATGTATTTACCATGCATGCTTTCTAGGTTTTACCATTTGAGGATTTTGGATTTAGAAAATTGGCGTGGAACGTATCAACTTGCCAAGCGACATGAGCAACCTCAAAAAATTGGGCCATTTTCGTACCAAAGATGGCGAAGATCACTCCAAAATATGTAATGTGGGAGAGCTACAATTCTTGCAAGAGTTAAAGAGGTTTCGAGTCAACAAAGAAAACAATGGGTTTGAACTAAAACAACTTGGAAGTATGAATGAGTTAAGAGAGCTTGGAATATATGACCTTGAGAGAATACATTCACAAGAAGATGCAATTGAAGCAGATATGTTGCGCAAAAAACACTTGCAAAAGTTGACATTAGACTGGAGCATTGAGTTGCCAAAAAACGAGCGTGATGTACAAGGACTAGTTCTTGAAGGACTTGAACCGCATAGAAATCTTCAGGAGCTGTGCATTAGAGGGCACGGAAGTCGTTCTTGTCCAACATGGCTATGCAGTAAGCTCTCTCTCGAATGTTCTGAAATCTTTGCATCTAGCTGGTGTAGAATGGGAAGATCTTCCCTCACTGGAAGATATGGAATTTCTTCATGAATTAGAACTGAACCGTATGCCCACACTCAAGGAATTTGGTCCACGCCATTTCGGCAATATAACAGAGCAAAGCTTTTGCAGCTTAACAAGCCTTAAACTGATCGCCTTAAAAGGGCTGGAAAATTGGGTTATGGGGGGCTATTGTCATTTGCTCTCTCAACTGAAAGTGCTGATCATTAGAGACTGTCCTGATCTCTCGGGCCTGCCTTTTGAGGACAGTACTCTCTACCTATCAAGGCAAGATGAAGAAAGGACAGTACACTTGTTTCCCAAGTTACAAGTGTTTGAGATAAACAGCTGCCCAAAAGTAGTGTCGTTACCTCCAATACCTTGGACTCAGACTTTGTCTGATATCAAGATACAGGAAGTGGGGTCACCGGTACACATGAGTTTGTTATACAAAAAATCACCCTCTCGTGTAAACTTGCTAATTGACGGGAAAGGACGATGATCTGCACAACCTAGATGAGTTATTGGTATTTAGCAATTTGACAAATTTGCAGAGTTTAAGGTTGGTGAATTGCCAAGCTCTAGAGTCGAGGCACTTTCAAATGCTAACATCACTCGACTATTTCGAGGTGGAGCATTCAGATCACTTGTTTGCGTTGTCAGGAAATGAGGACGAAGTTGAGTGGCAAATTCCTGTTGAGAAGATGTTAGTCTATGATAGCCTTGTCACTGGGAAGGAACTGTCACATTTCCTCCCTCATCTCCCAAAGCTCTCTGAACTAACCATATGTGGTTGCAAGAAGATAACACAGATGGGTGCGACACTGGTGCAGCAACAGCCGACAACGCATGTAGCACTGCTGTCAGCTTCATCTCACGAGCAGCAAATAGGAGAGGTGGTGCAAGAAATAGAGAAGGTAGACGATGGGCTGCTTCTCTTCCCAGCCCATCTGTCTGATTCGCTACGGAAGTTGACCATTGGGGAATGTCGAGAGGTGAGCCTGGTGGTATCTTCTCCTTTTCTTCCTAACAGCTCCAGAGCAGGACGAGATGGGGAAGGAGGAGGGCTCGAAGCCCTGCGCTCCCTCCAACGATTGGAGGTCATGAAGTGCCCCAAGTTGCTCACCGCCTACAACAAGGTCACATCCTGTTTCCCTTTCCCATCCTCCCTGACAGAACTCGGGCTCTGGGTAAACAGTGGGTATGGAGACGCTGCAACCCCTTGAAAGCCTCACCTCTCTCACTGGATTAAGACTACGTTGGTGTGGAAAGGATTTGAGATCGGATGGCCTATGGCCTCTCATTACCCGGGGTCGACTCAAGGAATTAGTGGTCTTTGGCAGCCCGAGCTTCTTCGCTGGTTCTGACCCCACACAGGGTCTGAAGGATGAAGATCAAGTGCAACTTCTTCACCGTTCATCCAAACTGCAGAAACTCGAGACGGATGACGCTGCAGGATTCCTCGTCAAGTCCATCTGCAGGATCCTCTCTTACTCCCTCACCGTGTTACAACTTGGTTGGAACAAGGAGGTGTTGCGCTTCACGGAGGAGCAAGAGGAGGCCCTTCAGCTCCTCACCTCCCTCAAGACTCTCACTTTTAATTCGTGTCCGAACCTGAAGTGCCTCCCAGCAGGGCTACATACACTCCCCAAGCTTGAGACGTTAGTGATTTACAAATGTGAACTTGTCGACTCACTCCCAAGAGGTGGTCTCCCCAGTTCACTGCGGAACTTTACTCTCAGGGCCTGCGGCGATGGGCTAAGACAGCAGTGCAGAAGTTACATCAAGGACCATCACGAAATCAAGCTAGAAGTTCGCTAGGTAACAAATGCTGCTCCTATTCATCCCCAACACTCATCACTACATTGCTCTTCCTTAATATCACAAGCGTCAAGTCATGCCTTTGATGTTCGATTTACCTCGTTTCTGCATAATCTGAACATTGTTTGTTCTGATCTGCCGGTCTGCAGTGGCGGGATTTCGGAGACGGCTTACATTGAGGCGATGTTCTGCATGCTCAGAAAGCACTGGTTCGGGTCATTTTCTACTAATGCATCTGTATTTATGTAGTCAATTAGCCAACAAAAGAGGAGGTAATCTATGTCATCAAAATACTTTTACTCCATATGCATGTTAATTCGTCATGTTGTGTAGTCCAATAAATGCCTCAAGGAGAAGGAGTGAAGAAGCATTACAGCAACGTGGGCTTTTGTTGTTTTCGTTAAGTGAATTCCATATGTATGTGTAATGCATCGAGATTGCATTGTGGACAAGAATCTAGATAACTCATTTATGTTGAATTTCTTGGTTATTCATGCTTGTATATCTCTTGATTACTTCAAATGATATGGTTGAAAGCAATTTATATATTGGCTGGAAAATGTCAGAAGAGAAGCGTGCATGGCGAAGGGCCAATTAATGAACAACATCAATTTATCGACCGCCAGCGTCAGGTATGCCCTGTATTTGGAAGTTGAAACTACGTTTTCGGGACCTTTATCCCAACGAGCTTTAGCCGGGAGAACACAACCTTTGGATTGAAACCATATAAGCACAACGACAGACGTTAGGAGTTCACCGCTGGCCCAGTACATATGTTTGCGACGGTTGGTCGGAGGATCAACACGTCGTCGGCCATGTGCTGCCGCTACAGCCGAGAGAGACTGTGTGTTGCATGTCACGTACACAAAGTTAGAGAGGCATCAGCTCCGCCGCCAATAATGCCGATGCCTGACCGATCGATCCATGGACCTTGCCTGACGCGCGCGCTAGCTGCCTGCTGCCCCGATCGATCATCCGGCCGGACTTCCGTGATCTCCTGCGCTTGGATGCATGCTGCACCACATTCGTCACATCTCTGCACAAACACTAGCTCTATACACGCCGTGCCCGTGCCCGTGCCCGCAAGAGCAAGCGCCGGCGCACAAAGCATGCCATGGAGAGGGTCCTACGGAGCGGCGACGGCAATCGCGGAGGTGGTAGTGTTGGCTTCGAGGGCACGGCAAGATGCATGGCGGTGGTGGGCCGGGTCTTGAGCACGCAGGCCCCGATACCACAGCAAACTGCACTTGACCCTCTCTTGCAGCTGTCGAGATCGCCTAGACGCACGCAGACGAAAATTATTTCTTTATTACGCCGCAGACGTGGCCAACGCAGACGAAACTGGGTAGCATGGTGGGGAGGTGTTCATCGCCTGTGTAGATGTTAAACCCTTAACCCGATGATAGACTAGCTAGTCAAGCCAGGCCGTGCCGATTGACGCATCGCTTTCGAGGTCCAGTTAAGTACCGTCTATACACCGTGCTTATTAACCAGATGGGAGATCCAGTTATTCCGGGACGATTGACGCGTCGCCTTCGGGCTCAAGTTGCCGGCAGTACTTGCAGTAGTCAGCTAGATGCCAGGAGGTACATATAGCGCTAGGAGCGTGCAGTGCAGCTGGTGCCGGTGACCACCACACAAGTCTCCGAAGCCAGAGCATCGACCGGCAAAGCAACCACCTGTTCAGTGTCCACCAATAATAAATGGCCACCGTCGCTAGCAAATTAAGACGACCTCGGTCATGGAGGCGCCGCTGCACCACTCCCCTGTGCCGAGATGACCGTACCAGGGATGCCACCGCGGGGAAATCTTCTTGGTGGTCACCACTAAAAGAGAAACTAATGGTCACTTTTAAACCACTAAAAGATAAAACAGCAATTATTTCTTCTCTTTACTTTTTCTTCTCCTTTTTCTTTCTTTTTTTATCCTTTTCTTCTTCCTCCTTCCTTTCTTCTTCCTTCTCCCGCACCCGATCTGCCTCCGTCTTCCGCGCCGCCGTGACCTCGCTGGCCTCCGCGCCGCGCCTTCAACGGAGCCCACCGCGCCACCACCGTCGCCGCACCCACGCGTTTTTCTTCCACCCGCAACCCCGCGCCTCCGTCTCGCCCCCGTGCCCGTCTCGGGCGCCACCCGCCGCGCTGCCGCCGTGGCTCGTGCCCCGCCTCCATGTAGAGGCGACCTCACCGGCCACCCCCAACCCCGACGTCGCCTCGCCGTCGGCCGCCCTCAGCCCCGTCGCCGCCGACGGCCTCCGCCATGAGGCTCACGCGTCCGACCGGGCGCCGCCGCCGCAGCCCCGCGCGCGCTCGACCACCAGCCGTCGCCGCCGCCGCTATGCCTCGCGCACGCCCGACCGAGGCGTTGCCACCGCCGCCTCGCGCGCGGCCCGATTAGCCGCCGCCGTCGCGCACCGCGCCTTCGTCGGTGCCCGCTGCGCCGCCACTCGGAACTCCGCGCCCGAGCCCACGGCGCCGCCCCGTCGCCGCCCTTCGCAGTCCGCCACGCCGCCGAAGCTCGCCGGAGCTCCGATTAGGGTTAGGGTTAGGCCCTAACCCTAACCTTACCCTAGCAAATGCGAAAATAAAAGGAAAGAGAAGAAAAAAACAAAAATAATGTTGGATAGACATCTGGAAATGATGGATGAAAAATAAAATGTTTCGTCAACATTTGAAAATGTCTCGTCAACATTTGAAAATGCCGGGTCAAAAAACCTAAATGCCGGGCCAACATGTCGAGATGTTGTGTCGACATCTCGAAATGTTAGGTCAACATATGAAAAAAGCCGGGAACGAAAAAAATGCCGTGTCAACATTCAAAAAAAGTTAGAAACGAAAAAATGTTGTACCAACATCCGCAGAAATGTCGAATCAACATTTGAAAAAAGTTTATGACGTGAATGAATGAAAACGAAAAAAATATTGGGTCAAAATTTTCGAAAATGTTGAGACAACATTCGAAAAAACCTGTTTGAAAAGAAAAAATGTTGAACGAACAAAAAAACATGTCGTCGGAACGTTGGATCAACAAAAAACATGCTGTCTGAATTGTTGACCCGACTTTTCCCTATTTGACTATGTCTAAAAACAGAAAGCTTCTGAAAAAGGAAACGACCGCTAGAAGAGAAAAAAGTGGTGGCCGCTGATTAGTTTTCCCGCCACGGCGGCAGCACGACGCCATCATATGGGTACCCTTAGTGATGGCCAAATGGGCCGGGCTAAACGGATGGGCACGAAGCACGAAAATTTTGGCCCGATCCAAGCACGGCATGTCCCGATTAATTTTGTGCTGGGCCGGCCCGTTAGCTCGTGCAGGCCGTGCTATGGGCCGAGGGTCAAGCACGATGGGCGGCATGGCACAAAATTAAATATATTTATTTCATACTAAACACCAAAGATAAAATACTCTAATGATAAAGCATTTTCCTCCTATCTTATGGGTTTTAAAATGGCATGCCTTTTAAAATCATGCTACATGTAGCTCACAAGCAAGCTCTACGCCAGGAAATTTCTCTCTCGGGGAACTTGTAACAGCCTTGTATAAAAGACTTGTAGCTCAAGATTCGAATAAAATGAACAAGTTTGAATCGAATTCAAATGTGGTGGCGGGATTTAAATTCGCGAAGCTATTATTTGAATTTCCGTCGCTTTGGACCAAATCTCTCCGCGGCCCAACTCCCTCTCTCACTCTCGCGCAGCCCCACAACGGCCCAGCCCGCATGAACAACTCTCTTCTACCTTTCTCTCCTCTCCACCCCGCGCGCGTACGACACGGACGCCGATGCTCCACGTGTCGCGCGCACGGTTTGCCGTCCAACCCCAACCACTCCCTCCGCCTTTATCCGACTACAAGAACCTCCCCAAACCGCCGCCACTCCCTCGTTCCCCCTCATGCGCTGCCGGGGCACAACCCTAACCCTAGAGCCGCGCCGCCGTCCGCCTCTTCCCCGTCGCTTCCCTCTCTCGGTGAGTACCAAGGCCACCGGCATGACCCTCTTCTCTCGTTGATTCTCGTGATGCTCATGGTTACTTCTCCGGTGCAGTGTAGCGGACGTGCGGGCCCCTTGGAATTCACGGCCGTCGGGAACCTCATCGTCGTTCACCTCCCTCCGGTACAGCTAATCCTTTCTCTCTCAATGTTCCGTACTCTCCGTCACATGCCGTGTCCGTTGGTGCTAATCCTTGGCCTATTGTCTATTCGTAGCACGGGAACGTCGAGCTCGCGATCACCACCCGTCTTCTGTTGTCGCCCATCGCCACCGTCCGGGTAGCCGTCCTCGTCGCCAAACCAACCCGGACCTCCTCCGTCCAAGCCCAAGCCTATGGAAGATTCTTGGTGAGCTGCCGCACCCAAACCCCTCCTTTTCCCGTCGAATCCGTCGCGTTTCCTTGCCTCCCGTCGTTTTCCGCCGCCGCCTCCATGGATGCCGGTGAGGCTTAACTTGCGCGCACGCTCATGCTTGTCTGTGTGGTTGAGAAGCTTCGCTCGGTGTTGAGGAAGCTCTTACGCGCGTCTTGGCGAGGGTAGGGACGAGATTCCCCTAGATCCGCGGTGAACCGTGGTTGCGCTGCCGTGGAACTCGCCGCCGGCAGGTCTCCGACGACCTTTCTTGCTCGGGACCTAGTACAATAGGTTCATGGAATCACGAGCATCATTTTGGTGTTGTCAATTTTGAGCCTTGCGCACCCTTGGGGTTTTCCCCTCGAGCGCCGCCGCGGCGAGCACTCCGGTGATCTCGGGACGCTCATCGAAGGTGTGCCGGTGCTCGTCTTTGGTGGTGGTTCATGCGCGGCGCCGAGCTGCGTGTCCGGGTGGTCGCTGAAGGGCCGCACGGCGGAGCAAAGCGCCGCCGCCCGTGCCGGCGTCGGTGACGTCGGTGTGACATCAACATGACATCACCCGGGGCCCGCCACATTGGGATGAGTCCATGGCCCTTGGTTTGAATTTCGCGTGGACTTAGTCCATGTAGACCGTAGAGAGAGGAAGAGAGAAAAGGGCCCTGTGGGCCCGGTCCACGGAACAGTGTGGACTCCCTAGATCTTCTTTTTCCTGAATTTCCAGAAATTCCAATAATCCATTTTTCTTCGGAAATTCATATCTTTTTTCCGGAGACTCGGAAAAATACGCGGTTAGTTGCGTTGAACTCGTAGCAACGTACTCTACGCGTTAGTGTAGTTGTTAGTCATGATCTAGTAGCATAAATTCCGTCATTCGTTTTGTCCTTTTCCTATTACCTCGATTTGCGTGTCCGACCCTTTTACGCGATCCGTGTGTCGGAGGGTGCCGAGGAGTTTCCGCCGGAGCAGCAGTTTGAGGAGTTTCTGCCCGAGCAACCGTACGAGTACCCCGACCCCGTGCTGGGACCAGCGTTTCCAAGGCAAGCCGTAATCCTTGATCACTCTTGTACCTATTTAGTAACTTGCATTAATTGACTCATGCATATGAACTGTTACTTGCACATGTATTATTCCTATGCCATACCATGCTTTTCTTGCCACCGATTGCCGTAGGATGTTCTATTGTACTAATCGCATGCTTAGTGATTGCTTAGTTGCTTAACTGAATCCCACATGATGATTATACATGTTTTTATGTTAAATAAATTGTAGGTGCTTCTTAGGTGTCGAGTTTCTATACTAGATACTCCGTAGGACTTTGCGGGGGCGAGTGTAGGTGATTAGGTGCTGGAGGACTTTTGGGGAGTCCCTATTTGGAGAGTGCCTGTTGCGGGCACGGTTGTGTAGGGACTTCGGGTTATGGAGTCCCTGTTGTGATGGTACTTGTTGTTGTTGAGATTGTAGTTTGAGGAGAGGGATTGGTGACTCGCCCCGGCAGCTTGAGGACCGGTTTTTGTGCTTTCTTGCTCTTTGGTTTACTAGCATACCACGTGACCCGTATGAGCGAGTTGGATCGGGATACCTAGCAGAGGACTCGGATGGCCCGCCGTGGTGTAGAGTTACTCGTTAGTGGGTTTTTGGAGCTTTTGTATCGACCCATGAGTAGAGGATATCCCACCTAGCCCGTGGACGCCTTTCACACTTTCAGGACATTTCTTTTCTTATTGTGGTTAGAGGATCCTAGACCTGAGGGATGGGCGCCTACCAGTCGATGCTTTGTTGAATGATCTTATGAGTGTTGCTGTGCTTAGGTCACGATGGTAGTCTTATTTTTTAGTGCCTCTTCACGTGGGTACAGATGTTTACTCTCTGCAGAGATATATAATCTATACGTATAGCCTAGCCCAAGGTATTGGACACTACTTCGAGCGACCCACTTGATTAGTTTACTCCTTCTTCCCTCCGATAGGTGTTTTACTTCCGGCTTCGAGCTGTGGTCCAGTGGAGGTGTGCTGGACATAAAATTTGACCCTTGCAGGATTGTGTTGTTTACTACAAGGCCACTTATAAAATTTGACTAATAATAAAACTTGCTTCACATAGACTTGAGGAATAATTGCTTTAGGTGCTAGCCCTTGCCTATCCTTGAATTATCCAAACATACATACATTGTTGCTAGATAGTTGCGGCTTGTTGAGTACTTTATGTACTCACAGCTTTCTCACTTTATTTTTCAGACGTTGGTACAGAGGAGCCTATCGAGCCGACGGACGATGCCGCAGGACAGGAGTGACAGTCTCGCCTACACTCAAGTCGCCTGTTGGACTTGGAGTTCCATCACCGCTCTTCATGTGAGACGCTTTCGCTAGTTTCCCTTTCATGTTATCTCGTTGGCCTGCGTACCACGATCTTGTATCCATGATGATGATATTTGATTTGGAGACTATATTATTGGATGATCTTTATTATTTTACTTTGTTTCACTTCATTCTTATGGTTTGTTGATGCTATATTATGATGGATGTACGTACCACACTTCTGGGAGTGACAAAGAGATACAAAGGATTCGGATTTCACCTTGATGAAATTCGGATCCTCACAGAACTCTCCATCCTAACATATGCAATACTCATACAAGGAATCTGATGCATCCAGCACCGCAAATGCCAAGAGGAAAAAATCCACATGCCGACGCCCACAGATTTCACAGAGGACAGCGGATTCAGAGGCTTTATTCACTATTTGACGACGAGCGCAGGCCGGTGTAGTGAAGCCGACGGAAGGGGGTCTGGCCGGTGGGGAAAAGTTGTTATCCTCACCGGCGGATGTCGACCGGAATATTACTAGTAAAATACGGTGGGTCCTGCCTGCTTTGGGGAGAGTTTTTATAGCGTCGCGTTGTTCGATTGTTGCTTTGGGCAGAAGCTCCTACTGATGTACAGAACTTTTACTAAGAACAAAAAAGTACTGCAAGTCACAACAGCTTCAGTTTTCGGAAAAAGAATGCAAGTCGCATCATAATAACAAAAATATTGATTGAAAAATATGGGTCATACTTTCATAACTTATAAAATTTGCAATAGAACATCTCTTTTAATAAGCTAAAAAATTGAGTATTAAATCTAGTTGTTACTTTTGGTGTATGTTCCAGTACTATTCATATATAAATATCTCTCTTTTTCTTTGCTGCTTTTTTGAATAATTTTTTGGGTACATCTGATGTTTTCTTTTTGCAAGATGTGTCATATGTAGTGCATATTTGACGGTTAACAAGCATCTCACCTCTTGCAACTCTAAATATACAATTGCGATGGCTGCCGTCGTCCTCCTCGACTCCGATGGCCTCCGGGCTATCGTGAGGAGTGGAGGACCACGGATCTGCTGTCGGTGGAGGGGCTAGGTCCTAGGTTCCTTAGGTTTACGCTTTCTAGGGTTAGGTTTCCAGTGACGGCGGCCACAGCGCGGTGGAATAAGGTCCTCTCACTCTTCCTCGCCTTATAGTCGTTTCTCTCCGACGTCGGCGGCGAGTCTGTGGAGGTGGGGCTCCGGTGGAGCAGCCGCTGTACAGGAGTGTTTGGATGATGATGCGTGGCCTCCGGGAGGTGGTGCGGTCGCCGGCCGTTTGGTTCTAGGGTGCAAAGGCAGTTGCGGGTCTTGTGGAAGATGGAGGAGTGGATCGACGTAGGGCTTCCCTTTGCGGCTATTATCATCGACGGCGGGGTCAGATCTACGACCATGAGATTTCGGGACGCGCCCTGGCCGATGAGCTCTCGACGACAGCCTCATTCCGCCTCGAGCGGCGGGTGTCTTCTAGGGCTCTTTTCAAAGCTTTCAAGTGATGGGATACCTTTGGCCATGGGCCGGATGGTGGCCGGTGGCGCGCTTTCCCCGATGGGCGACAACGTTTTCGAGATTGCGGCGAGCTCGGCTTTTAGGGGCTTGTTTGTAATTTTCATTTCTTCTAAGGTCCTCCGAGCAAGATGGCTGGGACAGCTTTACCTTCATTATCCTTCCAGTATGTATCTGTACTCAGATGTGTACGGGTACGTTTTCCTTAAGTATTATTGCAGGCATGTTAAATAAAAAACTCTATATATGCAATTATTATTTTAGTATAGCATCGATGCAATAATTCGTAAATTGCATGTATTTAGTATGAGTGTTAATGTACTTAACTCATGCAAATGTTTAATACTAGCACCGAAATAAAAGTTGTAAAATATATTTCATAAAAATGTGAACAATAATATGTTTATCATGTACTGTGTATTACCTTGTAATATTTAAAATGCATAAATTTTATGCAAGAGGCAAAATATAAAGTGGAAATCAACTGGAGTAGCACTTTATTCGGGATCGGAGGGGGCACGGTGTGGGTGCGCCAGCGCAGGGAGGAAGGGTCGGCGGGGCGGAGCGACCTAGCTAGGAGGGCAGTCTGGCGAGAGGGCGGTGCCGCGGAGGGTCACCAATGGTGAGGGGGCCGACAGGTGTGGGTGGGTCGGCGTGGAGAAGAAGGGGCTCACGGGGAAGAGTGACTCGGCGGGGAGGGCGGTGCCGTAGAGGGGCGCCGGCAGTGAGGACGCCGCCGCGGAGGGGGTCAGCAGTGAGGGCAGGCCAGCGTAGAGGGGAGGGGCCGGCGGGGAGGGCTGCACCGCGAAGGGGCACCGACGGTGAGGGTGCCGGTGCAGAAGTGGCTGTTGACGATCGTTAAGTACCAATTTCGACCATGAATATAGAACCAAAAATAGGAAGACTTGGCATTTCATACACGCATATTAGATAGGATTAATAATTTTCCACTTGTCTTGGAGGAAACATGTGCATGCGGGGAGTAAATTGAGCCAACTTACATTGTTTGACGGGGTAAAGTGAGCCAAAATTTTGTTCGGGGTGTAATTTAGACATAGTGAATTGTTCGTGGAGTAAAATAGACTTTTCCAATTAAAAACACCGTTTCAGAAAATGGGATGGTGACAACTAGATATCACATGGATCAATGACGCGGCTACACGAGGGATTCCTCGGAGAAAATCGACATAAAACACAAGGGAATCCACGTGCCGACCCACCGGAGGAAGTATCGGGCCAAAGGCCCAACTCCCTGGTTGGCCGACCCGGCCCCCTCCGATCGATCGACCTAGGAGTGAGGTGGTTGGCCTCACCCTTCCACGTGGTACTTACTCCGGGGATTTATAGCATTGGTGCATGGCGATGAGCGGTTGGCCTCACCCGTCCACGTGGTACTTACTCCGGGGATTTATAGCATTGGTGCGTGGCGATGCCTTGGCGGTTAGTCGGCCTTACCGACCTTTGGCCCCTATATAAGGAAGGGAGGAGTTCCTCTCCGCACACACTCAAGCATTTTTTATTTCCCTCTCTCATTTAATATTTCCATGTTCTTGTGGAGTTTAGTCTAGGTGGAGCCTTGCTCAAGTCTCCAAGTCATAGGAGTTTCGTAAGGGCTCATGTATCCTTTTCCAAATTCCTTTTGCATTTGATTTTGATCTACTTAAGTAAAATAGTTCTTTTATATATTTATGCTTATGATATGAGTTCCTTGTTTGGTTTTATATCATATTTATATCATAGGACCTTGTTATGCTTTCATGATGATATAGACTTGCTACTTTGTTGTTATGAATGGGCATATCCCTTGAATATAGTCTAAATGTTATAATGCTAGTTGTACTTTATTCTAATTGTGATGCCTTGATTGGATTTGATATCTAAATAGCATTGCTTGTGCTTGGTTTCATGGTTTGTTGATCCGTATGGTTAGAGTTGTGCTATGGTTCTTGTTTATCCTTTTAGACGTTCTAGTCTTTGATCGATGCTAGAATTCTACTAATACGTGTAAGCGCAATGCTTAGACATTATTTAGTGTTAATCATCTTGCAATCCACGGTTCACGAGAGGTAGATGGTAGGTGGTGACATCCCTGTCTATCATGTGTAGTCCTCCACATTCAGTTGTGAGATGCGTTATTTCGGGAGGAGGTGCCTTGTGGATGCGGGGCATGAATCCATATGCATTAGGGTATGAATAATAGTATCACTTGCTTGTAATTGTTTGACTATGCTTCTATATAGATAGACTAACATTAGAGAATAGGCTTTGCTCCCCTGATTTAATCCACTAGATCTTGAGGTTCTTTCTTTATATTTTAGGAATGTTTTTGTTGTGTGTCACGCTACCCTTCTTTTCTCAATACTTATCCATGTCTAAACCTTACCTATCAATACCAATCTTTATGGTTATGACGTCTATATTATTACCTTATTCTTACACACGCCTTCCTTGGGAGAACTATAAATGACAGCCATTAGAGCAATCCTATGGTGAAATGCTACATTGATATTATCCGTGCGCTTGCGGATTATACTATTTGACACTAAAGATTATCTATTTAATTATTTCCGGCGTTGTTGCTAGGAATGATTTAATGAATATGACTTAGCCAAACGTCAACAGTCATTTCCGGCTCTTTGTCGGGAATGTTTGAGTGATATACTTAACGAGTGTCAATAAGCATTTCTAGTGCCATTGCCGAGAAAGACAAATAAGATAAACTATTGATATATGTCATAAACATATTTAAGTATTGTAGTCATTGTTTATGCGAGGCTAATTTTGCTATGTTTTCTCCATTTGTGTGAAAATAGGGTAGTGTATGACTGGTTTCACCGTGCATGAAAGCTTCAACAAGAACCCGAAAAGAGTCCTAAAGAAGAGAAGATCAAGTGTATCCTCTTCCAAGGCCTCTGGACTAGTAGCTCTACCAGTTAACACCGCACCGGCGAGATCCGAGTCCATGGCTGGAAAGACCCTCAAGGAGTACTCAGCCCCCTCTGTTAGCAACGTGCCCACTAGGCCCGAGGTTGACATTGGGGATGCAAACTTTGAGATGAAGACTAGCTTGATCATGATGGTGTAGGCTAGCCCATTATGTGGGAAAGACCATTAGGACGCAAGTGCTTACTTACAGCAATTCCTGGAGTTGTGCAGCACCTTCACCATAAGGAATGTGACACCGGATGCCATTAGGCTCTCTCGTCTATTCCCATTCTCGCTGCTAGGCAAGGCCAAGCGGTGGTTCCATGCCAATAAGGATGCCATCAACACTTGGGGCAAATGTTAAGCTACTGATGTGGACTAGGGGATGTCCCGATCTTCCGAAAGGTTCCGATAAACAAGATTTGGCGGAGGCTTGACACAAATCGATCCGGCTTCCGAACAACACGTTCCGAACCCCGCAATCGCACCACCACGTCTCCTCTGGTTATCAACCGTGCAAGCATGATTGACCTTGCCAAGAAGGCTAATCCTTGCCTGCAAATCGAAGAACACAAGCAAGAACAAGATAGAAGCAACCAAATTGCAAATATATGATTAAACTCACGAGTTGGGGTCTCACAAACCGACAAAACGGCGAAACTGTTCTTGACAGAATAATCTAAGCAAAACCGCAAACCCTAAAGAAGGGGCGGCAGCTGTTTATGAGGTCCCTAGTAGGGCCGTCCATCTCCCCTGGACGCAGCCCTAAGTGGGCTCAACAAAATACACGGCCCAAAGGCCAAAAGACGGTGGTGCAACACCGGGACAGTTTCTGGACATCTTCTTATATTGACGATTCCCGACGACCCGGGAAGAATTTGGACATGAGACCAGCTCCAATGGAAAGTTTATCAAATTATCTTTCCATCCATATAAAGAACGTCCCAAACGGACTTCGTATGCCACCGGGGCTTCCGTTTTGGTGCAGGCTGTTTCTGGACTCCGAAACAGACTCGAAGTCGACTTTGTTTGGGCCTCCAACTTGACACGGACGTCCTTGCTGGCCCTCCACGCCTTTAACCTCCTGCTTAACCATATTATCACCATCTCCATGGTTCCTAACAATAATTAACTCATTAGGTAGTAATATATTCTCAAATATAAATAAAGAGATCATTAGGAACATGCTCACCCGTAAATTCAATTGTCGTGCTCTAGGTTTTGTCCTTGAATTATGTATGTGTATTGGAGGAGTGTTGGTTATATCTGAGGGTGTGATGTCCTCATCATCCTCCCCTTCTTGATGAAAAGCCGTCCTCGGCGTCGTTGGTGCTTGAATGATTATTTCGAAGGATATCATTTCCTTATTGTTCTCCTCTCCTTGAAAACAATCCGTCCTCGGTGTTGTGGTTACGAAGGTCACAAGCAACGAGAATTGGGCCAGCCCAAGGTGTCCCGGAGATTTTAGGGGCTGCGGGACTACGAAGGTCCTTGGGCTAGGCCTAATGGAGAGGAACAAAAAGACTACGAAGGAAGTTAGAGTTCGAAGAAGTCACGAAGGAGTCACGAAGGACCCCTTTGTAATATTTCTCATTTCTGTCATAGTCGGGTTACGGGGAGGGATCCAGTCTGTTGATGTGATGGGCTGAGAGAGTATTTATAGCCCATACTCTCTCAACTCTAATTGTCACCATCAGCCCATACAAGTTACACTTATGCCCTTCCTATTCTACCCACTCTTGGGCCGAATCCCCTCTTCATGTGCTTGCTCGGGCCTTGGTTGGGCCAAATCCTTCCCACCAAGTGCTTCTTCCGGGCCTTGTGGTGCTTGCTCTCAGTCCTTGTTGGGCCTTGTTTCCCTCCGGGCCGGCCCACTAGGGTAAGGTGGTGATCTTCCCCCAACAGTAGCCCCTCACCGGTGAGCTCCGCCTTCGGTAGGACCGAAACCGTGATCCCGAAGGATCTCCACCTTAGCCCCCCCCCTCCTTTTCGGGACTGCCGGAGGCGCCTCGTCTTCACGATTTCTTCGGTTTACCTTGCCTGCTATGCTTGAAATGAGAAACCGCAAGACAACATTAAAGGTAGGCGCTTCATTTTGCGCCTCTTGAAATAACACAGGGAACAAGAAAAACGTAACATCATGGACATGCAAAACGAAGGTGGTTCAAGACGAAGCCGCTTCTTTATTATTGTCGTTGAAGCCGATTACGGTTGGACTCGAAGGACGCTACCAAAAAGGAAAAAAGAAAGAGTAAGGGGTGACGCGCGTTGGTCTTTAGACCAGCCTCGAATGCCACAGCTAGGCCAACCAAAAGGGTTCCCTTGACTTGAAGGAATGCGCTTGCCTGCCCGCCTTCGGAGGATACCGGTGACCCTCCCGGGTGACGGGCCGCGGGGACTTAGTCACCGTCAACAAGGGATGCCCTTTGCCGACCAAATGGTCTTGCTTAGGCGGCAGCCGACCTTGGCTTTGTCCAGCTACCGTGACGACCTTGACGGCTTCAGCCATCCGAGATAGGTCCCGAGATCTTCGGGGTGTGACAATAAACCCTCAAGATCCGTGAAGAGACCTACTCTATCGGTCTTACAGACCGGACGGTTTCTTCTCATCGTGGCTTCAGCCTTCGGCGAAGAACCGAGGCTATGTTGGCGCTTTACCGTGGCGCCTCACGGAATATAGCCTCCGCGTGCCACTTCCTTAGGAAGCGCTGCGGACCGGTGACCTCGGTGAAGTCACTTGGTAAAGCGCGTTGCACACCCTTTGAAGTCGATTGGTGAAGCGCAAAGCCTATGGACCTATGTCCTTCGGGCTCCCCTTGATCGCAAACCGAAAGGCCCACCATTGCATCTTGTTAGTGTTTGTAAGAGCTGCTATGCTTGTTGTGTGTTTTCAAAGTGAGAGGCGTTGGTACCCTTATATAGGCTCGGCCGCTGCTTATGTGGCGGGGGAATCCAATAGAGATAAGATTGCGTATCGGATCGGTTGGAGGATGTTGTGCCACGTAAGCACCCTTATCCTTCCACATCCTCCACCTTATCCCTACACCGTTACTTGGGCCTGCACCGCTTTAATTTTGTCCTTCGATACGGGGGCTTGTCGTTTATCGCCGTAGCTTCACCTGTCGTTATGTCCTACTAGCACTTGGACTCTGTCATTTCGGCTTTACTTATCATGCCCGAAGGCAGCTTGGCCGTTGAAGGAGATAAGCATACGGTGAATCGGAACCATATGACCGCTCCAACGAAGGGCCTTGGCGAAGTAGTTTCCGCTCGAAGGCTTATCCTTGTGCCTTTACTAAGAACGTTTCCCGAGAATAACAGGTCGTGTTCATTGTGAATAAATGCGTGAACCGATGTGCTGGCCGTTACGCAGAATCCTAGGCGGGCACACTCTTAAAGGACCGCCGCGTTAACTCGAAAGTTACGCGCGCAGTTATGGTTCGTCGGGATACGTGTCCACTCTTGAAGAGGCGCGACTCGCCGACATACCGAGCCCGCTCACGGACACGTACTTAAAGGATAACCCCATTAACTCACATTATGTCTCCTCGAAATACGCGTCCACTCTTGAAGAGGCGCGACCGCTCGTGTAACGCGCCTCGCTCGTATAGGATGCACTTCTTTCGAGGCGTCGCGTCTTTAATGTTAATCTGTTTTTACCGCCTATATAAAGAGAGGGGCCGCGGTAACCCAAACCTCCTCCTCACTTTTACCGCACCGGCTTACTTGCTCTCTCACTTCACGGAGCTTTTGCCTTCACTTAGCAGCCTTAACCTTCACTTTCAAGCCTTTGCCTTCCATTTCGAGCGTTAGCCTTCGTTTCGAAGCCACAGCCTTCGATTCAAGGACTCGCCCTTCGTTTCAAGGTCTCCACCTTCAACCTTTGACATGGCAAGGCGTCGCACCGACCAACACGTTGGTCCGAGCAACACGAAGCCTCCCGGTTCGTATCCGGGTTCAAGCACCGTGACCGAAGCCCAGCTGGACAAGTGGGCCGGTGAGCACAACCGCTTTGCTCGGAAACGGGCGCACATCCCCGCACCGGAGGAGACAACATCCGTGGTGCGGGCCGGCCGCCTCATCATTTTCGCCAAGCTACTCGAGGGAGGTCTTCGGTTTCCCTGCACCCCATTCGTGGGAGAGGTGCTGGATCTCTTCGGTTTGGAGATCCAACAAATTACCCTCAACAGACATAATCCAGCTGCCGATCTTCGAGTGGGCCTTCCGGATGGAAGGGGTGGTGCCTTGTGCCAACGCCTTCGCCGCAACTCACCGAGGCCACTCGGCGGCCTCCGATTAGCCCGCTTGGGGATCACATGTGGCTAAGTTTCATGTGTGTTGCCCTTCGGCCTCGCGACGGCATGGAGCATCTCGTGCCCGCAAAGGCCTACAAGGGGCATTGGGGCAAGACCATGATGCAAAAATGGTTCTACTACGACCAAGACGCCAACCGCAACCTTCACTCACTCCGTACGGAGATCGGCTACATTGGTCTTCCGGACGTTGCGGTGGACGCCACCGTGCAAAGGCGCATCGATCTGCTGCAGCGCATTGCTCGCAAGGCATCAATGAGGGACTTATGCGAGGAGTTCCCGACAGCGAGGCATGATGCCCCTTCGATAAGATTGGGGCTCTGTTTTACCCTTAACGCGGTCGGGCAATCCTTGAACTTCGACCTTAGCCTCGCTTCCTGGTAAGTGCTCCGAAGGACTTTTCGTCTCTTCCATCACTTGCATTGCCTTTTTTGCTGAATTTACCGACTATCATATTCCTTTCGGAGCTAACTCTCGAAGAAATGGAAGAGCGCTCGTACTATCTTCTTGGTGGGGTGAAAGCCGACGAGCCGGCTCGTATAGAGGCGTGCGGGCAAACCAGCCGTTTGAACCGGGTGTACCATATGAAACACCCGGGAGCTGTTTTGCCTCCTCGGGTGGTTGCGCCGAAGGGAGGACGGCGCAAGCGGAGAAGCTTCGTTCCTCTTGTTCCCGATGATGATGAGAGTGACGAAGAGGCCGACCACACTTACGCTACGAGAGGATGAGGCTGCCCCGGAGATGCACGTGGCCCTCCGCGAACGGCAGCCCCAAGCGCCGAACGAAGCGCGTGAAGATCAGGTATTCCAAAACCGTTCTTCCTACCGTTCGCGAAGGGGACGGCGACAATGCCGACAACGAAGAGGAAGAGGGTGAGGCGCCCGCCGGTGGGACTTCACTTTCCCCGCGGCGGTCCGCCTTCGCGGCTGCCCTACACACGGCCTCTTCGGCTGCCACTCGGTCGGCAAGACCGGAGGGGCCACTGCCACTCCCAGCATGGGGTTTGGAGTTGGTTGTTTGAACTTCAACTATCCCAACTCCTCCTCTTCCGAAGACGAAGACGACGACGCTCGGGATGAGCAACCTCAATCGGAGGAAGGAGATGAAATCGGCAGTCCCGTCACTCGCTGGTAGGGAGCTTGGGGCTTCACCTTCTCCTCGGCCCCAAGCCCCCGGCGACCATCATGAGCGAAGAGTCGCTCGGACACACGACGAAGGGACAGCAGCTCCCACTTACCCTCGTGGCAGCGAAGAAGACACTCCGGACGAAGGTGCCCTAAGTCATGGAGCTGGGAAGGGTTTTATGGGGGTGCTTCCACGCGAGATAGCCCCTCATAACATTGGGTCGTTCTTGAAGCCCAATGATTTTGAAGATGGGACGTCGGCTTGCTAGGGCCTTGAGTATGCGGGACGCATGCTTGACCTGTGCCGGGCGGACCGGAGTCCGCAAGGGGTGGATGAGAAGGAGCTTCCGGAAAGCCTCTCCCGCATTACCATGAAGGTATTTCTAGTTACTTTAGCTGACCAAAGACAAACTTAATTATTGCGTTGAGCCGCGTTGATTTATGTTGGCAGGGGCGCTGCTTGCTCGCCGATTGTCTAAGGCTTCTCCTGCTACGGAGGTTGCCAACTTGAAGGAGCGCCTTCGTAACTCGAGACGATGCTCGCGCCAAGAACAAGCCAAATACGCCAAGTTGCTGCGCGAGCACGAAGAATTGCGAAGGCATCTTCGGAACATGCGGTGGCTAAGGAGCGGAGAATTGACCGGTTGGGGCAGGAGCTTTACGACGCCCGGGCCACCATCAATACTCAAGCCGAGGCCCCGGAAATGGCTGAGCAGAGCATGCTGGCGACGGAGTCCCTTGGCCAAAAGAGCGGGAACTTATGAACCGGTTCCGGGACTTCTTGTCGTCGCTAGGCGTCGTCCGCCCGAACCAACTCATGAGGAAGGTGATGGCCTCGCGAGCCTACGCTGGATGTCTTCCGGGCTTGCTGCCACGAAGGCCGCTTCGATCCGGTGGGGCCACCACCGCACCCGCGTGGCTTGGACAGGTGCCTTTCGAGTGGTGAAGTCCATTGGCACCTTCTCTTCCAAGCATGTTAAGGAGGGTGCTCGGGAACTCCGCGAGGTATGCGGCGCAGACTATGCCGCCTTCAAGGAAGCCCAAGCCGACGTAGGCTGTTGCAGATCGGTACTTCGGTCGCGAGTTTTCGGCGCCTTCGGGGCTGGAACTTGCCCGCTCCGCTGCCTTGGAGGCAGCAAACGCGGAACTTGGCCGTACCGGTGGCACCACGACCGAGGCCGGGCCTTCCCATGTTACCGCGGATGAACAAGCCGGGGAGCGGGCCGAAGCGGAAACATGCCCGAGGCTGCCCGCGAAGGCGAGGGTCCTCGGACCAACAGTCCTTCTTCGCGGCCTCGGGTGTGAATCTCTCCTTAGTATTTTCCGAGTTTTTTGGTAGTTTTCATTCTCCGTTGTGTAATTGCCTTCGTAAGCGTTTAGCGCTCCGAAGGTGTCTATTGTACTTAGGTTTCATGGCAATATATCAACCATTTCGCCCCACTTTTCTTTGTTAGGAATTTTCTAGCTTCGAGGAAACACATGAAATTTCGGAAGAAGCTATCATCGAAGACGCTCTACCTCACCGGTTGTTGATTCCAGGGGACTCCGAAGCCCCGGGTCCCTTTTGGGTTACCGGAACTCAATTTCGCGAGATGGAAACGGGATAACCCGGAGGGAACACTTAGCGAGTTCGCGGCTTTCGTCAACGACCGTAATGGCCGAATCAAGGCTGCCTTTCCAAAGGTTACCCCGAAGGAGCATGCTGCTCGACACGCTAAACGCGAGCGCCTTTGGGCGTCCTTGGGACAATCGCCGGAGGTTGAGGTCAAGACGGAGCCCATCGACATTTCAAGTGATAGTGACTCCGGTCCTGTGGACGCCGAGGCCCTTCGAGCTCGTGCCTCTTCGGCCGAGGGTCGAGCTTCTATTGTTGCTGATTTAGCCGGGCGCAAAAGGAGCTTGAAGAGATGGAGGCTGCAATTATCCGGAGCCGCTCTCATCCGTCGAGCTAGAAACCGAGCGCTCACACTTAAAGTCCGAATGTAATTTAGAGTTATAATTCACGAAGGGGCCTTCGGGCCCCTCTTTCTGTCACATTGAATAAAACAGTTGTTTTTATATTTTGTGCACATTATCGTTATCTATGATGGGGTTTCCATACTTAGCCTTCTCGGTGTTACTTTCCCTGAGGCATTAGGCTGTAGTTGCCTAGCATCGAAGTCATGGGGGTTTTCCGAGTGCTTCGGGTTCTAAGTTGGGGTTTCCATACTTAGACTTATTGGATGAATCTTTCCAAGGCATTGAGCCGTAGTTGCTCAAGCATCAAGGCGTTAGGGTTTCTAAACACCTTGGTATTATATGTTGAAGCATGCATGCAAAACACATCGACTAATGGAAGCAACTTTTTTCATTGATAGCAAACATGTACAAACCGACCTCCCTTGCACGACACCCGAACTCGACTCTAAACGAAGACACCTAAGGACTCTCGGACGACAGCCCCTAGACTTAAACATCCTTGCATAGGACTTGCCTTGCAACAAAAACTCTCAAACTTGCAACCTAAGGACTCGGGTCGTGCGAAGGGACAGGGGACCATACCTTAAACTTAAAGTTGGCAACATGCTCGAAGACATGCTTCATAATTGCCGCTAGGCTACTGAAAAAGAGACTTAGCCAAAAGGAAAAAGGGCGTCTACCCTCGCTCTCCGGAGGAGCCTCATATGTAGAACCTCTTGAGAGTATCAGCATTGAAGGTGTGTGGTATGGGAGTTCCATCGAGCTCGAGCAGATGATACGCTCCTTGGCGAATGGACTTGTCGATGACGAAGGGCCCTAGCCACTTGGTGTTCAATTTGGTTACATGCACCGGGTTTCTCCTCAAGACGAGATCCCCGGGTAGGAATTCTCTTGGATGCACCTTGGAGTTGTATGACTTCTCCATAGATGCAATGTACTTGTGTAGATTAGCCACAGCCTACAAGCGGGTTTCTTCGAGGAGGTCTTTGGAGACATCTTCATCATCTGCCGGAGGCCTTGTGGTACGAAAGGAACCTGCTTGAATCTCCTCGGAGGTTACAGCCACAGCTCCGTAAAGCAGCCTGAAGGGTGAGAAACCAGTTGGTCTTGCAGCGGTTGTTCCGATTGACCACAGGACATTGGGCAGGACCTCGGCCCACTTTCCTTTGGGAAGGCCGACCGGAGCCTTCGAGATTGCTGTGAACACATTACCATTCATCCGTTCAACAGCCCCATTTGCCCTTGGATTAGTTACTGAGATTTCACACTTCTTGACTCCGATGCTAAGGCAGTATTCTCGGAATTCCAGTCCTTCGAACTGCTTGCCATTATCCACTGTAATTTCCACCGGCACCCCGAAGCGGCACACCACATTCTTCCGGAAGAACTTTCGTACATTCTTAGCCGTGATTTGTACCAATGGCTCAGCTTCAACCCACTTAGAAAAGTACTCAACTGCCACTACCGCAAACCGAAAGCCCCCTGGTGCTGCTGGGAGTTCCCCAACAATATCGATCCCCCACCTTGCTAGCGGCCAAACCGGTGGTATTGGCTGTAACGCAGTGGCTGGCAAATGAGACTGCCTTCCCATCCATTGACATCCCGAACAGACTCGCACTAAGTCCTCTCGCATCCCTTATGGCTGTTGGCCAATAGAAACCTTGCCTGAAAGCTTTTGCGACCAATGCTCTTGGAGCTATGTGAGAAGAACAAGATCCCTCGTGAATTTCCCGCAAGAGCTGTATTCCTTCGGGCTGACCGAGACACTTTAGCAATGGGGCACAAACTCCCCCTTGTACAGCACTCCTTCAATCATAACATAGCCCCTTGCTCTATGCTGCATCCGCTGCTCCTCCAATCTGTTGTTTGGCGTATATCTTTTCTCGATGAACGCCCGTATCGGGCGTGCCAGTCCTCCGAGACCAAGGCCAGGACTTTCTTGGTTTGATTGCTAGCGGTGGCTGCCTGGTGAAGCATTTCGTGCAACACATCTGGCTGAAGAGGACCTTGTCCAGCAGCTGCTTTGGCAAGCAAGTCAGCCTCTTTGTTTTCTCGTCCTTCGAATGTTTCTGACCTCGAATCCTACAAAGAACTTATCCATCTCTCTCGACCTTCCGGGCATACGCAGTCATTTCTGGATCAAGCGTCCTGTAACCTTTCGCTAACTGCTCTACTGCCAGCTGCGAATCACAATATAGGACCACTTTTTGTGCTCCCAGTATCCTGGCCTGCCTTAGCCCCAAGAGGATGCCTTCATATTCGGCTGCATCGTTAGTGGTCTGAAAAGCCAACTTGGCCGAGTACCTTAGTGTCTGCCCACTAGGAGATGTGATGACAGCAGCACAACCGGCACCGGAGACCCCCACGCTCCTCCGAGCTGCCGTTAGGGGTCCATTCAACCAAGAATTGAGCTAACACATCCGACTGAATGACTTTTCGTGCGACGAAGGTCAAATCATATTGTCCTAATTCATCTACCCACTTCAACACTTTGTTGGACGCCTTGTCTGATTTCAGCGCATCTCTCAAGGGGTACTTCGTAGGCACCAGAATAGGATGATCATCGAAGTACCTACGCAGCTTACGCGATGCCATCAGGACGGCATACAACAATTTTTCAATAATTCCATATCCGCACCTGGCTCCGGCAAGTGTTTCCGAGACATAATAAACTGGCAGCTGCTTTATCTCTTGCTCCTTTGTTTGATATACCAGGACCCCACTAACCGCCTTCGGGGCTGCTGCGACATAGAGGAGAAGCGGAACCTTGGGTGGAGGTGGTTTCAAGGTGGTCAGCTCCACTAAGTACTCCTTGAGCTGTTCAAAGGCTACTTGATGCTCCTCTGTCCACTTGAAAACCCGCGGACCCCTTAGTATCTCAAAGAACGGCATGCTTCGTTCTGCAAGTTTGGAGATAAATCTGCTCAAAGCCACAACTCTTCCAAGTAAACCTTTGCAACTCTCTTATGGACTTTGGGGGTTCCATATCCAGAATTGCCTTGATTTTTGTTGGGTTAGGGTCGATGCCGGCTTCCGATACCATGTATCCCAACAGCTTACCCGCCTTGACTCCAAACATGCACTTGGCTGGGTTTAGCTTCATGCCCACTCTACGGAGGTTTGCGAAGGTCTCAGCTAGATCCTTCACATGATCTTGCTCAGCAATACTCTTGATTACAATGTCATCTATGTAAGCTGCTGCATTACGACCCAACTGATCACCGAGGGTGGCTTTGACCGTTCGAGAAAACGTAGCTCCAGCATTCTTGAGACCGAAGGGCATTCAGTTATAACAATATGTTCCTCCGGGTATCCGAAAGGCTGTCAAAGGTTGATCTTCGGTTGCTAGCCGGACTTGATGAAAACCAGAGTAACCATCAAGGAAACTCATCAACGCAGCGCCGGCCGTGGTGTCAACTAGTTGATCTATCCTTGCCAGTGGAAAATCGTCCTTCGGGCAAAACTTGTTGAGAGTTGTGAAGTCAATACACATTCTCCATTGTCCATTCCGTTTTTTCACTAAGACAGGATTGGCCAACCACGTTGTTCGATCAATGGGGCGCACTACCTCCGCATCCAGCAACTTCTGTACCTCTGCCTTGAGAATGGCGATTTTTTCTTCTATCCAATCCCTCATGCGCTGCTTTATGGGCCTTACTTTTGGGTCCACATCCAGTCTGTGCACGGCTACACCCTTGTCAATTCCGGGGATATCCTTTGATGACCAGGCGAAGACATCAGCATTGTTCCTTAGAAACCGAAGGAGCTCCGCTTCTCTCTCTTCGGATAACCCGCATCCGATCCAAACGGTCTGGTCTGGCCGATCCACACATAACACTACTTCCTTTGTGCCTTCTTGTGGCTGTACCTTCGGTATATACTTAGGTGTGGTCGGAAGTTCCACAGGGCCAGAAGTGTCTTCACTTTTGCTCCATATGCATGTTAATTCGTCATGTTGTGTAGTCCAATAAATGCCTCAAGGGGAAGGAGTGAAGAAGCATTACAGCAACATGGGCTTTTGTTGTTTTCGTTAAGTGAATTCCATATGTATGTGTAATGCATCGAGATTGCATTGTGGACGAGAATCTAGATAACTCATTTATGTTGAATTTTTTGGTTATTCATGCTTGTATTTCTTGATTATTTCAAATGATATGGTTGAAAGCAATTTATATATTGGCTGGAAAATGTCACAAGAGAAGCGTGCATGGCGAAGGGCCAATGAACAACATCAATTTATCGACCGCCAGCGTCAGGTATTTGAAAGTTGAAACTACGTTTTCGGGACCTTTATCCCAACGAGCTTTCGCTGGGAGAACACAAGCTTTGGATTGAAACCATATAAGCACAACGACAAATTTTAGGAGTTCACCGCTGGCCCAGTACATATGTTGCGACGGTTGGTCGGAGGATCGACACGTCGTCGGCCATGTGCTGCCGCTACAGCCGAGAGAGACGTGGTAGGCACTGTGTGTTGCATGTCACGTAGACAGTCAGAGAGGCATCAGCGCCGCCGCCAATGCCGATGCCTGACCGATCGATCCATCGACCTTGCCTGACGCGCGCGCTGCCTGCTGCCCCGATCGATCACCGGCCGGCCAGATCGACTTCCATCTGCTTTGTGTTGGCTTGCTGGGGTTCCAAGTGCATTGCGCCTCTGCCTATGCCTTGCTGCCCCCAATGATAGATGCTCCTCCTAGCGCCATCTGAATAGCATCCAGCTGAATACTGCAAGTACTGCCGGTACACGCACACTAATCAATCCCCGTGGAGGCGCCGCGGCACCACTCGCCCGTGCCATCCGCGGAAACAGCACGTCGCCACCGCGGAAACAGCACGACGCGATCATCCTGCACCAGGCTGCGGCGCAAAATCTCCTGCCGCCACCGCTGACTCCGGCACTAACGGGCCGGGAGCGTCGCCGGACACAAAGTTCTGCTACTACAACAACTACAACTACGGCCCTGTTCGTTTCCTGCCCTCTAAAATTTAGCACTGTCACATCAAAGAGAATCTTATTATTTATGAATATTTCGATCAATTTAATGACAAAACCCTTTTGATAGATTGATGCTAATTTTTTTAGATGAATCTAATGAGCTTAATTAATCTATAATTTACTAAAGTGATGCTACAGTAACCGTCTTCTAATCATGACTTAATTAACCTCATTAGATTCGTCTCGTAAATTAGTCTAAGGACCTATAATTTATTTTATAATTAAATTTTATTTAGTACTTATAAATAGTAAGATTCTTTTTGATGTGGCAGCTATAAATTTTAAACCCCAGGAAACGAACACACCCTACAACATGGCTCCACGCGCAAGCGCCGAGACGAGCCCGGGCGCCCGGCCCACCCGCGCCGCTGCCCTCGCCGCCGCCGTCATCATCGACGACACGACCAGCAACACAGCACCCTCTAAGAGCATCTCCAGCAATCCCCCTAAAATGCTCCCCAATTCTAAATTTTAGGAGTTTGGACAAAAAAACCAACTCCAGCAGACTCCCTATATGGGCTCCTAAACTAGCTACCTCCTAAATCCTCCCTCCAACCCTCTAGAAATAGGATCCTCCCATCCTTCCCCTAAACTCCAGCTAGCGTGGGTCCAACGGATTTTCTTTTATTTTTCCTTTTCTCTTTTCCTCTCTCCTCTCTTCTCTCTTCTCTCTGCCGTCTTCTCTTTCTCTCTCGCTGAAAGCGGCCAAGACCCGACGCCCGACGGCGCTCGACGCACGCCGCCGCGCCACGCCCCGCCGCCTTTCCTCGTCCGGCGCGCTGTCGTCGCCGCCGCCATCGCCTCCTCCCTCTCGGTCGATGCGCGCCGCCCCTCGCATCACTCCTCGACGGCCGCGCCCCCGCCTCCTCCCGGCCGGAGTAGGAGCGGCGGGCCGGAGTACATGTGGGGTGGCTGGATCCGGCCATGGCGCGGGCGGATCCCAGCCGTGCCGGCGGGTGTGGCACGGCCGGCGCTCAGCGGCCGCCGCTCCTCCCTTTGGCCGGGCCGCCACCGGCGGGTGCGAGATCTCTCTCATAAATCCATCGCCGCGGAAGCGAGAACCCGAGCCGTTTCGTTGGTCCGTGTCGATCGTGGCGGCCCGAGAGAAGCCGTCGGCGAGGGTGGCCGCGACATTGATGCCTTGTTGGTGCTATTCGCGCTGCGTTGGTGTTGGGGAGGAAGAACATGGATTGGAGGCTGACGTGTGGGACCCACGAGTATAGGAGCTCAAGAGAAAAATTGCTGCTGGAGTTGAAACTAATTTTAGACCTCCTAAAACTGTGGGGTCCACTCCGAAAATGCAAATTAGGGATCTGATTTAGAAGGTATTGCTGGAGATGCTCTATCGTGCCCTGCGGGTGTCCGGAGCGGCGGCGGGCAACTTCGGGCTCGACGCTGCAACACAGACACCCTCTAACGCGGGTGTCCTAGGCTCGACGGGGGGGGCGGGGTGTCCGGAGGTTTTTATTCTTTCAACTAAAAGCAAAGTTTTTCTTAGCGGACTTTTCTGATCTAAAATAATGACCATTATTTTTCACAACTAATGGTCATTAGTAGATCCAACGATGTAGATTTAATTCGTAAATTAACAATTTATTATCATTATTAGGGTAATATTGTCAAAAAAATACTCCCTCCATTTTTAAATTTTTTAATAGGTTAGTCAATTTTATATGAATTTATTATAAATATAATCAGTAAATATAAGATAAGATATAATGCCAATAGTGGAAATCTCAGAGTGATTTTTTTTTGCTGACTAGATTTAATTAATTTGCTTAAGAAGAAAACAAACACAAACTGAATCGGGACTATGAAACTAAGATGCCCATCAAGGAATATGAAATCATCAAGTGATGAGTTTCACTAGCAAGGTATAAAACACCAACAAGCCCAGGCACCGGAGGCACGAATCAGGCACTTGGGCCTGCTTGGATATTTCCCTCCCTAGCACGATGCCCGTGAGGAAGCGATCGCAACTTCAGGCGTCCGAAATCAGAATGACATCTGACTCAGGCAACTTTCTCAGCATCATCCAAACAGGCCCAGGGCTTTGAAAAAGAAAATTTGACAAACACAGTGGCAAACTGAGCTAATAACTGTAACTAAATAATGTTTATTTGAACAGCACACGTCAGTTGATTCATCATACAGCGGGCTAGGTAGCAGGAAACAAAGCATGTAAGTATGCTTGTGTCGAGTCTGAATTTTCGGCCAGCAGCACCCAGGGAAAACCGAAAACCGTGTTCTTCTTAGCAAACAAATTCCGGATTATTACCACGGATTAGGTCTCTGGTCATCTGTTCCACACCACTTACTAATTCCTCATTGTGAGTGTTGGGTTTGAGCGCCTTCAGACACACGACCATTGTACTTGTTCATCTTCAAGGCCGAGGATTAGACTTAGACTCTGTGGCATCGCCACTGCAGCATCCTGAGTCACTCTCATGACCCTGTCCACGCTGAGGGCATCAAGTCTGCATACTTCCTCATCGCCGGTCGTGTATCTACTGAAGAAATCTATTATGGAGCACGGGTTCCTGCACGTATGAGGCATCATGTCAGATTATTAGATACTTGGCCCAGGAAAGCTTGGGGAAGAGAGGATCCGCTTGAGGAATATTGTTTCTCATGGTTTTGCTTTTGCAGCGGAACCTTTTAGTAATACAACCTGTTAATTAATTTAGTTGCAGGTATATATGTGTGGTGTCCACACTGTAAGTAGTTACGCCCACCATTTTCATACTGTTCTCCCTCACGCGATGTTAAATTTATCCATCACAAAAACCAAAAAAAAAATCCAAACTACATTTATGTAAATTTGTACTAGTTATATGCCCGTGCGATGCAACAGGTGTCAACATAAATATTACACGATAATATCTTTGTTAATGCACAAATAAAAACATACATAATATAAACTATGAAGATTGATAGGAACTACGGAGATCATATAAGCTGATAGAAGATATGGAGATATTGCAAACTGGTAGAAACTATATATGGGGAGCAAATATAAAAGAAAGAGTCAAAGACAATCCCTGTAAGTAACAAATAAGAGACTTGATACGGTGCTTGGGCGGTACCTCAGGTACCTCCAGCTCAATTAATCTCAGCCATTAAAATTTAAACTGTTAATTACGATTTTAATTAATAATTATCAGGGATGTTTTGGTAATTACAATCCGTAATAGAATCACGTCTGATTATCATCGAGAGGACGGTTTCTTTCTGTTCGTCGTCCCGCCCTTCCTCGCCACCGCCCGGCCTCGCAGCTCCCCGTCTAACTACGTACGTTAATCCAAGGTCTGACTCGTTGCTCCCCGCTCGAGCTTGCCGCTCCCGGCCTGACTCACTGCTGGCGAGCATCCCATGGAAGAAGTTGAGTCTGCACAACGAGTCTGGTTGTAGAAGAACTCATGCAACTCGACGATGGTGAGCACTGAGCACGTCCGCCACCCCGATCAACACGTACTGCAGCACGATCCACCACAGGGCACAGGCTCATGGGCACCACGGCGGCCGGGTCATCCAGGATGTCGTACTCGCGCGCCACGGCCAGGCGCTTCCCTCCACGAACGTGGCGGAGACCATGATCACGATTGCCACCATGATGCCGGTGTCGATCCCCGCTGCAGCATGGTGGTCCTCGAGGGGAGCCGCTTCAGGCAGCGCAAAAGGGGGAGGGAGAAGGCGGAGGGCATGCTGGCGCGACGGAGCAGTGGAGGAGGGCTCGCCGGCGCGTCATGGGTCTGGATGACGAACATGTACCTCTGTATACCGTAGAAAATATGAAATACAAACAGGATATGAAATTACTAAAGTGCCCTTTACGTAATTATAAAAATAGTGAAAAAAATAGGTACCGGACCCATCATTTTAAGTACCGGTCCACCGTCTAAAGTACTTTTTCGTTGGTACCTCTCTGTTATAAACCATTAGATCTGATTGAATTAACGGTTGATATTAGTTTCAAGCACCATAACAAATCTCAACAAATAATAGTCAAATTAAGTGCAATCAACAACAGTGACGAAGCATTCCTATGGCCAAAGTGGGCATTGATAGATTCTTCAAAAAAAAAAAAAGTGGGCATTGATAGGAAAACAATATGAGAGCATGCATGGTATTTAAACCGTAGTCAATCAACATTACATGTGCTCACAAATGTTGTTTATGTTCCTAAACGGTTATGACCCTATCTATCCTTGATGATCCCATCTTTATACACCAAAGCAAATAAACAGTAATATCTAAGATTATTAAATTCTTACTAAATTATTAAAAATCCAAACCACCACCATCTGCCTTCCAAACATAACCAGATGGACACAGCACAAAACAATAAAGCCTCTGCAACGTGGAATCATGCTGCTGAATAAAAAATCACAGTCCAGATTTAGCACCACAGTGAGTCTAGCTCAGGCTAGTAACATTTGCGTTATGTTTATATTTATATATTGTCTACTAATTTTTATCTTTTGTGGGCATAGTGTCATGTGCCCACCCTAGCTTTTTTATTAGTTATGGTTAAAAATAAATATTGAATCTCTTATTATACTATTAAACATGTTTTCAATTCATAAATTGAAGTACAGAAATATCAAATTCTAACAAATTCGTCAAATTTAACAGAAATTCATGAATTTATCAGAATTTGATGTTTTTGTACTTCAATTTATGATTTGACAACACATTTACAACTAGTCCGACATGTTTAACAAGTATAATCAGAGATTCAATATTTATATTTAACCACAATAAGAGAAAAGCTAGGGTGGACACATGCCTTTATGTTCACTGAAGTATTTCTCTATGGCTAATCATTGTGAGCTTTTAATCTTATATGCTTTTCTTCTATCAAGTGACCCGTTGCCAGGAGAAAGAAAAATAATTTCTATTAAATTTTCTTATTATCCATCCCATGCATTTTTCTAAACCAATGGAACTCAACTGTGTGAACCCTTTAATAATTAAGAAAAAAAGGATTAAGAGAAAAACTGCCATGTCTGAACTTTCAACTATATATGCAATTCAGATTCTATCGTGGTTCTCCCATTACATATTTCTTTTTTTCTAGAATACGTAGGAGAGCTGCGTATCATTGTATTAAGTAGAAGAAGGTCGATGACCGTACACGGCGCGGTCCGTTTGCGCGGCCGCCGTAGTCTTTACAAATAAGCTTGAAGCGCTAGACTACGAGTGCTAAAAGAAACCTAAGCCTATTCTCGTAACAGGAGGCAACCGAGGTGCTTCGTGCCGGCGGCGATCCATGCTTGCGCTTCGTCCTTGATCTTCTGTAGCAGTTGGTGTACCGTGGAGGTTTCGCTGTGGAAAACTCTGTCGTTCCGCTCCTTCCAAACTTGCCAACTGATGAGCACGAATAGGGTGTCCATGCCCTTCCTCTGAGGCTTCGGTAGTTCGAAGCTGGCTCCAAGTATAGGCAATTCCTGCGTCGTCCATGAGCGGAGCTAGCCGGTTCGGCATACCGATGAAGCTCAGGACATGCCACCAAACTTCTCGGGCGAACGGACAATGGAGTAGCAAGTGTTCGATCTTTTCTGGTGCTTGGCTGCAGAGGGTGCAGGCGTCGCTGTCTTGCAGTCCATGACGATGGCGTCGTTCAGCTGTCTAGGTGTGGCGGTGTAGGGCAAAGTACAGGAACAGCTTGGCCCTTTGGGGGGCCCATGTTTTCCAGAGAATGTCAGCTCCTGCAAGCTTTGTGCTGCCACAGAAGAACATTCGGTAGGCCGATTGGGCGGCATATTGCATGGAGGTTGTCCAGCGCCAGCAGATCTTGTCTTCCTGGTGCGCCGTGAGCTGGATGTCCTGCATGAGCTCCCATATGCTGAGGTATTGCTCCAGCACGAGCACCGTGATGTGGCCGGTGATGTCCTGGATCCATTGCCGGTGTTGTAAAGCTTGCTCGAGGGTTCTATTCTGTTTTGTTCTGCTTGAAACCGCTCCGCATAATTCTGGTGCTAGCTCTTGGATTGAAGTATTGCCTAGCCACCTATCAGTCCAGAATCGGGTCAGCCTGCCATCGCCCGGCTGGATTGTGATGGAGGCGTCGAACATAGCTTGAACCTCGGGGTCGCACTGCAATGGCATGCTTGCCCATGCATGGTTTGTGTGACACCCCGTGTTTTATTTTTCCGAGTTAGCAATTTTAAAACTAATCTCATGTATGGATAAACCTACCCAAGAAGTTTCATTGACATGCAAAGTGTTTTGGGCAGCAAATAAATTCAAAAACACTTTGGTTTGAACTACAACTCAAATTTCTTCAACACAAGTATGGTCAACCAAAAATATATGTTGTAGGGCATGTCAAATGAAAAATCTAGGATAAAACCCCACTGGATTTCATCAAGGTTTGATGCCCCAAATAAATCAGACAAACTTAGCATTTAAGCCTTTTCTCTGAATTTTCAGAATTTATCTAGAAAGGATTTTGGAGTAAACTCTTTGTGCATGTCACTTTCTAGAGTTATACTTCTCGGTAAAATTCTCTACTTTAATTTTTGAGCTCGGGAAGGCCATGTTTTTGATTTTTCAAAACCGGATCAGACCACAGTTGGAAATTCGGGGAAAAAGAAAAGGTGCTGAGGGAATATACCTGCGGGCCCTGCCTGTCGGCGAGCCAGGGCCGCGCCCGCGCCCGACCGGCGCCGTACGCCGGCACCGCGTGGCGGCGGCCCCCTGGCCCGACCCCACCTGGTCGGGGAGACAAAGGGGAGACCCCGGTCGGAACCCCCTCTCTCTCTCCCATTCTTCTCTCTCCCGAGCTCCCCTCACCCACCCGCCATTGCCGCCGCCCTAGGAGCTCGCCGCCCGCCAAGTCCGGCCGCCGCAGCTCGGGCCAGGCACGCCGCGAGCACCGCCACCCCCTGCCTTACTTCACGATCGAGAGCCCCAAAAGTGGCGGATTAAATCCGACCAATTTCGAAATCTCACCGCAAGGCTCACCTCCGGCCGTTTCCGCCGCCGCGGCCAAATACTCCCTCTCCGGTGAGCCATTTTTCTCCGTTCTTGCTCCGGTGCATCCGCAAGATGATGGAGCTCCTCCTAAAACCCTAACCCTTCTTCCTTGCCTCACTAGATCGCCGAATTTCCCTTTTTCTTCCCACCGCGAGCTCCGGTACCGCCACCTCCACGTCGACGGCCATCTCCGGCCGTGCTCATCCAAGGGAAAGCCGGGACGGGAGAGCCCGTGCTCCGGTGAAGCTTTCCGGCCAAGCCGTTCTTCTTCTCGTGCTTCCTCCGCGACGAACGCCGCCGCCGAACCACCTCGCCACCACCGTCGCCGTCGCGCCGCCTCCCCGGTGAGCCCCCGGCCGCGTGAGAACCACCCCCGAGTCCGCCGCTTCGTGCGGAGTCCCGTGGACCTCGCCGGCCGCGCGCGATGCGCCGGCGTCGCTCCGGCTAGCCGCGCCGCCGCCTCCCGGCTCTGCGTCGGTGAGGCCACAGGGCGGGCCACACGGCCCGGGATCCCGTGTGGCCATAGCCACATGCGGATCCAGAACCCTGTGGTCCGCGGTGTGGCACGGAGCGCGGTTAATTAAATTTAACTCCCTGATGGCATTTTCGTAAATAGTCCCGAAATTCATTTAAACTTAGAAAATTCATATCTGGAGTTCTAGACCTCCAAAAATTACAAACTAAATTTTGTTGGACTCCTTGAGGCATGTACTATTTTATAGTGCATTTAGTTTGGCATAACCAGAAGCGATTTATTTAGGTTAAATTCTTTCTAGGAGACTTAAGTTAAATGCTTAGTTAATTAATTAATTACCCCAAATTATGAAGCTTAATTTAATTATTATCTTTAACATGTGCCTTAGGACCAGGAGCAATTTAATTGCTATTTTACCTAGTTTTCCTAGGATTGTTGAATTATTTATCTTGCACATGTGATAATGATTTAAATGCTTCATGGGAGTTGATGAAGGAGATAAATTAAATAATCACCTTAAATCATTTTCACCTCGCTGGACACCAAGTTAATTTATACTCATGAATTACATGTAAATGATGAAATCCGCACGTATTCCATAAAATATTCAATATCATGTTTTCATCAAAATTCACACATCACCCTTGCATCATGTAGGCTGCGGTGGTGAACACGGCAACCGGCGAGGAGGAGCCGGAAGCTGCTGCTGTTGCTGACCCAGCTGCTCAGGGTCAAGCTCAAGGCAAGCCCCGGTGGACAACCTATTTAATTAAGTATTTTAATTTCATCACTGTGTTTGTAGGTCTGTATTGTGCATTAGGTCTACAGGAGTTGTGATGAAACCCTAGCATGCAGTAGGATCATGATGTCCATGTTCGTTTGCCCTACGCTAGATGCTTGCTTAATTAGGGCGATGATCCGTTGAGTGGTACGGAGACCACTCATAGATAGGACAATCACCTTTTTGGACACGATGCCAAGTATATGAGAAGAGAATGGAAATTGGAGGCCGGACGGGCAACTTAGGTGGAAAGTGAAGGACTGAAAGAGTCTTCAAGGTGGTAGCCCCGTACTGTGCATACAAGGACCGCGTCGTGTCCGGCCCATGTGGATTAAGTTTGAACGTACTGTTTGCATGATGGAGTTAATGGACCCGAGTAAACCGACGTACCGATGGTTGCTGTATGTTAGAGAGATACCCTACTCCCTTGGTTACTTGGCAGGAATTTGGGAAGAGAGAAGGGAGCACTCTACTCACGGATGACGTCCGGGACGGCATCGCGTGGAGGACCCTTCTCGGGGAGCTAGGCCCGACTAACACTACAGATGCCGGCTGGGAAAGGTTGTCTCATGCGGCTTCGGGAAGCGCGTATGTGACGTGCAATCAGGTTTCTCTTGCAGGATGTAAATCGATTCGAATCGCTGCCCCTCACGATAACGAGTACCACTTGTCCCTGCGCCGGAACGTAGTAAGAAGAGAAACATTGATGATGATTATTATGATTAATTTGCTGTATTGCTTAATTACTTGTTTCGAAACATGTAATGCAGTAGCTTAGTGCAAATTAAAGTTATTTCTTTCTTGCAACTTAATTAAACTGCTAAAAGTTGAAAGTAAGGATTTACTTGTAGGCCAGCTTAGTGCTTAATTGTATCCTACCCCCTGGCCTTTGCATGTCTAGGAGTCGGCTGTAGATGACCACTTTGACGGGTCGGTCTTGCTGAGCTCTAGTTGCTCGGGGCTTTGCTCTATGTGGTTTTCGAGAGGACACCGTCGGGCATGATTGTGATGATGGAGATGACGCCTGGCAGGACCGGACTTCGGACGGAGGCCGCTACACTTGGGAGTGGTGCGATCCGGAAGAGTAGAGGAGTTGATGTGCCGGTAAGGTGTTCTAGGGCAAGAACATCTGTCTCTGCCGGATGCCCGTGGTGTATCGCCGAGAGAGCGATTGTATCTTAATGCTTCCGCTGTTTAGTTATTTTCTAAACTTATTAGCTTCTGATGCTTATGAGACTCTGATGTACGTTTGTACTTGGAATGAATGTAAGACTTGTACTTATATTCATTGTATTCATGCTTATGTTTGTATGTTGTAATATCGGGTATCACAGCGCGTGATGCCACCCATGATGATCCTGGTGACGGAAACGACTCTTCGTGAGGCGGGTCTATCACAGTTTGGAAGGCGTCGTCCGCTGGAACCAAAGCCATCTCATGGCGAGCGCGTAGCCAGCAAACGTCAAGTTTGTGATTCCCAAGCCTCCATACTCGCGGGGCGTGCTATGCTTGGCCATGCCATCATGCATTTTCCGCATGTCGCAGTCTCCTGTCCGGCCCAGAAGAAACCCCGTTGTATCTTGTTGATAGCTTCAACGGCCTAGGCGTGAAGTTTGATGGAGATTAGTGGGTAGATGGGGATAGCAGTTAGCGTGGATTTGACCAGCGCTAGCCTGCCGGCCTTATGCAAGAGGCCAGCCTTCCAAGCTGGCAGGCGGCCCCGAACCTTGCCAACTACAAGAAAGGTCACTCCTTATCACATTTACATTATATGTCTTCTGACGTTATATATAACATAATGCTAGCGTCGTGCCCTGTTGCTCATGTGGCTTCCCATTCCATTTGCAGTCACCTTTTGGGAGGACACTCAGCTTATGAGCAGTGAATGCCAGACGTACCCTTTGGAGAGCATTAGAGTAGCCACCAATGGCTTCTCTGCTGAGAACGAAATTGGACGAGGCGGGTTCGGCATTGTTTACAAGGTGGAAAAATACTGACAAATATATACTATATTTATGTAGCTGAGAAATGAATTAACTAAATTACTTGCTGCCGTTCAAAAACTTTTCAAAATTAATGGCCATAGAAGTTTCAAACAGAGAAGAATAACGGCCATATGTATGTGCACCAAAGTATTAGGATTGTGTAGGAAGTCGTGAATTTTTTACTAGTACTATTAAAAATGAAAAGAAAAATGGTAACTGAAACTTTCGTGTACCTTATTGAGCTTTAACTTATGAATCTACAGTCATTAGTACGCCTTTTCAGATAGACAACAAATTTTATTGCAGCATGACAGCTTACTTTTCTAACAAATTTAACTGGTATTTACAGGGCCAGTTATCAGATGGACAACAAGTTGCTGTCAAGAAACTCGCAGCAGAAGACACAGTGCAAGGCCTGAATGAGTTTATAAATGAGGTTGTCCTGATCGCGAAACTTCAGCACCGCAACCTTGTTCGTCTCCTCGGCTGCTGCATTCATAGTTCAGAGAGGATACTTATTTATGAGTACATGAGCAACAAAAGCTTGGATTACTTCATTTTTGGTATGTAGGGTGCATAACCATATCTGCATGCAGATGCAATTCAGTTGAACATGTGCTTACTTCAGTAAAATGCAAACAGACGAGACGCGCCGCAAGACTTTGAGTTGGAACACGAGGCTGGATATCATCCTCGGGATTGCTAGAGGGGTTCTCTACCTTCACCAGGACTCGAGGCTCAACATCATTCATCGAGATCTGAAGGCAGCAAACGTTCTCCTTGACAGCGATATGGTTGCCAAGATATCTGATTTCGGCATTGCACGGCTCTTCACCAGTAGTGCTGATCGTCAAGATACTGTCACTAAAACAATTATTGGCACATAGTAAGAATCTGTCTGAAAAATACAATTAGCAAATATATGCCACCATATTTGTTCCCATCATTTATAGGAATCTACTGACGACCGTTTCATTGGAACTCTGGTAGTGGCTACATGGCACCTGAATACGCTATGGATGGCATGCTATCATTCATGCAAGATGTGTACAGTTTTGGTGTGCTACTGCTAGAGATCATCAGTGGCAGAAGAAACCGCAGAAGTTTCAACCTCATAGCTCATGTAAGCAATTTTCCTCCTACCTTCACCATCGGATTGATACATATAGCATTTTTTTCGAGAAAAATAATATGTGCATTTGTTCGAGTATAATTAGGTTACCATATCCATATGTATCTAGGAGGCGTCTTCTTGTCTCCCAACTCACTGTACTCTATATATATCAGCCGATAGCCTGCAAAAAAAATCAAATATTCCACCAATCCTATTATACTATATGGTATAGAGCTAAATTTTATCCCTTTTATTTTCTGCTGGCTACCCACCCCAAACCCTAGCGTCACTGCCACATCTCATCTTGCACCGCCACCACCAGCCTTGTACCTCATGGCGCCCCTCAGAGCACGCCACCTCCATGACTCTCTAGCACGCCCGGGAGAGAACCATGTCGATCTCTGTCGTGGGCCGCGCCCTCCAAGGTCTCTTACGACACTGCCACGATGTCCACCACCGCCCCTGAGCTTGCTCCCCAATGGGTGTCGTCTCATTTGTGATTATATTTCAGGCTATCTGTTGGTATATATGGAGTACAATAATTTGGGAGATAAAACGCCTCCCGGATACCTAATTATACTATAACAACGTTTTATATAACATTTAAGAAAAATATCAAACTGGATCTGAAATGCGGAATGCCAGATTCTCCATTGACCCACGTCAACCTGACCACACGAGAAAAAACGCTTTCGAAATTCCGTAACGATGGACCTGTTCCACAGACGAATACCTGGTTGTCTTTTTTTTTTTTTGTCAGACATGGGTGCTATGGGAAGAAGGCAGGAGTTACGAGATCATCGACCCAACAATTCGCAACAGCTGCACTGTTGCTGAGCTTAAACAGGCTGCGACGTGCATCCAGGTCGGTCTCCTCTGCGTGCAGGAGAGCCCAAGCCAGCGGCCACCGATGGCAGACGTGATCCCCATGCTGTCGCTGCAAAAAGCACCGTCAGAGCCGCGGCGCCCTGTTGTCTGTACGCCGATAAGCCACCCGACTGCCGTTCTTGGTGTTGAGGAGATAACATGTGGCAACGGAAATCTAACCATCACAAACCTTGAAGCCCGATAACGTTGACACCTGCAAAGCGGACTCAAATGAGTATAGATGAGGTTCTTGACAAAAATTATATGACATTTCTACTGAATGTAATCTCGTGATGTCTTCGTCCCCTTGTTATCCCTATTTCTCAAATCATGTACTTATGCTACTAACCTTGCATACGCAACTGCACAAAGAGTGTTTAGTGGTGGCTCATAAGGGCCCCTAAGCTTCCTGTCACTCGTGTACTAACATTTTCAACCTTGAGGTAAGTTCTTGATAACCTTCTATGTTTTGCAATTTTTCTGTTTATATACTAGATAACGGTTTATGAAACCTCTAGCTACGTGCCGTCAGCTATATGTGTGTATTCAGCTTTTGGTACCGGACTTGTTTCAACTTTGAAATCTGTTTCTACTCCTTTGATGGAGGCTCTAATTAAAATTAAGAGGGTTATTAAAAAAATTAAAATTAAAAGGAGTTTTTCGGTCCACAATACTTGCCAGTAGTTTTTCAAAACTACTGGCAGTAGTTTAATCCAACGGTAGAGATTTGAGATCGAAAATACACAACTACTAGCAAGTATTTTACCATGTTGAGGGTATTATCGTCAAAGTGATAGATTTATTATGATTAATTTTTATTTTAGTGATAATATAAATGTAAATCAGTAATGTAATTAATCTTTGATGTTAATAATGTGTTCAACATTATTCTTATAATAAAGTTGTGGTTCATATATCTAAATTATATTTTATAAAAAAAACATAAATCCATTTATTATTAGTAAAATTACAAAAATACCCTTAAACAATTTGCAAATATTTTTTCAAAACTACTTACAAGTATTGGGGACCGAAAAACTTCTCATAATTAATTCCATTGGGGAATAAAGTACTGCACAAACAGACAAGCAAATTAAGCGAGGACAAGAATCATCAACCAGCCGGGCTCGCTTATCGAGGACGACTAGTAGGAGCAATAGTGCATGAGCCGTCCTTGCCATTGGCCCTGTTTGGAGACTCTAACTCGGTTAGAGGTTAGAGTTAGTTTCTACCCAACTCTAACCCTTGAACTAACTCTAACTCTTTATGTGTTTGGATGCTAGGGTTAGATTGACTCAAAAGCTACTTTTGACTCATTTACAACCGGATTTTGTGTGGCCAACTCTTGTATGACCTCTTCACGAATGAGTAAAACAAATCAACTTTGGATCCAAACAGTTAAAATACGATAAATTTAATTTATCCATATAATGTTTTACGTAAACAGACACCATAAAAATATTTTAGTGTTGGTCTCACTTTAGTGCGCCGAATCGAGTGTGGCTGGTCCTGTGGTCTCCACAGAACTAACCCCAATAATCACCCTTTGGAGGGGTTAGTTTTTTGGATGGGTTAGATGCATCTAACCCAATCTAACCCACTCTGTTTGGAGGATTGAGGGTTAGAATTGACAAAACTAACACAATCTAACTCTAACCCATGGATCCAAACAGGGCATTGCCGTGTTGCTCTCCATCCTCCTTCACTGCACTGCACCATCCTCTCGTGCAAAAACTTCCTCGCGCTTCTCGTGTGTGAATGTGTTGTTGTTTGCTCAATTAATCTTCCCTGCAGCTTGTTCATGCACACTGGTGTGATAGAGATTTTAGTGTCCTAGAGATAAGTGTCTAAAAGCCTAAGATCTACGTGGCATATGATCGATGAAGTGGCGATGGGCAAGCATGCCATCGACGAGACGGGCATGCATGCATGCTATGCCATGCACGGTGTGCAGGCAGGTAGCCAGGTTTGTGGCCTAGCAGCCCGGCCGGCGCAGGATCGAGTTCGAGTGGGCTTGATACTCAGCAGTCCACGTCCACCAGGAACAGGTTGTCCACGGTGCTCATGAAGCATGCTACTTTTTACATAACGGTTTATGAAGCCTCTACTTGCCATCAGCTATATATATGTGTATTATTAAGCTTTTGGTCCTGGACTTGTTTCAACTTTGAAATCTGTTTCTACTCCTTTGATGGAGGCTCTAATTAATCAATTCCCTTGGGGAATACAGTATATACTACTACTGCACAAACAGACAAGCAAATTAAGCTAGGACGACAAGAATCAGCAACCGGCTAGGAGCTATAGTACGTGAGCCGTCCTTGCCATTGACGTGTTGCTCTCCCTCCTCCTCCTTCACTGCACTGCACCACAATGGCTGCTACCGGTGCATTGCAGAGAGGGGGCATGAACAACCAGAAGCCTCGCCCGCATCGGCCACGCGGGCGCCGATGCCGATGCCTGACCGATCAATCGGGCCGACGCGCTGTGCCTGATGCGCGGCCTTCCCCCGACCGGGCGGGGCGTCACCATTCGCCTGCTGCACTGGCATCGGCTTGTTGCGCTTGGAACTGCATTGCGCCCCTGAAAATGCCTGTTGCTCCCCCAATGGCGCCTCCCTTCTCTCCGCCTCTGTCCCCCTCCTTGGACTTGGATTATTTCCCAGGCACGCGGCACAAGAGATTTCCCACATGGCGTCGGTGGCATGTGTCTGCTTGTGCATGCCGCGGCTGCACTGCATTCCTCACATGCATGGACGTATATGTGCTTCACGCGTCATCATCACTGCTAGTGTCCTTACTGGCTCTATCTCTACGTACTATGCGCCGTGCTTATCAATATGATGACCATTCAGTTAATTAGGGACCTGATCCGGCCGAGTCGTGCTTGACGCATCGCTTTCGAGCTCCAAGGAAGCAACAGCGGACTCAGCTACTAGATAGCGCTAGGAGCATGCACATATAGCAGCTGATGCCGGTGACCATCCTGTCTTTCATGGCGTCCCACCGCCGACAGGCGGCCCCCTTGTTGCCCCGAACGAATCTGGCCGGCCGCCTGCGTTCGTCCGGTCCGGTGCTTGTATATAGCTCCATGGAAATTTTGCCCCTCCCCTGGCGGCGCAGGTCTGCTTGTTTTGCAGACACGTCCGATCAGGAGAAGAAGGCACGCGTAATGACGCCAGGTCGCCGTGCTGTACAAATCTCTACAGAATCACTCACAATTTTCTCAAATTAAGATGCAGGGTAAGCTGATCTGGAGTAAACACGAGGGCGAAAATCCTCGGTATGCGTGCCAAGGATCTCGTCTGCTCAATCGGTACAAGAAAGTGACGTAACCTCTGCAGCAGCCACCAAGCTTGGGATCCCCACGCCCCTGTCGCTCTCCCCTGCGCTCTGCCGCGTCCGTACAGGGCGCCGTGCCGTGCTTGCATCCCTCTCTCGACAAGCAGCGCTGTGCACGACACTGCACCATCATCCGCTACAGCCAAGGACACAGCAAATAAGCCAGCGCAGCTTGCCGGGCGTGAGCTAGTATAAATTTGCACCCTCTGAAGCCAGAGCCACGACCACCACCAACCAACACAGGCAAGCATCGTCGGTCACAGAGAGCAACCTCTGATACGACGACGAGCTCGGCCATGGAGGCGCCGCTGCACCACTCCCCGTGCCACTGCCCCTGCCCGTACCGACGGCGCCACCGCGGCATCACGACGCCACCGTGCTGCAGCACGCCGCGATGATGATGATGACGGCGAAGAATCCTCCTCCTCCGCCACCGCCGCCGCCGGTTCCGGCGATGACCGGTCGTGAGCAGTGCCCGCGGTGCGCGTCACGGGACACCAAGTTCTGCTACTACAATAACTACAACACGGCGCAGCCGCGCCACTTCTGCCGCGCGTGCCGCCGCTACTGGACGCTCGGCGGCTCCCTCCGCAACGTCCCCATCGGCGGGTCCGCGCGCAAGCGGCCGCGGCCCTCGTCGGCAAGGTGGAGGGGCCCGCACGCGCCGCCGCACTCACCGCGTCATCCTCCTCCTCGGCAGCACCACCGGCCACCACCACTGGGCCCTGCTTTGCAGCTGCCTCCCCTGCGGTTGCACCTGCGATGGCCCAGAACGGCGGCAGCGGCCTGCTCAGCTCGCTGCTGCTGGGCTCGGTACCATTGCTCGAAGGCCGGTTAGGCTCCGACCTCGGCCTCGGGCAGCCGCTGCCGCCGCTGTGGCCCGTCACGTTCTTGGACACGGCGCCAAAATCCGGTGGCATGTTTCCGCCGGCCGCTGATGTGTGGCAGGAGCTCGCGGCGGCAATGATGGCGGAGGCCGGCGCGCTGCTGTGACACCGGCGACCACGAATGCATGGTGACGATACCTCTGTCGTCTGTTGTCTCCACAGTCAATCAATCATGTACGCGATCTCGAAATGTTTCAACAAACGTCAAGATTATTTACTCTTTGGGTGAAAGAACGAAGGAAACTTGATTTGTTTTTTGTTGTACCTGGAAGCCAAGATGGCTTCGATTCCTTCTCTATCAAGACCCCCTCGACGCAGCTCGCCGTCACCTAGTCGGTGCGTGCGTGCGTCAGTGGCTGTCCTAGTCCGGACCAAGGGTTCAAAACAAGTTAGAGCCCCTTTCCTTCCCAAAAACTTGTAAAGTGTCGGCAGCAGACCCCGCCGTCCTAGTCTAGGCGACACTGTCCAAAGTCCGGCTGACCTAAAAACCAGTCCAAGTCGAGGTCACCGTCCTAATGAACTGGGTCAGGCGAGCTTGGAACCAAACTGATTAAGGCCCTGTTCGTTTCGTGCACTCTAAAATTTAGCACTGTCACATCAAAGAGAATCTTACTATTTATGAATATTTCGATCAATTTAATGACAAAACCCTATTGACAAATTGGTGCTAATTTTCGAGATGAATCTAATGAGCTTAATTAATTTATGTTTTGCTAAAATGATGCTACAGTAACCGTCTTCTAATCATGACTTAATTAACCTCATTAGATTTATTTCGTAAATTAGTCTAGGAGCATATAATTTATTTTATAATTAAACTTTATTTAGTACTCCTAAATAGAAAGATTCTTTTTGATGTGACAACTCTAAAGTTTAGATCCCAGGAAACGAACACACCCCGATTCTGATCCGACCCAAACCCATCCTAGTCCGCCTAGAGCCGTCCATTTTGGAAGTAGTGAAAACATACACTCTGTTGCAGCGAGACAAGGACTAGTCCCGATCCCCTGGGTAGAATATGCTACAAACATCACGAGAAATGCAAATGTAAGTCAATATATTGGTCACTAAGTAAATTCCACGCCGTGTCCCTCTTGATGGTACAACGTACCTACTACTCAAAAGGATAAACAAAAAACTTGATGTTGTAGGTAGCAATTTTTTTCCATTTTCTTTTTTCAGGGGACATCATTGATATGAAGTATTTTTGCCTTGCTAAGATCAAAAGAGTCTCTCATTCTTTTTCTCCTTTTGTTTTCTTAAATTTATCTCGTATAAGCTCATAAATGAGGTCAATGTTTTAAATATTTTGATAAAAATCATCGAAACCCCATTAGAGAGTCTAGATGCACAGTAAGAAAACAATGCTCAAGAAAACCGTGAAGGGTAACAACACTTCCTTTTAAAATTTGCACAAGTATGTGATTACGAGGGACATGTGCCCCACATATGAAATGTTATCTACTTGTTACCAAATGCTATAATTTTGTTTCAAACTCGTAAAGGAACTATGTAACTTCATATTTTTTATTCAACACTAGTTTGGACCATTTTCTACTTAAGCATGTGTATTTATATATCTAGATTTACCAAAAACTATACGTAATCTATTACATCATAATACTTTTGCTTCATATACATGTTTTACAATCCAATAAATGCCTCCCGACAGAGTGAAGAAACATCAAACTCTTGCCCACTCCCACAAATGACAAAATCATAAATCTTAGGACAATGTGAAAATATTTAATCAATATTTGAAAAGAAAAATGTTCTCAACAAATCAAATTGTTGGATCAACAATTGGAAAATGTCATCAACAAGTGAAAACATTGAGTATTTTTTTGTCAACAAATAAAATTGATGAATCAACGTTTGAAAAAAATGTTGTCAACAAATGAAAGTGTCAAATTAAAAATTAGAAAATGTTGCCAACAAAATATAAAATTCAAGAATTTTATTATCAACAAATAAAAATGTTGAATCAATAGTTAAAAAAATCTTGTCAACAAATTAAAATGTTGAGTCAACAGTCGGAAGATATTGTCAACAAATGAAAATGTTGAATAAACAATTGGAAAATTTTATCAACAAAAAAAAGTTGAGTCAAAAACTGAAAAATATTATCAACAAATAGAAATATTGAGAACTTTGGGTGAACAAATGAAATTGTTGAATCAAAAATAGAAAAAAAGACTATTGAGAATTTTGGCTTAACAAATAAAATTGTTGAATCAACAATGGAAAAAAAATCTCATTAAGAAGATGAAATTTTAAGAATTTTGGGTCAACAAATGATGCTTTTGTCATCAGTCTTGCACTGTTTTAATCATCTTTGAAATTTGTCTCTATTATTTCGATCTGGGCACTCCAGTGACGTGTTGCTCGTGCACCTGCGCCGACGGCCCAGACCGCGCGCGACGGAACAGTCAGAAGGACATCGACCTCACCTCGCCCGCATGTGCCACGCCGGTGCCATTGCCGATGCCTGACCGATCAATCGGCAGTCCTTGTCCCCGACCGGGTGTGGCTGCATCCATCATCACCATTCGCCTGCTGGAAGGCGTGTTGGTTTGTTGTGCTTGGAACTGCATCGCACCCCTGCATATGCCTTGCTCCCCCACTGGCAATGGCATATATATCCCTGCGCTGCGTGCTGTCCCCCCTCCTTGGCCTGCACACGCCACAAGAGATTTTGCACATAAACGTCGATCAATTCTGTCAGTTTGTGCATGCCACAGCTGCACCACGTTCCTCGCTGCTGTGCAGTAGGCTCTACCTCTACGTACGTAATAAGCTTATTACCAATCAGTTAAATGAATTAGCGGGGCCTGATCCGGGCGATTCGTGCTTGACGCATCGCTTTCGAGGAAGCGAAGGCCGACTCAGCAAGTAGATGCTAGGAGGTGGCTTCCGTCAGATAGATAGCGCTAGGAGCAAGTAGATGCTAGGAGGTGGCTTCCGTCAGATAGATAGCGCTAGGAGCATGCAGATAGCAGCTGCTGCCCGTGACCACATTCTTTCCTGCTCGTATAGCTTCATGGAAATTTTGTCCGTCCGCCCCTGACGGCGCAGCTAAACGCGTCTGCTTGTTTTGCCAACGTCCCGGTCAGGAAAAAGAACTCGATTCGAGAAGGCACAGTGCACGCCAGGTTGTCGGATTATGATCGTCCACATCGTTCCCAATTCACTCAAGTTAATTAACATGCAAGACAACCAATTCTCTGATGGAAACAACAATAATCTTCTCGAACTCACTGACACAAGAGAGTGAGAATCCCCGCTCCGATCCGGAATCAACAATCTCAGCAAAATGTCTCACTAAAATACCACACTCTTTGTTCGTTTCCCACAGGGTTCATTCAAACCCAAAACTCACGTTCGTGTTATGCTAGTATGCTCGAATTGATGACGTGCAGGGTAACCGCCAGGATTTCGTCTGGTCGACCTGTGCCAGAAAGCAACGTAACCCTTGCAGCCACCAAGCACAAGCATCGGTCACAGAGCAACCGCTGGTCCTCCAAGAAGCTCTAGGCTCTAGATTCCACCAGGAACGACGACGAGCTCTGCCATGGAGGCGCCGCTGCACCGCTCCCCCGTGCCACTGCCACTGCCCGTACCGGCGGCGCCGGCATCACGACGCGGCGATGATGATGATGGCGCAGAATCCTCCTCCTCCGCCACCGCCGCCGCCGCGGATTCCGGCGATGCCAGGTCGTGAGCAGTGCCCGCGGTGCGCGTCGGATCGGGATCCTCTAACTTCCACGTCTCAATGTCAGATCGACATTGACAGCACATCTACCGTCCATGCAAAGACAAACGGTATCTGTGCACAGCCGAGAGAGAGCTCGGATGGAGCTAACTCTGAAACTCATTCTTCTTACCCTTTTTCAAAAATTAAAAACCTAATATTAGGAATATCCAAAATTTGTAAATATTTGAGAGATTAAATACAAGATATCAATGCATCCATTTTGATTCTAAACACTCAAATATCTACTTTGCAGATTTAAATATAATTTCGCAAAGTTAGGTAATCAGCATGCTATTGACTGTAAAAAAGCTGACAGGTTAGCCAACTTTGAGAAATTCTATTTTAATCTTCAAAGTAGATTCTTGAATGTTTATAAGCAAAATGGATGCATTGATATCTCGTATTTAATCTCTCAAACACTTGTGTTTTTTTGAGATTCCTAATATCAGCTTCTGGATTTTTGAAAAAAGGAAAGGAGAGAAGTTTCACGGTTCCGCTCCGTACGTGCCTTCTCTCTTGCTGTGCCGCCGATGCCGTTAGTATTTCCGTGGACGGTGGATTTGTGCCAATGTCGATCTGACTTTGAGATGTAGAAGTCAGAGGATCCCGATCCGTGCGCGTCACGGGACACCAAGTTCTGCTACTACAACAACTACAACACGGCCCAGCCGCGCCTGCCGCCACTACTGGGTCCACGCGCAAGCGCCCACGTCCTTCGGCAAGGTGGAGGGGACCCACACATGTTGCGGCCATCGCCTCGATGACCGCCGCATCCTGCTCGTCGGCAGCAATGACGACCACCACAGCCACATCATCCTGCCTTGTACTCGCCTCCCCTGTGGTGGCGCAGAGCGCCGGCCTACTCAGCTCACTACTGTTGGGCTCGGTGCCGTTGCTCCAAGGCAGGTTGGGCTGCGACCCGGGACTCGGGCAGCCAGCCGGGTCCACGGCAGGCGACCTGGCCCAGCTAGAATTTGGCCCGGAGCCGCTTCTCTGGCCCGCCACGTTCTTGGCCGGCAACGACGCCGCTGAGACGAGGTCGAAAGCCACCGGCGTGCTTCCGCCGGCTGCCGCGATGTGGCAGGAGCTCGCGACGGCAATGCCTGCTCTGCGGGGGCCGTCGCGTCGCAGCTGCTGACACGGGCGACCGCGGACGCGTGGCCATATATATATGATACGTCGTCTCTCGTCTCCACAATCAATCAATCATGTATGGCGATCTAGTCATCTAGAAATGTTTCAGCTAACATCAAGATTTACTCTGTGGATGAAAGAACGAAGGAAACTTGATTTCTTTTTGCTTTAACTGTTGGTAAATTGGTGGGCCGACCTGGAGCCGATTGCCTCGGTGCCGTGACCTCCGGATAGGTGGCCACTCTATCTCTGTCAAGACGCGTGCATGAATCTCTTCCGCGCCCCATTCCACGTACAAAGAATATTTTTCGCACACAAAAAAATAATTTTAAAAACTAATGATACTTATCATTGATGACTTAATCATTGCTAAAATGCCAATTTATTATCCAATCTAGTCATCGACCTTCTAAGTCCCGCAATCATATACTCCATTCATTGTCAAATTAATAATATTGGTCCACAAAGTGCACAGTTTCAGTTATTGTCATTATTCGCTAGTCTGTTGCTAGGGTTCTGCTAGATCTTGGTCCAATGGTGTGTCAATTATTTGTAAGATTTGCATTCTGAAAGGTGTATGGAAAAGTTCTCAGCTTGAATCCCTGAAAGGTAGTATATGAAAGAGATTCATGCATATGCTCAACTCATGTTGCTTCCTCCGACCTCCGCTACCATCCCTTTTCATTGTTGTTGAGAAAAAGAGAGTTGGAGCAGCCTAAAACATGGATTTTCTTTTGTAAAATACTGGTGCAAAATTGGAAGATGTTGCCTCTATATGCATGTATATATAACTTATTATTGCGTTGTTCTCAAAGACAATCTTTGTTATGTGTCTGCTCATTTGAATCCCCGGTTACACATACGGAGACTGACTTGATGTAATCCTTGCTGTAAAAAGAAAGAAATCAGTTAAAGTAATGTTGGCATGTGCAAAAGATATAAAAAAACGACGAAGAAAAACTTGGCGGCAGTATGTAATGACATCGGAGGGGGCATATGTCCATGTGTCCCACATAATGCTATTATTTTGAATTTTTATTTTAAAATAATCATTATTAATCTAAAATTTTAAAAATAAACCGCCTCAAACTAAATTTTCAAGATCTAGACGTTTTTGTCACGTCATATTGTATGGCGTGATTCCTGAATAAATCACGCCATATGAAATGACGTGATTATGTCCACGTCGGCGTCGACCGCCACGTCGGAACGGAGCGTAGATCGAGGTTGACCGAATCACGCCAATCTATATGGCGCGATTGGACTATCAATCACGCCAAACCATCCGGCGTGATACGGACTTAGGTAATTTTCACACGACGCCGACGGAACCGAGCACGACTGAATCACGCCATATGATTTGGCGTGATTGATAAGGAATCACGCCAATTCATATAGCGTGATTCACTCTTCTCTCTTTTAAGTGTCGCTTTCAGCTGATGTCGGTGACATCATGAAGTCACATTTTTAAAAAATACGTAGACGAGTACATATGATGTCCGTTTTGAATTCCGTTTTCACCATTGCGTTCTACGCGACAGAGACGAACAAAACTAGATCTCACTTGCATTTGGATAATGTTATGCTTGTGGATAATGTTGACTTCAATTTGTTGTCTATCTCACAACTTTGTGGAATGGGCTACAATTGTTTGTTCAACGACAAGGGTGTGATTGTCTCAAGGAGAAGTGATGGCTCGATTGCTTTTGAGGGTGTGCTCAAAGGAAAGCTTTATGTTGTGGATTTTACCGCGGATAAAGCAAAACTTGACACATGCTTAGTTGCAAAGTCCGACATGGGATGGTTGTGGCATAGACGACTAGCCCATGTCGGTATGACAAATCTTCACAAACTCCAAAAGGGCGGTCATATCCTTGGACTAACGGATGTTTGCTTTGAGAAAAATAAAATTTATAGTGCATGCCAAGCCGGAAAACAAGTTGGAGCACCACACCCATCCAAGAACATAGTGACAACTAAAAGACCATTGGAGATGCTATACATGGACCTCTTCGATCCCATTGCCTACATTAGCATTGGCGGTAACAAATATGGACTTGTTATTGTTGATGACTATTCTCGCTTCACGTGGGTGTTCTTTTTGAGTGATAAAGGTGAAGTAAAGGATGTACTCAAGACATTCTTGAAAAGAGCACAAAATGAATTTGAAGTGAAGATCAAGGCCATAAGAAGTGACAACGGTACCGAGTTCAAGAACACTCAAGTTGAAGAGTACCTTGATGAGGAGGGCATCAAGCATGAGTTTTCGGCACCCTACACACCTCAACAAAATGGGGTGGCCGAAAGAAAGAACCGCACTCTCATAGAGATGGCAAGAACCATGCTTGATGAGTACAAGACCTCCGATCGTTTTTGGGCTGAAGCAATCAACACCGCATGCCATGCCTCAAATCGGTTATATCTCCATCGACTCTTGAGGAAAACACCATACGAGCTTTTGAGAGTAAATGCCTCATGCTTAACAAGAAACCCAAGACTTCAAAGTTCTCCCCTAAAGTTGATGAAGGCTTCTTGCTTGGGTATGGTTCAAACTGTCACGCCTATCGTGTCTTTAACAAAACCACCGGTTGTGTTGAAGTTTCACGGGACGTGACGTTTGATGAATCTAACGGCTCTCAAGGGGAGCAAGTTGTTATTAACAATGCAGATGTTGAGGCTCCTAGGTAAGCAATCAAGAGAATGACACTTGGTGATGTGAGACCGCGAGAACCGCAAAATGATCAAGATCAACCTCCTCCCTCAAGTCAAGACCAACCATGCACAAATCATGATCAAGTTGATCAAGATCAAGAAGTTGGCAATGAAGATCATGCTCAAGCACAAGATGATGAACCCACATCGCATGATCAAGAGGTTGAACAAGATGGCGGCCAAACGAGCTCACATCCACCACACCCAAGAGTGCACCAAAGTGTGCAACGTGATCACCCCGTGGAACAAATTCTTGGTGACATAGAAAAAGGGGTAATCACTCGTTCTCGTGTTTGTAATTTTTGTGAACATTACTCTTTTGTCTCTTCTTTGGAGCCATTTAGAGTAGAAGAAGCACTCAAGGACTCGGATTGGGTGATGGCCATGCAAGAGGAATTGAACAACTTCACAAGAAATGAAGTTTGGACTTTAGAAGAAAGACCAAGAGGCAAAAATGTTGTGGGCACCAAATGGGTGTTCCGCAATAAGCAAAATGAAGATGGTGTTGTGACAAGAAACAAAACAAGATTGGTGGCAAAAGGATATTCACAAGTAGAAGGATTGGATTTTGATGAAACCTATGCCCCCGTGGCTAGGCTTGAGTCAATAAGAATACTACTTGCCTATGCCACTCACCACAACTTCAAGTTGTATCAAATGGACGTGAAGAGTGCTTTCCTCAACGGACTAATCAAGGAAGAAGTGTACGTGGAGCAACCACCGGGGCTTTGAAGACCCCAAGTATCCTAACCACGTGTACAAACTCCATAAGGCGCTCTATGGGCTTAAGCAAGCACCAAGAGCATGGTATGAATGCCTTAGGGATTTCCTTTTGAAAAAGGGTTTTGAAATGGGCAAAGCCGATGCAACCCTCTTCACTAAGCGTTTTGATCATGATATATTTGTGTGCCAAATTTATGTCGATGACATAATATTTGGTTCTACTAATCAAATGTTTTGTGATGATTTTAGTAAGATAATGACAAAGAGGTTCGAGATGTCTATGATGGGAGAGTTGACATTCTTTCTAGGATTTCAAGTCAAGCAACTCAAGGAGGGAACCTTCCTATGTCAAGCCAAGTACACTCAAGATATATTGAAGAAGTTTGACATGGACAAGGCAAAGCCCGCCAAGACACCCATGGCTACAAACGGCCATCTCGACCTCACCAAGAAAGACAAGCCGGTTGATCAAAAGGTTTTTCGCTCTATGATCGGCTCTTTGCTTTATCTTTGTGCATCTAGGCCCGATATCATGCTTAGTGTGTGTATGTGTGCACGTTTTTAAGCCGCTCCTATGGAGTGCCACATGGTGGCTGTTAAAAGAATATCGAGATATTTGGTGCACACACCCAACCTAGGGCTTTGGTACCCCAAGGGTTCAAAGTTCAACCTAATAGGCTATTCCGATGCGGATTATGCCGGGGACAAAGTGGATAGGAAGAGTACCTCCGGGACTTGCCAATTCTTGGGTAGGTCTCTAGTGTCATGGTCATCCAAGAAGCAAAACTCCGTTGCCCTTTCCACAGCCGAAGCGGAGTATGTGGCAGCCGGTAGTTGTTGTGCACAACTATTATGGATGCGACAAACTCTAAGGGACTATGGTTACAAGTTGAACCGTATTCCACTCCTATGTGACAATGAGAGTGCCATAAAGCTAGCTTACAACCCCGTTGAGCATTCACGCACAAAACATATAGACATTAGACATCACTTCTTGAGAGATCATTCTATCAAAGGGGATATTGAAGTGAGTCATGTGAGAACCGATGAACAATTAGCCGATATTTTCACCAAGCCACTAGATGAAAGCCGTTTTTGTTATTTAAGGAGTGAACTAAATATCCTTGACTCTAGTAATGTGGCTTGAAAGCTTGCACATTTGCTGTGAATTAGAGTAATTGTTTTTGAAAAATAAAATTCTTGAAAAATCTTGTATGTTTTGTTTTTCGAAATTATTTGGTTCTTGATCTTTGGATCATGCGGATTTGGATGTAATCATTGTTGGAGTGATTGATTGTAGCTGACTACATCCAATGAAGTCTTAGCACATGTCCTTGAGTTTAATTGAGATCAAGAGAGAAAAGGAGTGAAGGATCTTTCTGCTCTTGGAGCAAGCCGAGAATTCGTAGAGTCGGATTTATCCGACCCAGTCGGATTTATCCGATCGTCCACGAGAGTCGGACATTGTCCGACCGAGTCGGATATATCCGACTCCACGGGATTTTTACCCTATAAGCCCGAATCCAACTTACCTCTTCACCCCAACTCTCTCGTTCAAACACTCACATTCTCTCTCCTCACCCAACGGCGGCTCAAGGCTTCCCTCCGGCGATCTCCCTTCTCCACCGGCGTTTTGGAGAGTTTTGTGGGGGAAAGGTCTCTCCTACTCGGACTCTATCCGATTCCATTGTTGGCTTCAAGGTTTTTCCCCTAATCCCATCTTTTCACCTAGGGTTTAAAGTCAACTTCCATGGATTAGGAGTTCTAGTGTTTCCCCTGCCTAGATGTTGCATAGATGTTGTTCCTAGGATGCTATAAACGCAATGTGGCTAGGAATGTGCGGTAGATCTATGCGGAATAGCGATTTTAGTAAAAATTCTGTTGCGATCGGACATATCCGAGTGAGTCGGATATATCCGACTCCCGAGTCGGACATATCCGACTCCAGCAGAATTCTCACTAAAGTTTGAAATTGTGCATTATTTCTATCCGGACTCAAATATCTATGCTATTCATCTCATACCATTCCTTGTCTATCTTTTGTCGGCATGGGTCGTACTTCTACCAACCCCAACCCGGAAAAGAGGGCAAAGATTGCCGGAAAGAAGAGGAGTAGAACCATTAGCCTTCCCATTGTTGAACCAAGGGAAGAAGAGGAACCCATCGAGATCCGCAGGGAGATGAGGGATGTGGTGGTCCATCCCGGACTTGACCGCGTCATGATCAACTACGTCAAAGGAGTTGAGTCGGCGGCAACCGAGGCAAGGGAAGTGAATTGGTTTGATATGGAGCGTGAATCTCTAGACAACCGGTTCGGTCCCACTTTCACACAGATTGGTACATGTGTGCTTATAGGAGCAAGGTCAAGCCCACGGTGCCCATGCAGTACATTGATTGGGACTACATGACAAGCGGCGCATAGCTCTGTTTGATGAAGTTATTGCCATGTGCGAGTTTCAAGGGATCAAGGAGATTATGGGTTTCAAGTATGATCGGAACCGGGAGATAGTGTGTCGGTTCTATTCCACTTGTGTACTTTGACAAGAATGCGGGAAGAATGTGGTGGATGATCGATGGAGAGAAGTTCTCTTGCACATTCTCAAAGTTTGCAAACATTCTTCAAGCGAGGGACACAATGACCAGGGATCTTTGCTTGCATGACTCGGACTCTCTAAACCCCGAGCTCATGAGGTACATGTATGTGGATGAGGACACTTGCAAGCCTCCATTCGCTGCAGGTCTTAAGCCGCTCTACGTGGTCTTGCACGGGATGCTTCGCCTCACTCTCTCTCCTAGAGGTGGCAATGCAGATCATGTGGCCTCTTATGCTAAGGACCTCTTCCATGTCCTGCCCACTCGAGCACAAGTTCAATGTTTGGGACTTCATCTTCGGTGAGATGTGGCACGGCTCGGTGGATGCGAGGCGTGCTTGCGTGTATGCACCTTTTGTGATGTGCATGATTGAGAGGATCACAAAGAAGACTTTCCACAAGGACTGCAAGCACACCCCTCTTCAGCCTAGGATGCCACACAATGCTCCTAAGACCCCATCCTATGGTGCTCCTCCAGCTCCTCCGGTTGCTCCAGCTGCTCCTGCTCTGCTCGGACCCGTTCTTCGGCTCCTAACTCTAGCACGGCTCCTCGTCCGGATAGAGCCCGTGGTCGTGGTCCTAGCACCAAGAGCAAGAGTGCTCTCTTCAAGATGCTCAAGGGGATTTTCAGCATGTGCCGGAGGATGGATGCCAAGATGGACAGCCTCAAGCGAGGATCATGATGTGATAAAGGCACGGCGAGAGGATTATTCTTGATCATCTCCGGATCACTACTCCTAGAGTTCCCTCTCCCGAGCCAGCACCTGCTCCTCCTCCGGTTGAGTATCCTTGGGATTCCTTCACTCCGGAGGAGTCTCTCTACTTTGGGTACTTCCCACCTCCTCCACCTTTCTCTTCGAGTTCCGGCTTCACCACCTGCTCCTACCGGCCCTAGCACCGGTACCTCCACACACACTCGGTTTCACTATGAGGATGATGAGCCCGTGGCAGCAGCTTCGAAGAAGAAGAAGAAGAAGAAGAAGAAGAGGATTTGGTTGAAGACCCCAAAGGCAAGGGCCCTGCTGTGGAAGAAGAAGAAGATGATGACGACGACGACGAGGATTGGGGCGATGACGAGTAGGCTCCCTCTCCTCCTTTTTGGTGTTTTGATGCCAAAGGGGAGAAGTAAAATTCCCGAGTTTCCTTTGTGAGTAGAGCAAGTGAGAGTTGCTCTTGTATCTTGTTTTACTTTATGGACATGTTGCTACATTTGAGATGTAATCGTGGTGAACTATGTCGTGTGTTTTTATTTGTAATAACTCGTTTTAATTATTTATGTAATGAACTATGCTCTATGGATGATGGATGGTGTAATGTTACTTGTTAGTTTCTAGTTGCATTTGTGTGCTTCACATGACATATGCATCGTTGTTGTTTCTTCTTATTATATGCCTTGTGAATAAAATGCATGGATATAGGGGGAGCTCTCTTGTTTTCTCTAAAATATGTGCTTGTTGGTTTTAAAATGACCAAATATTGAATTCAACTCATGCACACATTTAGGGGGAGCTCTCTTCCACTTGCTCTCTTGTTCAAGCTCTTTTTACACTTAATTGTAAATTTTAGTTGTATTGTCATCAATCACCAAAAAGGGGAGATTGAAAGTGCATCTAGGCCCCTAATTATGGTTTTGAGTGATTGACGTCAATACAATTAAAAAGGACTAATATTCTAAATGAGCTTGTGCGCGAGTGCTTATCTAAAATTCAATTGAGAGCAAAGAAACACAAAAAGGAAGTGGATATACTCACTCATACATGCAAGAGTTAAAAGATGGATCACTCATGCTCAAGATCAAGCTATGAAGCCTTTTATTTATGACTTGAGTATAGGAAACACCGTACTATCAAGAGGGACACACAAGTGTGAGGTGTGAAAAATGAAAGTGCTCAAATCATCATCCAAATACAAAATAATCTATGGAGTCGGATAAGTCCGACTCACTCGGACTTTTGACTCGGACTCCGGAGAAGGGGCAAAAAAAATTGCCTGTGGAGTCGGACTATCCGACTCGGTCGGACTTTAGAGTCGGACTCCGGAACCGTGCCACTTTTTCGAAACCCTAGGAGTCGGACTGTCCGACTCGGTCGGACAATGTCCGACTCCCCAATATACTCGGACTTATCCGACTATTGTCGGATTTATCACTCGGACTCCAGAGCCAAAACCACTTTTTCGAAACCCTAGAAGTCGGACTTGTCCGACACACTCGGACTTTGTCAGAGTCGGATCCGAGCCAACGGCTCTTTTGGGTGCCTCGGCTATAAAAGTGGACCTCGTCCACTTTTGGCCGGTTGGCACCTCCCACACTCTCAAAAATACTCCCAAACTCACTCAAGCTCTCCTCTTCTTCAAGTTTGATTCCCCACTCCAATCCTTGGTGGATTTGTGAGAAGATTGAGGAGAAAATCGTTGAGCTTCATCACCATCTCAAGAGCACTTGATTCTTTCCCATCGCCGGTACTTGTTGTGTTTGTTACTCTTGGGGATTCATCATCTAGACGGTTAGGCGTTACCCGGCGAGCTCCCAAGCTTGTGGTTGAGACTCGGGTTGTTTGTATTGCCCCTCCCTTCGTGGAGCTTTGATTTAGTGGATTTTAAACCGGCCTTTGTGGCGGTTTGACGAGGTTTAGGGTTGAGAGCAACCCGGTCCTTGGTGGACTCCTCAACGGAGACGTAGGCTTCTTGGTGGAGCTGAACTTCGGTGAAAAATCGTGTGTCTTCGCGTCTCCCCTTTATTTCTTGCAATTGATGTGCTATAACTCTAGGGTGTTCTTGCTTAAATTCCTAGATTAACTTGCATAAGTGGTTTGCTTGTTTGTCTACTTGTTGCCCTAGCTTTCTAGTGTTGCTAGCTGCTTGCTTGTGGCTTAAATTCCGCGGATTTGTCCATCTTGACTCCCGATCCCCTTTCCGCACGAGGGAGTCGGACTTGTCCTACTCTAGTCGGATATTAGTCCATAGTCGGACTTATCCTACTATAGTCGGACATTGAGTCGGACAAATCTTTTCTGCGTATTTAATTTGTTAAATTAAGTGATTTTCGGGATTATCGCCTATTCACCCCCTCTAGGCGACTTTCACGACTTCTCTCACGAGCCAAGAAATATACGGTTTGCATTGAGTACTGATGAGATGAACCCTTTTGGTCTAGCGAGGATCGTTCGCCGCGTTTAGCTTGTACTCGCTAACAATGTTCAACCTCCTACCATGGTTGTGCCGTAAGAGGAAGTACACCGTGGCGGAGGTGTCCAGTCCTAAGTCCGAGTTGATGAGATGCAAGACATTTAGTCATGAGAGTGTGGTTGAAGGGAAGGTGATGGTCAACCTCAATGAATACTTGCGCAAGCTGCAGTATGAGCAATGAGAGTGGTCGATGCGCCGGTCGGAGGTGGCTTCACGATTGATGCACGTGGGGCAACAGCTCGGAAAAGCCGTGAATTCACCGGAATGGGGAGAGAAGTCCAAGGGCAATCCTGGTATTTAGAAAAATAATATATGCCAAATCATACGGATATCATCAAAATGGTGTGAGGGGGACTAAAATTCGAGATGAATGGCATAGAAGGGATATTCGTTTTTGTGGTGGTGAATAAAAGATTAGAGTTTAAGCCAATGGCACGGAAGGAATTTTCCCTTTGATAAATTTTAAAAATTTGATGGCCACGACACTAGCCATTGCTTCACTGCGCACCTTGTAGTGTTCAGCTTCGTCCTCACGCTTGGCCCTCGGCTTCACGGATGGGGTTCCACCGACTTAAGTCACTCGCTCGACGGGTGGGCCGGTGGCTGCGTGTGGCCCACGTACAATGACTCACTGTTCGGTGACGACCCTCGGCTTCGCAATCGATGACATTTGCCATCGCTTCGCTGCCCACCTATCCAGAAGTTGTTGTCACACTGACCTAGCTTTGGTCATAGACTTGTTGTCACATTGACCTTTTCTGAATTGGGCATTTATGTCGTTATTTACCCGATTCTTCAATAAAACACTCATACAACACACTCTACAAAATAGGATTAAAATTAGGCCTCAAGTCGCTATGCCCTAAAATGATAGTAAAATGATAGATAAAAAGATAGTCAAAACAAGCACCAACAGAGGATAATTTCCTGTTGATGTTCTACAAAAATGAGATTGATATCAATTCCGCGTCGTAGTGTATAAAGTGTTTTGCTAGAAATCGTGTTGAAATCGGTTTGTTTGGCAAACTTTGCCGCTTAATTCCAATAGAAATTACCCATAATTTATTCCAAATGTAGCCTTATGTCGTATTCGGATCCAACTCCTAAAATTTAGCTAGTTAAACTATAGCTATTTTTGCTTCAATCATGATCTCTAAAATCTCTTAAACTTTATCTAATCCAACTCCTAAACCTTAGACCACTCGTCATCTCCACCCTCTAAAAATCTCCTAGACTTGAAAAGATGTAACTAAATTCAAAAGTACCCCTCCCATATGTTAGGAGTAGAAAAAGAGTAGGAGGAGAAACTTGTTAATTAGCCAAAGACTTTAATCACGATTCAAATATGTACTCTCTTCATCTCAAGATATTTGATGTTTTAGCTCTCAACTAGGTTCATCAAATATGTTATGAATCTGGACATAACAGTTATCCAAATTTATGAAAGATGCTATGAATTTAGAAACACAGAAAGCAAAGGAATAGAACATACACACATGATAAGCTGTTTTACCAAATAGTTTGACTGAATAAGCTTAGATAACTCAAAATAAGATGAAAGATTATTTTAACTGATAATCTAGAGCTAAACTGTTTTACGGCTGAATCTTTTTTTCTTTATAACGACGGCTGAATCTCTACAAAACATATCCGTAGCCAACCGCAGGATCCAAATGTTTAGCCAAAATGAAAGTCGAGCCTAGTGCCTACCCAAACGAGACCGCCCACCGGTTCCTGAACCCATCAACGGGCAACGCAGAACCGAAAGCACGAGCCCCCTGCCACCACGGTCGGTCGGTGGCTTCTCGCTGCAAACCACAGGACCCGCCCGCCCGCAGATTCCGACTCGTGCCCGTGCCGGCGTGCGCTTGCTCGAACCCGCTCGCCGCCGCCTCGATTAAAGAGAGAGCCGTGGAATCCTCGGACTCTCAAATCCCCCCAACAGTACTCAGCAGCGTAGCTCGGCGGCGAGAAGAGAGGAGGGGATTTGGCACGCGGAGAAGAGCCCCATCGGAGATGGTGATTCTGGTGGTCGCGACGACGTCGGACCCGGCGTCCATCGGCCCCGCCGCCGCCTTCCTCGCCATGCCCGGATGGTCCCCCGGCCCGTCAATCGCCGTAAGCAGTCGTGCAATCCCCTTCAATCTGATCCGCATAAGTCTCGATTCCATCCATGCTGTTGCGCGTTGCTCCAAGCTCGTCATTAACTGTGCTTCACTGGGCATCTGACCGTGGTGCTCTCCTCAGTCCTCAGTGCTGAGGTTTGAGGTCATGCCGTGTTTATGGTTGGGATGCAGAGGATATGTTCTTCATGTGGGTTCAGGCAACTGTATGTTTATAATTCTGGATGCATGTATGAATGCGTACTGTACCTTTAGTGATTTTCAAGGAGAGCCGGTGTCTAATAGGCTTGGTAAAATGGACCTACTCCTAACTGCTGACTAAATGACCTAGTAGTTCACAGCCATGTCATGTCCTTAGCAGGCTGAGGTATTGAGGCAATTACGGGCTATACATCAGTTGACGAGACTTGTTGACCTCAGTGGACATGTTTCCAGTATTTTGTGTGGGATCAAACACATTGTTTAAAGGTTACCGTGACAAGTATATCCGAAATAAGAAATCACATTTCATTGCCCGATCTTGTATCAGACACAGATGCATCACGATTAAATTAAGTGCATCTAAATGTTGTTCGTTTGTGAAGTTGAAATTAATTAAATCGGCTGACCAACTATCTTTATATTCCCTAAAAGTACCTGTTGATTTCCTTTTTGTTTTGTAGGAGGGGATGGAAAGCTTTACTAATGGTGATGTTCGGTTGCTGAAGCATGAACACAGCATTATCGCCGAGGATCATCTTGACCACAGGTGGCAGGAAGCCACTGGAGAGATCGTTTCGGAGGTCATATTCCTGAGCAAACACACTGCTGTCTCTAACCGTCCTGCACTCACTGTCCATCCCATTGGTATGTTTACGACTCATATGCTCATATGCTTCGTTCTCCAACTTTTGGCCCAGTGCAATTCTCTGACACAGTCAAATTCTTGATGTGGTTTTTTTTTATGAATTTCATTTGCTGCACGATGTATCAAATGTGTATGTGTGCTCAATAAACTTGAAGTATATTACTTGTGCTTATAGTGTAAAGGCAGCTAGCAAGATATTCATATTTTTAATGACATGAATATAGATCTGCTGATTTATTGAAATTGATGGCTTTTATTTCCACGACCATTAATTTGCTTGCTAATGGACATGGAGCACTTATTGTTAATTGCTTAACTTAAGGTGTTCCACATCTGAGAGAGGATGAGACTCCACCTCAAGGAGGGATTCCTGGATGGGCAGCAATGCCAAACCCTCGAATTGGCCCATGGCTGCGGTTGATGCAGAAGGTCGCAAAGGACCAAGGCCTTGTTCCAGAGTTTGAGGTACCTTTCTCTCCACTAGTGATGCATATTGTATTGTTGTTTCTTCGACAATGATTATGACTATGATTGTTTTTTTTTCTTTTGAAGATTACACTCGAGGCTACTCACCATGGGCCTGTTACCAACACACCCACCATGTTTGTTGAGATAGGTACACACTTATATCAGTTCTTCCATTTTTCTTATTTCTGGCATGTCATCATCCATAATTGGAAAAAAGTTTGAAAAGCACCCTTCAAATTACCTTTTTTTATGTGGCGGTCTCTCTTCTTTTCAGTAGTCACTCGCCCTGTTCGGCTGATCAAGAAGCCAGCTTATGCTGGTTGCTTAAAGCACACAACCACTGTTGCTGCTTGGAATAAGCAGCCAGCATAAGCTGGCTTCTTGACCAGCCGAACAGGGCAACTACTCTTGGAAGCCTTCTTTGGATTTGTGTAAACAATTCTTTCTTTGTGTCCTACATCATATTCAACTCCTATGCACATTCTTGGGTTTACAGGATATTCCATTCCTTCATAGTTGCAAAGTGGAGTTATGGATATCATAATAAACCAAGGATCTTTAAAACATGTTTTTTTACAACACAACTAACATAAGCATTTACTGTCAGATTCATGTGCAAGCTTCACATGTTGGTGGGATTTTTTTATTGTACATTCCCTTTTGAATGTTATTAATAGAAACTATGCATACCTTAGGCCCTATTTGTTTCAGCTTATAATCTAGTTAGATTATATAATCTCGATGAAATAATCCACTAGGCAAACAAACAGGTCAGATTATTTACCCAGATTATATAATCTAGGGGTTCAGATTATTATAATCCATAATCTCCTCAAGAGATGCTTATTTCAGATTATTTTTGACAATAGACCCTCTACCCATAGTAACTTCATACAAAATTACTCGTAATTGCTATTGGTTACATAGAGAAAACATTTCCTTCTGTTTTGATTCACCAACAAGGTTATTGCCTCGTCTATATCAGAATACATGTTGTAAAATCTGCTAAGTAAAGAGCAACAAAAAAAAATCAACGATAAGGTTATTCCCTTGTCTAACAATTTTTGCTGCAATCTGTCAAATATATTGTTGTCTTTTTACATATAAATTCAATAATTTGAGTGTCAATAATCTAGGTTGCCAAACAGCTCCATCTAGATTATATAATCTGCATATATAATCTAGTACCTATAATCCAGATTATATAATCTATAAGCTGAAACAACAGGCCTTTAATGTTGGTGAGATTTATTTGTTTTACATTCACAGTGCAGACAGGACATCTGTTAAGAAATCTACATTTAAACTGAGGATTCTAAACGTTTAACTACTAAAAAATTCTGCTTAAAACATGGACAGGTTGAACAAGATGTGAGCAAGCAGACATCTATTGCGCAAGTTTCTCCATGTAGCCTGTATTTTGCATTAGCAGAAGGCCATTCGAATTTATTAGTTACATGATGTAGCCCATGAATCCACTCTCGCAGCTGAACTAATAGGGATGCAAAATGTCAGGGAGTACGGAAGAATACTGGGGTAGACAAGATGCTGCGCAGGCAGTTGCTCTAGTGAGTCCTCTCTCTCTCTCTCTCTCTCTGATTTCTTTTACTTCAAAATGTATAGAGTTGGATATCATGTAAATATTATTGATTTTTTTCATTAGAAGCATGTTTGTGTAAAGAAACTAGATCTGAACTTTCCAATTTTTGCAGGTTCTATGGAAAGGTCTTGGTCTTGAGGATGGGCAGACTGTTGGAACTTGGCAGAGGTATGTCTGAACAAGTTGCTTCCCTTTGTAAAATACTGGATACAACAGTGGCGTTGATGATGTTTAAAAACTTGATGTTCCCTTTTCTCTCTGTCCTTTTTGGAGGCCAGCAACAGCGTTTTAGAGGCCCTGTTCAAATTGAAAATCCCCTTGATTAGCATATCTGTCATGTTGAATGTGAACAGTACTGGAGTGTGAAACATAGATGCTACGTACAGTCACATCTTGAATTGTTAAAACAATATACTGCACATCTCCAAACTGTTCTGGTGCATTTCTGAGATGGTTTCTGGTTATAAATTCAATATTTTTTAACCTCCAAAGTACTTAATATGACTCCTACCTTACCATCTTGGCGTTTTATTTCTTCAAAATGACTGGTTACCTTGCTAGCCCCCTTTCCATTTATTTATTAAGCACACATGTCTCATTTGTTATGCAGGAGTGGTGAAAAAGTTCTACTAGGTATAGGCGGTGGGCACTACGCTCCTCGTCATATGGACATTGTCGTGTAAGTGTAGAGGTGGTGTTATTGTTGAAGGCAATCTATAGTGATTCTCTTGTATTGTTTCCTTTGCATGTTTTAGTGCTTTGAAGGTATCAACATACTTCTCTGGTTACATCTGGTGCTCTTTCAATAAAACTGGTATTTATATGACATCGATGTGTGTCGTGTGCACATATATATAATGGGTAAATATCTCAAGAAGAAAAGACTTATTATTAGTTTATCAGGCATGGGTTGCGACTGCTAGTATTATCTCAATCTTCCTTTCTCAATATACTTGCTTTATTAAAGGTCATAAGAATATGGCATTTCATATTCTCGAAATATTTCAGGAAAGATGGCGTATGGGTGGGTCATTTGCTCTCGGGTTACTATTTGCCAATGGAAACACCAGCCCAAGTAAATGGAAAGACTTCTGGGGAGGTTGGTGGAATGTGGAAACATTCCATTAAAGCTTCATATGAAGCCACAAAGGCTGCATTTCCAGAGGGTGAGATTATAGCTCACCTGGATCACAAGTAAGTATTTCAACCAACTTCTGCAGACTGCTGATGTCCCTAATTCTGTAAAAATCCACAAGTTTATTGCATTTCTTTTCAGATAATTGGTACAGTAGATTTGAATTGGAAAACAGATTCAATTTTTTTTTTTTTATACCTCAAGCATAAACAGCTAACTTACTAATGTTTCCTGAAGGTTGAAAACCCTACAGTTCTTTTCTCTTTTCCAGAGAAATTTTCATTGGCACGTTAGGATGCCTGTATAAAATGTTGTGAAAAGAATAATTATGTTTTCTCTCAAATATGCAGGAGAGTTGAGCATCTTTTTATTTTCAGAAAATAAGATCTGACTTCCAGCAATTAGCTAAACCTTGGAAGACGGTGTTTTATCATACACATAGAAATAAACCAATTACAACAACAAAGACATGATCTGACTTCCAGCAATTAACTAAACCAATTACAACAACAAAGACATGATCAAATACCATGACTGGTGCTCATCCTTGAGGGACCTCGTGACCTCATGGGCACTCACCAAGGCACCATCAAACACACATGAGCTATAACGTTTTCAAATACCACATGCTCCCAAAATGTTTATCAAGTTAGAAATCACGTTGCAGCATATGGGGCTAAAACCGAAATGTGAAAGAAGCCCATGAAACTGAATAGGTAACTTTGACCTTGTTGCATTTTGATAGCTTGCTACACCGATATGAAAGCCTTACCTACCCAACGTTCAATAGATGCAGTTGAAACATCCAGTTGATAGTTACTTTAGATTTTTTGAATAGTGACATAATGTCACACTATCTTATTTCAGTATTATATGTAATTTTTTTATCATGTTCTATTTTTGTCCGTTTCCTGTCTTAAAAATAATATTGAACTGTTTTGGTTCTGATGGTAAGAACATTTTTTTCTGATGATAAGAACATTTTCTGATGGTTTCTCTCATCTTACAATGAGTATAATCTTGATTTTTTCTAGCATCACAATCTTATTTTCTCGCTTTGCTTTGCAGGAGCTTTAAGGGCTGGCAGAAAAATGCCATCACGAGCTATCTGCAGGAACAGAATATTAGGATTGGAAAGCCAAATGATTTTCTCTAATATGATCCAACAGAGCTCAGCATTTTTTTTCTTTTTGCACGCATCATATTGGGCTGCGCATTCTCCTCGCTGGTTATTTTCCCCTAGTTCGGCTGAAGAATCTTGTAAATGTTGAGCACACTCTACTTAGAAGTTAGAACACAGTTCAACTGCAATACAATTTGAGCTGTTCGACCTGCATGGCTGCATGCCCTAATTTCTTTGGGCTCTGTTTTTTTTATTGATATAGCGGTACGACCTGCCAGAGTCACGGAGTAACAATACGTTTGTAACAAACCAGGCAGATGAACATTCAAGTATTCAACATTGAGCACTGAAATGGATACTCAGTAAATTTGAGTGTGTTTAATTGTACTTCCTCAGTTTCCAAATATAAGCACTTTTAGGTTTGAATTAAAATACATTTCCAACTTTGGCTAACAAATTAGTAAAAGAAATCACAAAGATTGACAATATAAATGATGTTGCTAGATCTAATGTGAAACCAATTATTTATGTAACATAAAATTTGTTCTATTTGAAATAATTTATCTATACATATGTGTATTTGGGTTAAATGTAGAATTGTCTATTTTTTTTATTAATCAAGGAAACATTTATATTTTAAGACAGGGATAACTTTTTTTAACATGTCCATACATGCCTCATGCTTCATGCTTCATAAAAATGTGGGGAAAACTGATGGATGAGAATTTATGCTGTGGTGTACTGGTTGCATAATTATAGAAATTTTTGTAAGGATCCACCCCACAGGAGTGGCAGGCCCTGCATCTGCATCGACAAATAGTGTTACAATGAATCTCGACATATGATGTGTCAAGGTTTAGAGAATGTTTATTTAATCTCGTAGAAAGCTAGAGTGACAAATAATTTGAAACAATGGGAGTAATTAGTTATGTGCGGGTACAAACACCTCTGCTCATTTAGCATTGATTGTCCTACAAGCTGCAGATGTTAGTTGTAACTACAATATTAAGCATTCAGGGGGTCCATATGGACTAGGACAGGTGATAGTTTCGGGGTCCATATATACGGACTAGGACAGGTGATAGTTTCGGGGGCGACGGAGTCCACCGGCAAAATAAAGCACGGGAAACAACAATTTCTTGTGATGGGGTATGTGAAACCACTGTACAAAGTGTTCGAGGCATTCAAGGGGACCCCATATACAGCAGCAAGGAAGAAGGTTTTGTGTAGGTAGGGCTCCATTTCCCAATGTAATTATTGATGCCCGGCCCGTGTGTTGTACCCTCAAGCGCGACGCATGGTCAGACCTCTTCCGTCCCCAGTTCCGTCTTTCGCTTGCGGGCGTCGAGCAGGAAGAAGTGCGAGCCACCGGGATCGAGACGAGGAACCTTACGCTGCCAATCCACCCGGAGGTTGCGGGCGGAAAAAAATTCTATGCCACCGGTGCCATAAAATTAAGAGTAAATTTCACAAAACTCCAGGTTTTATGGTTGTTTTGTCACAAAATCTCGGATATTATAGATCGTGCCACATAACCACAGGTTAAAAAAAAAACTCGACCCGCGGGGGTATGACGGTCCTCGAGTATTTTGCTAAGAAGAAGACCTTCTCACGCAGGTCGAGAAAATTCCCGAACCCCCTCCCCAACCATACACAAGGACTCAGCTGGCCGTGTGAGCTATGGCGCGAGTCTTTACCTAGTGCTTTGATTGGGAAAGGCGAGGGAATTTTTTCGCAGCCGGTGCGAGATCCGGGGATCGAACCCTAGACCGGTGAGCTGCCACTCGGGCGCCTTCACCACCGAGGCCGGAGGCCTGTTCGCAATCACAGGTTTTATGGTCATATTGTTTCACAAAATCCCACCTCTATCAAGAATTGACTGTCAATATGTTTTATGGATTCTAACTTTTGCTTGGATGATATATGTGTTCTGGTCGAATTAATAAACAAAATCATCAAGTTGAATATCCGACAAATTTTATCTTCTCACATGAAAGTTAGATACACATCTAATATTCATACTACTTTGATAGTGATGGGGTTATATAAAACAATATGACAAAAAACCTGGGGTTATGTGACACCGAAATACCTGCGGTTTTGTGACACAAAGACCAAAAAATCTGAGATTTTATGAAATTTACTCTAAAATTAATATGACAGCCCTGTTGGTGGCAAGGTTGGTGGTTGCCATGTAGATAGGAGAAATCTCTCCGCATGTAACCTCTCTTTCAGGCCACTGTATTTGTTTTCTCTAATATGTTTCCATTGCTCTCGTATGCATCAATCTAATCATCGTTCTTGGTATTTTTGCGGCAGTTGTAGGGAAATTGGCCAGGAACACTTGCAGTTGGTGGATAATCATACTAAAAAGACATATAAATGATGAAGAACAGACAGATATCAGTGTCTTTGGATCCAGTAAACAGCAACCATAATGTTCAAGATAAGAACTTCCTCGCAGAAAAAAATTGTTCAAGATAAGAACTAGCAAATGTGGTTGGAAGAAATATGGTGCCGTCGGTCACCGTTTCTAGGCCATGTCAATTACGCTGTCAGGTTGGCAAACAGGTTCTCGCTATGCTTCATGGTCGTCACAATTCACAAAAATTTTACATGCTCAAAGCAGATCGTAGAAAAAGAGAAACGTACTAGACCGCCATGGAGGAAAGCATGTGTGAAAGGAAAAACAAGCTGATGGCGTGTTCGTTTTCTAGAGTGAAACGTACTAGACCGCCACGGGAGGGCAGCATGTGTGAAAGGAAAAACAAACTGAGGGTGTGTTCGGTTTCTAGGGTCCAAGTCGTGATGACTTGCTCCGACAAGGATTGTCTTAAGCTTGCGAATGATTGAGAGCCAATTTGGCTACATTGGTCTGGCAAGCATTTTTATGTCCCTTTTGTTTTGCGGCAAACTTTGCCTCTCCTTGCTTGTCTGGTCTATTCTTACCTTGTCAACATCAGAGAGCCAAATTTGCTAGCTTGGGTTAGTAAGGATGTGTTTCTTTCACTCGATTGGATTGGACAGACGACTTGGAGAGGACTATCGAGTCCAGAGTTTGATTCGTCGTCACAGGGGACAGAGCTACTAGTATAGGGGATGTTCCTTCCAGATCTTGATGAGGCAGTCCAACAAAAATGGCCGAATGAAGCTATCCATGTTACTAACGATAGTAGTTAGGGAACATATTAAGCATTATTAGCATTGTGTAATATTTTATTGTATTTATTACTATAAGATTATGATTGATAAGCCTTAACAAGTTGATTAGTGTCTAAAGATGGCTCAACCATAATAGGATTATAAAAATAATTAGTGTTTTTATTGTTGATTAACAAATGTAATTGTGACATTAGGATTAAGAAATGTTAGAATATATTAATTAATGTATAATAAATTGTTATTATTTTAAAATAATATTTATAATTTTGTTAATTACTCTTGTTTGTATATCCTCCATCCGTCCAACCAAACATAAAACTGGATCATCCCATATACCCAATCAAACACTAACTTGGATCATCCTATCCAAAAAAAAGATGAATGACCCTATCCAATCCAACCTTGCCCTCGAAACAAACACATCCTAAGAAAAAAAAGCTTTCTAGCATGACATATGAGAAAAACTTGCTAGGTATCCGAACACACAATTTCTTGCTCATCTAGGCATAGGCAAGCCTTGCCAAAGGATTAAAATGTGCCCTTCTTGATAGCACAGACATCGAGGTTAGCATCAAAGCAACAAACACCCTATCTCTTGCTCCACTAGACAAAGCAAGATGTCACAAGAAAACTAAATGGCCCCATTGTTGCCTGGGCCCAGGCAGAACTGAAACCAAACATGCTACAGGCCAGGGTTTCAATAATCGAAAGAAACAACGATAGCACCTGTCAGCGAAAAGGTGATAACCGTGAAACTGCTCGAAAAACCGCACAAACGATAAAATTGAATTCATTTGAATCGAAAACAATTTTTTGGCTCGGTAACTGAGTGGTTTGGGCAGTAAACCCCACGGTTTTTGCGGTTTACCGACCCAAGGCAATGGAAAACCGGTTTCAATTGAAAAAATAGAAAAGAAAAAGTCAAAAAAAGTTGGCATGATCTTGCATATTTTTTTACACAATTGCAACTCACATATTAAGCACGTATAATCCGTATAACATTCATGAAAAGAATGCATATAGAATCCATACTGCATGAGTTGAAACAAATTGTGCATTACAACATACAATTTTACAATATATCAAATGGAGTAAAGAAAGATGGAGATTAAAAGGGAAAAATAGAAACATAAAAAAAAGAAAAGGTTTGAATTTTTGGCATGAAGAATGCATATTATTTGCAACAATATAGTAACTCACATATGCAGAACATATAGTCCATACAACATCAATGAAAACTCACAATGCATACATAATCCATATAACATAAGTTCTAGCCTTGAAAAAAATAAATTATTCATTATAACACTTAGTTTGAAATAAATAATTGTATAAGATTGAAGATAAAGTCAATTTTCCTTTTTTATATATACTTTTTCTTTGATTTTATATTACTCAATTTTTTTCACCACTCAAACTCATGAATTTTCTTCAAATTCTTTCACCAAAATTCATCATGTATCATCTAGTTTTTTTTTGCAATTTGTGTATTATATTATTTCAAAATTTTAAAAATTCAACTTTAAACCGATCGAAAACCAACCGACCGAGGAAACTATCTTGTAATTTGATGTTTGGTTTTTAAAAGGGACACTTGTGTTTCTAACCCTGATTCCAATCTCAATTGTGATTTTACCCTTTGTTTTTCAACTTTATAATTTTACCCCTTCGATTTTAAAATGAACACGAAATTTACCCATACTAGGGGTAAATTCGCAATATTTTTATTATTACCCCTAGTAGTATGGGTAATTTTTCTTTCATTTTGAAATTACAGGGATAAAATCATAAAGTTAGAAAACGGAAGGTAAAATCACAATTGATCATCGGATCGAGGGTAAAAACACACCCTTTTTTAAACCATGCTACAGGCAGCTCACAAGCAAGCTCTACCCCAGGCGATGTCTCTCTCTCTCTCTCTCTCTCTCTCTCTCTCTCTCTCTCTCTCTCTCGGGGACTCTCTCCATCCAAACAAATGCGTCTGCAGCACTCATTCCAAGAATTTGATGCATCCAGGCCCCATTCGTTTCATTTCCTCTAAAATTTAGCACTGTCACATCAAAGGGAATCTTACTTTTTTATGAATATTTCAATCAATTTAATGACAAAACCTTTTTGACAGATTGATGCTAATTTTTGAGATGAATCTAAAGAGCTTAATTAATCTATGTTTTACTAAAGTGGTGCTACAGTAACCATCTTCTAATCATGACTTAATTAACCTTATTAGATTCGTCTTGAAAATTAGTCTAGGGACCTGTAATTTATTTTATAATTAAACTTTATTTAGTACTTCTAAATAGTAAGATTCTTTTGACGTGACAGCTATAAAATTTAGACCCCAGAAAACGAACACACCCTAGCACCGCAAATGCCAAGAGGAAAAATCCACATGTCGACGCCCACAAATTTCACAGCGGACAGCGGATTCAGAGGCTTTGGCCCTGTTCGTTTTCTGTCCTCTAAAATTTAGCACTGTTACATCAAAGAGAATCTTACTATTTATGAATATTTCAATCAATTTAATGACAAAACCCTATTGACAGATTGGTGCTAATTTTTGAGATGAATCTAATGAGCTTAATTAATTTAGATTTTGCTAAAGTGATGCTACGAGTAACCGTCTTCTAATCATGACTTAATTAACCTCATTAGATTCATCTCAGTAAATTAGTCTAGGGACCTGTAATTTATTTTATAGTTAAACTTTATTTAATACTCTTAAATAATAAGATTTTTTTGATGTTACAGCTATAAAATTTAGATCATAAGAAACGAACACATCCTTTATTCACGAGCTGACGACCAGTGCAGGCTGGACAGGGGTCTGGGCCGACATTGATCACCAGTACGATCTGCCGCGTGCATGCGGAGCAAGACGCACTGCCACCCAATTCATTGCGATCTCAGACGGGCACATGGTGTGTGTCCCGGTGCGTCCCACACGCAGTTGACGCGACTCCATCTTCACTAGCGTGGAGAAATTTGCTATTTTGCCCATATGTTTGAGCGGCTTCGACGGAATGCTTATCTTATATTGGGCTTCGGTAAAATACTGTTGACGTACCGGTGCAATGTTCAGATCAGCTGTAAGAGTTTCTTTTCTTTTCTTTTTTGATTTAAAGCCACTGAAAAAGACCAAACTACTCCTGTATGTACATGAATCGGTTTCTCTCTTTTTAACTTATTTTCCACTGTCAGTTGCTGGTAATTCAAAAAAAATCAAAAATTATTTTCCACATCATCACCAATTGACGGATCCACATAAGGTAAAAAGACTTGCAAAAAATCAGTGCGAGCTCAGACGGGCACCTGGGGTGTGTCCCGGTGCGTCCCACACGCAGTTGACGCGACTCCATCTCCACTAGCTGAACAGGTGCATACTTGCCCAAGGCAAGAAGGTGTCTGCTTGCTTGCTCATTCGCTGCTATCTGCTGCTCAGCTCGTCGGCCACAGCTCGCCCTCCACCGGACCTCGAGCGCTCTCAGCAGTTGCAATCAGCTCTTGTCCTGCGCTTCCCGTGTTGCTTCCCATGTTGCTTGCCTGCTGGAAGAAACAAATTTGAGGAGGAATCGGGTCTCTGCTTCGTTTTCCTTGGGTGAGTATGGATTGCAAGAAACTTGTACACTTGTAACAACAACATCCTTTCTTTTCCCCTTCGTTTTCAACAACAGTTTCTGTGTGTCAGTATGGACTATGGATGGCAAGATTTGTTCACGGCTAACTTCCTGTTTCTGGATGCAGCAATCTCAAAGAACTATCTACTCAGCTCTGGCAGCCTGCTTGCTCGCTCGCCATCTGCTCAGCTCGTCGACCACACAGCTCGCCCTCCACCGGATCTCAGCAGTTGCTCCAGAAGGCGCCCTCTTGCTCTGCCCTTCCTGTGTAGCTTGCCCGTTGGAAGAAACATGGGATATTTTGGGTAGGCGCCGGAGACAGCAGCAGCGCCATGTACTTATTAATTAGCGCACACCAAATCAGGAATCGGGTCTCTGTTTCGTTTTGGGTGAGTATGGATTGCAAGAAACTTTAGCAGCGCTAGTACACTTGTAACAACATCGTTTCTTTTCCCATGAGTTTCCCCGTTTTTTCCTAGAGTTTTCTTGCCCAAAATAATTACCTCTATTTTTTCACAACTAATGATCATTAGTTAGATCCGAGGGTGTAGATTTAATTTCAAAAATTAACAACTAATGGTTACTATTAGCTGTAATATTGCCAAGAATAATATATTTATAATAACTTAAAATTCGTCATTATTAATAACTTAGTAAATTGTTGTACACATATATTATATTATGTTTATAGTGTATTAATCATCAGTACTAGTAAGTTAATTAATTCATAGTGCAATTAAAGATAATTCATAAATAAAAAGTATTAATTTTCAGTGCAATATTACTGAACTACTCCTTAACTAATGGTCATCAGTTGAGAAAAAATAATGGTCATTATTTTAGACCAGAAAACTCCTTTTTATATATATAATCATGCATTTCCCCTTCGTTTTCAACAGCAGTCTGGATGGCAAGATTTGCTAACGGCTAAATATTGTTTCTGGATGCAGCAATCTCAAATAACTAGGGGGCTTGGGTCTTTGGGGTAGGTTTGCGCCATGCATTGACCTGGAGCTGTGCCCTGCTTGCTTGCATTCAGCTCTGCCCGGACTCATCAAGCACATCGAGTCTTCCTCCCGCGCAGTTAGTAACATGGGATCTGTGGGCTAGCCGCTGGAGTTCGCACCGATTGTGTTCACAAGAAAGACTACTTCGACGGGCAAATAATTCTTCTCGCGTCCCTTCTGTACTGGTGCGTGCACTTGAGATATGTTCTCCCTCTGACGATAGCGGCATCTTGTATTATTGGTAGTAACATTTTGCTTACTGTTCCTTCTCTGTACGCAGCAAACTCGGAGCTATTCCGGTGGTGCCAACGTGCGGCGAGAGTATGGCTAGCGCCGTGCTCAGTGCAGCCTTTTCGGTGTTGGGCAAGGCGCTAGCACCTCTCACGGACAACGTGTTGGAGACCTGGGTAGCCAGCAAGGATCTCGGGAAAAATGTTGAGGACCTCAAGACGGAGCTGCGGCTTGTGAAGGCCACACTCGAGCCTTACATCGGCAGGAAAATACAGTACAAGGAGCAAGAGTCTCTATTCCAGGAACTGAAAGGCCTCGGCTATGATGCCGAGGACATGCTGGATGAGCTGGAGTACTTCCGCATCCAGGACAAGATCCGAGGCACTTGCAACGCTGCAGATGAGCTAGCCAACGGTTGCGCCCGCAACCTTGTCCTTAATGCCGGCCACACTGCCAAAGCTGTGGGCAAACAACTGCTCTGTTGTTTGCCCGCATCCTCGTCTGCTGCAGCTACAAGTGCCAGGCGGAGGGCACGCAACACTAACTCCTCAGCAGCACAGCACATCAACAAAGCTGAGAGAGAGGCCACCGGATGTGTGCGTAAGCTTGTTTATGGAACTGGCACCACCATCCGTACTATCAGTAAAAGCCTCCCTTGCTCATCCCTGCCACCTGTTCTTGATGATGATGATGCGGATCACTCTGACATGCTGATTCCATATTTGGTGTTTGATCGGGTGGATGCCTCAAAGAAAATGAGTGATATTGTGAAGCAAATGAAATCCATGCGTAAAGAGATTTCAAAGATTCTTCCTAGTTCACTGGGCCCACCTGAAATTGGCCATAATCGCACCAGCACCATATCTGAAAGTACAGAACCAAAGCTGTATGGGAGGGACATCATCATGAATAGCATCATACATGATATCACCAAGGGTAAATATTCCGACAAGGATGATCTGACTGTCCTTCCGATTTTTGGTCAACCGGGCATTGGAAAGACTACTCTTGCACAATACATATATGGGAACCAAGAAGTGCAAGAAAGTTTTAAAGTGAAGGTTTGGACATGTGTGCCTCTCAACTTCAACGTGGATAAACTGCTAGAAGATATTGTAAAATACGTACCTACAGTTGAGCATGAGACACTAGGTACTAAACGAGATCTGATTGGACAAAGATTGGAATCTAAAAGGTTTTTGCTCATATTGGATGATTTATGGAATTTCAGTGACGAAGAAGAGTGGAAAAAGCTATTGCTGCCGTTCAGAAAATCTCAAGCAAAGGGTAACATCATTATAGTCACAACTCGGTTTCCAGCCCTGGCAGAAATAATTAAAACAACGAATCAGAAAATAGAATTGGAAGGCTTGGAACAACAAGAGTTTGAGCAGTTATTCTTAGCATATATCTTTGGTGATCAGCAACCTAGAAAAGATCACTTTCCCTTACTTAAAATTGGGAAAAGAATAATGGACAAACTAAAGGGCTCCCCTCTTGCAGCAAAAACAGTTGGTAGATTGCTGAGAAATAACTTTGACATGTATAACTGGACTAGAGTCCTAGAAAGTAAAGAATGGCAGCTTGCAACGAGTGACAAAGACATTATGCCAGCACTGAAGCTTAGCTATGACTATCTTCCTTTTCATCTGCAACAATGTTTCTTGTATTGTGCTTTGTTCCCTAAAGGTTATAAGTTTTACAAACAAAATTTAATTGACTTTTGGATTGGGCTAGATGTTTTACAGTCTGATCATTGGGACAAAAGCATTGAAGATATAGGGCTGATCTATTTGGATGATTTGGTCGGCCATGGATTTCTCAAAACAGAAGAACGATATGGACATCGTTATTATCTTATCCATGACCTGCTCCATGATTTAGCATTGAGTGTTGCAGCATCTGAGTGCCTTGTCATAAATGAGGTAAATGAGAGGTCTTTAAAGATTCAGCAGCCATATGTCCGTCACTTGTGTATCCATATGGATGATGTAGATATTGGTGAATCTACAAGTTATGAAAGTGCCATAAGTGAGATACTAAAGGTGTTGAAGATTGAGCGTTTACAAACTTTGATGGTCTTTGGAAGAGTGGATGAACGCCACACTCATTTTTTGTATGATTTGATAAGAAAGGCAATTGGTCTTCGTGTTCTTCACTTGTCACAAATGAACTCTCCCATGGAATTTTCAACAATACCCCACCTGCGTTACCTAAGCCTAGGGAGCATTCATAGTAGACAAATTCATTTACCAAGCATGCTTTCTAGGTTTTACCATTTGAGGATTTTGGATTTAGAAAAATGGCGTGGAAGTCTCAACTTGCCAAGCGACATGAGCAACCTCAAAAAATTGGGCCATTTTCGTACCAAAGATGATGAAGATCACTCCAAAATATGTAATGTGGGAGAGCTACAATTCTTGCAAGAGTTAAAGAGGTTTCGAGTCAACAAAGAAAACAATGGGTTTGAACTAAAACAACTTGGAAGTATGAATGAGTTAAGAGAGCTTGGAATATATAACCTTGAGAAAATACATTCACAAGAAGATGCAATTGGAGCAAATATGATGCACAAAAAGCACTTGCAAAAGTTGAGATTAGACTGGAGCATTGGGCTGCCAAAAAACGAGCGTGATGTACAAGGACTAGTTCTTGAAATACTTGAACCGCAAACAAATCTTCGGGAGCTGTGCATTAGAGGGCACGGAAGTCGTTCGTGTCCAACATGGCTATGCAGTAAGCTCTCTCTTGAATGTCTAAAATCTTTGCATCTAGCTGGCGTAGAATGGGAAGATCTTCCCTCATTGGAACATATGGAATTTCTTCATGAATTAGAACTGAACCGTATGCCCACACTCAAGGAATTTGGTCCACGCCATTTCGACAATGTAACAGAGCAAAGCTTTTGCAGCTTAACAAGCCTGAAACTGATCGCCTTAAAAGGGTTGGAAAACTGGGTTATGGGGGCTATTGTCATTTGCTCTCTCAACTGAAAGTGCTGATCATTGAATACTGTCCTTATCTCTCGGGCCTGCCTTTTGAGGACAGTACTCTCTACCTATCAAGGCAAGATGAAGAAAGGACAGTACATTTGTTTCCCAACCTACAAGTGTTTGAGATAAACAGCTGCCCAAAAGTAGTGTCGTTACCTCCAATACCTTGGACTCAGACTTTGTCTGATATCAAGATACAAGAAGTGGGGTCACCGGTACTCAAGAGTTTGGAATCCAATAAATCACCCTCTCGTGTAAGCTTGAAAATTGAGGGAAAAGATGATCTACACAACATAGATGAGTTATTGGTATTTAGCAACTTGACAAATTTACAGAGATTAACCTTGAAGAATTGCCCAGCTCTAGAGTCGAGGCACTTTCGAATGCTAACATCACTCAAGTATTTATGGGTGCACAATTCAGATCACTTGTTTGCGTTGTCAGGAAATGAGGACGAAGTTGAGTGGCAAATTCCAGTTGAGGAGATGGCAGTCTCTCATAGCCTTGTCACTGGGAAGGAACTGTCACATTTCCTCCCTCATCTCCCAAAGCTCTCTAAACTAACCATAAGGAACTGCAAGAAGATAAGACAGATGGGTGCGGCAGTGGTGCAGCAACAGCCGACAACGCATGCATCACTGCTGTCAGCTTCATCTCACCAGCAGCAAATAGCAGAGGTGGTGCAAGAAATAGAGAAGGTAGACGATGGGCTGCTTCTCTTCCCAGCCCATCTGTCTGATTCGCTACGGGAGTTGACCATTCGGTATTGTCCAGAGGTGAGCCTGGTGGTATCTTCTCCTTTTCTTCCTAACAGCTCCAGAGCAGGACGAGGTGGGGAAGGAGGAGGGCTCGAAGCCCTGCGCTCCCTCCAACGATTGGAGGTCGAAAATTGCCCCAAGTTTCTCACCGCCTACAACAAGGTCACATCCTGTTTCCCTTTCCCATCCTCCCTGACAGACCTCGAGCTCTTGGAAACAGTGGGTACGGAGACGCTGCAACGACCCCTTGAAAACCTCACCTCTCTCACTCGATTAGCACTACGTTGGTGTGGAAAGGATTTCAGATCGGATGGCCTATGGCCTCTCATTACCCGGGGTCAACTCAAGGAATTAGTGGTCAGAGGCAGCCCGAGCTTCTTTGCTGGTTCTGATCCCACACAGGGTCTGAAGGATGAAGATCAAGTGCAACTTCTTCACAGTTCATCGAAACTGCAGAAACTCGAGACGGATGATGCCACAGGATTCCTCGTCAAGTCCATCTGCAGGATCCTCTCTTACTCCCTCACCGTGTTAGAACTTCGTTGGAACAAGAAGGTGTTGCGCTTCACGGAGGAGCAAGAGGAGGCCCTTCAGCTCCTCACCTCCCTCAAGTCTCTCAGTTTTCGTAGGCTTTTTAACCTGCAGTGCCTCCCAGCAGGGCTACATACACTCCCCAAGCTTGAGACGTTGATGATTGACAGATGTGGACTTGTCGACTCACTTCCAAGAGGCGGTCTCCCCAGTTCACTGCGGAACTTAGAGCTCTGGTCCTGCGGCGATGAGCTAATACAGAAGTGCAGAAGTTACATCAACGACCATCCCGAAATCAAGCTAGAAGTTCGCGAGGTAACAAATGCTGCTCCTACTCATCCCCAACACTCATCACTACATTGCTCTTCCTTAATATCACAAGCGTCAAGTCATGCCTTTGATGTTCGGTTTACCTCGTTTCTGCATAATCTGAACATTGTTTCTTCTGATCTGCCGGTTTGCAGAGCCCGTGGTTAAATCTCATCGACGCACTGCGGTTGGCACTCCCACGATTATAGCCGCAGGACAGCCAACGAGCCCAGCCAATTGAAAAGTTCGGCTCCTGTAATCAAAGCCATCGAGCTTGGAGATGTCGTGTCAGGCTGAAAAGAAAAAATTGGTTCATGTTTTGTTGAGCCCGCCGTTGTCGGCGTCGCCAAGATTTTAACTCTGCCTCCGCTTAGGTTTAGGCCGTTTCTGCACCCCTGAATGTCCTCGCCCATGCTTGTTTGATTGATGAAAACGTATTGCAGACTTCACAACGTTCTCAGGGACAAAAGATAGTGGCTGGGGTGGACATGGGATCCAACAAAACTAGAGCACGAGTAGACGTGTTCTTCCTCAACAACAGCGGCCGAGCGGCCGACGTCCGACGGTGTTGAATGTTCAGATTCAATCCGTGACAACTTGACGATGTTCCCTTTACGAGCCCATTGCCAACAAGCCGAGCCGATGCCGAGGGAATCGCGCCCGAGTTGCCTGCCTTGCTTTCCTGCTCTCAGATCCGTAGGGATGGACAGGTGGCACAAATCAAGGTGGTGCTGCACAACAAATTATTTACAGCACGACTGTATAGAATTTGTTTCCGGCTTTCATTGAGGCGATGTGGTGCATGCTCAGAAAGCACTGGTTCGGGTCATCTTCTACTAATGCATCTGTATTTATGTAGTCAATTAGCCAACAAAAGAGGAAGTAATCTATGTCATCAAAATACTTTTACTCCATATGCATGTTTATTCGTCATGTTGTGTAGTCCAATAAATGCCTCAAGGAGAAGGAGTGAAGAAGCATTATATTACACCAATGTGGGCTTGTTGTTTTCTCTAAGTGAATTCCATGCATGTGTAATACATTGAGATTCCATTGTTGTTGACGAGAATCTAGACAGCTCCTTTTATTTTGAATTGCTTGGTTATTCATGCTTGTATATCTCTTGATTACTTCAAATGATATAGTTGAAAGCAATTTATATATTGGCGGGAAAATGTCAGAAGAGAAGCGTACATGGCGAAGGGCCAATGAACAACATCAATTTATCGACCGCCAGCGTCAGGTATGCCCTGTATTTGGAAGTTGAAACTACGTTTTCGGGACCTTTATCCCAACGAGCTTTCGCTGGGAGAACACAACCTTTGGATTGAAACCATATAAGCACAAGGACAGACGTTAGGAGTTCACCGCTGGCCCAGTACATATGTTTGCGACGGTTGGTCGGAGGATCGACACGTCGTCGGCCATGTGCTGCCGCTACAGCCGAGAGAGACTGTGTGTTGCATGTCACGTACACAAAGTTAGAGAGGCATCAGCGCCGCCGCCAATAATGCCGATGCCTGACCGATCGATCCATGGACCTTGCCTGACGCGCGCGCTGCCTGCTGCCCCGATCGATCATCCGGCCGGACTTCCGTGATCTCCTGCGCTTGGATGCATGCTGCACCACATTCGGCACATCTCTGCACAAACACTAGCTCTATACACGCCGTGCCCGTGCCCGCAAGAGCAAGCGCCGGCGCACGAAACATGCCATGGAGAGGGTCCTACGGAGCGGCGACGGCGATCGCGGAGGTGGTAGTTGGCTTCGAGGGCACGGCAAGATGCATGGCGGTGGTGGGCCGGGTCTTGAGCACGCAGGCCCCGATACCACAGTAAACTGCACTTGACCCTCTTGCAGCTGTCGAGATCGCCTAGACGCACGCAGACGAAAATTATTTCTTTATTACGCCGCAGACGTGGCCAACGCAGACGAAACTGGGTAGCATGGTGGGGAGGTGTTCATCGCCTGTGTAGATATCGATGTTAAACCCTTAACCCGATGATAGACTAGCTAGTCAAGCCAGGCCGTGCCGATTGACGCATCGCTTTCGGGGTCCAGTTAAGTACCGTCTATACACCGTGCTTATTAACCAGATGGGAGATCCAGTTAATCCGGGACGATTGATGCGTCGCCTTCGGGCTCAAGTTGCCGGCAGTACTTGTAGTAGTCAGCTAGATGCCAGGAGGTACATATAGCGCTAGGAGCGTGCAGTGCAGCTGGTGCCGGTGACCACCACACAAGTCTCCGAAGCCAGAGCATCGACCGGCAAAGCAACCACCTGTTCAGTGTCCACCAATAATAATAAATGGCCACCGTCGCTAGCAAATAAAGACGACCTCGGTCATGGAGGCGCCGCTGCACCACTCCCCTGTGCCGATGACCGTACCAGGGATGCCACCGCGGGAAAATCTCCGTGGTGGTGATCACTAAAAGAGAAACTAATAGTCACTCGTAAATCACTAAAAGATAAAACAGCAATTATTTCTTCTCTTTACTTTTTTTCTCCTTTTTCTTTCTTTTTTTATCCTTTTCTTCTTCCTCCTTCCTTTCTTCTTCCTTCTCCCGCACCCGATCTGCCTCCGTCTTCCGCGCCGCCGTGACCTCGCTGGCCTCCGCGCCGCGCCTTTGCCGGAGCCCACCGCGCCACCGCCGTCGCCGCACCCACACGTTCTTTCTTCCACCCGCAACCCCGCGCCTCCGTCTCGCCCCCGTGCCCGTCTCGGGCGCCACCCGCCGCGCTGCCCCCGTGGCCTGCGCCCCGCCTCCGTGTAGAGGCGACCTCACCGGCCACCCCCAACCCCGGTGTCGCCTCGCTGTTGGCCGCCCTCAACCCAGCCGCCGCCGACGGCCACCGCCATGAGACTCACGCGTCCGACCGGGCGCCGCCGCCGCAGCCCGCGCGCGCTCGACCACCATCCGTCGCCGCCGCCGCTATGCCTCGCGCGCGGCCCGATTAGCCGCCGCCGTCGCCGCCGCCGCTATGCCTCGCGCGCGCCCGACCAGGCGTTGCCGCCGCCGCCGCGCACCGCGCCTTCGTCGGAGCCCGCTGCGCCGCCACTAGGAACTCCGCGCCCGAGCCCACGGCGCCGCCCGTCGCCGCCCTCCGCAGTCCGCCATGCCGCCGAAGCTCGCCGGAGCTCCGATTAGGGTTAGGGTGAGGACCTAACCCTAACCCTAACCTTACCCTAGCAGATGCGAAAATAAAAGGAAAGAGAAGAAGAAAACAAAAATAATGTTGGATGGACATCTGGAAATGATGGATGAAAAATAAAATGTTTCGTCAACATTTGAAAATGTCTCGTCAACATTTGAAAATGCCGGGTCAAAAAACAAAATGTCGGACCAACATGTCGAGATGTTGTGTCGACATCTCGAAATGTTAGGTCAACATCTGAAAAAAGCCGTGTCAACATTCGAAATGTTAGCTCAACATCTGAAATGTTAGGTCGACATCTCGAAATGTTAGGTCAACATGTCGAGATGTTGTGTCGACATCTCGAAATGTTAGGTCAACATCTGAAAAAAGCCGGGAACGAAAAAAATGCCGTGTCAACATTCGAAAAAAGTTGGAAACGAAAAAATGTTGTACCAACATCCGCAGAAATGTCGAATCAACATTTGAAAAAAGTTTATGACGTGAATGAATGAAAACGAAAAAAAATATTGGGTCAAAATTTTCGAAAATGTTGAGACAACATTCGAAAAAACCTGTTTGAAAAGAAAAAATGTTGAACGAACAAAAAAACATGTCGTCGGAACGTTGGATCAACAAAAAACATGTTGTCTGAATTGTTGACCCGACTTTCCCTATTTGACTATGTCTAAAAACAGAAGGTTCTGAAAAAGGAAACGACCGCTAGAAGAGAAAAAAGTGGTGGCCGCTGATTAGTTTTCCCGCCACGGCGGCAGCACGACGCCATCATATGGGTACCCTTAGTGATGGCCAAATGGGCCGGGCTAAACGGATGGGCACGAAGCACGAAAATTTTGGCCCGATCCAAGCACGGCATGTCCCGATTAATTTTGTGCCGGGCCGGCCCGTTAGCTCGTGCAGGCCGTGCTATGGGCCGAGGGTCAAGCATGATGGGCGGCACGGCACAAAATTAAATATATTTATTTCATACTAAACACCAAAGATAAAATACTCTAATGATAAAGCATTTTCCTCCTATCTTATGGGTTTTAAAATGGCATGCCTTTTAAAATCATGCTACGAGCAGCTCACAAGCAAGCTCTACGCCAGGAAATTTCTCTCTAGGGAACTTGTAACAGCCTTGTATAAAAGACTTGTAGCTCAAGATTCGAATAAAATGAACAAGTTTGAATCGAATTCAAATGTGGTGGCGGGATTTAAATTCGCGAAGCTATTATTTGAATTTCCGTCGCTTTGGACCAAATCTCTCCGCGGCCCAACTTCCTCTCTCACTCTCGCGCAGCCCCACAACGGCCCAGCCCGCATGAATAACTCTCTTCTACCTTTCTCTCCTCTCCACCCCGCGCGCGTACGACACGGACGCCGATGCCTCCACGTGTCGCGCGCACGGTTTGCCGTCCAACCCCAACCACTCCCTCCGCCTTTATCCGACTACAAGAACCTCCCCAAACAGCCGCCACTCCCTCGTTCCCCCTCATGCACCGCCAGGGCACAACCCTAACCCTATAGCGGCGCTGCCGTCCGCCTCTTCCCCGTCGCTTCCCTCTCTCGGTGAGTACCAAGGCCACCGGCATGACCCTCTCCTCTCGCTGATTCTCGTGATGCTCATGGTTACTTCTTTGGTGCAGTGTAGCGGACGTGCGGGCCCCTTGGAGTTCACGGCCGTCGGGAACCTCATCGTCGTTCACCTCCCTCCAGTACTGCCTAATCCTTTCTCTCTCAATGTTCCGTACTCTCCGTCGCATGCCGTGTCCGTTGGTGCTAATCCTTGTCCTGTTGTCTATTCATAGCACGGGAACGTCGAGCTCGTGATCACCACCCGTCTTCTGTTGTAGCCCATCGCCACCGTCCGGGTAGCCGTCCTCGTCGCCAAGCCATCCCGGACCTCCTCCGTCCAAGCCCAAGCCTATGGAAGATTCTTGGTGAGCTGCCGCACCCAAACCCCTCCTTTTCCCGTGGAATCTGTCGTGTTTCCTTGCCTCCCGTCGTTTTCCGCCGCCGCCTCCATGGATGCCGGTGAGGCTTAACTTGCGCGCACGCTCATGCTTGTCCGTGTGGTTGAGAAGCTTCGCTCGGTGTTGAGGAAGCTCTTACGTGCGTCTTGGCGAGGGTAGAGACGAGCTTCCCTAGATCCGCGGTGAACCGTGGTTGCGCTGCCGTGGAACTCGCCGCCGGCAGGTCTCCGACGACCTTTCTTGCTCGGGACCTAGTACAATATGTTCGTGGAATCACGAGCATCATTTTGGTGTCGTCAATTTTGAGCCTTGCGCACCCTTGGGGTTTTCCCCTCGAGCGCCGCCGCGAGCGAGCACTCCGGTGATCTCGGGACGCTCATCGGAGGTGTGCCGGTGCTCGTCTTTGGTGGTGGTTCATGCGCGGCGCCGAGCTGCGTGTCCGGGTGGTCGCGGAAGGGCCGCACGGCGGAGCAAAGCGCCGCCGCCCGTGCCGGCGTCGGTGACGTCGGTGTGACATCAACATGACGTCACCCGAGGGCCCGCCACATTGGGATGAGTCCATGGCCCTTGGTTTGAATTTCGCGTGGACTTAGTCCATGTAGACCGTAGAGAGAGGAAGGGAGAAAAGGGCCTCGTGGGCCCGGTCCACGGAACAGTGTGGACTCCCTAGATTTTCTTTTCCCGAATTTCCAGAAATTCCAATAATCCATTTTTCTTTGGAAATTCATATCTTTTTTGTGGAGACTCGGAAAAATACGCGGTTAGTTGCGTTGGACTCGTAGCGACGTACTCTACGCGTTAGTGTAATTGTTAATCATGATCTAGTAGCATAAATTCCGTCATTCGTTTTGTCCTTTTTCTATTACCTCGATTTGCGTGCCCGACCCTTTTACGTGATCCGTGTCGGAGGGTGCCGAGGAGTTTCCGTCGGAGCAGCAGTTTGAGTAGTTTCGCTCGAGCAACCGTACGAGTACCCCGACCCGTCCTGGGACCGGCGTTTCCAAGGCAAGCCGTAATCCTTGATCACTCTTGTACCTATTTAGTAACTTGCATTGATTGACTCATGCATATGAACTGTTACTTGCACATGTAGTATTCCTATGCCATACCATGCTTTCCTTGCCACCGATTGCCGTAGGATGTTCTATTGTACTACTCGCATGCTTAGTGACTCGCTTAGTTGCTTAATTGAATCCCACATGATGATTGTACATGTTTTTGTGTTAAATAAATTGTAGGTGCTTCTTATGTGTCGAGTTTCTATACTAGATACTCCGTAGGACTTTGCGGGGGCGAGTGTAGGTGATTAGATGTTGGGGGACTTTTGGGGAGTCCCTATTTGGAGAGTGCCTGTTGCGGGCATAGTTGTGTAGGGACTTCGGGTTATGGAGTCCCTGTTGTGGTGGTACTCGTTGACGCCGGTTTTTGACCAAAGGGACCCATTTTCAGCGACTATAGGTCAAGAGAAGGTCTGGTGAGCAGAAGGCCGACGGCCGCTTGGGAGAGTAAAAGGCGCGTATCTCCCGGGAATCGTGCGCGGATGCCAACAGACGAGCGTAACATTGATGGGCCTGGCCCACGTTGTAAAATTAGAAATAGTAGTTTAATTTTGGAAAAAGGATCTTAGTCGGTTAGGAAATCGACCCGAAGAGGGTCCGAGTAGGAGTCTTTGTGCCGAGTATAAATACATACTCGGATGTAACATGTAAACTCGATTCACATCCAACACAATTTTCGGCGCATCGCCAAACCCTAATTTTCTCGTCAAGTCTTTACTGTTTTCGTGCGGGGATCTTCGGGGCTCCGGTCGGCGACACGTTGACTTGACAAGGTAATTATGTTGTCTAATTCTCGGTGCATTGTTCGTAATTAGATGGCTTAATTGCTAGTTATCCGGCGATCGGATCTGTTCCGGATCGGCGTAGTGAGTATCGGCCGGGATGAGTCAAGTTGACCTGGTCCGGGCTCGTGGTGGAGGTAGTTTGACTTGTCCTGCCTCTCCGTCCCAGCCTTTACTCACAACGCCGATCGGCTCGGATCTGGTCGTTCGAGTCACGATAGCCGCTATAAAAGTTCTTTTATATCTTGGCCGATTCGATCGTGCGGATTCGGTTGACGTGTCCTGTGTTTGCCTTTGCGATAGTTGACTTGTCCTAGGCGCATGCAGCCGATTGGCTAGGGTGTAGATTTACTTTCATAGTCGAGACTTTTATGATTGTGCTTGTCCTGAATCGGCCAGGCGTGCGCGGCCGTTAGACCTGGTCCAGCCGCGTGCCATCGGTTGACTTGTCCTGTTGGAGCGATCGGTCGATTTGGGATCCGTGTGGTTGTATTCGTCTTCATTGTTCTTTCGGAGTGTTTAGCCGATTGCTTATCACGTTCATTAGCTGATTTACGTTCAATTAGTACCAAATCTGTTAAAACTGCTTTTGAACCCGAGTTATTAGCATGATTTTATTGATCATCATCATACGTTTGGACAGATCTGAATAACTCACCGTTATAACCAATGGCAGAATCGGCCGAATACCCGATCGGCCGATTCACGGATCTCGATTAATGCTTAAAACATTCTCTTGAATTATATCTCATTAAAACTTATCTTGTTAGTGTTTTATCCGATAGTATATTCCTACAAAGTCTTAATGATCCGATTGATTATCGACGGAATCGGCTGCTAGCCACCGATTGCATGTTATAGCGTCGGCCGATTTCGTATCGTTTGCATCACGGTTCGTTTGCTCGGCATTTAATTCATAAATGAATGGGCCGTGCTGTTCCTCGTCGATGGCCGATTTTGTCTATCTTACGCGAGAATCGGCCACGATCGCACATCGGTCTATCCGGGCCGATGACCTGGAATTTTACACCTTTTATTGTCTTTGTTGGTTTGCAGGAAAACCATCCGCACGCACCGGCGCATACGAACATCGGCGAGCCGAGCCGGTCCGTTGGGAGCACAGGACTCTGCGTCAGCTGGAGTTTCGGTGGACTCTCCGGACAACGGTGTGTTGGCGACTTTTGACGTCAACACACTTTTTGGCACGCCGGTGGGACGAGAGCAACCAAGTTCAAGATGTCGTACATGCGAGCGGTCGGGGAAGACGGAACACCAATGGTCGATGCCGAGAATCGGCCGATTTTCGTTCCCGTCCCTCTCGGGACGGATGGCAAAGGCCATGGAGAAGTTTCCGATGACAACACGCTTTCGGCCTGGGGAAGATGACAACGGAACAGAAGCTGCAGTACCAGGAGTACCTGGCCGAAGCAATGAAGAAGTACTTTCAAGCTTTGACGGTGACACGTGGCGAGTGGCCACGAAAGGGGACTTCCCTCGGATTCTGCATCCGGAAGAATTAGACCAAATCAAAGCCCAAAGACTACCGGATGCCAACCAACTCGGTGATATGATCAACTCGTCCGTTCATCGAGCCCTAATCAATCAATCGGGCGTGTTGACCAACACCCTCGGGAATTTGATCAAGGACACGGTTGATGGCGGATCGTTTCTTGAAGGATATTCCGGACCTGCATACACTCAGCCTGTTGGCACTCTGTGCGACCGATTCGGGGAATCGGCCTCCGGAATACTATACCGCCAGCGAGGTTTCAGCCCACGTATGGCATGCCACCTAACCTATGGCCTGGCAAGGACAATGCAAATGCAAGTACCGGTGCAACCCAGCCGGGCCAAGAGGATGACAGGTGGTCCCAAGAAATCGGTAGCGGAAGAAGGTGACAGACAAGATGTACAGCAGCCGGTTTCGAGTTGGGGACGAGCAACCAACGTGGCAGCGATCCCGCAGATGGCACAGCAGCCCAATTTCTTCTACGTACCAAATACCGGCCCGAGTAGAATTGAGAATTCACCCACTATAGTACGGCCGATATCCGGTATTCCACAGCCGACTCGCATCGGGCTGGGGGACATGGATTCATGATCGGACGGCCGATCCAATCGGCCGTGAATTATGGAATCGCTCCGCGGACGTTATTCCCGGCTACGGCACTGGGATTTCCGGGAACGGTCGGATGATTCACCCGATCGGGGACAGCCCAATGCAGCTTATATGACGGGGACCGGATCAGCAACTGCTGGACCCAATGATATGAATAGCCTCATGGCTAAGATCGCCGATATGATGAGAGATCGGTTCGATTTGAAGCCTAAAGAGAAGAGTGCATTGTATCGGCGACCTTACCCTGACTGGATGGATTCCGTGGCTTTACCCAATAAGTACAAAATTCCTGAGTTTTCCAAGTTTTCTGGGCAAGATAATACCTCAACTATGGAGCAAATCAGCCGATATGACGCACAACTTGGTGAGGCATCTACTCGGGAGGCTTTACGGTGAAACAGAAAGCTGGGAATCGGTAGCTGATTATATACGAGAGGTTCGGGACTGCGAGGGGGCGATGCTACAACCTGAATCTAACAGAGCAACAGCTGGCTGAAATTGCTTATGCGGGGCTATTCTCCAACATCAAAGAAAAGTTTACCCCACATGAGTTTGATGGATCGGCACAGCTGACACGAAGGGCGGTTGGCCGAGAAGAGAATCTCCGACTCACCGAGGAATCGACGGTATCGGGTAGCTTATGCTGATTTCGACGGTGAAGATGATGAAGAAGAAGTTAACGCAGTTGAGTGGACTAATAACAAACGGCCGATATTTTCTCCACATGTCAATCCTAAGGAGAGAAGATATGATTTTGATTTATCCAAGGCCGACGAGATATTTGATCAGCTGCTACGGGAGAAGAAAATTCAGCTTTCCCCTCATCACAAAATTCCTACGCCGGAGGAATTGAAGAAAATGGCTAAGTGGTGCAAGTGGCATGGAAATTCGCATCATAACACCGTTGATTGTTATGCTATGAGAGATGAGATCCGGAAGGCGATTGACGAGTGGGGTGTTGCGAGCAGCTGATGTAAAGAAGAAGATGAAAGTTGATGGGCACCCTTTCCGGCTAATGCAATGTATATCAATACTATCGGCGGTGGGTCAGCTGGTTTCATACGCCGATATGAGAGGAAGAGAGAGAGGGAAGAAAGAGATCGGATGGCACATGAACAGGAATCTATCGATCAAAGTCGGCGAGTACGAGCACGGTGTGATCCGCCGGGAGGATTTTGATCCACATTGGGATTGTCCTTTCTTTCGAGTACTCGCTGGGACCAAAACATGAAGCTTCCATCTATCGAGAACTGCCCGAGTGCACTGGAAGGAAAGAGTATCGTGATGGCGGGTCATCAAGTTACCGGGGATGGCCGATTGATCGCGACTACGAATTACAACGATCGGCCCCGGAAGAGCGATCGGCTATGATCACCGATATGATGAGCGAAGATACATAGTGCCAAAGAGAACCTCCGTTCACGATCGGCTGGGGCCAATTAATGATGAAGAAGAGTTTGATTACCAATACCATGAGGATTCAAGAGGCGATCAAACCGAGAACGAAGGACGAGTGGTGCCCCAGTGGTTTGCTCAACAAAACCCAAAAGAGAAGGCTTCGAGAGAATGCGTTGTCGAGAAATTAAGGGTAAACGGCATCATAGAGATGACCAAGATGATGAGCCCAAGCCCAAGAGGGAATGGAGGCCGAAAGTGCGGTCTCGGGTGGTCCAAGCTGAAGCCACGGTGAATATGATGTCCCCGATGCCCGGAATTGTTGGATCGGTCGATGAGAATTCGGCTGAAGAAGAACCGATTGGGGAGACTTCGGAAATTCTTTGGATGCCGGAATCGGCGGTATTTGACAAGCCGATAAACTCCGATCATTTACATCTCAAGGCATTGTATATTAGCGGTTACATTAATGGATCGCCGATGAGGAAAATGCTGGTTGATGGAGGAGCAGCGAGTTAATGTCATGCCGATTACTACATACCGCAAGCTTGGAAAGACGCCAGAAGAGATGATAAAGGCTAATTTGACGCTCAAGGATTACAGCGGGAAGAGCCAAGATGTGCGTGGGGCCGCGATAATGGAGATCACTGTGGGCAGCAAAACCATACCCACCACTTTTTTCATCATCGACGGGAAAGGTGCGTACACAACTTTGTTAGGGAGAGACCGGATTCATGCCAATTGTTGCATCCCATCAACCATGCACCGGTGTTTGATTCAATGGGTCGGCAACAAAGTTGAAATCGTGCGGGCCGATAAATCGTGACCATTGCAACCGCCGATTTCGAGTTTGCCGGTTTGGAGAGCTTGCCTTGTTTATCGGGCACATATTGGGATGCGGAGGCCATAAACATTACGGACGAAGGAGTTATTGTGACCGGGGGTCGGGCACCCCCGGCTGCTCCGATGGGCCCCACGGGAGAATTGGCGGACAATCGGTCGGTCGACACTCACGCTGAAGATATAATGAATCAGCCGATTGACGAACCGAGAAAATGGGAAATTAGGCCACGGTTTTGTGTCGGCCGATGAATTAGAAGAGGTAGATATAGGGGATGGAGACAAGCCTCGGCCGACATATATTAGCAAGAAAGTGTGTAAAGAAGTAAGAGATGAGTTAGTGGCCTTATTGAGAGAATATAAAGATTGTTTTGCTTGGGATTATAGTGAGATGCCTGGTCTTAGCCGATCGATCGTTGAACATCGGCTACCCACCAAACCTGGATATCGGCCGTATAAGCGGGGAGCTCGGAAAATTGACCCTAGGTATTATGAAGCCGTCAAAGAAGAGATTATCGGGTTATATGAAGCCGGTTTTATCGAGGCCATGCCGATATGCGAGTGGGTTTCCAGTATTGTGCCGGTGGAGAAGAAAAATGGAAAGATGCGGGTCTGCATTGACTTCGGGAATTTGAATAAGGCGACTCCAAAAGATGAGTACCCAATGCCGAATGCCGATTTGTTAGTTGATGCAGCCGCCGGCAACAAAATTTTGAGCTTTATGGATGGAAATGCTGGGTACAATCAAATTTTCATGGCCGAAGAAGATATATCGAAGACAGCGTTCGGATGCCCTGGAGCGTTGGGACTATATGAGTGGGTTGTTATGACCTTCGGCCTGAAAAATGCTGGTGCCACGTATCGAGAGGGCCATGAATTTTATATATCACGATTTGATCGGCCGATTGGTGGAAATTTATATTGATGATGTTATGGTGAAATCAAAATCGGCCGAGAGTCATATAGCTGATCTTAGAGAGGTGTTGAAAAGGACAAGACAATGACGGGCTAAAGATGAATCCGCTCAAGTGTGCTTTTGGTGTCTCGGCTGGGCAATTTCTAGGGTTTATTGTGCATGAAAAGGGAATTGAAGTTGGCCCTAAGAGTATTGAATCTATCCGGAAGCTGGAACCACCGACGAACAAAACAAAACTCCAATCCCCGATCGGCAAGATTAATTTTATTAGGCGATTTATATCGAATTTGTCCGGTCGACTTGACGTGTTTACGCCATTATTGAAACTCAAGGCTAATCAGGAATTTCGATGGGAGCCGGTCCATCAAAAGGCTTTAGAAGATATCAAGAAGTATTTGGTGTCCCCGCCGGTGATGGTTCCGCCGAAGTCGGGCACACCTTTTAAGTTATATTTATCGTCGGATGATAGGTGTATCGGCTCTGCATTGACTCGGGAACAGGAAGGAAAAGAACGGGTCATATTTTATCTCAGCCGCAAATTAATTGATGCAGAAACGAGGTATCCGAAGTGGAAAGGTTGTGTCTCTGTCCGTATTTTTCATGCACAAAATTGAGACATTATCTCGTTGGCCGAGGAGTGTACTCGTGGTTTGTCGGGCCGATGTTGTGAAATATATGCTATCGGCCCCGGTCCCCAAAGGCCGGTTGGGCAAATGGATGTTGGCAATTGCGGAGTTTGATCTAGGTTATGAATCGGCCAAGGCAGTGAAAGCACAAGTATTGGCCGACTTAATAGTGCAGCACGGTGAACACTCGGCCAAGTACATTGAGCCGGTGCCATGGACGGTGTTCTTTGATGGATCAATTTGCAAAGAAGGAAGTGGAATCGGCTTGGTTGTCGTGTCGCCTCGGGGCAGTACGTGGATACTCTATTACAGTAGAGGCGCACACCAACAACCAAGTTGAATACGAGGCAGTGTTAAAGGGACTGGAATTGCTCATCGATGCCGGGGCCGATTTTGTGGAAATTTTTGGCGATTCCTTGTTGATCGTGAGTCAGTTGGCCGATGAGTATGAGTGTAAAGATGAAATATTGTTGCAATATCATGAAAAGTGCCAGAAGTTGATGAAGAGATTCAAGTGTGTTACGATCAGCCATATACCAAGAGAGCAGAACTTTGAAGCAAATAACTTGGCTCAACTAGCATCCGGATATCGGCTCGCCGGAAATGGCTTGGAAATAGCTGATATTGAAGAGGCCGATTGGCGTACAGAAATTCGAAATTTTTTGAGCAATCCATCCCAACCTACGAGATAAGAAGATAAGATATAAAGCCTTGAAGTATGTGATGTTGGATGATCAATTATTTTTCAAGACAATTGATGGGGTGCTTCTCAAATGTATTGACGATACTCGAAGCCAAAGTGGTAATGAGCGAAGTACATGATGGGATTTGTGGAACGCATCAATCGGCCCATAAAATGAAGTGGCTGCTAAGGCGAGCTGGTTATTACTGGCCGACAATGTTGGCCGATTGTTTCAAATATTATAAAAGTTGTCAAGACTGCGCAGAAATTCGGGCCTATACGAGAGCGCCTGCATCGGCCATGAATCCAGTAATCAAACCTTGGCCGTTCGGAGGCTGGGCCATGGATATGATCGGCCGGATAAATCCAGCATCAAGCAGGGGACATCAATACATATTGGTAGCTACAGATTATTTCACGAAGTGGGTTGAGGCGGCACCCTATCGCAAAGTTTCGACGGCTGATGTGATAACGTTTGTTAAAGAACATATCATTTACAGATTTGGGATTCCGGAAACAATTACAACAGATCAAGGATCGGTATTTACGTCGGACGAATTTCAATCTTTTGCTTGAGGAGATGGGGATTAAGTTGATTAATTCATCGCCATATTATGCCCAAGCCAATGGTCAAGCTGAAGCGGCAAATAAAAGTCTAATCAAGTTGATCAAACGGAAAATACAAGAATATCCTCGTAAGTGGCACATGAAATTGATGGACGCTTTGTGGGCTTATCGTATGTCACGGCATGGGGCCATGCAAGTCGCGCCGTATCAACTTGTATATGGGCACGAAGCCGTACTCGCCGTGGGAAACAGATATCGGCTCCAGGAGGATTGAATTACAACAAAAACTTTCGACCGATCAAGTACTACGGTTTGATGATGGATGAGTTAGAAGATGTAGTACAAAATCGGCTGGATGCATTGGAAAAAATAGAGCAGAATAAGGCGAGGGTTGCCCGCCATTATGATAAGAAGGTTGTGCAGAAACAGTTTAAAGAGGGCGATTTGGTCCGGAAGCTCGGGATGCCGATCGGCGTGAAGGACGATCGGTTTGGTAAATGGTCGCCTAATTGGGAAGGACCTTATTTGATTAGCCGATCGGCACCGGGTAATGCATATATTTTGAAAGAGTTAGAAGGGGAAGAATTCGGCTGAGCACTTAACGGGAAGTACTTGAAGCAGTATTATCCTAGCATTTGGATTAACTCATAGTGTTCGGTCTAAAAAGACTACAGCCGATGTCGATGCACATCGCCTTGAGACGGCCGATACTGGGAGTATCGCCCTTAGCCAAAAAATATGAAAGAAGAAAGATAGAAGTCAGCGATGAACTAGCCGATGTTTTAAATATCGTCTTCAGTAATGGCCGATATAATTGTATATCGCCCTTAGTGCAAAAAAAATATTTATAGCAATTTTTTGTTCTAAGCCCTATTACACTTAAGCATAATCAACGGCCTCGGCACGGGACAAGAAGTCTTGGACGGCAGACAGTGCGCGGGCCAGCATGGAATCGAGGTTGGCCATGACCGATAAGTCACCCTCGATGGGGCCGATATCGGCTTGCGCCGCGGTAGCCATCTTCTCGGCCGCTTGAATTGCTTCGTCCGTGATCTTCTGCTGAGCCGCCACGTCAGCCGACAGCTGTGCAATGGAAGCTTCCAAGGCCGTCGCCGCTTCCTCCTTGAGAGCCGGCGATGCTCTCAAATCGGCAATCTCTTGGTTGATTGCTTGCAGTTCATCCTGCCGATTTGAGAGTTGCTCTTGCATCTCCTGGGTCTTGTGGACTTCCTCCTCGGAGCGCTTGATGGATTCTTCGATAAGTAACGCGGCTTGCTGCTGCTCCGCGTGGCGAGCCGTACGCTGCTGGGCCCGGGTGAAGTCCATCTGCCAGTACTCCATGTATGCTACACGGTGCGAGCATCGCGAACATCCTCTCGGGAGCTCGGTCCCGACCTCCAAGTACCGGGCCCCGATGGGGTGAGCATCGGCCACCAAGCAGCCAACCGAAGAAGCCTCGAGCCTGCGCGTGATTTCATTCGTGGTGGTGAAAGCAGAGGCAGATACCAAGATCGGCGCAGGACGAGGGAAGCCGAGCGCTCGAAATACCAAGAAAATAAAGTGAAGCTAATAATCGGAGGCAAATCAAGAAAATAGGAAAGGAGATAGTAAAAACAAACCCGTCAAGCGTCGATACGAAGCGGCTCGGACGTCTATCGGCTGCGCCATAGAACCAGCAGGTTCTTGTGTTCCAATCAGCTCTCGGCCGGCCGATCCCCCTTCACCGGCAGCATCCTCGGAGGCAGCCCCGGGCATATGGCCAGCTTGTTCATCGGCGGGCTCATTGGCGAGCTCATCGGCGGCGATATCTACCGGAGAGGCTGCGGGCGGTTCCTGACCGGCCGATTCTTCAACAGCAATAGTACCTTTGGGAGAAGCTGCGGGTGGTTCCTGGCCGGCCGGTTCTTCGGCAGCGGTGCCTTGTTCAACTTCGGCGGCGACTTCGGAAGACGCGAGCCGATCCAAGCGAGTTGGACTCTCCGTAGGATTCGGATCGGCCTGGCTTGGTGTCACTCCAAGATCCGGAGCTGTTTGAATCGGCGTCCCGGCCCGTGGAGGAGTTGACGAGCGGATCGGCCTGTCGGGTGTTGGAGTTTGGGCCCGAGGAGGAAGAACCGCCGGTCCCTGCTAAGAACTCATAGTTAGACAGCATATACGGTAAAAAAAAAGGGATCAGCAATCATACGATAATAACTCGGCGCGGCGGAGATGGATCATCGAAGTAGTCCGGGTCGGACGGGCGTACGAGCTGCTTCACCAGCGCACGGTGTCGCTTTTGGGCTTGAATCGGCCCCGCAGCTGGTACATTAGCTCTGCCTCTTTTTGGAGGCGGCCGTTTTAGTTGTGGCCTTGCGGGCAGCTGGTGCCCCTCGTCTTATCGCCGCAAGAACTTGGGCAGGGGTGCGATCGGTGAAGCCGATATTTGGAGCAATTGGGCTCGGCATCAAGTACGCAATCGGCCGGCCACCGGTGCTCTGGGTCGGCGGCTCCTCCGTGTCCGATCGAAAGAATATACAAGGGTGAGCATTCGGAGTGGCCGATTTCATTTACAAAATCGGCCTTAACAAAATAAAATCGACTATACATACCTCGGCGAAAGCCTCGCTCGAGACTAAGCCGGAGAAGAAGGAGGCGGTATTCCGGCTGCGAAGGTGCCGGTTCCATTCGCCCCACCGGCGGTCGAAGAGGCGGGTACTCCGGGCGCCGGGGAGAATCCGGTTAAGTCGCCGGTGACAACATCGGCGGTGAGGTTGACGAGCCAATTCCACCGAATGGCGCTGTCGACGGTGGCCCGCGCCTTTATTTGCCCCACGTAGAAGAGGCTGGGGGCAACCGGCGAGCCAAGTTGGCGAGCCGCCACCGACGGATGGTAGAACTCGTAAGAGCAGAAAGCCTTGCTCCCGGCGACGAGTCCCGTCGGCAGCGAGACGAGGGCGGAGGCAGGTGGTGAAGATCTTGACCGCCTCCGCGTCGGCCGTAGGGAAAGTGGGGTCAATCGGATAAGGAGTGTCATACCCCTTCTCGAAGAAGTCATTGTACGGGTACCAATCCGTACTCTCGTTGTTGAGGCCCTTGTAGAGGGCGGCGAACCAATACGCCGGGCTGTTATCCGACATGGCCGCCCTCGGTGCCATAGATAGCGCTTCTCCAAAAGAGATGCATCGGCTGGTTCGGGGCGTGGCCGATTCGGCGTGGTTGCTTGGGGAAGGAAAGGACACCGAGGTCCGGATCAATGGCCTTGGTGGTATGAAGGGATAACCACATTTGGATGAACCACCAAGGGCCACCCAGGTTTTGACTGATCGGCCGAAACGCAATTCGACCGAAACCCGGTGAAGAAGGAGGTAGGCCGATCCCGGAAGATACTTGCCCATAGGAAGGGCTCGGCCGTCGGCCGTACATCGGCCATCGGCAGAAAGTTGTTTGTGGGGCTCACGCTGACCCCGCAGAAGAAGAAGTGGTCAAGCCACATATTGAGAAAGGCGACGTGCTCGCGGCGATCGACCGGGCCCTGTCCCTTGTTGTAGGTCCGAATGTAGCCCTTCCAGCCCCTGGTGTCCTTAGGATTGATCCGATGAGGGGACTTGATGCAAACGGCGTCCGGAGTGGCTTCCGCCGTGATATTCAAATCGGCCGCATGACCGTGTCTAGGAGGGTCATAGTAGCCGGCCATGGCCGAACATAAAGCGGTTCAAGGCGTCCGACCGGAGATAAGCTGCCGCCACCAGCAATGGTTCGTTTTTGTGGAAATCGGCCGGAGAGAGTTTGATGGCGTGGGCAATGCCGATATTGACCCAACCCTGCCGATGGACGGCCGATACTCGGTTATACCAATCGCGCCATCCGGTGACGGGAGTCGGCCATGACCTAAAACTATTGGCCCACTCGGACGGTAAAGGGGATTGTTGCCGAAACGGGACCCGGTTCGTTTCGGCACGGATGAGATCCGTGGGGTCGGGATTACCCATGGGGCCCGGGAAAAAGTGAGTGGGGATATTAGATGGGATTGCGACTTGGTTCCGGATCTCCTAAAAACGAGGAATAAGGCTAAAATGAGAAGCGAAACAGAAATAAAACAAGAAAATGAACAAGAACAAGAACATGAAGAAGATTGCAAAGGTAGAAGAGAAGGATGCTCGGATGTACATTACCTCCGGAACGGCGTTGGTGGTGGCGACGACGCGGTCGGCGGCGGCAGCAGCAGCAGACGAGCAGCAGCGAGGATTCATGGTCGCCGGATATGAAAAACGACGGCGGCGCGGTGAAGAGTTGAAAGGGCTCGAAGAGGCGAAGGTCGCTAGAACAGATGGAGACGAAAGCCAAGGAGAGGAAACAGATGGGAATGACCAGGGGTGGCCCTGGGTTTTATGGAGAAGTGACGGGCAGTAACAACCGGCGCGGTAAAAAAGGATAAATCGGTCCGACGCATGCGTTGCATACCCCGAGTCGGGGGACATGTGTTGACGCCGGTTTTTGACCAAAGGGACCCATTTTCAGCGACTATAGGTCAAGAGAAGGCTGGTGAGCGGAAGGCCGACGGCCGCTTGGGAGAGTAAAAGGCGCGTATCTCCCGGGAATCGTGCGCGGATGCCAACGAGACGAGCGTAACATTGATGGGCCTGGCCCACGTTGTAAAATTAGAAATAGTAGTTTAATTTTGGAAAAAGGATCTTAGTCGGTTAGGAAATCGACCCGAAGAGGGTCCGAGTAGGAGTCTTTGTGCCGAGTACAAATACATACTCGGATGTAACATGTAAACTCGATTCACATCCAACACAATTTTCGGCGCATCGCCAAACCCTAATTTTCTCGTCAAGTCTTTACTTGTTTTCGTGCGGGGATCTTCGGGGCTCCGGTCGGCGACACGTTGACTTGACAAGGTAATTATGTTGTCTAATTCTCGGCGCATTGTTCGTAATTAGATGGCTTAATTGCTAGTTATCCGGCGATCGGATCTCGTTCCGGATCGGCGTAGTGAGTATCGGCCGGGATGAGTCAAGTTGACCTGGTCCGGGCTCGTGGTGGAGGTAGTTTGACTTGTCCTGCCTCTCCGTCCCAGCCTTTACTCACAACGCCGATCGGCTCGGATCTGGTCGTTCGAGTCACGATAGCCGCTATAAAAGTTCTTTTATATCTTGGCCGATTCGATCGTGCGGATTCGGTTGACGTGTCCTGTGTTTGCCTTTGCGATAGTTGACTTGTCCTAGGCGCATGCAGCCGATTGGCTAGGGTGTAGATTTACTTTCATAGTCGAGACTTTTATGATTGTGCTTGTCCTGAATCGGCCGGGCGTGCGCGGCCGTTAGACCTGGTCCAGCCCGCGTGCCATCGGTTGACTTGTCCTGTTGGAGCGATCGGTCGATTTGGGATCTGTGTGGTTGTATTCGTCTTATCTGTTCTTTCGGAGTGTTTAGCCGATTGCTTATCACGTTCATTAGCTGATTTACGTTCAATTAGTACCAAATCTGTTAAAACTGCTTTTGAACCCGAGTTATTAGCATGATTTTATTGATCATCATCATACGTTTGGACAGATCTGAATAACTCATCGTTATAACCAATGGCAGAATCGGCCGAATACCCGATCGGCCGATTCACGGATCTCGATTAATGCTTAAAACATTCTCTTGAATTATATCTCATTAAAACTTATCTTGTTAGTGTTTTATCCGATAGTATATTCCTACAAAGTCTTAATGATCTGATTGATTATCGACGGAATCGGCTGCTAGCCACCGATTGCATGTTATAGCGTCGGCCGATTTCGTACTCGTTTGCATCACGGTTCGTTTGCTCTGGCATTTAATTCATAAATGAATGGGCCGTGTTGTTCCCTGTCGATGGCCGATTTTGTCTATCTTACGCCAGAATCGGCCACGATCGCACATCGGTCTATCCGGGCCGATGACCTGGAATTTTACACCTTTTATTGTCTTTGTTGGTTTGCAGGAAAACCATCCGGCACGCACCGGCGCATACGAACATCGGCGAGCCGAGCCGGTCCGTTGGGAGCACAGGACTCTGCGTCAGCTGGAGTTTCGGTGGACTCTCCGGACAACGGTGTGTTGGCGACTTTTGACGTCAACGGTACTTGTTGTTGTTGAGATTGTGGTTTGAGGAGAGGGATTGGTGACTCGCCCCGGCAGCTTGAGGATTGGTTTTTGTGCTTGCTTGCTCTTTAGTTTACTAGCATACCACGTGACCCGTATGAGCGAGCTGGATCGGGATACCTAGCGGAGGACTGGATGGTCCGTCGTGGTGTAGAGTTAGTGTTAGTGGGTTTTTGGAGCTTTTGTTTCGACCCATGAGTAGAGGATATCCCATCCGGCCCGTGGACGCCTTTCACACCTTCAGGACATTTCTTTTCTTATCGTGGTTAGAGGATCCCGGACCCGAGGGACGGGCACCTGCCGATCGATGCTTTGTTGAATGATCTTGTGAGTGTTGCTGTGCTTAGGCCATGATGGTGGTCTTATTTTTTAGTACCTCTTTACGTGGGTACAGATTTTACTCTCTGTAGAGATATATAATCTATACGTATAGCCTAGCCCAAGGTATTGGACACTACTTCGAGCGACCCACTTGATTAGTTTACTCCTTCTTCCATCCGATAGATGTTTTACTTCCGGCTTCGAGCTGTGGTCCAGTGGAGGTGTGTTGGACATAAAATTTGACCCTTGCAGGATTGTGTTGTTTACTGCAAGGCTTCACGTAGACTTGAGGAATAATTGCTTTAGGTGCTAGCCCTTGTCTATCCTTGAATTATCCAAGTATGCATACATTGTTGCTAGATAGTTGCGGCTTGTTAAGTACTTTATGTACTCACGAGCTTTCCCACTTTGTTTTTCGAGACGTTGGTACAGAGGAGCCTATCGAGCCGACGGACGATGCGCGAGGAGAGGAGTGACGGTCTTGCCTACACTCAAGTCGCCTGTTGGACTTGGAGTTCCATCACCGCTCTTCATGTGAGACGCTTTCGCTAGTTTCCCTTTCATGTTATCTCGTTGGCCTGCGTGTCACGATCTTGTATCCATGATGATGATATTTGATCTGGAGACTATATTATTGGATGATCTTTATTATTTTACTTTGTTTCACTTCATTCTTATGGTTTGTTGATGCTATATTGTGATGGATGTACGTACCACACTTCGGGAGTGATAAAGAGATAAAAAGGGTTCAGATTTCACCTTGGTGAAATTCGGATCCTCACAGAACTCTCCATCCTAACATATGCAACACTCATGCAAGGAATCTGATGCATCCAGCACCGCAAATGCCAAGAGGAAAAAATCCACATGCCGACGCCCACAGATTTCAGAGGACAGCGGATTCAGAGGCTTTATTCACTACTTGACGACGAGCGCAGGCCGGTTTAGTGAAGCCGACGGAAGGGGGTCTGGCCGGTGGGGAAAAGTTGTTATCCTCACCGGCGGATGTCGACCAAAATATTACTAGTAAAACACGGTGGGTCCTGCCTGCTTTGGGGAGAGTTTTTATAGCGTCGCGTTGTTCGATTGTTGCTTTGGGCAGAAGCTCCTACTGATATACAGAACTTTTACTAAGAACAAAAAAGTACTGCAAGTCACAACCAAGGAAATAAATAGCGGTTGTAGCGGCCGCTATAGCGGCCTGCGGCCGCTATAGCGGTAGCGGTCCCATGACGCTACCGCAATGTTGTAGCGGTCTTGAAATAGCGGTTTGGAACTTTGCGGCCGCAATTGCGTGTATCGTCCGTAATATCGGACCGCAATTGCGATGTAGCGACCGCAATAGCAGTTTGTCTCAAGATATGTTATGTGTTTATGGGTCAACATGTAAAGTGCATACCCATAACCGCGTTAAGATTATCCCTTGCAACTCCCTACGACGCCTAAGTTTGATCGAGACACCACCACAATGTTTCGTGGCGGCTATTCATCATTTTTTATGCAGAAAATATCTAGATATATGTAAAAATTATCAATATTTTTGAATTCCGCTATTGGAACTTAGCGCCCGCAATAGCGTCCGCTATCCGCATTCCGCTACAAAAACATTAATCCGCGACGAACCCGCTATCCGCTATTTTTTACCTTGGTCACAACAGCTTCAGTTTTCGGAAAAAGAATGCAAGTCGCATCATAATAACAAAAATATTGATTGAAAAATATGGGTCATACTTTCATAACTTATAAAATTTGCAATAGAACATCTCTTTTAATAAGCTAAAAAATTGAGTATTGAATCTAGTTGTAACTTTTGGTGTATGTTCCAGTTCTATTCATATATAAGTATCTCTCTTTTTCTTTGCTGCATTTTTGAATAATTTTTTGGGTACATCCGATGTTTTCTTTTTGCAAGATGTGTCATATGTAGTGCATATTTGACGGTTAAGAAGCATCTAACCTCTTGCAACTCTAAATATGCAATTGTGATGGCTGCCGTCGTCCTCCTCGACTCCGATGGCCTCCGGGCTATCGTGAGGAGTGGAGGACCACGGATCTGCTGTCGGTGGAGGGGCTAGGTCCTAGGTTCCTTAGGTTTACGCTTTCTAGGGTTAGGTTTCCACCGACGGCGGCAACGGTGCGGTGGAATAAGGTCCTCTCACTCTTCCTCGCCTTGTAGTCGTTTCTCTTCGACGTCGGCGGCGAGTCCGTGGAGGTGGGGCTCGGTGGAGCAGCCGGCTGTACAGGAGTGTTTGGATGATGATGCGTGGCCTCCGGGAGGTGGTGCGGTCGCCGGCCGTTTGGTTCTAGGGTGCAAAGGCAGTTGCGGGTCTTGTGGAAGATGGAGAAGTGGATCGACGTAGGGCTTCCCTTTGCGGCTATTATCATCGACGGCGGGGTCGGATCTACGACCATGAGATTTCGGGACGCGCCCCGGCCGATGAGCTCTCGGCGACAGCCTCATCCCGCCTCGAGCGGCGGGTGTCTCCTAGGGCTCTTTTCAAAGCTTTCAAGTGATGGGATACCTTTGGCCATGGGTCGGATGGTGGCCGGTGGCGTGCTTTCCCCGAGTGGGCGACAACGTTTTCGAAATTGAGGCGAGCTCGGGTTTTAGGGGCTTGTTTGTAATTTTCATTTCTTCTAAGGTCCTCCGAGCAAGATGGTCGGGACAGCATTACCTTCATTATCCTTCCAGTATGTATCTGTACTCGGATGTGTACGGGTACGTTTTCCTTAAGTATTATTGCAGGCATGTTAAATAAAAAACTATATATGCAATTATTATTTTAGTATAGCATCGATGCAATAATTCGTAAATTGCATGTATTTAGTATGAGTGTTAATGTACTTAACTCATACAAATGTTGAGTACTAGCACTCGAAATAAAAGTTGTAAAATATATTTCATAAAAATGTGAACAATAATATGTTTCATCATGTATCGTGTATTACCTGTTGTAAAACAACAGAATCAGCTCGTGGATTACTCTACCGATGCACACAGCATACACGGAACACACAAATAGAGGAACACAGATGTGGGAAAATAGCTGGCACTCTTTCTTATTAATCTCAGTGTTACAAGTCTTGCTGATGAGCTCTCTCTTTTCGCATATGAAACTCAACCCGAAGGGTTCTATTTATAGCCAGCCATTACCCACAGGGGTAAACCGGTAATTACGCCCACATGTACTATAGCAATAACTGCTCATAATGAGCCCCGTAAATACTGTAGCGGGTAGTTGAATTGATGGCCCATAATGGTTCAGCTTATTGCTTGGTTTCATAACACTCCCCTTGGGCGAATTACCGTGCCATGCCTATGCCTCGTCAAAAACTCCTCCAAAAACCCGAGTGGGAAAAATGGTAGGAGAAAAGAGTACATAGCATGCGCAAGCTGTGTTGCACCTGTTGCCTCATTAAAAACCTTGCGTGAGAAAACCTAGTGGGAAAAACTCACCAAGGGAAAAAAAGTACAACAGTTGGTTGTCAAGATCCGGTAGTCTTCAGGACTACGCAAGTGATCTGCAGGATCACTCCCATGATCTTCAGGATCACGGGTATGGGCTAATCCTTTCGGTGATCTTCGGGATCACCACATGATCTTCAGGATTATGATTTCATTCTCCCCCGATCCTTGCAATTCTTTAAGTCGTCTCATGCCAATTCCCCGAACGCATCTATAGAAGCTAGATGTCGGCAGAGATTTTGTGAATAAATCTGCAAGATTTTCACATGACATAGTGTGCAGGATATTAATCTCACCGTTCTTCCGGAGCTCATGGGGGTAGAAGAACTTTGGAGCAATATGCTTCGTGTAATTGCTCTTCACATAGCCCATATGCATTTGTGCAACACAAGCAGCGTTATCCTTATAGATAACGGTGGGGGCACCGACGGTGTTCAAGCCACATGACTTCCGGATGTGGCCAACCATCCTTCTCGACCAGGCACACTCTCGTGTGGCCTCATAGAGTGCAATGATCTCTCGAGTGGTTGGTTGACGTGGCAACCAGGGTCCGCTTCACGGACCGCCAAGCAATGGCTGCACCACCACGGAGAAACACGAAACCAGTCCGGGATCCGGCGTTATGTGGGTCGGACATCTAGCCAGCATCCACATACCCCACCATGGTCGGGTCTTGGTTCTTCGGGAACCACAACCCAAGGTCCTGCGTACCTTGCAGGTACCGGAGAATGGTCTTGATGCCAACCCAATGCCTTCCGGTTGGGCCAGCACCGTACCTAGCCAACAGATTGACCGCGAATGCAATATCGGGCCTCGTGCAATTCGCAAGGTATATCGGTGCTCCAATGGTGCTCAAGTAGGGAACTTCAGGTCCCAGTATTTCCTCATTCTCCCCTTTTGGGTCCGAACAGGTCCTTTTTCACATCAAGTGAACGGACCACCATGGGGGTTCTCGGAGGGTGGCACTTGCCCATATTGAACTTTTCGAGTACCCTCTTTGTGTAAGTAGACTGGTGTACAAACACTCCCCTAGGGAGGTGCTCGAGCTGCAGGCCCAAGCCGAACTTGGTTTTACCCAAGTCCTTCATCTCAAACTCCATCTTGAGGTAAGCCATAGCTTCCTCAATGTCCCCTGTGGTGCCAATGATATTCAAATCATCGACATAGACGGAGATGATGCAAAATCCACTCCGGGATTTCTTTATGAACACACAGGGGCAACCATCATTGTTTGTGTAACCTCTCTTCAGGAGATTGTTACTCAAACGGTTGAACCACATCCTTCCGAATTGTTTCAACCCGTACGAGTGCACGCTGCAGGTGTACACTATACATGTTGCGATTTGGATTCGGACCAGGGATCTTGAGTCCTTCGGGGACTCGCATATAAATTTCCGAATCCAGTGACCCATACAAGTATGCGGTCATGACATCCATCAACTACATATTGAGATTTAGATTAGCTGCCATAGATATCAAATATCGGAACGTGATTCCACTCATGACGGGAGAGTATGTTTCATCATAATCGATGCCGGGTCTCTGCGTGAACCCTTGTGCCACCAGCCTCGCTTTATATCTTACCACCTCATTATTTTCATTCCTCTTCCGGAGGAATACCCATTTGCATCCCACAGGGATGACCTTTGGGGGTGTAGGGACTGCAGGCCCAAACACCTTTCTTTTATAAATGTTGGCATCTCTTAAGGTCACGCGGAAAGAAACACGTGACCGCGGGAGAGCCAAGGGTTTAAGTCACTTGCACTATTTAACCAAATAATCCACATCCAGTACAAGTACTAGATATGTATTATAAGGTGGGTCATGAATATCCGCAAGCGGACGGATAACCCGTTGTAGCATTTCACCCGAGAGTATTCAAGGGTATCGTATTTATATTTTCCCAAAGGAAGACATGGTTGATAAGAGTACTTATGCTCATGGTGTTACAAAAGAATGATGAAGTAATCACATTCCAATGCAGGGGTTAGGAGCAATAAGTTGAGGATAGTGTGACACACACCAAGGCAATGCATTCTCTAATAAAAGGGATAGAGGCAATCCTAGATAAAGCTAAACTAGACTAGCAGACCACTACTCCTAATGATACAACATTCATATGAGTGCGCAGCTTCTACCTAACATCCAAGATCATGCAAGCGCAAGCAAGCGTCTAATGCCTAGGCATCATCGGGAGATCCGTCTTACGCGAGGTCCGCCTCGCGACTCCGGCCTTTTAGACTCCTGTGCCATGCCCGAACGTGGAGGATTACTTTGGATGACAAGGCTGTCACTTCTTGTCACCTACCTCTACAAACCGTGGGACACGAAGCACATTCAAAGGTGGGTAGATAACCCCAGCACCATGCCGGCGTCACTAACCACAACTCTAGATCCCTCGAGGCACCCCAACCCTACGGATCGACATGGTGGTAAATCTAGAGCACCCTTGCGGGATGATGAACCCGAAGCCTATTCATAAGAACACTAGCCTAACTAGCATAAGCCGGACGAAAGGATCAAAGCTAGCACTAAGTCATGCAAAGGCGTTCGTCGCTCAAGAATGAGCGACGAACGGCAATCAATCAAGTAAGATCAAGAGTAATCGATGATCAAGTATGAACGAACGAAGAACATTCGATATGTGTTCATCTTCTATTAATGAAGAACGAAGAACGAACGATGAACTCATATGAACGAACGATGAACGATCAAGCAAGATCATGACTACTCTGTCAAGCTCATGACAAGGATATAAACGAAAGTATTCCATATATAAAAGATCAAGTCTTACAAAGAGAGGATACAAGAGCTATACCCAATTCTCCACAAGACCTTGGGAGCAATGAGGCAGCCCACTACTAAGCCTAGCACTACCTAGAAAGCCTCTAAACTTCTAGTGTGAGGAGAGAATGATCCTTGTGTTGTTGTGTGTGTTAAGGAGGGGGGTACCCCTCCTTATATAGGCTTGAAAGGTCGGCTCCTGGAGGCGGTTTCGTAGGTCGGTGGCATTTAATGCGCGTGGAACCGACCTCCGGAGGCGGTGGGCAAACCGCCGGAGAAAAGTGGGCCGGGGGGCCACCGGACTGGTTCGGCCGAACCACCCCGGTGGGTTCGGCCGAACTGGTCCCGGCCCCTCCTGGGCTGGGCTTTGGCGATTGGCTCCCCCACTGGATGTTGGTCTTTGATCCAGGTGCTTGTGGCCTTCTTTGTGTTGGATTTCGTGGTCATTGGCCTTTTATCTTGGAGTTGATTCCCGCGGCGAAGTGGAAGTTTTGTAAAAGTGTTGATTTGTCGCCTCGGGGCCTGGAATTCATCATTATCCACCTGCACACTAAAAATCTAGAGGTACAAGTGGAACTAGGTTATTTCTAAGTAAAATGCGTGTAAGACATGCCTAGTCCTTCTCATTTATTTGACTAATTGACGGTCGAAATTGGTCCGTAACGACCGTCAACAAGTCCCCCAAGCTTACCCCTTGCTCGTCCCGAGCAAGTAGTAGAACTTTAGGTTGTTGATCGGGAGTTGCTACAATGCCTACTTCTCAAAGGTACCAAGTGTATAACAAAGATACTCATCCTTGAGTTGAATAAGTTGGCAATGGTAACTCACCCTTCCCCTTAGTCCTCATGGGGCTTTGTGCTTTTCACTTTACCTTGGGCGGTTGAGAGAGAGAACGGTGTATAGAGCATTTATTTTCTCTTCCCTTGTCTTGCTTTTTATTCTCCGGAAGTTTTCAAAGGATTTTTTCAAGTAAAACCACGTTCCACAAGTGATACTCTCGAATCGCTCTAGTGGTGTTTGTATTCCTCACCAAGGCATGTGTATTGCCTCATCCTACATCTAATAGGCTTTTGTGGAGCTTAAGGTAGGATATGAAATGAGGCATACTTGCATTCATATTTTGCAAAACCAAAAGAGTGGATCCATGGAGATAGCAAGTCATACAATCGTAGATCAAGATGTGCAAGTGTGAAAATGATGGTGGTGGTGTATGTGACTACTCCTCTTTTTGTTTCACCTCTTTTTATTTTGGATTTTGGGCATGGCTATCTTTTCTTCTTTCTTTTTCCATGCTCGAAATGAGAGCAGCTTTTTTTTTTCTTTTTCTCATGCTCATCTTTTGTGAGCCTTATTTTCTTTTTCTTTTGCATAGCCATGCCTTCTTTTGATATTTTAAGAGAGGTGATAAAATGTGAGGAGTGTCTTTATTTTGGTGGATGGCATGACATGTTGCTAACTTCCGGTGTAGAAGTGTAGCATATGAGATGGAATGTGTACGTGATCTTGATCATGAGAGTATGAAAAGCATCTCACTAGGGTCACACAATTTTGATAAAGCTCAATGAAGTAACAAGTAGCAAATGAGTAAGGTTTTCAAAGGAAATTTGCATATGGCTTTGGTAGGAATTTATCATCACTTGGGAACTTATAGATTTTGCAATTTTTGGGAACAAAATTCCGGAGATTTCAAGTTCAACTTAGGACAAGATCATAGCAGCTCTTTTTACCATATCATCATCTCACAACAACTTAGGTGCAGCTCAAGCATGTGCAGCCCACAAGTTTCAGGTTCTAAGCAAGTTTTGCTAGCCAACAAACTCAAAACTAGGAGAGTTCTAAATTATAAACTAGGCACATGAGAGAAATAAAACAGAGCAACTATTCATCATCTCAACATAGAAAGACTAGCAACATACTTGCAGCGCATAAAAGGAAACTAAGCTACTTCTTTTTGTTCTTTTTAGTTTTATCATTTTTATTTTGTTTTTCATATGAGAGGCAAGAACAAGCAAAAACAAGAGACAATAAAGGATACAAGTTGCGATACATGATACCTTAGCGGGGGTGCTGCCCCCCCCCAAGCTTGTTCTTGCTCATGGGTTTGGTGGAATGAACCCCATGTGACGGAAGTAAGCCAAAAGATCGGCTCGTTGTTGCTCCGTCATGTTGGTGAGGGCGGTGAGCTGGGTGTCGGTGCGCTCTTGCCATTGATGAGTTTGCAAGATGTGTTGGTTGAGCGCATACTCGGTGTCTTCCGCCGTGGTTTGGAGTCTTCCCATTTGTGAGGAGAGGTTGTTCATCTCCTGCTCAAAGTTGTAGCCTTGGGCTGATCCGGAGTCGGTGGAGTGTTCCTCCCATCGTTGTTGTGGAGAAAACAGCCCCGGGCCATATCCCGGAGTTTGCCACGCCGATCCCCGGCCATGTGAGGTGGCGGGGCTGGGTACCCACCGGGAGAAAGCCCGGGGTGGCTGTACCCCGGCCCGCCATGAGCCGTGGGCTGCGGTGTGGGCATCTCGGAGGTAGATGGCTGTTCCGATCTGTGCGCCCCCTGCGAGAAGATACATTCCTGCGAGACCGCTCCGCTTCTTGGAGCTCAATGGTTAGATTTTTGAGAGTATACAAACGAAGGTCCGGGTTAGGTAACCGAAACTCGTTTGTATATCCCACAAAATAATATATGAGGGAATCGTTCGGACCATTCTTAAGAGAGTGACCTTGAATAAGATAATCTTTATTTATAAGAGAGCGAGGTGTAGCAAGGTATTCAACATTAGCATCATGTAAAGCTCCCACCCGCATGGCAATTCGTGTCACTAAAGAGGTACATTCAATTGGTCCTATCGTCCCAAGATTTTCTATCCATTGGCGAATCATGGCTTTCACGGGAGCAATCTTAATCTTATCAACCGCAGCAAAAAGAATTTTTAGCTCATCCTCGCGCACAATTCGAATATCACTCCTTGGAAAAAGAGTGATAGCAATCCACATGTGCATAAAACGCAAGGTAGGATGATGGATGTGATTAGCTCTAGGTCGCACGCAACTAGGAAGACCCGTAATCCTCTCCCAAAAAGCATGCTTTGAAAACTGAGGAAGGGCACCATCCAAGTCGGTATTGCAGCGAGTATTAAAGCCAAGAAGAGTGCTAAGTTCTTTCCAAGTCAAACGGTAGGATTCACGGAAAAACCGAAAAGAAATTCCTTCATCTACCGTTCGTAGGGTGCATAAAAACTGAAGTGTAAGCAAGCGGGAACCCGGCTCATCTACACTAGCAAAATCTGTCCACCCTAAGGCTTTAAATACTTGAGCAAATTCAGCATCCATACCTATTTTGTGCAGCAGCTCCGTGTCAAATGCTCGCGTAGGAGCAAAGAGACGGTGTTGGAGAAGCGTGTAGGTGTGCGTCTCGTACTCGCCCACTAAGTCGAGGTCGGTGTCGGTGAGGAGACGATGCTCGATGTTGCCCTCTTGCCCTTCTTCCTCGACTTGTGGTGGTGAACTTGGCGGTGACTCGACTACGGGGCGTGCGCGGGTGCTTCGACGTGAAGAGCTTGAACTTGAGCGTGAGCTCAAGGACCTCTTGATCGACCCGAACAGCTTCTTGGCACCGGTCATGGCTGCACACAAAGAGAGCAAGAACACAAGAACAACAACTCCGAACGGGTTATGTGAGGGAAAATCAAATTGGCGACACCGTCGGTTGTTCATGTGAGCAAGAAATCGCAACTCGAGAAAACCAAACAAAAACAAATCAAACCAAAAACTAGAAAGCACACCAAGAACAAAAGATTTCTGCAGAACTTTTAGGCAATGAGCAAGTGAGGGCAATGGAAAACTTGAGAGTAATGAGAATGAAGTGAGTGAGGAGTGGAAATGATAGTGTGAGAGGGGGAGAGAGCTCCGGCCCGGCCACCTCTACTTATAGCTCACGAAGTAGCCGTTTTTGAACGTTAGAAGGGGCATATGACCGTTGGGAAAAAAAGACAGACCGAGCAACGGTCATAGCAGTTCGGCCGAACCAAGGAGGTGGGTTCGGCCGGCCTGCTGTGGGTCCCTCTTGCTCCCCCTTTTGGCCCATAGCCCCCAACGGCCAAATGATCATTGACCATGGTTGCTACGTCCGAGATATTCCTCGAAATATTTGCTCAAGAAGAAATCCAAAGAAAGTTGCCTCAAATTCAACTTTATTCGAAAAATCAAATCTCGAGAAAAAGTGTTGGAGAAAATTCCAACATGCAAAATTGTTTTTGGGTTTTGTATAAGGATACAAGGGTTGTCCAAAAGTTTCAAACAAAAGTAGGAAAATTTGGACGTAAAAGGATTTTGGTTTTCAAATTTTATATGCATGGCGAGTGAAAAAAATCAAATATGCTGGCGGAAAATCCAAATAAATGAAATGAAAATTTTCTTGTGATAAAATAGAATATGCAGGGAGGTTTTTATTATTATTATTATTATTTTTTTAAATGCATGTGGTGGAAAACAAAATCAAAAAGAAATCGAAAGATAATGCCGATTTATCCTGTCGGCCGAGGCTTCGCCATTTTAAGTCCGGCGAGCGAGGACTTCTCCATTTCTTTTCATCCTTGTGGTGCAGGCCCTTTCCCTGGAGAGGAGGATGAAGATGGCTGCACCTTCTTCACTTGCCACACTTGTTTGGTCTTTGTTGATGTAGGTGGCTTTGTGTCTTGAAGGACTGGCTTCTTGGCCCATAATCCCGGCCTTGCTGTTGCGAGGCTTCTTGGGTTGGTACCATGACGGATTCTCAATTTTGTCAAGTTGCTTCCAAAAGGCGATGAGACTATCCGTCTTTCTTGGCGTCACTTCAACTTCACGGATGTTTGAGGAATTTGGCCCATACTTGATCTTGATCATTGAGCATTGTTCTTTTCTTGGTTGAAACTCAAACTTTTCCTCCTTCCCATTGATGTGGAATCGGATTTCTCCATTCCCAACATCAATTTGGGCGTTTGCGGTGCTTGAGGAAGGGACGTCCCAAAATGAGGGGCGTGTTCTTGTCAATATCCATCTCAAGCACCACAAAGTCCACCGGTATGAAGTTGCCTCGAATTTTACCGGCACGTCTTCGGCTATTCCCGCGGGGTAGCGGACCGAAGAGTCCGCCAATTGCAACCTCATTGGTGTAGGAGTCAAGGTTGTGTAGCTCAAACGATCAAAGACTTCTTTGGGCATCACGCGACGCTTGCCCCAAGATCACATAAGGCTTGGTCGAAGTGGTGTGCCCCAATGGAACATGATATTGTGGGGCAGCCAGGGTCCTTCTTCTTTTACGGAAGCCGATTGAGTATAGTTGCGCTACACTCCTCGTGAGCTTGACCATTTCCTCGTTGGGTAATGGTCTCTTGTTGTTGAGGATGTCTTTAAGGTAACGTGCATATGTGGGCACCTGCACCATGTCCAACAATGGCACGTTGACATGAATCCTTCGGATGGTCTCGACGAATCGAGCAAATTGTTCATCCTCCTTTGGCTTCCTGTTTCGTGAGGGAATGGCAAGAAGCTTGTGTCTTGAAATTCAATTCCATTCTTCCCGTCACTTGGCTTCGGTTCTTCTTCTTTTTCTTTGGTAGTAGAAGGGCTTTCCTCCTCCGGTTCGTTCCTGTTCTTCTTTGCTGCATGGTTAGGATATGGCGGATCCCGAGTGGATTTTCCTCCCTCGTGGTAACCGCATTAACATTTTCCAAAGAAGACTCGGGTTGCCCCGGGATCTTCCCGAATTAGAACCAGGAATAAGAGCAGCTAGCTGAGCAACTTGGGTTTCAATCATTTTATTAAAGCTCAGCTGATTTTTGAAAGCGAGAGGAGAAACCTTCTATTTGTGCGGTTATGTTTTCTAAGACTTTGTCGTTGGCAGCAAGCTTTTTGTTGATAGATTCGTTGATTTTAGCTTGGCCATAAACCAAATCTTTCAAGGAAGGCTGATTATTGTTAAAGCCGAGAAAAATTGTTACCTCCTTGATATGATGGTCGGTTTTGGTTGTACCCTTGTCCTCCGTTTGGACGATACCCGTTGTTGTTGTTCATGTAGAACGCTTCTTCATGGGTATGGGGGCAATCCTTCCCCATGTGGCCGGTGTTCCCGCATTCCTCACACGTCATGTGTGAGTCCAATGCATGAACACCACCATTTGCGTTGTGTTCATCCAAGCGTTTTATGAGGAGGTCAACCTTGGCGGACGGCATGTCCACCTCCTTGACGGGGTGTACGCCTCTTGAGCGTGTTTGGAGTCGATCATCGCTCCACCCTTGATTGGAGACCATCTTCTCTATGAGTTCTTTTGCTTGGGCAACGGTTTTGGAGAAGAAGGCTCCTCCAGCAGCGGCATCCATATGTCCACGGGTTGTTGGTGTCAACCCGTTGTAGAAGTGTTGAAGAATGAGCCATTCTTCCATCCCATGGTGAGGACAGGCCAGAATGTATTCTTGAAGCCTTTCCCATGCCTCGGGCATGGATTCATTTGTCGCTTGCTGGAAACTTACAATTCTTCCACGAAGGGCATTGGTTTTACCCATCGGGAAAAACTTGGCGAGGAACGCCGTGGAACATTTGTCCCAAGTGTCAATGCTTGTACGATTGGCATAAAACCACTGTTTCGCCTTCCCAAGGAGGGATAGGGGAAACAGGCGAAGTCCGATAGCATCTTGGTTGACTCCGGCCGTGGCTGATGTGTTGCATATCTCCAGGAACTGTTGGAGATGAGAGTTGGCGTCCTCGGAGGCCTTTCCACAAAAGGGAATGGCTTGCACCATAGTGATGAGGCTGGACTTGATGTCAAGTCCTGCGGCACCGGCGTCGACGTTGGGCCCAATGGGCACATTGGCGACGGAGGGCGCAGAGTAGTCACGAAGGGTCCTTTCAGCCATGAGTGTTGAGGTTGATGGTGCGGAAGATGCGGGCTCGCTTGTCGTGGGTTCTTGAGGAGAGACAACGACGCGAGGTCGAGTCTTTCTCGCAAGAGACTCGGGATTATCAACGAAGTTTTTCGGCAAGTCGAATCCACGCATGCACTATCCTGTTTTCACATTGAAGAGAAAACAGATCAAGGTTAGCCTACAAGGGCAATGATTAAATCATCATCAAGTGTAATCATGAACATTCATTGTATTCTTATTAACCAATGTCTTCCCCGAGCAACGGCGCCGGAAATGCTTGTTGGCATCTCTTAAGGTCACGCGGAAAGAAACACGTGACCGCGGGAGAGCCAAGGGTTTAAGTCACTTGCACTATTTAACCAAATAATCCACATCCAGTACAAGTACTAGATATGTATTATAAGGTGGGTCATGAATATCCGCAAGCGGACGGATAACCCGTTGTAGCATTTCACCCGAGAGTATTCAAGGGTATCGTATTTATATTTTCCCAAAGGAAGACATGGTTGATAAGAGTACTTATGCTCATGGTGTTACAAAAGAATGATGAAGTAATCACATTCCAATGCGAGGGTTAGGAGCAATAAGTTGAGGATAGTGTGACACACACCAAGGCAATGCATTCTCTAATAAAAGGGATAGAGGCAATCCTAGATAAAGCTAAACTAGACTAGCGAGACCACTACTCCTAATGATACAACATTCATATGAGTGCGCAGCTTCTACCTAACATCCAAGATCATGCAAGCGCAAGCAAGCGTCTAATGCCTAGGCATCATCGGGAGATCCGTCTTACGCGAGGTCCGCCTCGCGACTCCGGCCTTTTAGACTCCTATGCCATGCCCGAACGTGGAGGATTACTTTGGATGACAAGGCTGTCACTTCTTGTCACCTACCTCTACAAACCGTGGGACACGAAGCACATTCAAAGGTGGGTAGATAACCCCAGCACCATGCCGGCGTCACTAACCACAACTCTAGATCCCTCGAGGCACCCCAACCCTACGGATCGACATGGTGGTAAATCTAGAGCACCCTTGCGGGACGATGAACCCGAAGCCTATTCATAAGAACACTAGCCTAACTAGCATAAGCCGGACGAAAGGATCAAAGCTAGCACTAAGTCATGCAAAGGCGTTCGTCGCTCAAGAATGAGCGACGAACGGCAATCAATCAAGTAAGATCAAGAGTAATCGATGATCAAGTATGAACGAACGAAGAACATTCGATATGTGTTCATCTTCTATTAATGAAGAACGAAGAACGAACGATGAACTCATATGAACGAACGATGAACGATCAAGCAAGATCATGACTACTCTGTCAAGCTCATGACAAGGATATAAACGAAAGTATTCCATATATAAAAGATCAAGTCTTACAAAGAGAGGATACAAGAGCTATACCCAATTCTCCACAAGACCTTGGGAGCAATGAGGCAGCCCACTACTAAGCCTAGCACTACCTAGAAAGCCTCTAAACTTCTAGTGTGAGGAGAGAATGATCCTTGTGTTGTTGTGTGTGTTAAGGAGGGGGGGTACCCCTCCTTATATAGGCTTGAAAGGTCGGCTCCTGGAGGCGGTTTCGTAGGTCGGTGGCATTTAATGCGCGTGGAACCGACCTCCGGAGGCGGTGGGCAAACCGCCGGAGAAAAGTGGGCCGGGGGGCCACCGGACCGGTTCGGCCGAACCACCCTGGTGGGTTCGGCCGAAGCTGGTCCCGGCCCCTCCTGGGCTGGGCTTTGGCGGTTGGCTCCCCAGCTGGATGTTGGTCTTTGATCCAGGTGCTTGTGGCCTTCTTTGTGTTGGATTTCGTGGTCATTGGCCTTTTATCTTGGAGTTGATTCCCGCGGCGAAGTGGAAGTTTTGTAAAAGTGTTGATTTGTCGCCTCGGGGCCCGGAATTCATCATTATCCACCTGCACACTAAAAATCTAGAGGTACAAGTGGAACTAGGTTATTTCTAAGTAAAATGCGTGTAAGACATGCCTAGTCCTTCTCATTTATTTGACTAATTGACGGTCGAAATTGGTCCGTAACGACCGTCAACAATAAAGCGAGCGCAACTCGTCTCGATTGCTGCTTTCCATTTGTCCCAATCCGAGCGCCTTCGCACTCTGCCATGGACTTTGGTTCTGGATCCGGATCCATTGAGCAAGCAATCTTTGAGGCAAAGTTCACATTCACAATGGTGGTCTTTCCGTTAAATAACTCTCCCGTGTGCACATAATTAGTGGAGATCTCATCCATGTCCTCTAGCTCGTCGTGATTTCCCGAACGACCGAGCTAGGGTGTTCCGATCTCCCGGTGCGTTTAAGCGCGCGATGCACCGGGATTTCCATCTTCGGGATGGGGTCCTTCGGGGACCATCCCAACTTCGAGGTTGGGTCGCCTCTTCGGGGGCTCCGTCTTCAGGACAATGTCCTTCGGGGACATTCTCAACCTCGGGTTGAGCTTCTTCAACCGAATCCTGGAGTGGGACAAGTGGCTCGCGGTCGTGCCTCCGCGGACGTCTCCGTGGGGCTTTGTCCCGAGCACCCGGAGGTCTCCCCTCTTCCTAGGATGGGGGTGACACCGGAGTCGGTAGCCTTCGGGGCTATCCGCACTCTCTCCGGCGCATTTACTGCGGGTATATGCGACCTTGTCACTCCCTTATGATCGGTGAAGGCATCTGGCAGCTTATTTGCAAGATTTTGCAAATTTATAATCCGCTGAACTTCCAGTTCAGCCTCGCTAGTGCGTGGGTCTAAGGACTGCATCCCGGTTGCATTCCATTCAATTTCCCGACATTCTTCAGGATGCCGGTCTTCCCCTAATGCTGGGAAATTGTCCTCATCAAATATGCAATCAGCGTATCGAGCCGTATGAAGATCCCCGGTCATAGGCTCTAGGAATTTGATTATGGACGAAGTCTCATAACCAACATATATCCCCAACTTCCGGTGGGGTCCCATGGAAGTACGTCGAGGAGGTGGTATCGGCACATATACTGCACAGCCGAATTTTCGCAGATGGGAAATACTTGGTACTTTCCCACGCACTAGCTGCAAGGGGGATGTCTCATTATATGCAGTTGGCTCTGAGTTGGATCGGTGCTGCTGCATGCAGCACTCGCATGGCCCCAACAGCTGGTTGGCAGTGACAATTCTGCAATAGTGGACGAGCAATCCACTTTATCCTTTTAATTAAGGATTCAGCTAGGCCATTTTGAGTGTGGACATGTGGTACTCGAATGCTCTACCTTAATGCCCATAGCCATGCAATAATCATCAAAGGCTTTCGACCTGAACTCACCAAAGCATTATCCATACGAATGGATCGTATGTGGTTATCGGGGAAACTCGCCTTTAATCCGATGATTTGAGCAATGAGTTTAGAGAATGCATGGTTCCTTGTGGACGGAAGATCCACATGGCATTCCTCACAAGTATCCGCGTACCCATAGGGTAAACTAGTGTGGCACTTCCGGTACCAACAATATGAGCATTGCTTCCGGCAATGGTCATAATATTTTCAGACTTCATGGTTAAAGTGTGGAATTACCTAGTTTCCCTCGATATGGTATTGGTGGTTGCACTATCTACGAGACAACACTCCTCATCCGCCATGGGACCCAGCCAAACCTGTATCAAATATCCTGGACATGATAAATAAAGATGCAGGAAATATAAGCACATAAAATGATAACAACTTGGGAAGACTGTTTGTAAAGACTTCGGGCTTTACAATAGCTGCTCTTCAGGAGCATACTCATGACCTAGTGCTGCTTCAGGAGCACTATATACAACTACGGTTCTTCAGGAACCGTATGCTCTTCAGGAGCTTTATTACAGTACTTCGGATCATGAATCGGCAGCATACGGAACATTGCACTTGACATGGAGGGGACTACTCGAGGTCCCCGAATATGTCAAAGTCATCATCAAGAAGGTCATCCCCGCTGTCGTCCTTTTGGACGTCTCCACTGTTCGCAATGACCATGTCATTGCCATGAGCTTCGGGCTCGGTGGTGAAGTGGGACTCGGGCCCGCCCTCGTTCTTACTTCCGGAAGAACGGCGACGGGCGTCAATCGAGTGTCCGGGGACGCGACGGTTACGAGACCAATGTCCCGAACGTCCGCATCTATAACATGCGTTCTTGCTCCTCCCGGATGATTCACCTGTGACCTTCTTGTCACCTTTACCTCGGGGCTTACCCTTTCCTCTCGCCCTTAAACATGCCGCCCTTCCTACCCTTCCATTTCTTACGGCCATGTTTCCGGCCATCGAACTCCCGGCAACATTGGAGTGTGCTTCAGGCACACCCATCGACCCGATGGGTCGGGCAGAGTGGTTCCGCATGAGAACCTCATTCTGCTGTTCCGCAACTAACGGGTCCGAGCGAGCTGAGAATATTTCGTATATTTCGACACCTGTACTCGTTGTTGCAGAACAATGTTGCCCGGGTGGAAGGTTTTTAGGGTTTTCTCGATCATCTCGGCGTCCGTGATCTGCTGGCCACGGAGACACAAGCATCGAGACGATTTGATGAATGGCAGAGTTATACGCTGCCACGGACTTATAGTCTTGGAAGCGTAGGGTAATCCGAGTCATTCGAGCTCGTGGGAGTGCAATGGCCTCGTTGTTGGTCAAAGCGATCCTTCAGGGATTCCCACGAGAACCCGTGGATCCTCTTCGGTCATATACTCCATTTTCAGGTGCTGGTGTATGTGATGACGCAGAAAATGCAAAGCCTTTGCACTATCGGCGTCATCAAAACCACAGCCTTTTCCTTGCCGACTTCGAGCTTGGCAATGGTATGACCGAGGCGCATGGATCTTAGGTTAATGACAATATCTTGAGCCCGGGTGAGGTAGTTGCTGCCATCCAAGGCAAGCTGGGTGAATTCCCTCTTTGCAATGTCCGACATGCTCGCAATATCATGCAATTTACTTCGGGTAAATTATGCATGTAAATATTGCAATTATGCGGGTCATGAATATTCCCGAGAAAAATTCCCTGCATATTAGTGAACATAAATAATACTACGTAAATTATCCTCAAATAAACCGCAGGGTTAGCCATGGAAATCACACGATTAAACGCTTCAGATTTAATCCGCAAATTTCCAGGGTCCAGGAAACATAATTCTACGAATTAACCAAACTTCGGGGGTTAAAACGCAAATTTAAATAGAGACTGAAATTAGGCCCGGTCCAAGTCTCTACTTTTTTTTTTATTTCGCGCGCATAGGTTGGATTTAACCCGGCTTGAGGCTGATTTGTTTTATGGGCTGAGGGCCCATCGAGCGCTGGCCTTTTGGGCCAAACCAGCTCGGCCCGGGCGAGGCTAGGGTTAAACCCTAGCCGTCGGCCGTAAGCGGCACATGCCGCAAGGGAGCGCATCCCTTTTCCCCTTTCCGAGGCGGCGCACGGGCAGGGCGGAGCCCTCCGCGGCATACGCTAGTGGCGGCTAGCCGGGCGGAGATCCCTCCTCTCCTCCTCCCGTGGGAGGCGGCGGCGGCCTAGACCGGGGTCCGCGGCGGCGGGCGGGCTTGCGCCGGGCGGCCGCGGGATCGCGGCATACGGCGTGTGGCGGGCGGCCATGGGGGCGTGCGGGCTCGCGCCCAAGGCCGCGCGCAGCTGGTGGTGCGCATCCGGGCGGCTCGGATGGCGGTCTAGGAGGGAGCCCGCGGCGGTGGCGGCGGGATCTGCCACCACGACGGCGTGCGGCCCCGGGGGACCGCGGCACAACGTGGCGCACGTCTCGCTGCGGCGGCGCCCCACTACCGCGGCGTGCGGGCGGAGTGGTCAAGTGGCGAGGCGGTGTGCGAGGCTCGCGGCCAGCGGAGCGACGCGCCGGTTCACGGGCCGAGGAGGCCGCGACCGCCGGGATCCGCAGCCCGCTACGGCTCACGGCGGCACGGCCCGGGCGGAGCTCGCACGCACGTGCGGGCTTCCGGGCGGAGGTCGGGCGAGGACCCGAGGCGGTGGCCGGCCGGGCGTAGCCCGTGGCGGCGAGGTCGAGGCCCATGGTAGTGCCCGGGCCCTCGGCCCGAGGTCACGGCACGGGCGCTTCGGGACCCCGGCCTAGAGGGAGCGACGGCACTTCGGGGCCGCTCGTCTCCGGCGACCACCGCGACACGGTGGCGCGGTTGCGGCACTCGGGGCCGCGTCCCCACTTGGTGGGGGTCCCTTACCGGTTCCGCCCTCGGGTGGTAGCCCGGGGACTCGCCACGTTTCCGACGCGGGGCTGTAAGGCCTCTCCACAGCGAGAACGGGTGGTGGAATAACGGGGACATCAACGACAGCACGCGCGTGGAGCTTCTTCATCCCCACGGCGGTGCTTGGAACTCCCGCGACGAGCACTTACACCCACGCGGCCGTGGCGCGTGGTGCGAAGTTGCCCGTCGGCGGAGACGACGCATGAAGTGCGTCTACCCGTAGTTCTTCGGGACTGCGGGTGTCGCGAGCGCGGAGGCATCGTGGTGACCTTCTTCCGGAGGTCACAGCCATGGCGCTGTTGACGTCAAAAGTCGCCAACACACCGTTGTCCGGAGAGTCCACCGAAACTCCGGCCGACGCAGAGTCCTGTGCTCCCAACGGACCGGCTCGGCTCGCCGATGTTCGTATGCGCCGGTGCGTGCCGGATGGTTTTCCTGCAAACCAACAAAGACAATAAAAGGTGTAAAATTCCAGGTCATCGGCCCGGATAGACCGATGTGCGGCCGTGGCCGATTCTCGGCGTAAGATAGACAAAATCGGCCATCGACAGGAACAAGCACGGCCCATTCATTTATGTATTAAATGCCGGGCAAGCGAACCGTGGTGCAAACAATGCGAAATCGGCCGACACTATAACATGCAATCGGTGGCTAGCAGCTCGATTTCATCGATAAGCAATCAGATCATTAAGACTTTGCAGAAATATATTATCGAATAAAACATAAACAAGGTGATTATTAAAGAAATATAATTCAAGAGAATGTTTTAAGCATCAATCGGATCCGTGAATCGGCCGATCGGGTATTCGGCCGATTCTGCCATTGGTTATAACGGTGAATTATTCAGATCTATCCAAATGTATGATGATGATCAATAAAATCATGCTAATAACTCGGGTTCAAAAGCAGCTTTAACAGATTTGGTACTAATTGAACGCAAAACAGCTAATGAACGTGATAAGCAATCGGCTAAACACTCCGAAAGAACAAGTAAGACAAATACAACCACACAGATCCCAAATCGACCAGTCGCTCCAACAGGACAAGTCAACCGATGGCACGCGGTCGGACCAGGTCTAACGGCCGCGCACGCCCGGCCGATTCAGGACAAGCACAATCATAAACGTTTTGACTATGAAAATAAATCTACACCCTAGCCAATCGGCTGCATGCGCCTAGGACAAGTCAACTATCGCAAAGGCAAACACAGGACACGTCAACCGAATCCGCACGATCGAATCGGCCAAGATATAAAAGAACTTTCATAGCGGCTATCGTGACTCGAACGGCCGGATCCGAGCCGATCGGCGTTGTGAGTAAAGGCTGGAACGGGGAGGCAGGACAAGTCAAACTACCTCCACCACGAGCCCGGACCAGGTCAACTTGACTCATCCCGCCGATACTCACTACGCCGATCCGGAACAGATCCGGTCGCGGATAACTAGCAATTAAGCCATCTAATTACGAACAATGCGCCGAGAACTAGACAACATAATTACCTTATCAAGTCAACGTGTCGCCGACCGGAGCCCCGAAGATCCCCGCACGAAAACGAGTAAAGACTTGACGGAAAATTAGGGTTTGGCGATGCGCCGAAAATTGTGTTGGATGTGAATCGAGTTTACATGTTACATCCGAGTACATATTTATACTCGGCACAAAGACTCCTACTCGGACCCTCTTCGGGCCGATTTCCTAACCGACTAAGATCCTTTTCCAAAATTAAACTATTATTTCTAATTTTACAACGTGGGCCAGGCCCATCAATGTTATGCTCATCTCGTTGGCATCCGCGCACGATTCCCGGGAGGTACGTGCCTTTTACTCTCCCAAGCGGCCGTCGGCCTTCTGCTCACCGGCCTTCTCTTGACCTATAGTCGCTGAAAATGGGTCCCTTTGGTCAAAAACCGGCGTCAACACATGTCCCCCGATCCGGGGTATGCAACGCATGCGTCGGACCGATTTATCCTTTTTTACCGCGCCGGTTTTACTGCCCGTCACTTCTCCATAAAACCCGGGGTCACCCTCGGTCATTCCCATCTGTTTCCTCTCCTTGGCTTTCGTCTTCATCTGTTCTAGCGACCTTCGCCTTCTCGAGCCCTTTCAACTCCTCACCGCGCGCCGCCGTTTTCTCTCCTCCGGCGACCATGAATCTTGCCGTTGCTGCTGCTGCGGTCGCCGCCGCCGACCGGGTCGTCGCCACTACCAACGCCGTTCCGGAGGTAATGTACATCCGAGCATCCCTTTTTTCTACCTTTGCAATCTTCTTCATGTTCTTGTTCTTGTTCATTTTCTTGTTTTATTTCTGTTTCGCTTCTCATTTTAGCCCTATTCCTCGTTTTTAGGAGATCCGGAACCAAGTCGCAATCCCATCCAATATCCCCACTCACTTTTTCCTGGGTCCCATGGGTAATCCCGACCCCGCAGATCTCATCTCGTGCCGAAACGAACCGGGTCCCGTTTCGGCAACAATCCCCTTTACCGTCCGAGTGGGCCAATAGTTTTAGGTCATGGCCGACTCCCGTCACCGGATGGCGCGATTGGTATAACCGAGTATCGGCCGTCCATTAGCAGGGTTGGGTCAATATCGGCATCGCCCACGCCATCAAACTCTCTCTCGGCCGATTTCCACAAAAACGAACCATTGTTGGTGACAGCTTCTTATCTCCGGTCGGACGCCTTGAACCGCTTCATGTTCGGCCATGGCCGGCTACCATGACCCTCCCGGACACGGTCATGTTGGCCGATTTGAATATCACGGCGGAAGCCACTCCGGACGCCGTTCGCATCAAGTCCTCCCACCGGATCAATCCTAAGGACACCAGGGGCTGGAAGGGCTACATTCGGACCTACAACAAGGGACAGGGCCCGGTCGATCGTCGCGAGCACGTCGCCTTCCTCAATATGTGGCTCGACCACTTCTTCTTCTCGCGGGGTCGGCGTGAGCCCCACAAACAACTTTCTGCCGATGGCCGATGTACGGCCGACGGCCGAGCCCTTCCTATGGGCAAGTATCTTCCGGGATCGGCCTACCTCCTTCTTCACCGGGTTTCGGTGGAATTGCGTTTCGGCCGATCGGTCAAAACCCGGGTGGCCCTTGGTGGTTCATCCAAATGTGGTTATCCCTTCATACCACCAAGGCCATTGATCCGGACCTCGGTGTCCTTTCCTTCCCCAAGCAACCATGCCGAATCGGCCACGCCCGAACCAGCCGATGCATCTCTTTTGGAGAAGCGCTATCCATGGCACCGGGGCGGCCATGTCGGATAACAGCTCGGCGTATTGGTTCGCCGCCCTCTACAAGGGCCTCAACAACGAGAGTACGGATTGGTACCCGTACATCGATTTCTTCGAGAAGGGGTATGACACTCCTTATCCGATCGACCCCACCTTCCCAACGGCCGACGCGGAGGCGGTCAAGATCTTCACCACCTGCCTCCGCCCTCGTCTGCCGCCGACGGGACTCGTTGCCGGGAGCAAGGCTTTCTGCTCCTATGAGTTCTACCACCCGTCGGTGGCGGCCCGCCAACTTGGCTTCGGCCGGTTGCCCCCAGCCTCTTCTACGTGGGGCAAATAAAGGCGCGGGCCACCGTCGACAACGCCATTCGGTGGAATTGGCTCGTCGGCCTCACCGCCGATGTCGTCACCGGTGACTTAGCCGGATTCTCCCCGGCGCCCGGAGTACCCGCCTTTTCGACCGCCGGTGGGGCGAGTGGAACCGGCACCTTCGCAGCCGGAATACCGCCTCCTTCTTCTCCGGCTTAGTCCCGAGCGAGGCTTTCGCCGAGGTATGTATAGTCGATTTTATTTTGTAAGGCCGATTTTGTAAATGAAATCGGCCACTCCGAATGCTCACCCTTGTATATTCTTTCGATCGGACACGGAGGAGCCGCCGACCCGGAGCGCCGGTGGCCGGCCGATTGCATACTTGATGCCGAGCCCAATTGCTCCAAATATCGGCTTCACCGATCGCACTCCTGCCCAAGTTCTTGCGGCGATGAGACGAGGGGCACCAGCTGCCCGCAAGGCCACAACTAAAACGGCCGCCTCCAAAAAGAGGCAGAGCTAATGTACCAGCTGCAGGGCCGACTCAAGCCCTAAAGCGACACCGCGCGCCGGTGAAGCAGCACTGTACGCCCGTCCGACCCGGACTATTTCGATGATCCATCTCCGCCGCGTCGAGTTATTATCGCATGATTGCTGATCCCTTTTTCACTGTATATGCTGTCTAACTATGAGTTCTCGGCAGGGACCGGCGGTTCTTCCTCCTCGGGCCCGGACTCCAACACCTGACGAGCCGATCCGCTCGTCGACTCCTCCACGGGCCGGGACGCCGATCCAAACAGCTCCGGATCTCGAAGTGGCACCAAGCCGAGGCCGATCCAAATCCTACGGACAGCTCAACTCGCTTGGATCGGCCTGCGTCTTCCGAGGTCGCCGCCGAAGTTGACCAAGCGGCCCATGTGTCGCCCGCCGCTTCTCCAAAAAGTACCATTGCTGTTGAAGAATCGGCCGGTCAGGAACCGCCCGCAGCCTCTTCGGTAAACACCGCCGCCGATGAGCCCGCCAATGAGCCCGCCGATGAACAAGCTGGCCATATGCCCGGGGCTGCCTCCGAGGATGCTGCTGGTGAAGGGGGATCGGCCGGCCGAGAGCTGATTGGAACACAAGAACCTGCTGGTTCCATGGCGCAGCCGATAGACGTCCAGCCGCTTCGTATCGACGCTTCACGGGTTTGTTTTTACTATCTCCTTCTTGATTCACCGCTGTTCATTAGCTTCATCTTATTTCTCTTGGAATTTCGGGCGCTCGGCTTCCCTCGTCCTGCGCCGATTTTGGTATCAGCTTCGGTCTTACCACCATGACCGAAATCGCGCGCAGGCTCGAAGCTTCTTCGGTTGGCTGCTTGGTGGCCGACGCCCACCCCATCGGGGCCCGGTACTTGGAGGTTCGGACCGAGCTCCCGAGAGGATGTTCGCGATGCTCGCACCGTGTGGCATACATGGAGTATCGGCAGATGGACTTCACCCGTGCCCAGCAGCGTCCGGCTCGTCACGCGGAGCAGCAGCAAGCCGCATTACTTACCGAGGAATCCATCAAGCGCTCCGAGGAGGAGGTCCACAAGACCCGGGAGATGCAAGAGCAACTCTCAAATCGGCAGGATGAACCGCAAGCAATCAACCAAGAGATTGCCGATTTGAGAGCATCGCCGGCTCTCAAGGAGGAAGCGGCGGCGGCCTTAGAAGCCACTATTGCACGGTTGTCGGCTGATGTGGCGGCTCAACGGAAGATCACGGACGAAGCAATTCAAGCGGCCGAGAAGATGGCCACCGCGGCGCACGCCGATATCGGCCCCATCGAGGATGACCTATCGGTCATGGCCAACCTCGATTCCATGCCGGCCCGCGCACTATCTCGCCGTCCAAGACTTCCTGTCCCGTGCCGAGGCCGTTAATTATGCTTAAGTGTAATAGGGCTTAGAACAAAAAATTGTTATAAATATTTTTTTGCGCTAAGGGCGATATACAATTATATCGGCCATCCGAAGACGATATTTAAAACATCGGCTAGTTCATCGCTGACTTCTATCTTTCTTCTTTCATATTTTTTTTTTTTTTTTTTGCTAAGGGATACTCTCAGTATCGGCCATCTTAAGGCGATGTGCATCGACATCGGCTGTAGTCTCTTTTAGGCCGAACACTATGAGTTAATCCAAATACTAGGATAATACTCGCTTCAAGTACTTCCCGTTAAGTGCTCGGCCGAATTCTTCCCCTTCTAACTCTTTCAAAATATATGCATTACCCGGTGCCGATCGGCTAATCAAATAAGGTCCATCCCAATTAGGCGACCATTTACCAAACCGATTGTCCTTCACACCGATCGGCATCCTAAGCTTCCGGACCAAATCGCCCTCTTTAAACTATTTCTGCACAACCTTCTTATCATAATGGCGGGCAACCCTCGCCTTATTCTCGCTCTATTTTTTCCAATGCATCCAGCCGATTTTGTACTACATCTTCTAATTCATCCATCATCAAACCGTAGTACTGATCGGCCGAAAGTTTTTGTTGCAATTCAATCCTCCCGGAGCCGATAGTCTGTCTCCCACGGTAGTACGGCTTCATGCCCATATACAAGTTGATACGGCGCGACTTGCATGGCCCCATGCCGTGACATACGATAAGCCCACAAAGCGTCCATCAATTTCATGTGCCACTTACGAGGATATTCTTGTATCTTCCGCTTGATCAACTTGATCAGACTCTTATTTGCCGCTTCAGCTTGGCCATTGGCTTGGGCATAATATGGCGATGAATTAATCAACTTAATCCCCATCTCCTCAAGCAAAAGATTGAAATTCGTCCGACGTGAATACTGATCCTTGATCTCGTTGTAATTGTTTCTGGAATCCCAAATCTGTAAATGATATGTTCTTTAACAAACGTTATCACATCGACCGTCGAAACTTTGCGATAGGGTGCCGCTTCAACCCACTTCGTGAAATAATCTGTAGCTACCAATATGTATTGATGTCCCTTGCTTGATGCTGGATTTATCCGGCCGATCATATCCATGGCCCAGACCTCCGAACGGCCAAGGTTTGATTATCGGATTCATGGCCGATGCGAGCGCTCTCGTATAGGCCCGAATTTCCGGCAGTCTTGACAACTTTTATAATATTTGAAACAATCGGCCAACATTGTCGGCCAGTAATAACCAGCTCGCCTTAGCAGCCACTTCATTTTATGGGCCGATTGATGCGTTCCACAAATCCCATCATGTACTTCGCTCATTACCACTTTGGCTTCGATGATCGTCAATACATTTGAGAAGCACCCCATCAATCGTCTTGAAAAATAATTGATCATCCAACAGCACATACTTCAAGGCTTTATATCTTATCTTCTTATCTCGTAGGTTGGGATGGATTGCTCAAAAAATTTCGAATTTCGTACGCCAATCGGCCTCTTCAATATCAGCTATTTCCAAGCTACTTCGGCGAGCCGATATCCGGATGCTAGTTGAGCCAAGTTATTTGCTTCAAAGTTCTGCTTGTCTTGGTATATGGTTGATCTTAACACACTTGAATCTTTTCATCAACTTCTGGCATTTTTCATGATATTGCAATAATATTTCATCTTTACACTCATACTCATCGGCCAGCTGACTTACAATCAACAAGGAATCGCCAAAAATTTCCACAAAATCGGCCCCGGCATCGATGAGTAATTCCAGATCCTTTTAATATCTGCCTCATATTCGACTTGGTTGTTGGTGTACGCCTCTACTGTAATAGAGTATCCACGTATTGCCCCCGAGGCGACACAACAACCAAGCCGATTCCACTTCCTTCTTTGCAAATTGAACCATCAAAGAACACCGTCCATGGCACCGGTTCAACATATCCGGCCGAGTGTTCACCGTGCTGCACTATTAAATCAGCCAATACTTGTGCTTTTACTGCTTTGGCCGATTCATAGCCCAGATCGAATTCCGCAATCGCCAACATCCACTTGCCTAACCGGCCTTTAGGGACCGGGGCCGATAGCATATATTTCACAACATCGGCCCGACAAACCACAAGTACACTCCTCGGCCAACGAGATAATGTCTTAATTTTGTGCATGAAAAATACGGACGGAGACATAACCTTTCCACTTCGGATACCGCGTTTCTGCATCAATTAATTTGCGGCTGAGATAAAATATGACCCGTTCTTTTCCTTCCTGTTCCCGAGTCAATGCAGAGCCGATACACCTATCATCCGCCGATAAATATAACTTAAAAGGTGTGCCCGACTTCGGCGGAACCATCACCGGCGGGGACACCAAATACTTCTTGATATCTTCTAAAGCTTTTTGATGGACCGGCTCCCATCGAAATTCCTGATTAGCCTTGAGTTTCAATAATGGCGTAAACACGTCAAGTCGACCGGACAAATTCGATATAAATCGCCTAATAAAATTAATCTTGCCGATCGTGGATTGGAGTTTTGTCTTGTTCGTCGGTGGTTCCAGCTTCCGGATAGATTCAATACTCTTAGGGCCAACTTCAATTCCCTTTTCATGCACAATAAACCCTAGAAATTGCCCAGCTCGAGACACCAAAAGCACACTTGAGCGGATTCATCTTTAGACCGTACTCGTCTCGTCCTCTTCAACACTTCTCCGAGATCAGCCACATGACTCTCGGCCGATTTTGATTTCACCATAACATCATCAATATAAATTTCCACCAATCGGCCGATCAAATCGTGATATATAAAATTCATGGCTCTCTCGATACGTGGCACCAGCATTTTTCAGGCCGAAGGTCATAACAACCCACTCATATAATCCCAACGCTCCAGGGCATCTCGAACGCTGTCTTCGATATATCTTCTTTGGCCATAAAAATTTGATTGTACCCAGCATTTCCATCCATAAAGCTCAAAATTTTGTTGCCGGCAGCTGCATCAACCAACAAATCGGCGTTTGGCATTGGGTACTCATCTTTCGGAGTCGCCTTATTCAAATTCCTGAAGTCAATGCAGACCCGCATCTTCCCATTTTTCTTTTCCACCGGCACAATACTGGAAACCCACTCGCATATCGGCATGGCCTCGATAAAACCGGCTTCATATAACCTCGATAATCTCTTCTTTGACGGCTTCATAATACCTAGGGTCAATTTTCCGAGCTCCCCGCTTATACGGCCGATATCCAGGTTTGGTGGGTAGCCGATGTTCAACGATCGATCGGCCGAGACCAGGCATCTCACTATAATCCCAAGCAAAACAATCTTTATATTCTTTCAATAAGGCCACTAACTCATCTCTTACTTTTTTACACACTTTCTTGCTAATATATGTCGGCCGAGGCTTGTCTCCATCCCCTATGTCTACCTCTTCTAATTCATCGGCCGACACAAAACCGTGGCCTAATTTCCCATCTTCTGGTTCGTCAATCGGCCGATTCATTATATCTTCAGCGTGAGTGTCGACCGACCGATTGTCCGCCAATTCTCCCGTGGGGCCCATCGGAGCAGCCGGGGGTGCCCGACCCCCGGTCACAATAACTCCGTCGTCCGTAATGTTTATGGCCTCCGCATCCCAATATGTGCCCGATAAACAAGGCAAGCTCTCCAAACCGGCAAACTCGAAATCGGCGGTTGCAATTGTTACGGATTTATCGGCCCGCATGATTTCAACCTTGTTGCCGACCCATTGAATCAAACACCGGTGCATGGTCGATGGGATGCAACAATTGGCATGAATCCAGTCTCTTCCCAACAAAGTTGTGTACGCACCTTTCCCGTCGATGATGAAAAAAGTGGTGGGTATGGTTTTGCTGCCCACGATGATCTCCATTATTGCGGCCCCACGCACATCTTGGCTTTTTCCGCCGTAATCCTTGAGCGTCAAATTAGCCTTTATCATCTCTTCTCGCGTCTTCCCAAGCTTGCGGTATGTAGTAATCGGCATGACATTAACCGCTGCCCATTGATGTAACCGCTAATATACAATGCCTTGAGATGCAAATGATCGAGTTTATCGGCTTGTCAAATACCGCCGATTCCGGCGTCCAAAGAATTTCCGAAGTCTCCCTAATCGGTTCTTCTTCACCGAATTCTCATCGCCCGATCCGACAATTCCGGGCATCGGGGACATCATATTCACCGTGGCTTCAGCTTGGACCACTCGAGACCGCACTTTCGGCCTCCATTCCCTCTTGGGCTTGGACTCATCATCTTGGTCATCTCTATGATGCCGTTTACCCTTGATCTCTCGACAACGCATTCTTTGAAGCCTTCTTTTTTGGGTTTTGTTGAGCAAACCACTGGGCACCACTGTCCTTCGTTCTCGGTTTGGTCATCTCTCAAACCCTCATGGTATTGATAATCAGACTCTTCTTCATCATTGATTGGCCCCAACCGGTCGTGAACGGAGGTTCTCTTTGGCACTATGTATCTTCGCTCATCATATCGGTGATCATAGCCGATCGCTCTTCCGGGGGCCGATCGTTGTAATTCGTAGTCGCGATCAATCGGCCGACCCCGGTAACTTGATGACCCGCCATCACGATACTCTTTCCGTCCAGTGCACTCCGGGCAGTTCTCGATAGATGGAAGCTTCATGTTTTGGTCCCAGCGAGCATCGAAAGAAAGGACAATCCCAATGTGGGTCAAAATCCTCTCGGCGGATCACACCGTGCCTCGTATTGCTGACTTTGATCGATAGATCCCTCGTTCATGTGCCATCCGATCTCTTTCTTCCCTCTCTCTTTTCCTCTCATATCGGCGTATGAAACCAGCTGATCCACCGCCGATGGTATTGATGTACATCGCATTAGCCGGAAAGGGTGCCCATCAACTTTCATCTTCTTCTTTACATCACTGCTCGCAACACCCCACTCGTCAATCGCCTTCCGGATCTCATCTCTCATAGCATAACAATCAACGGTGTTATGATGCGAATTTCCATGCCACTTGCACCACTTAGCCATTTTCTTCAATTCCTCCGGCGTAGGAATTTTGTGATGAGGGGAAAGCTGGATTTTCTTTTCCCGTAGCAGCTGATCAAATATCTCGTCGGCCTTGGATAAATCAAAATCATATTTCCTCTCCTTAGGAATGACATGTGGAGAAAATATCGGCCGTTTGTTATTAGTCCACTCAACTGCATTAACTTCCTCTTCATCATCTTCACCGTCGAAATCAGCATAAGCTACCCGATACCGCCGATTCCTCGGTGAGTCGGAGATTCTCTTCCTGGCCAACCGCCCTTCGTGTCAGCTGTGCCGACCCATCAAACTCATGTGGGGTAAACTTTTCTTTGATGTTGGAGAATAGCCCCGCATAAGCAATTTCAGCCAGCTGTTGCTCTGTCGATTCGGGTTGTAGCATCGTCCCTCGTAGTCCCGAACCTCCGTATATAATCAGCTATCGATTCCCCGCTTTCTGTTTCACCGCCATTAAATCGGACAAACTAAGCTCGGTGATGCCCGTGAAGAAGTACGAGTGAAATCTTTTCTCCGGATCGGCCCAACTCCGGATAGAACCAGGCGACAGATGAAGCAAACCATGAAAAGGCCGATCCGGATAATGACAAGTGGAAATAGCCTAACCCGCAAAGCCTCTTGAGTAGATGCCTCACCAAGTTGTGCGTCATATCGGCTGATATGCTCCATAGTTGAGGTGTTATCTTGCCCGAAAACTTGGAAAACTCAGGAATTTTATACTTATTGGGTAAGGCTACGGAATCCATCTAGTCGAGCTAAGGTCGCCGATACAATGCACTCTTCTCTTTAGGCTTCAAATCGAACCGATCTCTCATCATATCGGCGATCTTAGCCATGAGGCTATTCATATCATTGGGTCCAGCAGCTTGCTGATCCGGTCCCCGTCATATAAGCTGTATTGGGCTGTCCCCGCTCGGTTGTATCATCCGACCGTTCCCGGAAATCCCAGTGCCATTAGCCGGGAATAATGATCACGGAGCGATTCCATAATTCATGGCCGATTGGATCGGCCGTCCAGTCATGAATCCATGTCCCCCACCCGATGCGATCGGCTGTGGAATACCGGATATCGGCCGTACTATAGTGGGTGAATTCTCAATTCTACTCGGGCCGGTATTTGGTACGTAGAAGAAATTGGGCTGCTGTGCCATCTGCGGGATCGCTGCCACGTTGGTTGCTCGTCCCCAACTCGAAACCGGCTCGTCGTACATCTTGTCTGTCACCTTCTTCCGCTACCGACTTCTTGGGACCACTGTCATCCTCTTGGCCTGGCTGGGTTGCACCGGTACTTGCATTTGCATTGTCCTTGCCGGACCATAGGTTAGGTGGCATGCCATACGTGGGCTGAAACCCCGCTGACGGTATAGTATTTCGGAGGCCGATTCCCCGAATCGGTCGTACAGAGTGCCAATAGGCTGAGTGTATGCAGGTCCGGAATATCCTTCGATAAACAATCTGCCATCAACCGTGTCCTTGATCAAATTCCCGATGGTGTTGGTCAACACGCCCGATCGATTGATTAGGGCTTGATGAATGGACGAGTTAACCATATCACCGAGTTGGTTGGCATCCGGCAGTCTCTCGGGCTTTGATTTGGTCTAATTCTTCCGGATGCAGAATCCGAGGGAAGTCCCCTTTTGTGGCCACTCGCCACGTGTCACCGTCAAGGCTTGAAAGTACTTCTTCATTGCTTCGGCCAGGTACTCCCGGTACTGCAGCTTTCGTTCCGTTGTCATCTTCCCCAGTGCCGAAAGCGTGTTGTCATCGAAACTTCTCCATGGCCTTTGCCATCCGTCCCGAGAGGGACGGGAACGAAAATCGGCCGATTCTCGGCATCGACCATTGGTGTTCCGTCTTCCCCGACCGCTCGCATGTACGACATCTTGAGGAACTTGGTTGCTTTTGTCCCACCGGCGTGCCAAAAAGTGTGTTGACGTCAAAAGTCGCCAACACACCGTTGTCCGGAGAGTCCACCGAAACTCCGGCTGACGCAGAGTCCTGTGCTCCCAACGGACCGGCTCGGCTCGCCGATGTTCGTATGCGCCGGTGCGTGCGGATGGTTTTCCCGCAAACCAACAAAGACAATAAAAGGTGTAAAATTCCAGGTCATCGGCCCGGATAGACCGATGTGCAGCCGTGGCCGATTCTCGGCGTAAGATAGACAAAATCGGCCATCGACGAGGAACAAGCACGGCCCATTCATTTATGTATTAAATGCCAGTGCAAGCGAACCGTGGTGCAAACAATGCGAAATCGGCCGACACTATAACATGCAATCGGTGGCTAGCAGCCGATTTCATCGATAAGCAATCGGATCATTAAGACTTTGCAGAAATATATTATCGAATAAAACATAAACAAGGTGATTATTAAAGAAATATAATTCAAGAGAATGTTTTAAGCATCAATCGGATCCGTGAATCGGTCGATCGGGTATTCGGCCGATTCTGCCATTGGTTATAACGATGAATTATTCAGATCTATCCAAATGTATGATGATGATCAATAAAATCATGCTAATAACTCGGGTTCAAAAGCAGCTTTAACAGATTTGGTACTAATTGAACGCAAAACAGCTAATGAACGTGATAAGCAATCGGCTAAACACTCCGAAAGAACAAGTAAGACAAATACAACCACACAGATCCCAAATCGACCGATCGCTCCAACAGGACAAGTCAACCGATGGCACGCGGTCGGACCAGGTCTAACGGCCGCGCACGCTCGGCCGATTCAGGACAAGCACAATCATAAACGTTTTGACTATGAAAATAAATCTACACCCTAGCCAATCGGCTGCATGCGCCTAGGACAAGTCAACTATCGCAAAGGCAAACACAGGACACGTCAACCGAATCCGCACGATCGAATCGGCCAAGATATAAAAGAACTTTCATAGCGACTATCGTGACTCGAACGGCCGGATCCGAGCCGATCGGCGTTGTGAGTAAAGGCTGGAACGGGGAGGCAGGACAAGTCAAACTACCTCCACCACGAGCCCGGACCAGGTCAACTTGACTCATCCCGCCGATACTCACTACGCCGATCCGGAACGGATCCGGTCGCGGATAACTAGCAATTAAGCCATCTAATTACGAACAATGCGCCGAGAACTAGACAACATAATTACCTTATCAAGTCAACGTGTCGCCGACCGGAGCCCCGAAGATCCCCGCACGAAAACGAGTAAAGACTTGACGGAAAATTAGGGTTTGGCGATGCGCCGAAAATTGTGTTGGATGTGAATCGAGTTTACATGTTACATCCGAGTACATATTTATACTCGGCACAAAGACTCCTACTCGGACCCTCTTCGGGCCGATTTCCTAACCGACTAAGATCCTTTTCCAAAATTAAACTATTATTTCTAATTTTACAACGTGGGCCAGGCCCATCAATGTTATGCTCATCTCGTTGGCATCCGCGCACGATTCCCGGAGGTACGTGCCTTTTACTCTCCCAAGCGGCCGTCGGCCTTCGCTCACCGGCCTTCTCTTGACCTATAGTCGCTGAAAATGGGTCCCTTTGGTCAAAAACCGGCGTCAACAGGCGCTTCAGGGCCTTTGGCTCGGTCCGTGCTCGGCCTTCAGGATCGGCTCGGTAAGCATCCGAGATGCTTAGTGCTAACTGCTGGTAGCACTCGTTATTGTAGATAAACATGAATGTAAACAGGTGTGAGTCCATGATATTAGCATAGAGTCTTTATCATGCTTGCTACGGGTGATAGCAAGCCTTGTCCGTGTGTGATTTGCATTCCCGTACTTACCATGGATGACAGGATCATGCGCATCGCAGGTAGGGAAAAACCTAGACCGATTCTTACCTTGTAGCTCGGTAGAGACTCGTGCTGATAACGTGTTGTAAAACAACAGAATCAGCTCGTGGATTACTCTACCGATGCACACGACATACACGTAACACACAAATAGAGGAACACGGATGTGGGAAAATAGCCGGCACTCTTTCTTATTAATCTCGGTGTAACAAGTCTTGCCGATGAGCTCTCTCTTTTCGCATATGAAACTCAACCCGAAGGTTTCTATTTATAGCCAGCCATTACCCACAGGGGTAAACCGGTAATTACGCCCACATGTACTATAGCAATAACTCGCTCATAATGAGCCCCGGAGATATTGTAGTGGGTAGTTGAATTGATGGCCCATAATGGTTCGGTTATTGCTTGGTTTCATAACATTACCTTGTAATATTTAAAATGCATAAATTTTATGCAAGAGGCAAAATATAAAGTGGAAATCAACCGGAGTAGCACTTTATTCGGGATCGGAGGGGGCACGGTGTGGGTGCGCCGGCGCAGGGGAGGAAGGGTCGGCGGGGTGGAGCGACCCGGCTAGGAGGGCAGCTCGGCGAGAGGGCGGTGCCGCGGAGGGTCACCAATGGCGAGGGGGCCGACAGGGTGGGTGGGTCGGCGTGGAGAAGAAGAGGCTCACGGGGAAGAGTGACCCGGCGGGGAGGGCGGTGCCGTAGAGGGGCGTCGGCGGTGAGGACGCCGCCACGGAGGGGGTCCGTAGTGAGGGCAGGCCAGCGTAGAGGGGAGGGGCCGGCGGGGAGGGCTGCGCCGCGAAGGGGCATCGACGGTGAGGGTGCCGGTGCGGAAGTGGTCGTTGACGATCGTTAAGTACCAATTTCGACCATGAATATAGAACCAAAAATAGGAAGACTTGGCATTTCATACACACATATTAGATAGGATTAATAATTTTCCACTTGTCTTGGAGGAAACATGTGCATGCGGGGAGTAAATTAAGCCAACTTACATTGTTTGACGGGTAAAGTGAGCCAAAATTTTGTTCGGGGTGTAATTTAGACATAGTGATTTGTTCGTGGAGTAAAATAGACTTTTCCAATCAAAAACACCGTTTCGGAAAATGGGATGGTGACAACTAGATATCACATGGATCAATGACGCGGCTACACAGGGATTCCTTAGAGAAAATCGACATAAAACACAAGGGAATCCACGTGCCGACCCACCGGATGAAGTACTCGGGCCAAAGGCCCAACTCCCTGGTTGGCCGACCCGGCCCCCTCCGATCGATCAACCTAGGAGTGAGGTGGTTGGCCTCACCCATCCACGTGGTACTTACTCCAGGGATTTATAGCATTGGTGCATGGCGATGAGGCGGTTGGCCTCACCCGTCCACGTGGTACTTACTCCGGGGTTTATAGCATTGGTGCGTGGCGATGCCTTGGCGGTTAGTCGGCCTTACCGACCTTTGGCCCCTATATAAGGAAGGGAGGAGTTCCTCTCCGCACGCACTCAAGCATTTTTTATTTCCCTCTCTCATTTAATATTTCCATGTTCTTGTGGAGTTTAGTCTAGGTGGAGCCTTGCTCAAGTCTCCAAGTCATAGGAGTTTCGTAACGGCTCATGTATCCTTTTCCTCATTCCTTTTGCATTTGACTTTGATCTACTTAAGTAAAATAGTTCTTTTATATATTTATGCTTATGATATGAGTTCCTTGTTTGGTTTTATATCATATTTATATCATAGGACCTTGTTATGCTTTCATGATGATATAGACTTGCTACTTTGTTGTTATGAATGGGCATATCCCTTGAATATAGTCTAAATGTTATAATGCTAGTTGTACTTTATTCTAATTGTGATGCCTTGATTGGATTTGATATCTAAATAGCATTGCTTGTGCTTGGTTTCATGGTTTGTTGATCCGTATGGTTAGAGTTGTGCTATGGTTCTTGTTTATCCTTTTACACGTTCTACTCTTTGATCGATGCTAGAATTCTACTAATACGTGTAAGCGCAATGCTTAGACATTATTTAGTGTTAATCATCTTGCAATCCACTATTCACGAGAGGTAGATGGTAGGTGGTGACATCCCTGTCTATCATGTGTAGTCCTCCACATTCGGTTGTGAGATGCGTTATTTCGGTTGGAGGTGCCTTGTGGATGCGGGGCATGAATCCATATGCATTAGGGTATGAATAATAGTATCACTTGCTTGTAATTGTTTGACTATGCTTCTATATAGATAGACTAACATTAGAGAATAGGCTTTGCTCCCCTATTTAATCCACTAGATCTTGAGGTTCTTTCTTTATATTTTAGGAATGTTTTTGTTGTGTGCCAGGCTACCCTTCTTTTCTCAATACTTATCCATGTCTAAACCTTACCTATCAATACCAATCTTTATGGTTATGACGTCTATATTATTACCTTATTCTTACACACGCCTTCCTTAGGAGAACTATAAATGACAGCCATTAGAGCAATCCTATGGTGAAATGCTACATTGATATTATCCGTGCGCTTGCGGATTATACTATTTGACACTAAAGATTATCTATTTAATTATTTCCGGCGTTGTTGCTAGGAATGATTTAATGAATATGACTTAGCCAAACATCAACAGATCATTTCCGGCTCTTTGTCGGGAATGTTTTAGTGATATACTTAACGAGTGTCAATAAGCATTTCTAGTGCCATTGCCGAGAAAGACAAATAAGATAAACTATCGATATATGTCATAAACATATTTAAGTATTGTAGTCATTGTTTATGCAGGCTAATTTTGCTATGTTTTCTCCATTTGTGTGAAAATAGGGTAGTGTATGACTGGTTTCACCGTGCATGAAAGCTTCAACAAGAACCCGAAAAGAGTCCTAAAGAAGAGAAGATCAAGTGTATCCTCTTCCAAGGCCTCTGGACTAGTAGCTCTACCAGTCAACACCGCACCGGCGAGATCCGAGTCCATGGCTGGAAAGACCCTCAAGGAGTACTCAGCCCCCTCTTCTAGCAACGTGCCCACTAGGCCCGAGGTTGACATTGGGGATGCAAACTTTGAGATGAAGACTAGCTTGATCATGATGGTGTAGGCTAGCCCATTATGTGGGAAAGACCATTAGGACGCAAGTGCGTACTTACAGAAATTCCTAGAGTTGTGCAGCACCTTCACCATAAGGAATGTGACACCGGATACCATTAGGCTCTCTCGTCTATTCCCATTCTCGCTGCTATGCAAGGCCAAGCGGTGGTTCCATGCCAATAAGGATGCCATCAACACTTGCGGCAAATGTTAAGCTACTGATGTGGACTAGGGGTGTCCCGATCTTCCGAAAGGTTCCGATAAACAAGATTTAGCGGAGGCTTGACATAAATCGATCCGGCTTCCGAACAACACGTTCGAACCCCACAATCGCAGCACCACGTCTCCTCTGGTTATCAACCGTGCAAGCACGATTGACCTTGCCAAGAATGCTAAACCTTGCCTGCAAATCGAAGAACACAAGCAAGAACAAGATAGAAGCAACCAAATTGCAAATATATGATTAAACTCACGAGTTGGGGTCTCACAAACCGACAAAACGGCAAAACTGTTCTTGACAGAATAATCTAAGCAAAACCCCAAACCCTAAAGAAGGGGCGGCAGCTGTTTATGAGGTCCCTAGTAGGGTCGTCCATCTCTCCTTGGACGCAGCCCTATGTGGGCTCAACAAAATACACAGCCCAAAGGCCAAAAGACGGTGGTGCAACACCGGGACAGTTTCTGGACGTCTCCTTATATTGACGATTGTCGACGACTCAGGAAGAATTTGGACATGAGACCATCTCCAATGGAAATGTTATCAAATTATCTTTCCATCCATATAAAGAACGTCTCAAACGGACTTCGTATGCGACCGGGGCCTCCGTTTTGGTGCAGGCTGTTTCTGGACTCCGAAACAGACTCGAAGTCGACTTTGTTTGGGCCTCCAACTTGACACGGACGTCCTTGCTGGCCCTCCACACTTCTAAACTCCTCCTTAACCATATTATCATCATCTCCATGGTTCCTAACAATAATTAACTCATTAGGTAGTAATATATTCTTAAATATAAATAAAGAGATCATTAGGAACATGCTCACTCGTAAATTCAATTGTCGTGCTCTAGGTTTTGTCCTTGAATTATGTATGTGTATTGGAGGAGTGTTGGTTATATCCAAGAGTGTGATGTCCTCATCATCCTCCCCTTCTTGATGAATAGCCGTCCTAGACGTCGTTGGTGCTTGAATGATTATTTCGAATGATATCATTTCCTTATAGTTCTCCTCTCCTTGAAAACAATCCGTCCTCGGTTTGACCATAGTTGTAGAAGATATCGTAGGGAAAACCACCAATGCTCCCCTTCTTGGAAGGTAGCCTGTTTCTTAAAAACAAAACTAGAGCAACTGGATTTTACATGATTAGTGTTACTATAGCCCTCTAATTCATCATATTGTTGCCCAAACAAAGAAGATTTTTGTTTCGAACAAATATAAACTCGATGCACCGTATCTTGTACTTGACAATTATAATTTCCTATATAGCAGATGCTCGAGCCACGTCCGCGCCGAGTCGGCGAGATACGATGGCGAGTTTCAAATGATGGCGAGGTCATCATTCGCGCGCCTGCTCGGCGAGGCGAGGCGGTAATCCTCTAGCCGAGGGATGGGTTTGACTCTCCCGCGTATTTGGCGACCGTCGTCGGGGACGAAAACATGGAGGAAAAGTCGCACCCTCGATGGGTCGGGCTCTTGCTCCGATCGTGCTCAACGTCGTACCGGCCACCGCGCCGAGGGTGGCGGACAAGCTGTTGGCCCACATCATCCGGGACGCGTCGTCGCGCGTTGAGGGTCGAGCGCGTATCGCGCGCCGCGCCGATGCGAGAGTGCACCGATTGCCCGGCCTCGGGCTGGCTAGGGCTGTGCGGGCTGTCGCACGGAAGCGTGTACCGAGCCTCCCGCCCGGGAGTCGTGACGGCTAGAGCCGGCGCGATGATTCGGCGGTGCGGCGCGCCGCTGCTAATTCTCCGTGTGTTGCTCGCCGCCTTGGCGACGAGCGCGGCCATCTCCCTCCGCGCTCGCTGCGCTTCCGGAGTAGGCTGTAGGGGGAGGGTTTTCGATAACGACGCTTCCGCAGCCGACGTTTTTCCCGGCACGGGGAAAGTGCTAGGCTGCACCGCCGTCATCATCGACGATCTGCTGGTTGACGCGGCGAGCTCTCCGCCGCGCGTTGCACTCCGCGTGCCGACGCTGCTGCTCTAGCTACCGTTCTACCGCCGCCGCCTCCTCCGCGTGGCCACGGCGAGCCTCCTCCGACTCCGGTCTCCCGGCCCGAAGGCGAGCTTGCAAGTCGTCACCGCCCGGAGGCGTAGTGTGGGCACGGCCGAGCCGCCGGAGTTCCAGGAGCGTCGGACTCCGGTGCAGCTGGTCTTCCGGCGCTACGTGCACTCGCTCCTGCAGCATGCACCATGTTGCACTCGCGGGCGGGACCGTGATTCCCATCATCGCTGCCCGGATCCGAATCTTCATCCTCCCCTCGTCGAGGAGGTCAAAGAAAGACTCGGAGGGATGAATGACCATCCCTACGAATTCTCCCACCGCGGGGTCGGCTGACCCCGGGAAGCGCTTGATCGTGGGGCCGTCACTTCCGCCGTGACGTGTGTGGCCATAGGGGCCCGCGGTACCGGTGGCTCGGCGCGCACCGGCGTCCACCGGTTCGTGGCAACAAAGTCTAGGCTCCCAAAACACACCGTGGTGCCGGGAGTCCGGAAGGAAAACTCGGAGTCGGCCATCCGTGCCGTGGAAGAAGAGAGAAATCGGCGATAACGCGTAACAGCCCCTACCGGCGCGCCAACTATCGGTGTTCGAACCACCGGCTAGTAGAATTTGTCTCGGGGCCGCGTGTTGTAGGCCCGATGGTACACAAGGGAAGACACGAGGGGTTTAGGCTGGTTCGGGAAAGCTCCCTACGTCCGGCGGGGATGGTGTCGCAGCACTCGTGTTCCTTGCGTCAAATGAACGATGACGTAAAGAGGAGGTGGGAGAGGAGCGTGCTCCAAGTCCCGAATGTTGAACGCGTGCGTGTGTGTGAACGTGAGTCAATGTCCTTGGAGAGTGTCCACCCCTTTATAGTCACAGGGGTGAAACTCGAGTTACAAGAGAGAGAGGGAGTGAAAGTAACGTGCACTCGTCCGATTGCTTGGGCTGTCCCGTCGGTCTTCTTCCTTGCGCGTACTTGCGTAGGTTGACTGATCGGTCATGTCGCTCCCGTAGCTCGCTGCGTCGGGATGGAGTGTTCCGCGTTCGGCGGAGTCATGGGTGACGTCATGACAGAGTGGTTTGGAGGGGACGTGCCATTCCGGTCCTTCCTCGTCGGGCGCATTGATGGCGAGCCCAATGTCGAGGTCGTAAGGCGGCTCGGCGAGCCTCGAGCTTCTCGGCGAAGGTCGTGTGGGACGGAGTGCAGCTCGAGCTCGACCTCGAGCTACACCCGTCGACGGGTGTAACGGGGAGGCCGTACTAGCGTGCGTCGGACGATGATGGCCATTCCCGTGGTCTTCGGTCCATGCCAACTATGTCGGGCTATAGGGACGGCGCGTCCCATCGGCATGGCCTCGACCGGAGCGGTGGCGGTGACGGGGGGGATGGAGCGCGAGTTTACGTCAATGATTGCCGAGTAGCGCCCACGTGGACGCCGGAGTAGGTGGAGTTAATACGGTTGGTGGTCGAGCTTCGAGGTCGAACTCGAAGGTCAAGCTCGAGGGTCGAGCGAGCAAGGTCGTGCGAGACGGAGCTTCTTCGAGTAAGGCGGGCAAGGTCGTGCGGGACGGAGCCTCCTCGAGTGAGGCGGGCAAGGTCGAGCCCGCCGCCCTTGGCCTATTCATCGGCGGTGTTGTGCGGGAGTGGGCCCGGTTTCGTCCTGCCGACGTGCCTTTGCGTTCCGGTGCTAGCCCCTTATTAAGTGGGTCCGCGGGCTGCCACGTGGCTGCGCTAATCTTTCTTCCCAACAGTCTTATTCAAAAAAAATATAAAAATATTGATTATTTTGTTATACTTTGATTTATTGTTAGATATATTTTAAATGTGATGTATTTGTTTTTATATTTTCATAAATTTTTTGAATAAGACAAGCAATCAAATACAATTACGAAAAATCAACAAATATTTATATTTTGGAACGGAGAAAATAAAAGAGAGGACCAGAGGTGATGCATCCGCATCAAGGAAAGGACGAGACCCCACATACCTCGCAATTGCCAAGGAAGCAAGCTAACCTTCATCAAAGGGAGACACCGGCCGGCTCGTACACGCCTTTTGGGGCATGTTTTAGCAATTGCGAGGAAAAACAACCTGACCTTCATCAGGACCTACTTGGAATTTATTCCAAGCGTGACTGGGTTGACCCGGCCAGCGGCCAGTGCCCAGCTCCGGCCACTGCTCGAGAACGATGCCCATGACGTTCCAAGGAGGCGGAGAAACTGGGTAGGGAATCGTAGTAATTCCCTCAAAAAGATAATAACATGGCATCTTTGTCATGCACTCATGCTAAGTATATCTTTTTTATATATATAACTTTCATAATAAACGATAGACAAAGATCAGTGCATCTATTTGTTACCTTTCATATCTCTTTTGGAGGTCTTATAATGCTATGTGTGCATTCATATGAGGTTTGGAAAAAGCATATAGCTCTTTTTAATTTGTATAATACTTTTGACCCTTATTTAATTAGTATAAAACAGAAGGTTATAAGTATTGACTGATTTAAATTAGCAGAATAGCCTAACATTTAAGATATCTGGTAGTCTTTTTTGCTTTTTTATATATCACTAATCATTTGCTACATTGCCACGTATAGATTCATATTTCAAGTCACGAGAAATGATAGAGTTATTTTAAACATTTATAGAGAGGCTTGCTAAAGAGAGGACCTCTGGTCTGGGCCGACATTGATTGCTAGTATGATATGCCGCATGCATGCGGAGCAAGACGCGCTGCCACCCTGTTCATTGCGAGCTTAGACTATTCACACTCGTGGCACTTTATTTTTGTCTTCTAAATAGAATATACTATCATAATCAGTAAGATTCTCTCCTCTATATCCAGCTTTGCCACCTGTTTATACTCTATATTCATCATCTATATCAACTACCCAATATTTTATTCCATCATCTCTAATTACCATCTCCTTCTCTTTCCTTTTTCTTTTATTTTTTCATTTTCTTTCCTTTTTACAATAGTTTAGCACTCAATTTTTAATCAAATAATAATTTCATTTCCTTTTTCTCCTATTTTTCTTTTTTCTTTTCTTTTTTTATTTTTTCCTTTTCCACCTATCCACTCGAAGCATCTCACAGCCTCCTCCACGCCCGAGCAAACCAACGGCCCGCTCCAACCGCTCCCCCGCCGCCGTCCATGCCCGCCGCATCGTTGCCGCCCACGCCCGTGGTCCCCGATCCGTCCACCATGCTCTCTGCGCTTGGGCGCGAAGCGGTGGCGGCGGCAGCTACCGCCGAGAACTGCCTACCCTGCGTGCGGCGAGGAGGAAGGGGCGGATCTTGTCGGCGTCAGTGGAGTAGAGCGAGGAGGAGTGGATCCTGTGGCGGCAACGAGCTCTCGACAGGCGGGTGGAGGTAGAGCCGGAAGAAGCGGCGACGAGCTCTGGCCGGTGAGGAGGACACGGGCCACCTGCTTCTCTCCCCCTTCTCTGACCATCCCATTCTTTCTCCCTTCCGGCTCAGAGCACGAAAGAACCGTAGGCACATGGGCCCCACGTCACGTTGGTGGATAGCGCACCACATCGGTTACCCTGGGAATACCGGACGAGCGAGGAAACGCTTCGACACAGAACGGCTTACAATGCCCTGTTGCAGGAGATTTTACGCCATCGTGGTACTGGAGGCCCGGGTAGCAGGCTGCGTCTCGTACCCGGTGCAGATAGTCTCAGACGGGCACATGGTATGGGTCCTGGTGCGCCCCACACGCAGTTGACGCTGTTGACTCCATCTTCACTGGCTGAACCGATGCATAGCTTGCCCATGGCAAAAGGTGCTGCCTTCATTAAACAAAAAAAGGCAAAAGATGCCAGAATAACAAAAGAAAGGGCAAAAGGTGCCAGAATTAACAAAAAAAAAGGCAAAAGGTGCCTGCTTTCTTGCTCGTTCACTATCTGCTGCACCGGACCTCGAGCGCTCTCAGCGGTTGCAATCAGCTCTTGTCCTGCCCTTCTCGTGTTGCTTGCCTGTTGGAAGAAACAAGTTAACTTGAGGAATCGGGTCTCTGTTTCGTTTTCCTTGGGTGAGTATGGATTGCAAGAAACTTGTACACTTGTAACAACAACATCCTTTCTTTTCCCATGCATTTCCCCTTCGTTTTCAACAACAATTTCTGTGTATCAGTATGGATGGCAAGATTTGTTAACGGCTAAATTCCTGTTTCTGGATGCAGCAATCTCAAAGAACTATCTGCTCAGCTCTGGCAGCTTGCTTGCTCGCTCGCCATCTGCTCAGTTCGTCGACCACACAGCTCGCCCTCCACCGGATCTGGAGCGCTCTCAGCAGTTGCTCCAGAAGGCGCCCTCTTGCCCTGCCCCTGCCCTTCCTGTGCTGCTTTCCCGTTGGAAGAAACATGGGATATTTTGGGTAGGCGCCGGAGACAGAAACAGCGCTTGTACTTGCGCACAACAAACTTGACGAATCGGGTCTCTGTTTCGTTTTCCTTGGGTGAGTATGGATTGCAAGAAATTTTAGCAGCGCTAGTACACTTGTAACAACATCGTTTCTTTTCCCATGTGTTTCCCGTTTTTTTCTAGAGTTTTCTTGTCCAAAATAATTACCACTATTTTTTCACAACTAATGATCATTAGTTGGATCTGAGGGTGTAGATTTAATTTCAAAAATTAACAACTAATGGCTATTATTAGGTGTAATATTGTCAAGAATAATATATTTATAATAACTAAAATTCGTCATTATTAATAAGTCAGTAAATTTTTGTACAAATATACTATTATAGTATGTTTACAGTATATTAATCATCAGTACTAGTAAGTTAATTAATTCATAGTGCAATAGAGATAATTCATAAATAAAAAATACAGTATTAATTTTCAGTGCGGTATTACTGAACTACTCCTTAACTAATGGTCATTATTTGAGGAAAAATAATGGTCGTTATTTTGGACCAGAAAACTCTTTTTTATATATATAATCGTGCATTTTCCCTTCGTTTTCAACAACAGTATGGATGGCAAGATTTGTTAACCGCTAAATATTGTTTCTGGATGCAGCAATCACAAAGAACTAGGGGGCTTGGGTCTTTGGGTTAGGTGTGCACCGTTGACCTGCAGCTATGCCCTGCTTGCTTGCAATCAGCTCTGCCCAGACACATCGAGCACATCCAGTCTTCCTCCCGCGCAGTTAGTAACATGGGATTTTTGGGCTAGCCGCTTGAGTTCGCACTGATTGTGTTCACAAGACTACTTCGACGAGCAAATAATTCTTCTGGTGTCCCTTCTGTACTGGTGCGTGCACTTGAGATTTTCTCCCTCTAACGACAGCTGCATCTTGTATTGGTAGTGACATTTTGCTTACTGTTCCTTCTCTGTACGCAGCAAACTCGGAGCTATTCCGGTGGTGCCAACGTGCGGCGAGAGTATGGCTACCGCCGTGCTCAGTGCAGCCTTTTCGGTGTTGGGCAAGGCACTAGCTCCTCTCACGGACACCGTGTTGGAGGTCTGGGCGGCCAGCAAGGATCTCGGGAAAAATGTTGAGGACCTCAAGACGGAGCTGCGGCTTGTGAAGGCCACACTTGAGCCTTACCTCGGCAGGAAAATACAGTACAAGGAGCAAGAGTCGCTATTCCTAGAACTGAAAGGCCTCGGCTATGATGCCGAGGACATGCTGGATGAGCTGGACTACTTCCGCATCCAGGACAAGATCCGAGGCACTTGCAAGGCTGCAGATGAGCTCGCCAACGGTTGCGCCCGCAACCTTGTCCTTAATGCCGGCCACACTGCCAAAGTTGTGGGCAAACAACTGCTCTGTTGTTTGCCCGCGTCGTCCTCGTCTGCTGCTGCTACTGGTGCCAGGCGGAGGGCACGCAACGCCAACTCCTCAGCACAGCACATCAACCAATCTGACGGAGAGGCCACCGGATGCGCGCGTAAGCTTGTTTATGGAGCTGGCAGCACCATCCGTACTATCGGTAAAAAGCCTCCCTTGCTCATCCCAGTTGCCACCTGTTCTTGATGATGATGATGTGGATCACTCTGACGTGTTGATTCCATATTTGGTGTTTGATCGGGTGGGTGCCTCAAAGAAAATGAGTGATATTGTAAAGCAAATGAAATCCATGCGTACAGAGATTTCAAAGATTCTTAGTTCACTGGGCCCACCTGAAATTGGCCATAATCGCACCAGCACCATACCTCAAAGTACAGAGCCAAAGCTGTATGGGAGGGACCTCATCATGAATAGCATCATACATGATATCACCAAGGGTAAATATTCCGACAAGAATGATTTGACTGTCCTTCCGATTTTTGGTCAACCGGGCATTGGAAAGACTACTCTTGCACAATATATATATGGGAACCAAGAAGTGCAAAAACGTTTTGAAGTGAAGGTTTGGAAATGTGTTCCGCTCAACTTCAAGGTGGATAAGATGCTAGAAGATATTATGGAATACATACCTATAGTTAAGCATGACACACCAGATACTAGACGAGACCTGATTGATCAGATTGGACAAAGATTGGAATCTAAAAGGTTTTTGCTCGTATTGGATGATTTGTGGAATTTTAGTGACGAAGAAGAGTGGAAAAAGCTATTGTTGCCGTTCAAAAAATCTCAAGCAAAGGGTAACATCATTATAGTCACAACTCGGTTTCCAGCCTTGGCAGAAATAATTAAAACAATGAATTGGACAATAGAATTGGAAGGCTTGGAACAACAAGAGTTTGAGCAGTTATTCTTAGCATATATCTTTGGTGATCAGCAACCTAGAAAAGATCACTTTCCCTTACTTAAAATTGGGAAAAGAATAATGGACAAACTTAAGGGCTCCCCTCTTGCAGCGAAAACAGTTGGTAGATTGCTGAGAAATAACTTTGACATGTATAACTGGACTAGAGTCCTAGAAAGTAAAGAATGGCAGCTTGCAACGAGTGACAAAGACATTATGCCAGCACTGAAGCTTAGCTATGACTATCTTCCTTTTCATCTGCAACAATGTTTCTTGTATTGTGCTTTGTTCCCTAAAGGTTATAAGTTTTACAAACAAAATTTAATTGACTTTTGGATTGGGCTAGATGTTTTACAGTCTGATCATTGGGACAAAAGCATTGAAGATATAGGGCTGATCTATTTGGATGATTTGGTCGGCCATGGATTTCTCAAAACAGAAGAACGATATGGACATCGTTATTATCTTATCCATGACCTGCTCCATGATTTAGCATTGAGTGTTGCAGCATCTGAGTGCCTTGTCATAAATGAGGTAAATGAGAGGTCTTTAAAGATTCAGCAGCCATATGTTCGTCACTTGTGTATCCATATGGATGATGTAGATGTTGGTGATTCTACAAGTTATGAAAGTTCCATAAGTGAGATACTAAAGGAATTGAAGATTGAGCGCTTACAAACTTTGATTGTCTTTGGAGAAGTGAATGAACGCCACACTCGTTTTTTGGATGATTTGATAAGAAAGGCAATTGGTCTTCGTGTTCTTCACTTGTCAAAAATGAACTCTCCCATGGAATTTTCAACACTGCCCCACCTGCGTTACCTAAGCCTAGGGAGCATTTATAATAGAGAAATTTATTTACCAAGCATGCTTTCTAGGTTTTACCATTTGAGAGTTTTGGATTTAGAAAATTGCTATGGACGTCTCAACTTGCCAAGAGACATGAGCAACCTCAAAAAATTGGGCCATTTTCGTACCAAAGATTACGAAAATCACTCCAAAATACGTAATGTGGGAGAGCTACAATTCTTGCAAGAGTTAAAGAGGTTTCGAGTCAACAAAGAAAACAATGGGTTTGAACTAAAACAACTTGGAAGTATGAATGAGTTAAGAGAGCTTGGAATATATAACCTTGAGAAAATACATTCACAAGAAGATGCAATTGGAGCAAATATGATGCGCAAAAAACACTTGCAAAAGTTGACAATAGACTGGAGCATTCAGCTGCCAAAAAACGAGCGTGATGTACAAGGACTAGTTCTTGAAAGACTTGAACCACAAACAAATCTTCGGGAGCTGTGCATTAGAGGGCACGGAAGTCGTTCTTGTCCAACATGGCTATGCAGTAAGCTCTCTCTTGAATGTCTAAAATCTTTGCATCTAGCTGGCGTAGAATGGGAAGATCTTCCCTCATTGGAACATATGGAATTTCTTCATGAATTAGAACTGAACCGTATGCCCACACTCAAGGAATTTGGTCCACGCCATTTCGGCAATGTAACAGAGCAAAGCTTTTGCAGCTTAACAAGCCTGAAACTGATCGCCTTAAAAGGGTTGGAAAATTGGGTTATGGGGGGCTATTGTCATTTGCTCTCTCAACTGAAAGTGCTGATCATTAGAGACTGTCCTGATCTCTCGAGCCTGCCTTTTGAGGACAGTACTCTCTACCTATCAAGGCAAGATGAAGAAAGGACAGTACATTTGTTTCCCAACTTACAAGAGTTTCAGATAATCAGCTGCCCAAAAGTTGTGTCGTTACCTCCAATACCTTGGACTCAGACTTTGTCTTATATTAAGATAAAAGAAGTGGGGTCACCGGTACTCGAGAGTTTGTTATACCAAAAATTACCCTCTCATGTAAGCTTGGAAAGTGAGGGAAAAGATGATCTGCACAACCTAGATGAGTTATTGGTATTTAGCAATTTGACAAATTTGCAGAAGTTAACCTTGTTTAATTTCCCAGCTCTAGAGTCGAGGCAGTTTCAAATGTTAACATCACTCGACTATTTCAAGGTTCAGGATTCAGATCACTTGTTTGCGTTGTCAGGAAATGAGGACGAAGTTGAGTGGCAAATTCCAGTTGAGGAGATGGATGTCTATGATAGCCTTGTCACTGGGAAGGAACTGTCACATTTCCTCCCTCATCTCCCAAAGCTCTCTGAACTAACCATAAGTGGTTGCAAGAAGATAACACAGATGGGTGCGACACTGGTGCAGCAACAGCCGACAACACATGTACCACTGCTGTCAGCTTCATCTCACGAGCAGCAAATAGCAGAGGTGGTGCAAGAAATAGAGAAGGTAGACGATGGGCTGCTTCTCTTCCCAGCCCATCTGTCTGATTCGCTACGGGAGTTGACCATTGAGGAATTTCCAGAGGTGAGCCTGGTGGTATCTTCTCCTTTTCTTCCTAACAGCTCCAGAGCAGGACGAGGTGGGGAAGGAGGAGGGCTCCAAGCCCTGCGCTCCCTCCAACGATTGCGGGTCATTGATTGCCCCAAGTTTCGCACCGCCTACAACAAGGTCACATCCTGTTTCCCTTTCCCATCCTCCCTGACAGACCTCGACCTCTGGAAAACAGTGGGTACGGAGACGCTGCAACCCCTTGAAAACCTCACCTCTCTCACTCGATTAGCACTACGTTGGTGTGGAAAGGATTTGAGATCGGATGGCCTATGGCCTCTCATTACCCAGGGTCAACTCAAGGAATTAGTGGTCAGAGGCAGCCCGAGCTTCTTTGCTGGTTCTGATCCCACACAGGGTCTGAAGGATGAAGATCAAGTGCAACTTCTTCACCGTTCATCCAAACTGCAGAAACTCGACACGGATGACGCCGCAGGATTCCTCGTCAAGTCCATCTGCAGGATCCTCTCTTACTCCCTCACCGTGTTAGAACTTTGTCGGAACGACGAGGAGGTGTTGCGCTTCACGGAGGAGCAAGAGGAGGCCCTTCAGCTCCTCACCTCCCTCAAGTATCTCACTTTTCATGGGCTTTTGAACCTGCAGTGCCTCCCAGCAGGGCTACATACACTCCCCAAGCTTGAGACGTTAAGGATTTACAGATGTATACATGTCGACTCACTCCCAAGAGGCGGTCTGCCCAGTTCACTGCGGAACTTAACTCTCTGGCGCTACAGCGATGAGCTAATACAGCAGTGCAAAAGTTACATCAACGACCATCCCGAAATCGAGCTAGAAGTTCTCGAGGTAACAAATGCTGCTCCTACTCATCCCCAACACTCATCACTACATTGCTCTTCCTTAATATCACAAGCGTCAAGTCATGCCTTTGATGTTCGATTTACCTCGTTTCTGCATAATCTGAACATTGTTTGTTCTGATCTACCGGTCTGCAGTGGTGATTTCAGAGACGGCTTACATTGAGGCGACGTTCTGCATGCTCAGAAAGCACTGCTTTGGGTCATTTTCTACTAATGCATCTGTATTTATGTAGCCAATTAGCCAACAAAAGAGGAGGTAATCTATGTCATCAAAATACTTTTACTCCATATGCATGTTTATTCGTCATGTTGTGTAGTCCAATAAATACCTCAAGGAGAAGGAGTGAAGAAGCATTATATTACACCAATGTGGGCTTGTTGTTTTCACTAAGTGAATTCCATGCATGTGTAATACATTGAGATTCCATTATTGTTGACGAGAATCTAGACAGCTCCTTTTATTTTGAATTGCTTGGTTATTCATGCTTGTATATCTCTTGATTGCTTCAAAATGATATAGTTGAAAGCAATTTATATATTGGCGGGAAAATGTCAGAAGTGAAGCGTGCATGGCCAAGGGCCAATGAACAACATCAATTTATCGACCGTGAGCGTCAGGTATATGCCCTTCTATTGAAAGTTGAACCCTCGTTTTCGGGACCTTTATTCCAACGGGCTTTAGCCGGGAGAACAAGCTTTGGATTGAAACCATAAGCACAACGACAAACGTTAGGAGTTCACCGCTGGCCCAGTACATATGTTGCGACGGTTGGTCGGAGGATCGACACGTCGGCCATCTGCTGCCGCTACAGCCGACAAGAGACGTGGTAGGCACTGTGTGTTGCATGTCACGTACACAAAGTTAGAGAGGCCATATATAATGCCCATGCCTGACCGATCGATCCATCGACCTTGCCTGACGCGCGCGAACGTCCTTTGTGTTGGCTGCACCACATTCGTCACATGGAGGTGTATGCTCTATGTGTACGCACTACACACGCCGTGCCCGTGCTGATTAACCTGGTCACAGAGACTAGTTAAGCCCGACCGCTTTGACGCATCGCTTTCGATCGAGGGTCCAGTTACCACCACATAACATTGAGTCTTCTTCTCTTTCCTTGTCCCCCCTGCCGAACGAGCACGGTTGGTTCAATCCAAACATCAAACGCATGTCGTTCGAATTGATGCACCACGGAATAATCCCTGTATGCGAGTGTCCGGGGCACTCGGCAAAGCCTTGTTTGTACTTGGCAAAGGCTTTACGGAGTGCCACACTCGCAAACAGTTCTCGGCAAAGATCTCATCTGCACGGTGAGTATACCGAGTGCATTATCTCGGGCACTCGGCAAATGGTTCGCCGAGTGCCGAGTTTGACACTCGGCATTCATTTTCTACGAAAGTAAAAAAAAAAAAAATCAGAGGTGGGTCACGTCGGCCATGTCACGCTAGCTAGGACTGCTGCCACTCGCATACAGAGGCCACCATGCCGGACAGGCCCGCCGCCACCACGTCGGCCCGCGTCATAGGCTGCCACCCCGCCCTATCCACCTCCTCACCTTGCAGCCGCCGCCCCGCCCTGGCCGCCACCTAGATCCGCCGCCGCCTCGCCCTGTCGCCACCACCGCGTCGACCCGTGCCGCAGGCCGCCGCCTAGATCCGCTACCGCCTCGTCGCCACCATGCCGGCCCGTGCCACGGGCTGCCGCCTAGATCCGCCGCCGCCTCACCGCCATCACGCCGGCCGCTGCCTAGATCCGTTACCGCCTCGCCCGATGCCTCCACTCGATGGCCGTCGCCGCGCCTCGCCCCACCACCGCTCCCCGCCTTAGGAGGTGAGGGGCGAGTGGAGGGGGAAGAGAGGGGAGGCCGGGCAAGGAGAGGATAGGGGGAGGGGTGGGCCGCGCGTGCTGTGGAAGGAGGGGCTACCGGAGGAGGGGCTGTCGGCGTGGGGCGCTGTAAGCGAGTGTTCGGGACAGAGACGGAGGTACGAGAGTGTTCGGGAGAGAGACGAGAGAGAGAGAGAGAGAGAGAGAGAGAGAGAGTGAAAGGGTGATCGATTGGAAGGAATGGACCAATAGGAAGAGAGAGAAGGAAGGGTGGAGGATTGATGACATGGCATGTTTGTCGAGTGTCAAAGGAAAAGCACTCGACAAACATGTCTTTTTCGAGTGTTTTTTTTTACACTTGGTAAAAAAATATCTTCATACGCCAAAAAATAAAATTAGTAAATAAATTCTAAAATTAATCAAATATTGGCATGACATAATTTATATATCTATACAAAATGATTTCAAGTCAAAATAAAATTCATCCATCAATTTGATTCCAAATTTTAACGATTCATCCTCAACTCTAACGTGCTTTGTTGGAGATTTTCCGTTTTGTAAGCAATCTATGTGATAACTTTTATGAAATCTTCTCTACTTTTTATCGTAGCTTCTACATGTGATACCATCACATCATAACAAGTATTATGATTATTTGACTTTATTTGAATTTTTCTAGAATCTAAAATTCATTCGACATACATTAGCGGTCATATTTCTAACAAAATATATGTTAAATTTCTTTTTCTTTCATGGATAAGATCCTAAATTGGGCTAAATCACATGATTATTATTTTTATACCCATTTTATTTTTATATTTGAATCACTTGTAGTTCAAATTTGATTTTATTCAAAAAATTGCTTGAAATGTAAAAAATTAAGTAAATATAGCAAACAAAGACAAAAAATACCAAATTTTAACATGGAGTATCACATGTTGTATGTTGAGAGTACGAAAAGTTTTGAAGCAAGAAGAGAAAAAATTCATTTTTTACCGAGTGTAACAAAAAAATGCTCGGTACATACTTACCTTTGCCGAGTGTACTTTTTTTGGCCGAGTGTTTTTTTAAATTTTAACATGGAGTATCACATGTTGTATGTTTGTGCGCGGTAAAAAAAATATTTGATGAATGTTTAACATTATTTGGGGCTTATGTTTGTGCACAGTAAAAAAATATTTGATAAATGTTTAACATTATTTGGGGCTTACTATGTTTGTGCACAGTAAAAGAGATTAGTTTTGTGTAGGTTAAGGGATATTTCTGTCTTTTCATGCCCCTTCATAGAGATTAATATGCTGAAATACTAAGTAATGGTAAAGGAAGAGTTAAAATAGCTGTTTTGTGGTAAAATGAGAAGCCTAATGTTGTAATGGTAAATATGAGAAGCCACCTATTTCTAGTGGTATAATTGAAAAAATCTCGGATGATCCCCGTTTTTCATGTTCAAACTGCTGCTGAGAAGTCGTAACCTACATATTTCGTAATTCCATCTATATATAATTTTTTCGTCAGTTGTGCTGCATTGTTTTTGGTTGGCTTCTTGGTCTGGTTCTTTTTCCATGACACGTGAAAACCAAGTGCAGATGTTTTTCAGAAAAAAAAACAATAACAGATGGAAGAGAGAGTGATAAAGTGAGGGAAAGAGAGTCGAAATTTTTGGTAGACTTTGCCTCCACCACGTCCAAGATCCCCCTGTATTTGTCCATGCCGATTGTCGATTGAAAAGTGCAAGACAAAAACCTGATACACGAGCATTGTCTTCCAACAAGGTAGGACGACAACAGAAAAAAAAATTAGCAACAAGATGTGCATTTGCCGGGAGTCGAACCCGGGTCTATTGAAAAGTGGAAGACAAAAAACCTGATACACGAGCACTGTCTTCCAACAAGGGAGGAAGACAACAGAAAAAAAAATTAGCAACAAGATGTGCGTTTGCCGGGAGTCGAACCCGGGTCTATTGCTTGGAAGGCAATTATCCTAACCGTTGGACTACAAACGCGTTGACAATAATTTGTTCAGTGAGGGCTTTGTCATTATTAAGCTAGATTGTGCCGGGCAAAGGCCCAGGAGGCTTAGTGAAACCAAAGTTTATTAAATGAAATATTTTTTTTCAGCCTGCTGGTGTTGCACTATTACAAATCGGGTTTGTAGCGGCGTTGTACGGATTCGTGTAGCGGCGCGAAAGAATGAGGTCCGCCGCTACAGTATTTTTTTATTTTTAACGGCGGGTCGTACAATAATCCGCCTTTAAAAATATATTTTTAGCGGCGGATGACATTACGGTCCGCAACTACAAATTCGGCCTATTTTTAAAGGCGGGCTACAATGTGGCCCGCCGCTATTTTTGCTTTCTCGGCCCAACAACCTCTCCCACCACCGGTGTAATATAAATAACCTAGGGTTCCACCAATTCACGATCAAGTCTACGAAAAAAAACTCGGTCGCCGCCTCCCTCCCGCTCTCCCTTCCTCCGCCGCCAACTTCCCTCCCTCTCTCTCTCTCTCTCTCTCTCTCTCTCTCTCTCTCTCGCGGCGAGCGGCGCACGAGGGACGGGCTTCCTCCGTCGGCATCCCTCCGCCTCGCCTTTCGTCGTCACCCCTCTCGCCGGCCTTCCTCCTCACCTCGCGGCGAACGGCGCACGAGAGACGGACGCCGAGCGGCCGCTCCGGCCGGCCGGGCTCCCTCCTCACCGGGCGGCGAGCGGCGCACGGGGGCGAGCGGATCCGCACCCTAACTCCGACGGCGACGACGCGCGGGGGGGGGGACTAGATCCGGTCGCGCCTCCCTCCCTCCTCATCTCGGCGGTGGTGTTGGGGCACGGATCCGCCGCCCCCTCTTCCCGTCATTGCGGCGACGTTGGGGCGGTGGATCCGCCGCCCCAACACCGGCGACGGCGGCGACGCGCGAGGGACGGCCGGATCTGGTCGTCCCCTCTTTCCGGCGGCGCGGGAAGGCCGCCCGTGGGCTTTTTTTGTTTGCTCGTGGATTAGTACCGACGGGTGATGTTTTGACCCGCCGTTACTCTGTTTTCATTAGCGGCGGTGGGCAATTTGGCGCTGGTACTGTCTTCTTTTTTTAGCTGCGGAGACGTAGCGGCGGGCTGAGATACCCGCCGGTATAGCGGGTTTTGGCCCGCCGCTATAGTGTTCTTTTCCTGTAGTGTTGACATATACGTATGCATTTTTTTGGGAAAATAAAATGCTACACTACCTCGGAGAACTGGTACCAACATAGACTATGAACATGTGATTGACCTAACTATCCGAAGTGTATGTACAAACATACACCAACAATGATTCCCCGAAGGAGATTTTTGTTCTCGAGGTGCACGAAGTGTATGCAAGGTGCCAAGGTGGTGAGGACATCTCTCATGACATGCCATGCAGATCATACGACGAGAAGATCGAACAAGCTCTTGCATCACAAGGGCTTGAGATTATAGGAGAAAAAAACGTATCGCAATTCACACAGCATGTATAAGTGTAGTCTTTGCTAGTTTTTGGTCTTAGACTCTCGTTTTGGGAAGGGGTTCCATGAATGAGACGACCTTGCAGCGGCTCGCCGGAGAAAACTTGGATTTCGCATGGGAGTTGACATTTGCCACTGGAAATGGATAGGTGTATGCATGGTTTAACTTATTGTTGTTGGAGTATCCCTTACGTAGAAGGTACTCACTCGATTGATTGTACCACATTCTCCCGATCTGTTTAAGACCATAGAGTGATCTTTTGAGTTTCACACAATACATATTGCGATTTTTGTTCTTATTCGGTACGGGGATCCCATCGGGGACCCTCATATATATATCCGAATCTAATGACCCATATAAATATGCGGTCACGACGTCCATCAACCGCATAGATAGACGTTTTTGGGTTGCCGGTGAAATTAAGTATCGGAACGTTATTCCACTCATGACTCGGAGAGTATGTCTTATTGAAATCAATGCCGGGTCTCTGCGTGAACCCTTGTGCTACAAGCCTCGCCTTATATCTCACCACCTCATTGTTCTCATTCCGCTTCCGGATGAAAACCCATTTAAAACCCACAGGGAAGGTTTTTGGAGGTGTAGGTATCACCGATGAGAATACCTGTCTTTTATTGAGGGAGGCTAACTCTGCTTCAATTGCTTCCTTCCATTTGTTCCGATCCGAGCGCTGTTTGCACTCTGCCATGGACTTTGGATCTGGATCATTTTGTATGGTTTCGGCAATTGATGAGGCAAAGTATGTGTCGACAATTGTAGTCTTACGATCGAATGATTCTCCGATTCAACATAGTTGATGGAAATTTCTTGTACCCCAATTGGCAGCTCGGTATTTCCCAATACGATAGTGCCGGGGTGTTCCAATGTCCCATCATCGGAAATTGAGTGCACTCGTTGATGTGGGGTGTGGACTTCTTGAATCCACATTGTGTCTCTCAACTAGAGGTTGAGTTTCATTTACTATGTTAGAGGAATCTTTCCTCTGTTTCCTCTTGCGCTTTCGAGGATTTTCCGTACTTCTCCCTTTCTCTCGTTGAGTTAGGGAGTTGAATAGTTTTGTTTGGTACCTCTATTCTTTCCGGTACATTCCTTGCAGGAATGAATGATTTTGTGACACTTTTGCTCACGAGTAAATGAGTCCGGCAAATTGTTTGCAGCAGTTTGCAAATCAATTATTCTTTGAACTTGTCGTTCGGATTCTGCGGTATGAGGATCCTCCTTTAGGGAATCTAAGGAATCCCAATTTATTTCCGAGCATTCGAGTGTGGTACTTGAATTCTCCCCTAATGCCGGAAAATGATCTTCGTTGAAGATACAATCAGCGAACCGGGCCGTGAGTAAGTCCCCTGTAAGGGGTTCTAGGTATTTAATGATTGACGGAGATAAATACCCCACATAGATCCCAATTTTCCTGTGTGGGCCCATTGATGTTCGTTTTGGTGATGAGATCGGTACGTATACTAGCAGCAACCGAATTTCCGCAGATGGGAAATACTAGGAGGATCACCACGAACCAATTGCGGGGAAGTCGTATGGTATGCGGTTGGACGCAATTGTATTAAGTCACCAGCGTGTAACACTCGCATGACCCCAACATGAGGTTGGTAAGTTACAATTTTGCGAGTAGTGGTCCGGCTATGAGTTTTATTCTCTTAATGAGAGATTCAGCTAAACCATTCTGGGTATGAACATATGGTACGGAATGTTGTACTTCGATTCCTAAAGCCATACAATAATCGTTGAAGGCTTTGGAAGAAAATTCTGCTGCATTGTCCAACCTAATTGATTTTATCTGGTGCTCGGGATGATTTGCTCTAAGTTTGATGACTTGTGCAATCAATTTGGCGAAGGCATGGTTTCGTGTCGATAATAGACACACATGAGACCATCTTGTGGATGCGTCTATGAGAACCATGAAGTACCTAAATGGTCCGGATAAGGGTTGAATGGGGCCACAAATATCTCCTTGAATGCGTTCAAGAAATTTTAGTGGTTCAGCCTTTATCTTGAGATGTGAAGGTCTCAAAATTAATTTTCCAATTGCACATGAGGTGCATACAAAATCCGAGGATTGTGAAAATTTTCTATCACTCATACCATGTCCACTTGAATTGCTAATGATTTTTCTCATCATCCCAATGCCGGGGTGACCAAGGCGTTCATGCCAAGTTTTGAATGAATCAACATTCTGAAAAATCACTTTGTATGCAACGTGTGGTACGGGTTTGATGTATGTGTAGTACAATCCGGACGGAAGAGAACACACTTTTTCAAGTGTTTGTTTGCCATATCCAGTATCTTTGGTCAAGAGGAGAAACTCCTCATTGTTTTCTTCATGTGTGTGCACATGAATACCATTTTTCCGGATGTCACGATAACTTAGTAGGGTACGTGTTGAATCGAGATACAATAATGCCTCCTCGATATGAATTTGTGTACCCATTGGAAGTGTGATAGTGGCCCTTCCGGAACCAACAATCATCGCATCGCGTCCCGCGATGGTCAAAATTTGTCCTTCTCTCTTAGTGAGAGTTTGGAAAAATTTTACTTCTCTAAGTATCGTGTTAGTTGTGCAACAATCTACTAGGCATATCTCTTCTTCCATTGGATTGACTCCCGTATCAATCTATGTAATGCGAAAATTGGAAATTCGTAAGAATAATGACAAAATATAGATTGAACATACTTTATTGAAATAAAGGTGCATTATTACAATATGATAGCAACATCATGTCTTTTATTACAAGGGTTACATTTGAGAATGTAAACCCTAAAGCTCGTGGAGCTTAATGGAGGTCTCCAAAAATGTCATTGGAGGAGTACTCCGCGAGTATGTCTTCATAGTCATCATCTTCGCCTTGCGGAGTCTTGGAGATGCTTGGTCCCGCTTCTTGAGAGATGGGGTCCTTAGCTCCAATTTCCAATTCTTGAGAGGCAAAGTGTGCTTCGACGTCCTTGGTGTTCTGTGTACGACCCATGGACTTCATGTATAGATCAACAAGATGTTTAGGGGTTCGGCATTTCTTAGTAACATGATTGTAGCAACCACACCTATAGCAGGCGTTTTTGTTGTTGTTAGTATCATGTTTTGGCTTAAAAATGCCTTTCCCCTTCTTGTTGTTGACACGTGGCTTGTTGGCTCTTTTATGCTTGCCCTTGCCGGAAGAATTTCCAGATTTTGTGTTCCCGTTGGGATCACCTTTCTTCGCATTCGCATGTACTTCGAGCAGTGGAGCGAGTGCCCAATGGACGCTGGTTTGAATTCTTGAGTGTGAGCTCATGATTCTTTTCTGCCTGTTTCAATGTCCGAATGAGTGAAGAGTATTGGGTGAAATTCTTCTCGCGGTATTGTTGAGTAAGAATCCTTTCCGAAGGGAGCATTGTAGACAAAGTCTTCTCAATTTTCTCCTCTTCGGATGGTTCTTTCTCACAAAACCGGAGCTTGGAGCATATCTTATGAACAGCATGGTTAAACTCATCTACAAATTTGAAATCTTGTAGACGTAAATGGTTCCACTCATGCGTTGCCTCGGGGAGGATGATAGCTTTGTGCTGTTCATATCGATTTTTGAGCGCCGTCCATAAAGCACGTGGGCTCTCCTCATACATGTATTCCATTTTCAAATCCTGATGGATATGATTTCTCATGACCTTTAAGGCAGAGAAGTTGGACATGTTCGAGGGAGCAACAGCTGGATCAGCTGTTTCATCTATACATCTCGTATAGTCCAAGGGTCGACAGACTCACTTTGAGATCCATCGCCCAAACGGGGAAATTTGAACCATCAAGAGCGAGGATATCAAACTCTTTGGTTGCCATTTCACCTACAATGTGAAAGCCACAAATTTTTGAGAAAATTATGGCATATATATGCAATTTTATGTGAATTCAAAAGAACTCAAATGATATTTAAAATCCTTTAATATTTGGTAGAAATTTGAGTTTTTCTAGAGGGATTGATACATTGCTGATGCATGATCATCCATATAATCTCATACTCTGAATTTCTTCCTATTTAAAGGATTTGATTGCATATAATAAAATTTTATAGTAAAGGCGATGAAAAGGAATTGCATAGTAATTGTAAAAATAAAGACATGAATATGCATAAAGTGCTTGAATATAAATTCATATAGATAAAAAAATAGAGGAGTACATCTTGCTAAAAGCAATAACATCCACTAATTATTTGCTGAATTTAAACAAATTCAAAGTCCGAGGACTTGAATTCAAACACACTCGTAATTGTAAATAAATGCGAAATTTAAATAAGAAAACGGCCGTGGGCCGTTTCTCGGTCCAGGAGGAAATCTGGGGGCGCCGGGCCTTGTGCGGCCCATCCGGCTGGTAGGCCCACGAGGGAGGCGGCCTAAAAGGCCCAACCGGTCCGAGGCGAGGGCGACAGGGGCGCGTGACCTAGGTCGCGGCCTAGTCCTCGCCGCCGCCGTGCCCGTGCGCCGGCGGCCGGCGGCTCCGCAACTCCGCGGGCCCGCGCGCCCGGAGGGCCGGAGGCGGACGCGTGGGCGCGAACGGTGGAGGAGGGCACCGTGACCGAGGCGGCGGCGGCCGTGGCCGCGCTCCGCCGCGCGACGCGGGAGTCCGCGGCGCGGCGGCGGGAGCTCTGCGCGCCGCGCGTGCTCGCCGCTCTCGTTGTGCCGGAGGGCAACGCCGTGGGAACCGGACGCCGGAGCTACCGCGCCGCCGGAGGGCGCCGCTCGGAGCCGCACGGCGAGCCTCGCGCCCGGAGGCGCAGCGAGAGGCCGTGCGCGGGCCCGGCGCCCGGAAGTGTCGCGAGGGCCTCGCGCCCGTGGGCGCCGCGGGGGGGGCCTCGCGCTCGGGGGCGCCGCAGGATCCGCGCACCGGGAGCCGCGATCCGTCGCCACGGGAGCTACTCGCGCCGCCGGAGGGCGCCGACGGGAGGCCGCCGAGCCATGGATGCCGAGAGACGCCACCGGAGGGCCGCGCCGGTGGTTCTCCGGGTTCGTAGCCCCGCCTCCCCCTCTTCCTCCTCGCCCTTTATTCATTGAATTTGATTCGATGATCAAGCCTCCCCCTCACCGGGAGGTGGGGGCGACGAACGCCGCCGTGGGCGGACGTCCCGACCGGAACATGTCCGGTCTTGATGAAATTGCGTGGAGGAGGAGGGGGAGCTCGGGTTCGGAGTCGACGTAGTCTGCTACGACGTCATCGGAGACGCCGGTGGCCATGTAAAATGGCGGAGCTCCGCGACGTGCAGCAAGGGTTCCTCGAAGGAGGAGTTCCGGCGGGTTTGCCGGTGTAGGAGAGTACACCGGCGTCGCCGTGTGTAAGTTGGAGAGAGAGGTTCCTCTTCCAAATTCTCCTCGGGCTGCTCCCTCCGCCTTGCAGTCCAACCATGGGTTGGGCAATGGCGGGGGACTCCACCGGAATGCGTTCCGGTGCGGTGCGATCTAGACGTGGTGTAGGAGATGGAAAACGGAACACCACCGGGGATGGACTCCTACTAGCTTCATCATAGGAGAAGGGAGTTGGAGATCGACGGGTCGTAGTACGGTCCATGTGACGTCGGGGAGGACGACTAGCATTGCTAGAATGTCGTCCCCTTGCCCGTCTAGGACGGCGAACCGGTGTCTCAAGGATGGAGTCAAGCTGCCGATGCATGAGGCGGCGAAGGTGGCTAGCACGGGAAGAAAAACGGGAGCCGTGACGAGCCATCGTACCTTTGTTTTTGTCTCTAGCTCGTGCGTAGAGCGTGCTGATAACGTGTTGCAAATCGGCCAAGAGAGACAAGAGAGAGTAGTGAAAGTTGTGTATTCTATTCATCTCATGGATTACAATTTATAGGGGTACAATGTAGTGAGCCTCAAGGTATGATAACTGCTGTCTTTAATGCCTTAATGACCATGAAATAGCTCATTACCATGGCAGTTTCTAAAGACAATAATCATGACCTTTAGGAGTCCTCCATGGTCTCTTTGATGGCTTTGATGAGAGCAAATAGATGCAGCATTTGTGTTGTTGTATTTGTAACATTTCCAACCTTCCACCCAGTCACCCACTGGCTCGCTGTTTGCTGGGGTGTGGGGTCGCCGGCCTAGTTCGCTCCGGCCATCGCCTTGCTCCTGCTGACCACCGCCGTCGCCAACACCTCTTCCTCCCCGCACGCTCAGGTACTTTCTCTTGGAGGTTTGAGAGAAACCTTCGATTTGTGGGGAGTTTTCGCCGTACCCGCCCCCGTACACCCCCTCATCCCCACCGCTCCAGTCATCCTTCCCACACGCCACCACCACCGCCACATTGGTCGCTGCCGTCCCCCCAAGTTCTAGGTTTAGGGAGAAAGCTTCGATTCCTTGGGTTTCTTCTTACTGTTGAACATTTGGGGGGTTCGCTGATTGTGCAGGATTTGATGGTGAGGGAGTTCGCCGCAGTCCGGCGAAGGCGGACTCCCCGAGGCCGAAGGTGACGAGAACGAGCCGCCGGGTGCCTCGGATGCCGCCGAAGCGCCCGCGGTCACCGGCCTCCTCTCCGCTACGTCCAGACGCCCGCGTCGGTGCTGAAGCGGAAGCCCCGGTGGCCGGCGCTGACACCCACCGCGAATCTCCGGTGCCAGACTCCCAATAAGCCCAGTGCGCGGAGCCGGTTAGGGTTTGCGGTACCGGCGGCGCGGATGGGCGGCGCATTGCCCACTCCCCGTGCACAATCCAAGGTCCGTGCACAAATCAAAGCCGGGTTGCCCACTCCCAATGCACAATTCAAGGGCCTTGGACAAATGAAGGGCGCATTGCCTACTCCCAGAGCGCCAATCAGGGGCATCACCGAGCGGGCTTATGGCGTTAAGACTAGCAGGCCCAGGACTTTTGCGAGCAGCGTCTCCAAGGCGAGGTCGCGGTTGGAGTTCCCCTTGGCTGGGACTACAGCTGAGCATTCTGCGGAGGTGTCGCACTTTGAGCTCCAAGATGATCCCTCATTCTGGGAGCACAACAATGTGCAGGTGAATTACTTTTCTACTGCTATGGTTCCTGTATTCTCGTGAAGATTATGTTTTTTTATCGTGAACCAGATGATGGAATGAGTTACTTGAGTAATATGGTTTTCTTCATTTGTACAGAGTGTAAAAATTTTCTGCAGTCATACGCTTTGTTCACTGCTTTCATATAAGATTGGGGAAAAACAAAGATATAGCGTTTGATGCATCCGATGAGCAAACCTTGTCTTTTATGCTGATTTAACTCTGATTTGGTGTTGTAGTGTAAACATTGCTTAGACATTGATTACTCGAATTTTCCACCAGTTAACTTAGTTGAATTTTCAAACAACTTGCAATTCTTGCTCTTCCAAATTCGAAGGCCGTTGTAAATGAAAATTCTTCAGTTGATAAGCTAGCTTTGCAACGCTGGATACGTCTCCTAGAGGTGATATGTGGAGAATGTTTGCCTTTCCGTGCTTTTCTGTATGTATTAAGATCAACCTAAACAGGGTTTTTATACCAGGAGGAGCTCAGGTACCTCAAAGAAGCACACAGCGGGCATCACAAGGAGACCCGACAGAAGAAATTACTATAGACCAACTTGATGAAATCGAAATTTTGAAACAGCAGGTACCTTTGTAGTGATAACATGCAGTTTCTGTAAAATTCTCGAAGAAAACATCTTACTGGGGATGTGTTCTTTAGGTTCATACGAGAAAAGAGCAGGTGGCGTCCTATAAAGAGCGTCTGAAGTTTCGAGACGAGAGAATCAACCAATTACAAAAAAATGTTGCAGATTTAAGGACTGAGGTCCATAATTTGAACTCTGAGATCATTAAGAAAGAAAAATGCTATGACACTACGCTGAGAGCAGGAGATGAAGATGCAGCAAAAGAACGACGACGCTGCTGCAACATTACTTGCTTTGTGGAACAAAGAAAGAAAGGTAAACATTGACTATATCCATCAGTTTTGCTCCTTTTTCCAATCTAAAAAGCTAAACAACTGATTACAATGTAACGTATTCAGTCATCTATAGTAGGATTTCTTGCTTCCAAAAAGGTAGACTGATCCCTCTCTCTAGTAACAGGATTATTTGGGACAAACTATATATGTTGCAGTCTTTAACATGTAGGATATTATATTAATGTACCAGAAACAACCATTAACAAGATAATGATTTATGATGCTAGAATTTCTTACAGAATGTCATCCTCTTTGACATAACTCAACCGAGACATACTGGAGTTCCGACCTTTCAATTATTATTTAATGATAAGACTGGATTGTCTGGTTGACATAATGCACTATTGCATGTTGGCCTTATCAGGGAAGGTGGATGATTTTGTTTTTAACTTTCTTATGGAGTTTACAGTTCAAAAAGTCCGCATTTGATGATTGACTATACTATATTGATTTTATGAAGTTGTTTTATGTGGATTTCTCTATACTAATTCCTGATCGTATACAATCTAGATATCCATAAACATCATGAATAAGCTATTATTTCAGGCACTTGAACTTGAGTTTCCAAGGCAAGACTTCTTGCAGCTCAGAAATCCAAAGAGAAGGAAGACATGTGCCACCAATTGGATGAAGCTTGGCTTCTCATTAGAATTTTAAAGGGAAATATGCTTGAAGAAGTTAATCTACTTCAAATGAATAACTATGAATCTTCCAATGGTATTAATGATATTTTAAAGGGAAATGAATTTGAGTTGTGCAAACGGCTTGCAGATTATCAAACATATTTGATGATGAACAATATGCTTGCTAAAGATATTGAATCCTCTGTTTTCGCTTTTGAACTAAAGCAACAAAAACAGATGCAAAAACAATCTCAACAGGTGCTCCATCTAATTGATTGACTTATTGTGTCTTCAGTAGACTGTCATGAATGAATTTTCTTGTATTATAGTAAACCCTTCTAATTTCACAACAACATATTTTGCAGATAGCAGAGGAAAGGCAAGTATATGTGAAGCTATTGGAGAGATCAATTGATGATCTTGAGTGTACTGTATGTGCTTTAAAAAACAGGGTGAGTCATGGAATTTCTTCTATTTCAGTGCTGATACAGTACTTCCTCAACAATGTTTTCGTTATTTCTATAAGGTGGAAATTATCGAGGAAGGTAAACGGCATAGAATGCAGCAAGGGGATCTTGACATGGAGCTGCAGAAAGTCAGGCAACAAAAGATAGCAGTGTCACCTTCTGAGAGAGAATGGAGCTCTGTGGAAGATGGAGTAGTTGATTTAACTGGCTCATCCAGGTTAGCGTGTTTACGAGTTTTGTGATCAGCTACCTAGGCAGAAGTTAACACTCACCTTAAATCTTTTGCAGGCACCCAAGAAATGGACAAAACGAGCTACTGGGTGCTCAGGAGATTATGAGGATACTTCAGAAGCAGGCATCTGAAAAAGATTCAGGGGGTAATGATATAGTTTCCTAATCATTTATCTGTTCATTTATTTGAACTTGAAGTCATTCCATGCACTGCTGTAAAATAGTCTTGATTGTTCATTTCATCATCATGTCTTCTCTTTATAGATTGTGCAGTACATGGTTCACATCTCGAAGCTAGACATTCACACTAGGCAGCAATACAACATTTATTTTCTAATGTTTTTAAAAAAGTTTTTGCCCAGAAATATTTTGTTTATCAAGTTATGTATCTCTCTGATTTTTTTTTCATTTCATTTTTTTCTCTTGAGTTTAGTTTAGATTTATATATATGGTCTTATGTTTCATATTTAATGGTTTCTTTCATATGGAATCTATTATGCTAATTCTTCAAATTTACACAAGTAATATTTTTTAACATCAATACAAATGCATCCAGGTTTTGGGACCTGTGAAAGAGCAGACACTAAACACTTTTGCACATGAATATAATGTGTGGACGCAGCCACACTCTGAAGAGATAATTCAAGAAAGTAATGTAAGCTAGAGTGAACATTGCACTGGTACTTGCATATCTTTGGAAGATATGGTGAACTCTATGACTTCTGTTTCAATTGTGTTTGTTGTTCTTCAGCGACGATGATCTCTCCTTTTATCTTGTGTTCTTTCTGGATCTCTCCTTTTCGTGTTTCCTATGGGTTTCATCTCTAGCCTACCCAAACTTGCTTGGTATAAAAGGCTCTGTTGTTGTTGTTGTTGTTGTTGTTCAGCGACAATGAACTCTGACAATGATTTACTTATTTCTCCTTAGGTCGTTAGGTCACTTTCTTCTCTTTTCCCGTAAGAAAGGACTTTGCTAAAAATATTCTTTAAAACATTTATGGTGCTTTGTAGATAGGTAGTAAAGTAATACTTCCTTTGAATCTTCAGCATTCCTCAGTGACTTAGCTAAGTTCTTTCAAATCATATGCACAGCTATGGACTTCTATGTCTTCTGGTACGAGTATCTGACTGTTGTGATATAAATCCTATCCCACTGTAGCAGCTGGATCCTACCTTATTTTGTTCACTTTTGGCACCTTTCACATTGTACATGGTTCGGTTTTATTTGTAAAAGATGCTTAATTGTTTTGCAGCAAGTTTCAATATCTACTTTTGTAAGTTCATTATGGAATGGAAATCTGGTTGACGTGATTTGTTGCTATGCCTTAGCCCTAACAATGTAATGGGTGAATTTTGATGATTTGTTGTGGACACTGTAAATAGATTGTATCCCATCACCAAGAATTATATGTTTTTGAAATAAGTCATATCTGAGCTTCTACATCCATAGATGTATTTAGCCAAGGAACATGGTTTTGAATTTTGGTAAGCCATAGTGTTAATCGATAATTTACTGTTCTTAGTAATAACTTTGGTTGTTTCTCGAAGGTTGAAAACACCAAGAGTCAAATGCTGGCGGTATCACCATCCGGGTGTGCAAGCAGATCTGTGGAAGAAGAAACACGCTACCCATCAAGGTTTGCATAAAGCATGATTACATAGTTTGTCTTCAGTTTTCTGTGTTTTCCAGCTGTAGCGGCAGCAACATAGTAAACACATTTGATTCAACACTCACCTTACGCCTTGAGTCTTTTGTTGGCATCCAAGGGAGAGTACAAGAATGGAGGCTTCTGGAAAGGCATCAGAGGTAATGCATATTTTTCTGACCTCATCAGTTCAAATCTTGAATCTTTTCATGGTTACAAGTTACATTTCAGTCGTTGCTATCATAGCATACTCCCGATATTTGGTCTCAGACTTCCAGTGCTGGTTGCCTTCACTTTATAGGGTGCCCATGGCATGGCACATGTGTCACAGCTGAACTTTGAGGCTGAGGAAGGACCCATGCCTGACATGCCATGGATTCAGGAGATGGATGATGGTGGAGTTGACAATACGGGAGAGATGGCTTCTGTCTCTGATCCGGTTGACCCCAACAAGCAGCCGGAACGGAGCAGTCCGATCAAGGGACAGAACCTGGCCATCTTCACTGATGACGCCAGCCTTCATAGGTGTGTTCGTTTCTCGGGGTCTAAATTTTAGAGCTGTCATATCAAAAAGAATCTTACTATTTAGGAGTACTAAATAAAGTTTAATTATAAAACAAATTACTGGCCCCTAGACTAATTTACGAGACGAATCTAATGAGGTTAATTAAGTCGTGATTAGAAGACGGTTACTGTAGCATCACTTTAGCAAAACATAGATTAATTAAGTTCATTAGATTCATCTCAAAAATTAGCATCAATCTGTCAATAGGGTTTTATCATTAAATTGATCGAAATATTCATAAATAGTAAGATTCTCTTTGATGTGACAGTGCTAAATTTTAGAGGGTAGGAAACGAACAGTCTAGTTCCTACTGGCGCCAGCATAATCCATGAAAAATATAGGTTTGAAACCAATTTCAACTGTCTGCAGGCCTGCCGTGGAGGCAGAAGCTGATGGCGCCGCTGCAGGGTTGGAATTGGAAGCAGAACAAGAAGTAGAAGATGATGTTGTCCCAGCGGTGCTGGAGGCAGAACCAGGGGCCGATTGCGGCCCTGCAGAGCTGGAAGCAGAGCCAGAAGCTAATGCCGCGGTAGAGCTCGGTCTCTCACGCCGGTAAGTCTCTCCAACTATGGATGATCGGTGCACAAAATTTGAACACTGTTGTGACTGCTGCATAATTCTGTTGCGTGGCCTGCAGCAGGCCACGGGTGGCTGGCGATGAGAGCGATTGGCAGTTCGGTGAGAAGATCGACGACAGCCGGATTCAGTGCTTGGCCTGCCGCAAGGTGATCAGGGGCGATCTCTCCCACCTGCGCCGCCACCTGACCCGCTGCAAGGCCCTCACGTCGTGCTTGCAGCCCACGCCCCTCAATACGAAGAGGAGCCAGAATGTGAGCACTACTGGCAAGTGCAAGGAACCTTAGGCGGGATTGCGGGAAGAAGGAAAGGAGTGCCCGCCAGCGTCGCGCCAACAGGAAAGTATATGGGCCAGAATGGGAGCCGTAGTCCAACTCTCTGTTCTTGTTCCCCAATTCTTCTTCTGAATTCCTAGATCTGCTGCCCTCTGCTAACACAGAACAGGAAAAGAAAATAGAAGATGAAGAAGTTGTCGGAGCTACTAGGAGACTGCTAGAAGCTCGACAAAAAGATTTATACTAGATGACTGATTTTGAGCTGCAAAGATTGTAGCCATGGCACATGGGTAGAGCAAGACGCGTTTTGCACAATGTTGTATTGTTCCGTGCTGGGTACGAGTGCCGCTGCTGCTGGCCAATGTTTGTACCGTACGGATGTGCATAACTCCTAGCTAGATAGTATACTACTCATCAACAGATTTCGATCGCGCCCAGAAATATAGCTAACCGAACAAATTAAACAAGAACTGTTCACATGGACCTATCATAATGATTTCATCGCGCCCAGAAATATAGTAACAAGAATCTTTTGACATCGGTGTAGATACATCCAGGTTTTGGGACCTACGGGCAGCAATGTTAGTGTTAGGCATGATTAGGTCATTCTCAGTGCATCAGCTTGTACATCTCTCAGTGCATACACTTTCTTTTCAAGTTTCATAGGTCTCACAAAACATTAAATGGTTGCTAGGTGCTACTTAGTTGTTAGTTAAGGATATTGAGGATGAAAAAGAAGACTCTCAATGCACCTTTATTTGTTTTTCATTAACTTAAACCAGTGGTGATGCAGCGCGGCCGGCTGCTGGATGTTGTAGCGGGCAGGGGAGATGCAGATGTGGTAGGCGGTGACAGCTTTGGAGGCCGCAGGGCGGCAGGCCAACGGGATGGAGAGCGGAGTCGGTGACGGCATAGAAACTGAATCTTCTGATGTGTGAGAGTGATGACAAACAACTGGGGCATGTGGCGCCTGCAAAGGAGGGGTTGCACTTATGCACTACCGGGTAGCGTTAACCCGCTCCTTCCAACAATACCCGTTGTGTTTCATACTGCAACGATGTTTTCGTCGTAAGATCAACTTCGGTGGAGCCTTTAAATGGTCATCTATTCCAAAATTTGGATGTTTGACCTCAAAATTCAACTCCAATAGACCCTCTAAATGGGTCTGAATTTTTCGTACCCCTCTAAATTTTAGTTCGAAACCTCTATTCTGAATTTTTCATACCTCTCTAAATTTCAGCTCCAAACCTCTATTCCTGGAGGCTCACCAAACAACCCTCCAAAACGTGAGATCCATCACTTTTTTTCTGTTTCCTTCTCTCTCTCTCTCTCTCTCTCTTGTCGTGTCCCTCCCTCTTCCGACCTCCGGCGGGCCCTCCCCCATGCCGCGCCACCGCCTCCTCCTCCTAGTCGGCCGACCTCACCGTCGCATCCTCCTCTTGCCCGGCTGAGATGGGTGAGAAAAAGGAGCTCGGCGACGACGGTGGGATGGGACCCACCAGCGCGTTGGCGCGCGAGGTCGAGCCGTGCGAGGTGGGCCGGCTGGCAAGAGCAGCCGGCGGATGGCGATAGGGTGGGCGCATGCGGGGTGAGGTCGTTGCAATCGGTGGTTGTCGTGCTCAAGCTCCACCCCTCCGCCCCAAGCTCGACCTCACTGCCCATCCCTCCCCCATCCGGTCGCCGCCGACCTCCCCGCCTCGGCTGCGTGCGCCGCTGCTAACCACCCCGAGGGCCACACAATGCCCCCCGCCACCTGCACCGCACCGCGTGGCCCCGCGCATGCCGCTCCCTGCGCTGTCCTCCTCCTCCCGCTGCACTCGTGTTCTACCTCACCTTCGACTCCAAGGCGTTACGCTACACGGTGGACCGCCTCACGGTGTCCGTGTTCGGACTCGCCCTTCCCTCACCGCCGCCAACCCCCAACGCACGCATCGGCTTCCACTACGAACCCGGCTCCAACCTCGGCATCTAGTACGACACCTCGCCCGCGGCGCGCTGCCGGCCTTCTACCGAGCCCCCCCGGCAACATCACGGTGTTAGAGCTTGTCGTCGCGGGCAAAAAAGAAATAGAGGCCTAGGCTGAATTCCCACTGGAGTTGAGAGGTAATTTTAGATCTCTATTTTTTGCATTCCGACCTACAAATAGGTTTTAGAGGCTTCGCACTAGAGTTGCTCTAACGGGGAGTGTTTGGGACAATGTTCGATCTTTTGAGCACTTTGGGAATGTGGTTGTGTGGCCTTCTAGTACTTTCGCTCTGCGATTTTTTTTTATTTTTGCGTGGATGAGATTTTGTCCGTGGCTACCGAGGGATTGCAGCGGCATCATCAGCGATGGTGACTGCTATGGAGGCAAGGTTTATATAACCGTTTGGCCCGGTAGAACTGGATGGGACCAACCCAATGGTTAACCCGAAAGCGGGATAACGAGGTTAGTTAACCGAGCAAAATTCATTTTAGGTCGAGTGGGGTCGGCGATCGGTTAACCGGACGGTTATTTCGGTCAACCGACTCGGCCGCACCGGTTAAGCGGCCAAATTTTTAAAAAGACAAAATTTACAATAAAAATAGAAAATACTGAAAAATGTATGAAAAATTACATGAACTTTCTTAAAATGTTAATGACAAATTTAGTTAGAAATTCACAATATATCAAGTTCATACAACATAGCACAACCATATTGTCCAATAAAAAGTCAAATATAGTTGTTCAACTCATATTGTTCAACACAAATTCATACATCAACAAGGTTGATTATACATGCTACATAGAAAAGGATGACTTGCACTCAAATTCATATAACAATAAGATTTGGGGAGGGTAGGACTGTTGGTTACTAGTTAACCGACAGGTTTGACCGGTTTGATCGGTTAATCGGCCGGTTATAAAGTTGCATTTTTACTATTATTTTTATTTCATTATTTTTTTAAGTCACAATCTCAATTTCATATTATTCTTTCACCATAAATATTTATTCTTCTCTATTTTTTAACATTTTTTTATAAATTTTTTTATTAAATTTTATTTTATTTTTGAATTTGAACCAAGGGTAACCGGTATAACCTGCTCGGGCCGGTTTACCGGTTCACTGGGTTAACCCGGTTCTTTGAACCATGAGTGGAGGGGGCAGCAAGCCAGCGACGATAGCCACGTCCTTTATGCCCCGGCCATTACGCGGCGGTACATACTACACGCCGATCGTGACATCATCGCATATTAGATGGAGCTGGTAAAATCTGTACCACGTACATGCATGATCGTTTAGCTTGCACTGCGAGGCTCATTGTTCAGGGCATGCACACCAAAATTGGCGTTTTGTAGGTTCAATCATTTGCTTGATGCCAGTGTTACTGTAATCCATCCCGTGGCGATTGAGATGATTTAAATACATTACAATACTAGTATTACATAGAAATGTCAAAAGATTTGCTAAAAAAAATGTCTAGTCAAAAGATAATAAGCTCTGAATGGATGAGGGTGTGTTTGGAACGGAGGAATGTGAAACACGGGAACAGGAAAAAAACGTAGGAATGGAGAAAACACAGGAATTGAAAAAGTAAGAAAACCACAGGAATTCAAAACAGAGGAATGGAGAAATATAGGTGTTTGGAATGAAGGAATATAAACACCAGAACAAAAATATCAATGTAACTAAATAAAGATAGTGTTTGGAATGAAGGAATATAAACACCGGAACAAAAATATCAATGTAACTAAATAAAATCTTTAGGACTTATATATCATTACTAGTCAATGCATAGAAAAATAATTAGGGCATATTTAAAATTCGTGAGTAAAAAGTAAATAAATTAGAAGGACATACTTGCTCTTATACCCTATTGTTATGATTGAAAACACATTATTGCAAAATAAAGAAACAAAAAGAATATGAAACATCTCCGGTCAAATATGTGCAAACCTAGAACTTATAGATAACGAAAGATTGAATTATTAGAGAAATGTTGTAGCTTCATCTTCACACATAGGAAAATTTCCAAGAGCTTTGAGTGGAGTTTTTGATTCCTCCATTTTGTGAAGGAAAGGATACTATTCCTAAGGAAATGAATTCATGTTTCCTATGTTCCAAACAGCAAATAGAGGAAACATTCCATAGGAATGATTTCCTTTGAAATTCCTTTATAATTCCTCCATGCCAAACAGGGTTGCCTC